>OW285242.1:88385419-89585419 GCA_935421215.2 Melolontha melolontha | reverse complement strand
TGGCCCAGACCAATTTCGGAGAAGTAATTTTGACGTTAATTGAAGACTAACGCTAAAGAAGGTCGGTTCAAACTCTAACCGAAGTCGACGAGACTCGGCTTGGAAAAGTGAAACGGTTGCGGGAGGGGAGCGAGGGTGGGAATATCACGTTTTAAAGTCATTTGGCCCATTCTGTGTCCGAAGAATGCGATAAATTAAGTCGATATTGCATCTCCCCACTTCGCCGCACAAATTGAAAATTGTCAAAATGATAAGAGAAGCTAATGTTACGTCATAAGATTTAATAAAGTTTTACTTGAAGGAGATCGATGTCGGAAACAAAGTTTGAATAATTTCAATTTGGGTCGCTTCGAGATCGGATGCTCTGATGCTAAGACTCATTTAATCTAAACGTGTAAAAATCTCGGCAAATCATATCATCGATTTTTAGTTCGCTCTAAAGTAAAGTGATGTAATAGAATTTTAAAATATCGTTTGAAATATATATGGTCGGCTAATCAATAAGCAATTTTTTTCTATTTAATAGTACTAGTTTGGTCCGGAAAAGTTAGAGGAGCGGTCTTCATAAATCTTGTTGATACTTATGATGGGTGGTATTAATTATAAGTTGCTCTTGAAAATACACAGTATATTAGTAAGAATTTTAAATTAATAATATTAAATTTGAATGAATTAAAATGACATGCTTAAACATCTAATTGTTATATACGATATGTCCGAGATAAAGAGGGGCACTGTGGGGATCTCGGAAACCTTAAGAGATACAGATTTGGTTAAATGGGAGAAAAGTTGCGTAATCAAAGTTCTAAGAAATTAGCGTTTAGATTTTCCTGAAAAATTTTTTAGTTTTTGGGAAATTTTGAAAAAATAGAATTTTTCGATTTTACAAACTATTTTTTCCTGGCGTCAATATTTGACCTAGAGCAAAACTAATTACACTTCTCCACAGCCACTTTTAATGTTGTTTAAGGTGGCGTTGTTAGTTTTTTAATCGAACGCTTCGTCTTCGTGCGGAACCATCATAAACTTACTTATTTTAAATACAGCCCTGATGTGTTTATATTATATTCTGAAAACCCTTTTTATTGCGAATTCAACGACCTATCATACTTTATCATTCAATTGCGGTTTCGCCATTTTTTCAAACTTAATCAAGAAAATTCCTAGTATGAACCTGTACCAATTTTTTAAGAATAAATGATTTGTTATGTTCATTAACAGTTAATTTCATTTACATATTTAAAAGCGATCCAATTGCTACATTTAAAAACACAAAGAACAAATCAAATTAAATTAACAGAAGACATAAAACAACAAACGAATATGAACAAACAACTAAATTTAGAGCATATGTTCGAAAAGATTTCCATTATTTTCCAGGCACAGATAGCACCTTCTCACCGTCGATTCTAACACCCTAATAAGCATTTGTGGGATAATATTGGCAAATGCTTCCAGAACTAACCCCCTCAGTTCTTCATCTGTTGCAAAATTTTGCTGATAAACATGATTCCTAACGAATTCCCATACGAAGAAATCAAGCGGAGTTATATCGGGTGAACGCGCTGGCCAGGGTGTTTCCGAATGTATGCTAATGATTTTCTCTGGAAATCTCATTGAAAGATATTCCCGAACGGCTCTAGAATTATGTGCAGGTGCACCATCTTGCTGTATCCAAGAGTTATGAATCATTGCTAGGGGCATGTTATCGAGAGCATCCTCTAAATCGTTTTGCAGCAAATGTAGGTAACGCTCTGATGTTAAGGTATGGTGGTAAATAAACGGTCCTACAATTGTTGTACCGAAAATACCAGCCCACATATTAAAACCAAAACGGTGTTGATGCATTGACGCTTTGTTTAGACGTGGATTGGTTCCAGACCAATAATGGACATTTCGTCTATTGAAAATGCCATTATTCGTAATCATACTATCATCAGACCATATTATTTGATAAGGAAAATTCATATTCTCTTGACATTTTCTTGTGTACCATTCACAGAATGAGCGACGTCGTTCTAAATTACCTGGTCTAAGTCCTTGACAAATTATGTACTTGTACGGATGTAATTTTAGTTTTTTTTAACATACAATGTGTCGTTGATTTTGATATATCAATGTTTTGTTCAATCCACCGGACTGATGTACCATGGTCCTCAGTGACGGCCAACAGAACATTTTGTACGGTTTCCTCATTGCCCAATTTTCGTCGGGAAACTATAGGTTTTCTAAAAGAACCATATGCTTTAAGGTTTGCTACTAATTTTCTAAAAGTCCTTTTATTTGGCTACCTCCTTTCAGGATACTTCTGCAAATACATACGTTCTGTAGGAGAGCAATTTTGGTTGGATGAAATGAAATATGCCACCATGTCAAACTTTTCTTCGTTAGAAAACATAATTAATACAAAGAAATTTAAATTATTTGACAAAAAATTAAACACCAAACTAATGTGTCAAAAAACCAATGCAACTGTCAATTCAAATACAACAGTACCACATCCTGCTGTTTCCAATTTTACAAACCATGTCTTCACATCATGGGCTGAAGGAACCGGGTTTTTACGCCCAAGTTGGAAATGACGAAGAAATTCTTGTGGCACAACTTAAAAAAAATTATTGTTTTTTCAATAAGCTTTCACTGCGAAAACACGTTGCTCCCCAGTCCGCCGCTGCATTGCAACTGAAATGGTAAATAACGAAGAAAATGACAGTATTGTAGTATTACAAACTTCATTGTGATATTTCTAATCGATTCAAAAAACACCTTGCATATTTAGTCTCCTCAAAAGTACCTGCTTTTCAAATCAATTAAATCCAACGTTTTTTCTAATCTCCATTGTAATTTTGTTTTCCTGTATGGCTTTCGGAGAGCTTTCTTGACTTAATCTTTGTCTCTTCAATCGACAGTGTTCTCAGAGCGGTCTCTTAAAGAATAGGAAAAGTCACAAGGTGATAAATCAGGTGATCGCATTCACCTGATTTGACAATGTGTGTTGAATGCTCGGTCAAAGTCTTTAACAAGCGATGAAGTGTCACATGGTAATTATCGTGATTCAAGAACGAGTTATGTTTCCATAATTCAGGGCATTTTAAACGTATGACTTCGTGTAAATAACGCATAACACTCAAAAATATTTCTTGTTAACAGTTTTATTATTTGACAAAAATTTATAGCGCACTAACTACAGCAATCAAAGGAAACTGTTAACATTACTTTGATTTTTTAACGATTTCGACATGGACCTTTCGGTGTTTCTGCACCTTTGGCACTATATTTACTGCATTGATCGGCTGCTCATCGGGATCATAAGCATACGTCCACGTTTCATTGCTTGTAATGATGCATTTCATAACATACTTGTAGTCAGATTGACGTTCAGTAATTATCCTCTGAACTGCAGCAGTGTTAGCTGTTCTGCATAATTTAATTATAAATACATCTGTATTTCCAAGCATCTGGAAGGTGTGTAAAATCATATCTATGTGGCGACAGATCCAAGATTGTTAATTATAGACCAAAAATTACATTACCCAACTTTGCTAAAGTTCTTGAACAAATTCTATTTTGTAAAATTTCGAGACATATTAAATTATTCTTATCCTCTCATTAACATGAATTCATATCTTTGCGATCAACGACCACAAATCTAGTGAGAAATACTCAATTTATTTCTTTGGCCATTTACAACCGGCAACAAGTTGACGTCATATATACAGACTTTCATAAAGCCTTTGATTCCAAACACCACAGTATCCTCCTTGCAAAGTTGGATTACCTTGGTTCTAGTTAAGTTAAATATCATCATACCTCGTAAATCATTGTGGCAATGGATTTTCTAAAATCTTTCCGTTATCTTCAGAGGTACTTACTTCAGGGTTCAGGGGCCCTGTTTTTAACATCTGTATCAATGATTTCTTGGATAAATTAACCTGTTAATATCTGGGGTATGTCGATGATCTTAAAATCTATAACATCATCCGCATACCTTACGATTCTATTAAATTGCAAATTAATCTCTCTATAATTGAATGGTGTATCCATTATAAAATTTTATTGAATAATATGAAATGTTGTGTTGTTTGTTATACTTGATGTATTGCTCCTAAAATATTAGATTATTCTGTCAAATCAGAGTTAGTGACGAGAAAATCTGAGATACATGATCTTGGCATACTTTATGACTCGCAACTCACTTTATTTCATAAAGTTTTGTGAATTGGTGCCTTAGTTTCAAAATCGTTTGCATTCCTTATTAGATGGTATAAAGACTTGAATAATGTTGCTGTAATTAAGAATTTAGATTATGCTTTGGTGCGATGCGAGTCGGAGTACGCCTCTTTAGTGTGGTTTCCCTATTACACATACCAACAAATTTCCGTTAAGAGGATCAGGGAATTTCTCTTTTTTAGATTGACTGATATTTATTCTGAACGAAGAAGGGACTACAACGGTATTTTGTATTACAATAGTATACAATACAAACGTATTTTTAATAATATAAAATATTATTAAAAATCAGGTGTGAAGAACACAATACAAGTTCATATGTTTGTGAATGTATCCTTTCCAGAGACGTAGATACGTATTTCACCTTTCTATAGCTTCATCGGTACGCCCCTGCTGGAGAAAAGATACAAAAACAACAACTTCGGTATCCCACAGAAAATATTAAGACGCAGTCTTAATATTTTCTAAGTCTCTGTAGAGGATACATTCACAAATATGTGAATTGTATTGTGTTCTTCACACTTGATTTTTAATAATATTTTATATTATTTAACAATACTTTTGTATTATACAAAACTGGTGAGGTTTAATCTACTAAAGTATGTTTCAAATTATTTTGTTATAGTATACAATCTTTATCTTGTCCAATTTAGGACGAAGCAATTGGTTTCCATCGCATTGTCACAGCTGTAACCGACGGAAATTGTATTGTGTCTTAATTATCAGACGAATTACATCGACAGCGTACATAACAAAAACAACATACTCGAGTGGGTAAAACCTCACCATTTTTGCATAAAATAAAACCATTTTTAATAATATCGAAATGTTATTAAAAATATGGTGTGGAGATCACAGTACAAGTTAATATTTGTGAGAAAATTGCTTTCCAGTCATTCAGACACTATCTATCTTTCGATATTATTAAAAATGTTTTTGTTTTATATAAAAAATCGTGAGATTTTACCCACTCTCATGTATGTTTCAAACTAAAGTTAGACTTAAAATATAACAGTTAAGTTCTGTTTAGAAACAAGAAATACGTTTTTAATCACAACATCGTCATTTAATATTTTCTTTTACGATGGTGTAAAAATGAATAACTAAATTCCCAGAAAAGGTCATCATTTATGTATACAATTTTCAGACAAATATTTATCATATTTAGGAATACGCAATAAAAGAAAATGTTTTGAATATTCCGAACTATACAATGTACTGGTATAATGGTAGAATGAAAGGGTGATTTGACGGGAGAGCGACTTTTTAATTAAGTACTTATTTCAGGGTAAAAATTTAAATGATAAAAACACACAATGTTGTATTAGATTTACACTTTATTTAATAATATTTAATAATGACTATATAACTTGACTATATAACTGACTATATAACAGCACATCATAATAAGTCAGGTGTGTATAAACTAACTTGTGACACATGTACTAAAACATATATCGGGCAAACAGGTAGAACGTTCAAAAAGCGCTTATACGAACATTATTATTCGTTTAGAAATGGGAAAACAGGTTCAGCATACTCCAACCATTTAATTGAAGAAAGCCATAGTTTTAATAATAATTTCAAGATCCTACACGAAGAAAAGAAAAGTAAAAAACTCGATTTATTAGAAGCAATGCAAATTAATAAACAAAAATTTTCAAATAAATTATTAAATGACAAAACAGAGCTTAATTCCTCCCCTCTGTTGAATTTATTTCCTATTTTTGATTGAAATATTTTGTTAGATATGTGTCACTTATAATATAATTTATGTTATCTATATGTATCTCTACTAAAAGAGGCGGGTAAAAATATTTCGGTTTCCAATTTCTGAGAATACCATTAAGTAAAAAAATAAAAAATATTTACGTTTAAGTAAAATGTTTTATAGTACCTCTTGTTATATCTGAAGAAACCGTTGTACGGTGAAACAGCTGTTATATAGTCATTATTAAATATTATTAAATAAAGTGTAAATCTAATACAACATAGTGTGTTTTTATCATTTGATATGGATTTACATCAAGTAAAGGCAGAATCGATTCAATTTTTGTAAAAATTTATTTTATTTTTCACATAATTTCCATCCAATTCTATACACACTCCGTTAATTTTCCAATTTTTTTAAGCCGTCTAAAAAGTTATCTTTCGGAAGCTCGTCACGATTGGTTGCGGCTATTACCTCCTCATTTGACCCGAATCTCTTTATATTAAGTCATTTTTTTCAAGTTTAGGAACAACAAAAAATCACTCAAAGTCAGATATGATGAATATGGTGGATAAGGCAGCAACAGGTATCTTAATTTGATAAATTTGGCGGTTGCCATAGCGGATGAATGAGAGGGTGCATTATTCTAATGGAACAAAACTTTTTTCTGAAAAAAATCCAGTTTATCTTCAGTTTGGCATAGAAACGTGTCAGTACATCAGCAAAATATTGACTAGTTATTGCACTTTGCTTACGTATTTGGAATTCCACAAAATTGTGGCCATAATCTTATTGGTCCTAAAAACGGTTTTTGTACTTTTCAGAGTAGGTTCATCCAGAAGAAATCTTGTATTTTTATCTTTGACTATAGTAATATATCTTAGCTTGGTGGACGGTGACATTTGGATGGAAAGTTCTCATGAATTTCATTTGAACTTAGTCATACAGCCATTCCATATTGTAGCAAAAATTCGTATTCGCTAATCAGTAAGCAAACACGCTCTTGGGGTTAGCTTCTTTATATTTAAATGTTAACCCTGCATTATGCAATGTATCAAATCAGTTACACCTAGATAAACGTTGAATTATTCTATTTGAGCGGCAAATGTCATATCTTACACCGTTCTGTATCGGTATTGCTACGTCTCTGTTGCATTTATTTGCTTACAGTATTATTTCTTTACAATTAAAATAAAAGGGTAAGAATTGTATGACTGATTGTTTACTATATGTTTTATATTTAGAAGTTATAAAAAACCCTGGTATTTTACAAAAAAATATTTTTTTAGGTTGTACCAGATCTGCTACAAAACGTTAGTAACAACAAAAAATGAGTAGAAATAAAAATCTATCTGCTAAAGAATTAGAGTGGTTTGCCGAACATGTTTGGAACGATGACGGTAGTGTGGATGGTCTAGATTATAATAGATCTGATTTGGAGTCAGAAGACGACAAATGACATAATAGTCCAAAGGTTGAACATAACATTGATATTGAAAATATTCCAATAGAATTTGAAGATGGATATGTCTATGAAGAAGTTGAAGATTTGCCTGATGAAAGAGCAAAACAAGTAGTAACACAGGAAAATGAAATTTCAGATGTACAATTCAAGGAAGTTCGTTCAAAATCAACTGAAAACTTAAAAAATGTTATTTGGAAAAATAAGAATTTGCTCTTAGATGATGATGCTAAACGCTTTAGTGGCGTAAATGGTTACCTGACGACATTGTGAATCTAAGTACAACATATATATTCTTTAAATATTTTTTCTCAGATGAATTGATCCAAAAAATTGTAGATGAATCTAATTTGTTTTCTGTGCAGAAAGAGGCTAATAAACCAGCAAACATAACTCAACAAGATTTACGAATGTACTTTGGTATTTTTATATATATATATATGTCCGTTGTGCATATGCCAAATATAAGATGTTACTGGGGCAGCAATTTAGGTTCACACAAATTAGAGAGGTTATGAGCGAAAAGAAATTTGAAATGGTAAAACAGTTTTTACACTTCAATAATAATGTGGAGATGCTACCAAAGGAAAATCCTATGCACGATAAGCTTCATAAGTTGAGGCCCATAATTGAGCACGTGACATCCCGTTTTAAAACAGTTCCATTACAATGTTATTTGTCTATTGATGAGAAAATATGTGCAAGTAAAAGTAAACATCAATTAAAACATATTATGTACGATTATGTAAAATAATTCCAAATAATAAAAATTACATTGTCTATACTGACAATTACTATACAAGTTTACCTTTAGTGACCCATCTAGTAAATAAGGAGTTCTGGCTTTAGGCACAGTCAGAAGAAACAGATTTCTAAATTCCCCCAGAGAAACAACTCAAAAATTTTAAACGACGTGTAAATTTTGAAAATGTTTGCACATACGACGGTATTGAGATATCGTCTGTCTGTTGGAAGGACAACAAAACTGTTGGTTTACTTTCAACATATGTCGGAGAACTTCCAAAAACCTCACTTGTCAGGTATGACAAAAACCAAAAAAAGAGAATTGATGTAGACTGTCCCAAGCTTATACAAGGGTATAATTGGCACATGGGAGGCATAGATTTGATGAACAGTCTCATAGGAAGATATAAAATAAAAATTCTATTGAAAAACTGGTATATAAGATTATTTTATCATTTACTGAACCAATCAATAGCGAACTCTTGGTTGTTATATCAAAGAGTTAAAATCAGCGATGAAATAAAAAAACCTTTAAAGCCAGCTCAATTTAGAGTAGAAATGGCTGCCTGTCTGTGCAAAATGGGATCCGGAAATACAACAAAAGGAGGTAGACCTTCAGATTTAGAACGTGAACTGCAACAGAAAAAACAGCGGTCGGTTACTACTTCATATATTCCAATAAAAGATGTGAGACTGGATGAAACTGGTCACTGGCCCATATACGAAGAGATCCGCCAAAGATGTAAACTACCCTCTTGCAAATCATTTTCGTTCATAAAATGCAACAGATAATATTTTTACCAAAAAACATTTTTTCCCCCCCAAAAAAAGCAAAAATCGCGCAATGTTGAGATTTTTACGGCATTAGCTATCTCATACTCTTTTATTAGACGGTCGTGCAGTCCGCGATCTTGAAGCGGCATATCACGTACACAAATTTTGTTGGTCCCGTAGTAGTGGGGACGCGTGTTTGGCTCCTTGATTGGTCCGTTGGTTGTTCTTTCGCTTTCGGCTATTGGTCGATCGGTTTGTGTTCGGTCCGTGTTGGTATAACTGGTCTGTCGTAAGTTATTATCATTACGTCGCTTATGTGTAATCTGCCTATTAATAGACAGATTACACATACGTAATGATAATAACTTACGACCGACATCTGTCTATTAATAGACAGATTACACATAAGCGATGTAATGGTAATAACTTACGACAGACCAGTTATACGAACACGGACCGAACACAAACCGATCGACCTGTTACCAACGGCGGCCTCCCGTTTGAAGCACGACGTGTTTGAGCGTAGACTGGTTCAAAAATACAAAACATACATCATACAGCTAGTCACGAGTGAACAGCAGCAACGATCCGACTCCAACCACAGGTGCATCGTGAATGCCGGCAAACCATCGCCCCACCCTTATTTATGCATTCACGATGCCACCGCTAGGCCCCGCCCACCGACGGCGTGAACCATTCACAGAGGAGTGGGGCGACTTCCCACTCCATCGATAGCATATAAAAGCGGGGCCGAATCCCTGGAGCGGACAGTCAGCTACCCGGTGAGCCAGCCGGTAGTAAGTCAGTCAGCTACCCGGTGAGCCAGCCGGTAGTAAGTCAGTCAGCTACCCGGTGAGCCAGCCGGTAGTAACAAAAACTAACTCAGCCAGCCGGCGAGTTAGTCAGTCAGTCAACCAGCCGGTGAGACAACTGTTGTCAGCCGTAGGTGAAACCGCAGACCATAGAGCCAGTTAGCAATTCAAACAATTAGTGAAAGTGCGTGACCCCGCGGAAACACTAGTAAGTACTTTAAGTAGTTATAGACTTAAAATATTGTGTAAACCTTGTGAGACTTTGGGCATAAGTTAAAAATAAAGAAGAGTTTAATTATTGATGTGCCCAAAGAACCGTGTTTCATTTAAACACCCTGAAACAAAGAGCAGTATTTCATTTAAACCATAAAGAGACAAATAAAGAAAGAGAGCAACACGAGCAAATCGGACGGTGGGTCAAGCAACCCACCTCCACCCAAACACCATTGTCACCGGGAGGACGACTGAGCAGGCCCGGGCAGGCCACCCGATTACTTAAATTATTTTTTCCTTGACTCCCGGTGTAACAGACCAATAGCCGAAAGCGACAGAACAACCGACGGACCAATCAAGGAGCCAAACAGGCGTACCCACTACTACGTGGCCATATAATACGAGCGGCACAGGAAATTGACCCACTCTTTGAAGTTACCATCGCAACGAGAAGATCCTCAAGAAAAAGGTGAAAGAGATGTCACCTAAACGTCAAGAAGAAAATTGTCCTTCTCAGGACGAAATTATCAAAACGCGGCGAAATACCTCGAACAACAACGCTTCAACTAACGACCTCGAAAACATTCGACGGTGTTCCTTATTGATATGCGAATATTTAAGGCTGCGAATTTACATGAAAAATAAATGATAGTTTGCTTTATAAGCTATGGTCCAAAAATGTTCAGTTACGAAAATACAGGGTGTTGGAAAATGGTAGGCCAATGGTTGGCAAAATATTTTTGAATTCCCCGTTCAATTTGAAACTTAAGAGCTCTACGTATTTAAGTTAACAGAAATACGCCCTGTATTTTCGTAAAGGAACATTTTTGGACCACAATTTATAAAGCAAACTCTCATTTATTTTTCGTGTAGATTTACACCCTTAAATATTCGCATATCAATAAGGAAAAACAGTATATATATATATATATATATATATATATATAATGACACGATTCCGATATTTCGCTGTATATAAAATATAAGCCTCACGTTGGTTCGTCAAATGATGAGATACCGATATGTCGCTTCCACGTTCGGTGCCAAATGTAGTCGGCCAGAGACAAGTATTAAATGATATAGTAAAAATAACTTTGAAATTAATAATTGGGCGCCTTTTAACATGAGATAATTCTTCAAACTACGCTATCTCTGTACAATATTGCCAACTAGTCTCAGATTGCATGAAAACTATATAATAAGATTAATTAAATACGATATCTCAGGCTCCTCGTGAGTGATAAGTAGCTGCTTCTTTAATTGTAAATTTATAATGTTAATGTCTAAAGAAATAACTCCTACAACTAAATCTAAACAAATAAAAGATTGATATAAATATAAAAATAGAATATTTATTGCATTTAAAGAAGAAAACTGTAATAAAAATAACATATATTGGAAAGGGTTAAATTTATGAACTATATATAAGTGACAACAAGGTGTTAACAAGGAAAAAAGGTTATGTGTGTTACGAAATTATAAAAATATGGATTACAATACAAATGCTCTTTTAAATAAATAGGTGAGTACCTTTTAAATTAATGTTGCTACGTTAAAATTGGTTTTTATTTAATATTAATATTAGTATAGGACGTTATAAGTTAAGGTAAACAAAATCGAGAATTTTATTTGTGTATAATTAAAAGAATTGAAAAATTGAATAATAAATACGCTTTGTCTTTAGCCAGTGTTTATAGTAAACCTGTTGTTTGATTTGTAGATAACACGCTTCAAAGTGGATAAGTCTCGGCGTTCGAAAATTGTCCGATCGCTGATCAAATTGTTGGCGGTGTGGGTAGCCGTTCTTGATGACGGTATCGAAGTTTTTCTTCGGACTTGGTTCCTAATGCCTAATATCTCCCTGCGTTCTTGTTTGGCTGCTGAATATAAGATATTGACGTAGATTGACGATAATCAGTTCAGTAGATGGTCTGTGGTTCTTTCTTGATAATATATCTCCAGAATTCCTTGTAATTATGGATGATACTATGTCAATGACGCTTTGTTTTACGTTTATACGTAAAAGTCTAAATATCTTGTAGAATTTCACTTGTTGATTGTATTAATATTAAGGCAGGATACTTTTAAAAACTTTTTCACTGAATTAGCGTTTTGAATTATTAATATTTTGAGATTTCTAAGATTCGGTCGAAAAAATGCGTCTACTACTTTTTGAATTTCAAAAGATGATGCCGATAGCGTCTGTTTGTTTTACCAAACTTAGCTATCTAATAATGCCAAAAAAGTCTCGATGTTTTTTTACCTTATTAAAATATTTTAATAGATTAAATTTAACTAATTTTAATATTCTCACAGATTTTAAAAATTATTTAACAAATTATCAAGTAAGGTTAAGGTGAATCTTAATGCTACAAATTGTGTACTGCGCACGATAAATATTTACATTTCGTAAAGTTGTCAATTAGTGGGCGTGTCTTACTAGCGTCGATATAAAATAAAGATGCATATGAATTTAAATATTGGTGATTTCGCGCTAATATTTGAAATTTGAATTAGAAATAATAAAAAAGAAATTGATGAAAGAAATATAAATATAGAAATTTTAAGAATGTTATATTATCGTTATATAAATTCGTATACACTTCGACACTATTAAAACTTAACACCGCTTATATAACCTTTTATTACTTTTTTAATTTGAATATCTTATTTTTCCCATTTTAGATGCAGCTCAAAGGGTATGTCTTGCATCACAACAATATATATATATATATATATATATATATATATATATATATATATATATACATATATATATATATATATATATATATATGCACACACCACTAGGACCGGCCCTGGGCGGCAACCTGGCTAAGCTGCTGTTAACAGCACACACACGTTCGACGTGTGTGCATTGCCACCGCTTTTGCGGAAATTGTTAAGATGGCACAAAGTGTGACCGTCGTCGACTGAGGTAGCCACTAAGAGTGTTCCCTCGGTTGGCGATGAGCAACCCCGTGCAGGGTGCGCTTCCCTGGTCTGCGCCTTGCCTCGCTGTGGCGGGGGTCGGGCCATCGAAGTACTGCTCGGAAAAGTACAGAAGTTGCCGGGAAAGGGTTGGCGGTCCTACGCAACGGCTGGTTATCCGATCTCTCTAAATTTACGCGACCTATCACTAAACACACGCACGAGCGCACTAACATACAAAACCCTACACTTACGCGGTCACACAAATACAAAATCACACACCCAGAGAGAGACGCAAACTGCCAGCAGCAACCAACACACAGGTTCATACCCAGAAAGAGACACAAGCTGCTGGCAGCGAACAACACATATGTTCACACCTTGCTATCTATTTTTTGGAATACTAAGGCATGACTTATTATTATTATTGGAATGTATCTTTGAATAATTTAAACCATAGCAACTCAATTATTTGACATTTATATTCTGTCATTTATATTTTTTATTCCCTTGACAAAGGCATCATTGCCGAAACATGTAGGATTGTTTTAAATATATATACTTTGAAGTAATGAACCAGACCTTTAATCGCCGACTTATTAAGTTTACTTTATCATACCAAGGTCACGAAAATATTATATTTATATATATATATATATATATATATATATATATATATATATATATATATATATATAGATAGATAGATATATAGATATATAGATATATAGATATATAGATATATAGATATATAGATATATAGATATATAGATATATAGGCCAGAGTTTTTATTTCAATGGCTTTGTAAACACCGTTATTTATATCTTCATTACTTTTTATAATAACATAAACAACCACTTAGCAAAATTTGCATTAGGAACAAATAGAAATACAACGTAACGTTTACGTCGGGTTTCGTTTTATTTATAGTCAAGGGAATGTCGTACATTTGTCAATTCGATTTGCATAGCAAATTTACATTAAACCTCGTCTACCCTAATTTAAATAAATGAATAACGAGTAGTAGTGACGACATTAGGGGCTTAAAGGGTTTGGAGTATAAGGATTGCGAATATAAAATACATATGTACTCGCACATTACCAGCGGTATTCTAAATACGTATATGTAAATATGTGTTTAACCAGATGGCGTTCATCAGGATCGTAACGGTAGATTTATATACTTCCGGTTTAACCTTTTGTACTGATAAAACGAGATCGCTTTTGTTATCGCAGCTATTTTGTAACTTTTGTTGTATCTAATTCTTGTATTGTGTGCAGCAATACCAATACATTCTTTTTTTTTGTAAAAGGGACTGAGACATTAAATTTATATAGTTATTAGAAGAGAACGTAGTGGATTATACCGCGACGATCCTGTGTGGACAACAAACAAATAAAAATGAAAATAAAAAAGACAAAGAATATAATCTAAACTTTATTTACTTTAAAGCATACAATAACGCACCACCAAATAACTGATGTATGTACTAAAATTATTATTTTTTGTATAAAACAAAAATATTTTTAATAATATCGAAATATTATTAAAAATTTTTTGTGGAGAACAAAATAAAGGTTAATATATGCTTGGAAATTGCTTCCCCAACATACGAGTATTAACACGTGCTTTGTTTTGCTACAGACTCGTAAGTATATGATGTTGCGAATGACAAATTTCGCTACAAAAATTCGTTTGCTACATACAATCAAGTCACAAAAGACAGCATGGAAGAACACCCAACGCTGCACTTTGTTGACTAATGTCAATAACATGAACACCAGACCTACCATTGCCGCCCACACGACAAGTCTAGGACAAAGCAAGTGATTTCCATGGCATAGTCACAGTTGCATAACCGACGAAAACTGTATTAACCTTTGGCGTTCGTGATATTGACATTAGTCATTGAGCGCCGCTGAGCATTTTTCCATGTTGTCGTTTGTGACTTTATTATATGCAGTAAGGGCGTATTTGCATATCTGCAATGCAATTTTCACACAATAGTTATTTACGAACCAAGTGCGTGAAATCATATTTCGCGAATGAGTGACCAGTTTAAAGCGCGAGCCGCAGGCGAGCGCTTTATGGACACGAATTCGCGAAATGTTTCACGCACGAAGTTTGTACAATATTTTTTGTACGAGAACTATAAACAATAATAATATTTATATAAAATATAAATATAATTTCAAAATTTTTATATTTATAAGTACTTTTAACAATATTTATAATATCTGTCAGGATGGCCGAGCGGTCTAAGCCGCCAGACCCAAGGTTTACCTTGCCCGTTCTACGGGTTCTCGAGCGTTCTGGTCATCTCTGAGGGCGTGGGTTCGAATCCCACTTCTGACAATTTTTTTTTTAGTTTTCTATAAATTTAAAAAATAATATTTGTTGCTGTTCTGACATTGAATTACATACCTTCCAAATATAACAATTTCTATTTCATTTCCTTTTATTTTCATAGAAAAACAACGAACTGGGTAGCATATTATTAAGGTTAGGGATTTATGATTTTAAAATGTCACTAAATTAATCAAGTTCCAGGAAGTACCAATTTACTTTTACGCACTCGTGCGTAAAGTGACTTTTTACGCACCCAAATCGAATCGTGAAATGACAGGTTTTGATAAGCGAGTACAAAAATATTATTATTATTATTATTAAACCCATTATTCCCTTTCGGGACGTAGGGTAATTATACATTACATACTCGTATAGCAAGTATGTGCACTTATAATGTCTCTATGTATTTTTTCCATTTTATTCGGTCCTGGGCAATGCTCCTCAGTTGTGGGATGGACTTGTTAGTCTCTTCCATAACTGTTCTCCTCCAGGTGGTGCGTGGTCTGCCTCTCGCTCTCTTTCCTTGTGGCTTCCAAAGTAGGACTGTGTGAGCTGGTGTATCAACTGGCTTTCTTAATGTATGACCAAGCCATTTATATTTCCTTCTCTTAATGTCTTCATTTATGTCGTTTTGTTCTGTTCTATGCCATAGTTCAGCATTTGATATTCTTTCCGGCCACCATATTCCTAGTATATTTCTAAGGCATCTGTTTATAAAAGACTGGAGTTTTCTCTTGATTGTTGAGGTAACCATCCAGGTCTCTGAGCCATAGAGGAGAACTGGTTTCACTGTTGAGTTGTACACTTTGATTTTTGATGATAAGCACAAACTTTTAGAGCACCATATTTTTCTCATACTTGCAAAAACTTTCCGTGCCTTGTCTATTCTTCGCTGTATATCAGATAATGTTCCTCCATTGCTCGAGACAACACTGCCAAGGTAAGTGAATTCCTCCACTACTTCTATCTGTGTGCCTTCGACTTCTATGTTTGTTGTATCTTTGGTGTTAATTTTCAACATTTTAGTTTTATTTTTATTTATGCTAAGGCCATTCTTTTTTGATTCCGCAACAAGGTCATTAGTTTTACTCTGCATGTTCCTAATGTTCGATGAAAAAAAGGCATACATCATCTGCGTATTCGATGTCCTCCAAAACTTCCGTCAGCCCCCATCGTATTCCTCTCTTCTTGTTATTTGTTGTACAACAAATAACACAAATATTAAGTTGTATTAAATATTTCGATATTATTAAAAATGTTTTCGTTTGTTACAATGGTCTTACCCACTCAATTATGTTTCAAATTGCTTTTGTTAATTTTTTTTTATAACTCTAACTATGAGAATGTAGAACATTCATTTTAGTAGAACAGTACTTAATTTTAGAGAAAGGTCCTTTAAATATCTTTGTAAGCACATACAATCGTACTTGTTTTTAAAAGCAAACTCAAAACTTAGTTTTTAATATTTTTCACAGTTTATCCACATCTATATAACATATTTTGACAATTTTCTCGGAGCTTCAGTCCACTGAGTAGACGCACTCACTTCTAACCCCTGCGCGACATTAATATTTAGACCATCGCGTCCAATTTTCTAGAAGCTTCATTCTGTTCAATACGCTACTCGATAAAGGTGAGATGGTTTCAGACCAAGTAAGAACAGAGAATAAGTAGAAACATCTAAAGAACATATTATTAAAATCAGAACTAACTAAAGGCATCGGTTGTCGTGTATAAATGGTAATGGAATAGTCCCCACTACTGTTTATAAAGGGTAACCGTTGTCCGCTTTAGTTAATTTTGATTTAATTAACATGTTGTTTAGATTTTAAAAAAATATTATTTTAGATTATTTTTAGAATAAATCGGTAATTTTAAAAACGGATTGTTTTATTTGAAAAATATTCAATCAGAGTACGTGTACCTCTGTGTATTTCGAGGCATACAAATATTTTGTTGGGCACTATTTGTTGTAGTTTCTAGTTTTTGTTCTTGTGTATAAATTATGTATTCTACAATATCGCCACCAAGATGAAAATATTATTTTAATGCTGAGTTACAAACAGACAATCCTTTTATGAAACTCAAATCAAGCACAACCATAAATGTTGTTGATTGGAAAATTTACAAAAGTGAGACACATATTTCGATTAGTGGGAGCAGTAATACGAAAGCACATGCAGGAAGAACAAACATAAGCTAGCAGTAAACAAATTGATAATAAGAAACAAGTTGCATACTTCTTTAAGTCATTAGATTGTACATTTAAGTTAATATCCAATTTATTTAATTTAATTATTAATTATTTAATTCTGCTCGAACCAAAAGCGTAGCAATTGTGAAAAAGAATCGCAGTTACGGTTGGAAGAGCTATGCAGACGGCAAATTTTATTAGTATCAGTGAGATATTTCAATATTGAGAAAGGTATACTAATGAAACAGACATGCAATATACACGTCTGTAACTGTATACATGGACATAGACCTCCTATTTTCCAGCATTTACTTCTGCCTCAGGCACGTGTTTCTGCCATCTACTATCAGGCTTCATTAGTTAGGCTAGTGAAGTAAAGCTTAAAAATCGCCTGCTAAGGTATAGCACATGTTGTCTTATCAGGTGGCACCATATAATCTAGTGACATCTGACGGACAAAAGAGACTATGCCGAAAGTGGTAACCTTCCCTTGACCGGCTATGCCGGTACAGAAGAGAAAAAAATACGTATATAGGTGTAAGTCCATTAACACGATGCCACATGGCAGCAAATATACAAAAAAAAGTTTAAGTATGTCAATACGTTAAGCACGTATTACGCATTTGTTACAAATGATACAGATATGCATTATACACGTCTGTAACTGTACATATGGACATACACCTCGTATTTTCCAGCATTTACTTCTGCCTAAGACACGTGTTTCTGCCATCTGCCGCCACCTGCCACCTAATAAGACAAAATTTGCTATACCTTTTGAGGCGATTTTTTTAGCTTTACTTCATTACCCTAACTGATGAAGTCTGATAGTAGATGGCAGCAATATGAGTCTTAGGCAGAAGTAAATGCTGGAAAACACAAGGTGTATGTTCATGTGTACAGTTACAGACGTGTATATTGCATGCCTGTTTCATTTGTAACAAATGCGTAATACGTGCTTAACGTATTGATATACTTAAACTTTGTTGGTATACTTGCTGCCATCTGGTATCGTGTTAATGGACTTACACCTATATACGTATTTTTTTTCTCTTCTGCTTTACTGCTTTACTTCACTAGCCTAACTGATGAAACCTGATAGTAAATGGCAGAAGCACGTGTCTTAAGCAGAAGTAAAAGCTGGAAAATACGAGGTGTATGTCCATGTGTACAGTTACAGACGCGTATATTGCATGTGTGTATCATTTGTAACAAATGCATAATATGTGCTAAACGTATTGATATACTTAAACTTTTTTTGGTATGAAGGTATACAAGTTAAATTACAACTACCTGAACATCCGACCATGTAATTATGTTTTTGAGGTGTTAGAAGAATACAATCTCTCTAAAAAGATTATTGGATTAGCAGCAGATAATACAAATAGTAATTTTAGTGGATTAAAAAGGAAAGCGGCAAATAATTTATTCACAAAACTTAAAAACTCGTATAGTAGGTCGTTCATCGGTGTTGGTTGTGTGGCTCACATTTTGAACAATTGCGTTAAAAATGCTTATAGATTTAATTTATTGCAGTAAAAATATTTAAATACTTTTATATTTAATTTAAGTTACTTTGTGATGTTGTGAACGGCGAATATAGAAAAGTATCATTTTCCAATACAAGATTTTTAAATATGATGCCGGCAATGAATAAATATTTGAAATGAACGAACCTCTGAAATCTTATTTATTAAGCAGTTCTGAGATCATTTCATGTCACAAATGTGAATATTTTAGCCTCAAAAATAATTGGAACAAGTGTTACAAATGATACAAATTTCAATGAAACTAGTAACGAAATGTTTTATTTTCTTCAGTATACTTACTATTCTTAAATCAATTTTGATCTTTAAAAAATATAATAGGTACACGAAATCATTTGCTATTGTTTTTTAAATTATATTTTATATATAATACTTCAACTTTTTATGTTCAAGTATTACTCAATAAAAATTTTATATGATTAACACGTATTTGGCATTTCATTTTACATTACAACATCTGGTATGGCGGTATTGAATTAGTGAAATTAGTAACAGAAGTACAGAAGTATTCCAGTGAACCTATTGCAGGAAACTTAGCTATAGCCAAGGCGTATTGAGTCAATTAAAGTAGAATATAGAATAATATAGTTTTCCGCAAAAAGTTCGGAAATATTGAATTTCTGACAAATTTTTTTAAAGACAAGGTCGACATTTCCATATATCAGTAGTTTCCAGGCAATGCAAAAGTAACTGTAAGCAAATGTTCGTTTCTGTACTAGTAAGGAAATGACCATTTCCTTACAGTTACTTGTGCACTTCAAAAATGAATGAAAACAGGTTGTTTTGGAATCAAAATTAGGTTTATTAATTAACAATAGAAACATAAATTAATTGCAGCTTAATTAACAATATTAACCCAATCATTACCAATATTCTAAAATTATTTGTTTGTTATTTTTGTCGATGTGCTAACGACTTGCGGTAAAATGGTATGTTTACTTCGGAGGAAAAGCCACATTTCCGGACTTCATGTTGCTTTGCCTCGGCTTGCGCCTCGGCGAGCAGTCTTCACACGGTCCGGCTTTTCCTCCTAAGTAAATAATATACTATTTATTAAAACAAATTGGTGAGCCTGTTGGTTTATTTATTTTTGTCCTGTGAAGTGAACATCTCCTTCAGAACAATCTTTGGCTTCATAGAGGAAGGTTTACAGAAAGAGCAAACACCATTTTTGAGCACCAACCGTGAAGGTCATACGAACTGAAAGAGCGAAAGTGTTGTTAATTTATTACGACAAGAAAGGGTACCTATATAATTATTTATTAAGGAAATATTTAACCAATAGGATGATAAGGCATATGTATGTCCGATGCTTCCAAGAACTCCAGAAGATCATGACCCCGATTCAGCGTGATCACTATCCAGTTTACGCAATGGTTTATTGGGGTCTCCTACGAATGTGCTCCTCCTATTCATTTTTTCCAAATTGGGGATAACATACCGGTCCGAGTGTACCAAGAAACTATCTTTGAAACTGTGGTGAAGCTTCTTCTACTGTTTGTTTAGGGGGGCGAAAAAAGTGTTTTAACAGGATTCGACACTTATTCACAAAGCGAAAACGTTCCAAACATGTCTGGCAAATAATGTTCTTGAGTTTATTCAAGCTTGCAATTGGCAGCCTGGTAGACCTGACCCGAATGTTCACCGAGGTATGACTTGTAAGATACGTCATCCAAATTTAAAGTAGAGTAGAGAAACGGAGTATTTTTGAAGCTACCGTAAGAAACAGTGCGTGCCAGATAATCGGTTGTCTCAGAGGCGAACACTTACAATGAATGAATTATACATTACTTTAATCGTATTTTCAGTTAATTTCGAATAATGTATTCTAATTATTTGTTGTGAGTTATATAATATGGATGCTATTAAATGACTGACAGCATCGATGGACTGTATAATACAGATTCAGACCTAACTACTCCGTTTCGTAATGTTGTGTTTCCGACACGTTAGCCTCTTACTAAGTGTATGCCAAGATATTTTAGATCTTTGGTTTCAGACAGGTTGCGTTTATTAATTTACAAAGTTGACCAAGCTTCCTTCCGGAGGAAAAGCATGACAGACAGATTTTTCTTTCAAACGCCATTTTACAAACCATTCCTAGGTTTTATTAAGGTTGTATTGTAAATTTCTCGATGGTCAGGCACAGTATGAGACATAGGACTGTGGTGGCATCTCTGAACATTGTAGCTATTGTTACTACCGTGACTTACTACGAGTATGTCAACCGGATACGTACGGTAATAAATCAATAACATTCGATTATCTGATCATAAACTCTGATAAAACTCAGTGCATATTACATTTTAGACATAGATCCGAGTTTACTGCCAACACTATTATTAATGTTAAAAGTTATTATGCAAGAAACAATAATTATTTGCTATTATGTGCGTTTTTAAGAGCATAAAGGCAAATATTTGTTTTATTACTATTTATGTTTGTTTTTAAAATTTTTGCTACAGCAGTTTCTAACTAATGGCAGCAGCAACATAATGTATATGAATTGAACAATAGTAAAAATTCACTCCCTTCAAATACGTACATTTATTTATTTATAAAAATTATTTTGACAGTGTATTAATTATTGCATGATTATTGTTTCTTTTTTGTTATTTGTGTATTAATAACACCATGACTATTTAGTTTTTTTTCATATTAAGTTTGTTTGAAGCATAATCCATCAGTGCTTATAACATTTTGAATTGAATTGTGAATGAGTTGCTTGCCTGATACGCCATAAATTTCGGGATATTAGTATCTGTATATTCACCTAATGCGGAAATAATTAAAACAAATGATTCATGCTAGGTGGCGTATGGAAGCAGCTGTTGTGTTGTATAGTATAGCGTAATAACTAATTAGCCGTTAATGATTTGCAATACTTCCGCTTTCGAAATTTTGCTTGATTTATATTTCTCATTACTGTCGTTTTAAATGTATCGGCTGTTCTATTACTTTAGCTATGTTAGAATAAGTATTTAAAGAAAGTTTATTGAAAATTGTATTGAATTATTGCGAAAGTTGTGATGCGACTGCCTGCTTAAGCTACTACATTGTAGCTTGTTTCAAGAACTAAGTGAAGACGAAAATACGATAATTTAAAGAGAGGAGTGTCTGCAGGCATGGACTGATTTGTCAGTTAAAAGGCATAAAACGAAGTTGGAAATATCAAAATAAACCACCTTAAAGGCTGATTTGCCTTGCAGAAAAGTACAGTTGTCTGCTTTCTCTAATGAATCACCAATTCAAATATTCATACATAAATAAAATGATCAGCAATCACCGAAACAAATTCATGTTATGCAATTTGTTACCTTTACAATAATACATGTAATAATGCTTACTCTTTTTGAGAATAGGGTACTCATTGAGAACCATTGTCATCCATTTCATTTAACTTTGACCTAATGAATGTAACATATATAGAACAGGAGATCAATAACAGGTGGCTTAAGATAAGTAATATATAAAACTTATCAGGCCATTAGTAACAAATAACTCCACCTACACCGTTGAGAGACTTTTTTTTTGTTTTTACGGACAATGCCAAGTTAAAACGATATCGGAGGATATTTATAAACAAAAAATACTGTTTATCACCGTCTATTTCATTAAATACATCATGCGACCTTTACCGTTCCATGAACACCTTGAATATTTCAATTTTACTGAATTGCTAACACATTTTTAACCAATATTTGGAAATTTTGAGTGGAAAGCAAAATACAAGTGATTTTCGAATTTACAGATGGATGAGCTAATTACATATTATGCATTCAGGAAAACACTGTCTCAGAGTTGGCCATAAAAAGTATATCTTAACTCAATTACGAAATTATACTCTTGTCAAGCAGCCTTCACTTTTATTTATACGCGTAATAATTTATCAAAGAATTATCTAAATTATCTAAATTAAAATAAGTTATTAAATTGATTGAACTCTCGCTTGGCACTTGGTGAAACATCTTGATAAATTCACGATGAAAAAACAACACTTGGTTATATGTTTCACTAAATTTTATTTACATAAAATAAGACAATAGAAAACATACTTTCACAGATACCCTTATTTCAGCAGATAGCAATCAGTCAAACAGTATAAAAATATCTTCGTTTAACAGCTTCATACACAGACTTTTACATTTACCTCTATCTAAACCAAATTATGATAAAGAAGTCAATACCCTGAAGTGTTTGGCTATAAATAATGGCTTCACCCCAGACATAATAGACAATATTATCAAAAAGAAAAAACGTCAACAAATTAATAGTTTTTTGTATGCTTCTTCTCAAAAAGAATCTCCTAAACATAGGTTCATAAATTATATAGGTAGGACCTCGAATAAAATCACTAATAGATTAACGAAAAACAACATAAAAACTATTTCAGTAAATAAATTTAATTTAGGTAAATTATGGGCCAACAATAAAGATAGATTTGAAAAAACACAAAAATGTGGAATATACAAAGTCAATTGCATGACCTGTGATGCGTTTTATATCGGGCAAACAGGTAGAAGTTTTCACACTCGTATTACTGATCACAGAAAAGCCATTTTAAATTCTAGGAAATGCTCAGGGATTTCAGAACACTGCATTGATAACAACCATATGATCTCATCGGACAATTTTAATATATTACACTCTTCTTCAAAAGGATTACGATTAAATCTCCTGGAAATATTAGAAATTTCAAAGGCGAAAAATAAGTCGTTAAACATTGTAAACGAGCAAACAGAGTTTAGCCTTTCGCCGATAATGAGGGCAGTTATTTGAATTTAATTAGTTATTGAATAATTATATTATATCTTAAATTACCCCCTTTTCCATTTGCACGAAAATTTGTTAGTAACGTTATCCCCTCTCTATTTTGCAGTTACGTACATCTATTTATACTTTAGAAAATATATTCTTATGTTAATTGAAAATGGACTGCAGAGTCCGAAACAATTGTCTTATTTATGTAAATAAAATTTAGTGAAACATATAACCAAATGTTCTTTTTTTATCGTGAATTTAAAATAAGTTGTTTTTAATTTTTGTGAATATTCGAATTGAGATAGTGATTTGAACACGTTGCTGCTGTTGAAAAGGTCATATGAAATATAATGAATGTTTAAAAAAATATTATTACACGTGTAGCGTTTTTGCCTACTGGTATAAACTTTGTTTGTCGAAATGTAGAAATCAACGCAACGCATTAGGCGACATTTGTATGTAAAGTGACATTTAATACTCATTTTAGTTCTCATTTACAGTAAGTTCAACAATGGTACCGTAAACAGCAAAGAAGATTATTATATCATCAGCATAGGCAAGAACATGACATGATAATGATGCCAACAGGTCGTTAATAAAAAGAAAGAAGAACAAAAATTTAATTGGTTGAACTTCTTGAACAGGTGTTATTTTATATGAGCCTAGTTGCAGAATCTTTATAGCAGCTGTGGGACAAGTTCCAGTGGAAAGATGAGTTTGCTGTGCTAAAGAACGAATTGAATTATCAATTATTTGTTATATATTTTCAATTGTTTTCTCTATGTGTTTTTAAGAACTTTAGTCATTTTTTACTATTACTAACTGTCTCACGAAGCAAAGTCTTACAAAGATTTAGAGTTTTATGGAACTGATTTTATTCTGCAGTAACTAACTAAACGAGATAAAACAGAATAACAGAAACTAAATACGTACCTAAACTAAAACTAAATGTAATGGCCGATTTGTTGAATTAAGTTCAGACATACCGTTTGACTTAACAGCGAAAGTAAGAGAGGCAGTTTTCTTTGAATTCATGATATCTGTAGCTAAACATATTACATAGATTACGATTAACTTGCCTTTCTTCTGTCGATTGGTCTATTTTACTATCAGATGATTTGGAACATGGTCTCTCCTATTTGTATCAAACTTTACATTTCGCTATCGACAGATTTGTCCCTAAATACATGATAATTATCCTAAATGGTTTTCGTCTTCAACAAATAAATTAATAAAGAAAAAAAATAAATTGTATAACAAATTTAGAAAAGGCAAGGACAATAATAACTAACTCAAATACAAGGAAGTAAGATTACATGTTAAGCAATCTATCGACAAGGACTATAAAAAGTTTGTTTTCTTCTCGCAGCAATCGACGCCTGGAGATGTTCGCGCTTTCTGGAAGTTTGTTGATTCACGAAGGAAAAAATCAAGTCTACCCCAACGTCTCAGTTATAATGGGATTGAATCCGACAAACTTGAAGAAGTGTGTGATATGTTTGCAGATTTTTTTGGAACACTATATGTTAGCCATAATAATACGGCCACTAATTTTTCTAAACTTGATCTGTCTCATTTCACAAATCCATTTACTCTTAATAATGTAATCATTGACAGCGACATTGTGTTTTCGAAACCTTCCTCTCTGAAAGGTCGTTTCAGTCCTGGACCGGATGGTATTCCGGAATATTTCCTCAAAATGTGCAGTTGTACTTTATCTATTCCATTATCAATTATTTACCAGTTCTCTATGAAATTAGGATGTTTTCCTGATCAATGGAAATTTGCTCACATTCGTCCAGTTTTCAAGTCTGGTGACAAACACTTATTAATAATTACCGTCTAATATCATTACTATCAAATATTTCAAAAGTTTTTGAGCATATTGTATCTAGTACTATCTATGACACCTTCCGTGAAGTAATTCACGTTAATCAACATGGTTTCTTGTCTGGCCGTAGCACCCAAACGAACTTATTGCTGTTTTGCTGCTATATTAATGACGCACTGGAGCGAGGATCTCAAGTTTATACCGTATATGTGGATTTTTCTAAGGCTTTTGACCGTGTTGATCACAAACTGTTGCTCCATAAACTTAGTCTTTATGGAATTGGTGGTAGCTTGATTTTGTGGATTGCCTTTTACCTATCTAATAGATCTCAAATAGTTAGGTTGTCATCGAAAACATCCAGGCCTATATCGGTTATTTCCAGTGTTCCTCAAGGCAGCAACTTAGGACCAATTCTCTTTCTATTCTTTTATAAATGATTTATATAAATAAATACTTCACTTGTTCCAACTTCTTGGCCTAGGCAGATGATTTGAAAATGTTTAAATGTGTTGACTCTTGCAATGGGGTAGAGCGCTTCAGGATGATATTGAATTGCTAGCGGCATGGTGTATAAGCAACAATATGTCTTTTAATTTTGGTAAATGCCATTTTTATGGTAATTGTGCGTATTAATTTATGTATTCATTATGTAACGCAGGAGACTTTTTCCAAATAAAATAATACTTATATCTTTAATTACATGTTGAAAGTTGACCACGTTACCGACTTGGGTGTTGTTTTTGATGGTAATTTATCATTTACTTTATATGTAGATCATATTATAAATATATCCTTGCAGTTATGCGGCTTTATTAAACGTGTATGCAGTGATTTCACGAACATCATCTGTATTATACAAATTTTATAACGCCCTGGTCAGGTTTATACTCGAGTATTGTTATGTGGTATGGTCTCCTTTAGTAAGGATTAGATCGGATTGAGTGAATTCAGCGCAAAATGGCTAATTTTATAGTCTTCAAATTAAAAATTGATAAAAACATATATAATTACGCGGAGAGATTATAACTACTGGGTATCAAATCGCTGGAGAATAGAAGGCGTAAAGCATTTATTAAGCTTGGATATCAGCTGTTACACAATAACATAGACTGTTCTGCCCTTCTTTCACTGTTGCTTTTCCATGTTCCACCGTTTCGTGCTTGCTCAGGTGACACGTTTCATATTCGTTTCCATCGAACTGAATATGGTAAGCATAACCCCATGGATCGAGTTTTATTAGAACTGAATCTTTTGTCTGGAGTCGACTTGATAAATATTTCAAACCACGCCTTTCTGCATTTCCTAAAAAATTTGCGGTTTCCTTGATTTTTCTTTATTTATAACATTTATAATTATAATTTACAAACTTGTGCACGTTTTATTTTGGATTATGCGTTGTACTATTTGGAATTTTTTTCTTGTAATGTACAATAAATAAAATAACTAAATGTATCAGAATACTGCGTTGTAGTAAATATATCCATTTATATCTAGAGATTAATACAAATCCTCATATTTTTTAATAAAATAAATTGAAAAAGAATTTCATAAGTTTTTTACGTTAAATTTGCATATAACCGAAAAATAATTGGAAATCCCTAATCTATTTGTTTATTTATTATTTTAACATATTTTTTGTTCCATAAAAGATTCTTTTTCAATTTTATTTTCCAAAAACGTTACCCACATTGTATATATATATATAACGGAAAACAAAGGGCTACGAGAGTGCAAGTTAAAAATCGAAGACAAAACAAGAAAAATAATATATGATCTGGATTTAAGCCATGCGTAAAGTGGGAACATTTATCTTCTGCGTCGCGGTGGCGTTCACTGTGACAGATTGCTTCCATATACGAAATGTGGGCGGCTTAAATGTAGGATTTCAGTTCGTTTATCGTTCGTCCACTCCATATATGTGCCCCTTTCCTCCCGTTTATACTACCGTTTTCAGCATCAATAATAACTGCACCACTCCATTGTATCAAAGTTCGTTCTTTTTGTTTCGGTCGGGTCCGCTGCCTAAAATTTGTACTGTCGCATACACACGTGCAGCAATTCTCGATTTAATAAATTACAAAGCCAAAATTATTACTACGCAGACACATAGGAACAAATGGTTGACGCGACGTGCCGTGGCATCAGCCGCAAAAAGACCTCTCTTTGTGAGAGCGGGCCGCTATTTTTGCCTAGCGTTTCGTTTATTTAATTCGTGGCGTTTTTTTCACGAGTTTTATTGTCGTTGAGAATAGATGGTGACTCCAGCGTGCTTGTTCGGTTCGATTTTTTAAATTGGACTATTCATTTCGAAAGTAGATAATGATGTATCCTGATTGTACAATGTAGAATAGTTTTCGCATTATTATGCGCCATATGTAAGTGGTAATTAATGTTTCATCAGCTCGCGTCGATACTGTAATTAACTGCTCCATATTCTACAAATGCTGAGGGAATTTACATTATTATTAAAACGAGATTAGATGATAAATTAATTGGAAATCGTATAAAAAATTTTATTCTTTTTTCTTCATCTTCCTATATGACTTATTCACTTACTTTCTAATTTTAATCTTGCATTTTATACCCTTTTGACAAGTGAATAATCAGTAGTTTCGTAACTTTTTGAGACAGTTTTCCCAGATTCTATTTTTTATCATTTTTCTCTCTGAGTGATACGAATTTACACAATATAGTCATAAATACTGTCAATGTTGTACGATGTCAGTCAGATAATTTCGAAACAGCATAAACGTATCCTCGGGGATATGTAATTTGAAGGACATAAGAACGGAAAAAGCAAGGGAAGTATCGAAAAATATTATTCTTACAAGCCTCGAAGATCTTGATATCAGTTTGGCATGGTCAGTGGTTAGTTGATGTGTCTCTAACGAAGGTATTTTTTCTATCAATTTTTGTAAGATTGGGGTGAAAATATCGACACGAGTGTACCAAGAAACTGTGATGAAGCCTATGACAGACTCCTTGTATGGCACTCATTCACACAGTGAAAATTACCAAAACATTACTGGAAAAGAGCGTGTCTGAGTTTATTAAGGCTTCTGATTGGCCGTCTGGTAACTCTGACCGAATAACGGCTGTGGCATATTCTCGAAGGCAGTGCCTGTAAGAAACATCGTTCAAATTTGATATTTTTTCTATCAGTCTCTGAAATGAATTATTTTTA
Organism: Melolontha melolontha; assembly: GCA_935421215.2. Lineage (NCBI taxonomy): Eukaryota > Metazoa > Arthropoda > Insecta > Coleoptera > Scarabaeidae > Melolontha > Melolontha melolontha. Next base: position 89,556,674 of record OW285242.1, on the reverse strand, counting down.
AACCTGCAACACAAATATCGCTAGAAACAGTTCATAAAGTGATAGACGAATGGCTCGGTCGTTTGTAACTCTGTGCGGACGCAAGAGGCGAACACCTCCAATAATATATATATAATTCGAAAGCTTATTTTCTGTACTTTTCGAATATATATTTTTAATTTCTGTAAGTTGAGTTATTCTTTTTTTATCCCCATTAAAACGCTGACAATATTTTAGACTACGTGTATTTTCTACGTACAATCTCGTTTTCTGTTTTATTTGCGTTTTTCTAATAATGCATAAAAAATGCAATAAAACGATTTGTATAAGACTTTACAGTTAAGGATTTATTTTATCAGAAAGTTTATTGTATAATTTCAGATTCTAGAAATTTACCGTTAATTTAGCTGTCTTCTCTGACGTTTCTTAGTTAAGGCGTTCTTGTTCCTTATTTAGAAATTATAAAATTAAGAGTCAGACTTGACGCGTGTTTGGTTTATTTGATTGTTTCGTTAAGTGAGATGGTACAGTCCTTGATGGAAGAAGTATGAGATAACTCTAGATATATAAATTAAACACTTGAAAATATGTTTCACTGGTTTTTTGTTATTAACATATTCGTGTGTTGTGTTAGGTTCGAAAAATCGAAAATTTATTATTGCATAGAGTTACAGTGGTATATACAGGGTATTACAAAAATGTAGAGCTGGCTATACATAGACGGTTTCTACAACTAAAAATAAGCAAAAATGTTTAAATAAATTTATGTCCTAAAATGGTTCGTTACTGAGTTACGGCCACTTGAGGTTTTTTTCTTTTTATTTTAGAAAATGTTACAGAAAACGGGAGTTTCTTATAGTAAATGTTCAAAATGACCTCCACGGAAGCAACACAAGCTTCAGCTCGTCGTATCATGGACTGCCTCACGCGCTGAAAAATTCCTGGTGTATTTCGAATTTGGTGGCATCCATCTTCCACTCTACGTTGAAGATCTTCAACATTTTGAATTGGAGTAGAATATACTATAGACTTTAAATGTCCCCATACGTAAAAATCTATTGGATTTAAATCTGGAGACCGTGCAGGCCATGCTACAGGTCCACCGCGACCAATCCATCTTCCAGGATATACGGCATTTAAAAATTCGCGTGCTGTATGACTGAAGTGAGCCGGTGCACCGTCGTGCATGAACCACATGCGTCCTCTAACATTTAGTGGAACATCGTCCAGCAAACCAGGTAAGTCGTTTTCTAAAAAATAACGATAATTCTGCCCAGTAAGTCGTGGTGGAAGTACAAAAGGACCAATCACAAATTCGTTAATAATTCCGGCCCACACACTAAATGAAATCTGCGCTTGATGTCTGGACTGAATAATAGCATGAGGGTTTTCTTGTTGCCACTGGTGTAAATTATGAAAATTGACGATACCATCTCTTGTAAAGCCAGCTTCATCACTAAAGAGCACACACGACAGAAAGCGATGATCGGCGGCGCATGTCCGTAACAACCATACACAGTAAGCTTCTCGTGATGGGAAATCATTCTCACTAAGTCCCTGTACTCTTTGCAGGTGGTAAGGAAAAAGCTGATTAGTTCTTAAAATACGCCATACACTCACATGATCGACATCTTCCGCCAATGCCATTCTTCGAGTACTAGCACCTGCATTTTCTTCAACACGATCCAACAAACGTTCTTCCAATTCCAAATTTCTTGTGTTTCGTGGTCTGCTGCGATCGCGGACTACTGGTTTGAATGATCCTGTTTCTCTTAATCTAATATGAAGCCTTTCGAAGGTTTTTTCATTTGGTAAACGTCGGTTTGGGAAATATTCTGCGTAAAGTCTTCTTGCTTCTGCTCTGTTGCAATGTGCCAAACCATACATTAAATGCATGTCGGACATCTCTTCGAAAGAATAATTTTATACTATTAATTAGAAAACAGTACTAATCACAAATGACTTGATCAACTTTCACGACTGACAGCAAAAAACACGGACTGCCTACTGAATATGATAACATAAGTTACTCACTTGTCGGCGACTTGTTCAAACATGCAATACGAACGCTTCGCGTCTGCGTGATAATTTGTGACGAGATACACACGTGTCGAACATGCAATACGAAAAACTTCAAGTGGCCGTAACTCAGTAACGAAACATTATAGGACACAAATTTATTTAAACTTTTTTGCTTATTTTTAGTTGTAGAAACCGTCTATGTATAGCCAGCCCTAAATTTTTGTAACATCTGAACGACTTTTTTTTAAATTCCAAATCCCTTTTGGAACAAGACAAATTCTAATAATTGGTATAAAAATGTTCCAATAGGAACAAATATGATATCTAAAAAACTTGTCATTTACGCGAATGCAATAAAATAAGACAAAACAATTATTCAGCATGTGTAGAAAGCAACAAAGAAAATAATATTAAAATTGGTACACCAAACCAAACAATTTATAATAATAGTACATTTAATAACTGTTCTCCTGCTTTCAAATAAAAATAATTATTTATTATTTATTTAAATCGTTAATTTATCTTGCCAAAAAACACTCGAGCTTTTCTTTCACCGATTAATTTTCTTTTTAACTCAAAAATTTTCCTATTAGTAATTTTTCTCGAAAAGTTTGTGTTGCTTCCCGTGGAGGTCATTTTGAACATTTACTATAAGAAACATAAGAAACTCCCGTTTTCTGTAAACATTTCAAAAATAAAAATAAAAAAACTTCAATTGGCCGTAACTCAGTAACGAACCATTTTAGGACATAAATTTATATAAACTTTTTTGCTTATTTTTAGTTGTAGAAACCGTCTATGTATAGCCAGCCCTAAATTTTTGTAACACCCTGTATACCTCTTAAGACTCGAAATTTTCGTAGTATTATTTAAGAAAATTTTTGGTATTTTATTAGAAGGCCTGGAATCAAATAGGATATATAAATTAAAGAAAAATACAACAGTTATTATATAGTTATAGAAAAATATAATAGTTTATTGAATCTTCATCTAATGTATAAATAGGAGTATAAAACAAATGGTAGTCAAATACAAAAATATTAACAAAATATACAAATATTAAAGCGTAAAATTCATTTACTACTATATACTTAATGTTGTGGAATGTCAATAATATCCTCACACTAATTTTACTCTAGTAGTGAAAAATCTGCAATTTTTAGTAATGCTCCAATTTAGTTTCACTTATTATTGCCTGAAGTTTTTAATATATAATTCGTACATTGAATTATGCCAAAACCATCAAGAGCAATAATCGTCCATACGGATATCTTTTCACTCTCCGAGTACGCTTTGAATGGTTTTCTGCTGATATTCTACGTGAATTATTGTAAAATATAACTTAACTTAACTTAGTCATAACTGTACTTTAATGACAATAATAATTTAAAAAATGTAGAATACGCTGTTCACAGGTCATAATCTGAGATCTTGAATCACCCTCGGAACACACACAAGCTATTTTCGTGTGAAAGTCTTAAATCTCATGAATTTAGAAAAATTTCCTAAATTGAGAAATTTATGTATTAAAGCAAATATACGTTATTCACTGGTCACCTAATGGGATTTCGTATCACCCTCATAAGATGATGACAGGTATCCCTGCAAATTTTAAACCTAAAAACATGATAATAAATCACTAAAATGATTTTAAATATTTACTTCAGGTACAATAAGTTTCATATCAATTAGAATAGAAACCTTTCTTTTTAAAACGACACCTTATTTAAATTTTGAATTGAATTCGTTTAAATATATATTTTATAATTTATATTTATTGTTAAAGAAAAAGTGTATAAATGGAATCTATTCGGTATTATCAATGTTTCAAAATAAAATAATAAATAATAATAAAAATTAACAAAATTGCTTTTAACTTAAAACTATAACTTAAGCGCGTTGGTTAATGTTAGCCGTTTGAAGAGAAAACATAGACTTTCCCTTTACACCAATGGTGTCTTATTATTAGTAAAGCTTCAAAATGCTCCTTTCAAAAATTTAATCGTAATTACACGTTCTAAAATTTAAGTTTACGTAGACGAGTTGTAGCTTGAGATTCTACGTGTTGCTCAATCGAAAATTTTGGGTAACTAACTACCACGATAAAACATGTCGGTATTATTAACAAGACGGCATTTAAAGCTCCTGAATCAACTAAACTCTCAGTGAAGTCTACTTGTTGATTGTTCTCGATTATGCTGTAAATTTTTAATTTCAGATAGATAATATTAAGTTCATTATATATTTTCCGTCCATAATAATTACATAAAAAATCAATAAGATAAACCAGTCATATTTTGAATTAAAATTTATATTTCTTAAAAATAATATAATCGTGCATTATATTTAAGATGTTAATGAAATTTGGGTAATATAGGTCTCTGACTAATATTCGTAATAAAACTCTGCTAGTATGTTAATAACTAAAGAATGCATTGTAAACATAAACAAACGATGAATGTCACATAACCATGAATAGGTAATGTTATAATTAATGTAACCCAAATATGCAAAGCGCATATTTTGCATATATTGCATATTATATGCATTTTATAAAAATATTTACATACATCCTTAAAAAATAGCATATTGTGCATAATCGAAAGACTTTTGAATAATGTAGATCTTTGGCAGGCGTTTCAAGAGTTCAAGATAAATCATCATTACGTTTGCAGTTCCGAAGAAAAAAAAATTATGAGGTACAAGAGTAATGGGTATTCCCAGTCTTAAATTCCGAGAATTCACAATAGGTCGTTTTAAACCGTTAACAGGGGTTTAATTGTACCTATATTTACATAAGTAGGTAAATAATAAATCGATTTCTGAATTTTATTTCTGATTGTGCTTTTGAAGAGACACCATCGATTTGTGTTTTGTTGTCTTGTGGTACCTACTTTATTTATTTTTATTAGTAAAATGCCCAAAGCCAGTAGAGCGTCAGTGTATGTTAAGCCATACAAAGAACTTAGTAGAGATAAGGAAAAGTCTACTGTTCTGCGTGCGTTAAAATTGTAAGTATAACTTTTGAATATTCAATATAGAGGTTGGTGCGAAATCGGTCGATATTTGTTATTTTTTGAGATACAAAAATGTTCAAAGCAATTTACATTCTTTTTGAGGGACATACACAATGAAAATACAGAGAAATATATAAAATGTTTCCTTTAGCCCTGTCAGTTTTAACTTAATTTTTTAAACGGAACCCTAGGTATATCGACTGATTTCGCACCATTTCAACAACCAAAACTTTCACATAACCGTCTTTTCCTTGAAATTCAATTTTTCCGTAGACGTAAATATTAGGTTAGCTTAATGAATGTCACTTGGCAACTCTTATTTAATGATTTACTAGTAGTACGACATGTAGGTTAAATCACTTAATCAGTCTAAGACATGACCGATTTAATCCATGGCATACTCTGAAAACTTTTTTTGTGGCTCACTCAATATATGTGTATTTTAAGAACAAAGCTAATATGTCTGTTCGTCAAACATCAAGGAAAGTAGGGATTAGCAGGAATACTGTGTTTGACATTATCAAATAAATTAAAATGTCTAGAGTTTCACATTTTCCTTTTAGAAAACGAAGTTGCTAAGATGTTTACAATAAATTGGAAAAAACATTAGAAGACACGTGCATTTATTTTTATTATAAAAAGAGTTATCAACTTACACCAAAATATGTGAGGTAATCAATATATCTATAAGCAACCGTAAAAGTTAAGAAATGATCTTTTATATAGATCTGTAGCTATATAACCTCAATATATGAGAGCAACCATATGTTCTACTTGTTTGAAATTTATATGTAAACTACACTCAGACTACAGCGGCATCTGGTCCGTTCTTATTTGGAATGGGTCATAGTTATAGTTCGCTGAATCCAAAAATTACCTCTATTTAACCTCCATCAGTACAGTTTTTTTTTTTTGCAAAATACGAGGTGCATAAAAAAGTAAGCTAATGAAAAAGAACACCATTTTAATACAATGAACTAAACGATATTTCTTATAATTAAACACACATTTTCTTCATGAAATGTACTTAACATTCCGTGTTCATTCTTTTTACCTATAAAACCTTTTCTTATTATTTTTGATACTTGTCTGAACATGCTTCCGCTTTATATTTTCTGTTTCCCGCTTGAGCTTCCAACAGTAGTCAGTAGTGAGCCAGCATATTGATGTTCCAATTTCCTTGGTAGTATTTCTCAAAATCGCGAACATCCTGGTGACATATTTCAGCCTGCTCTTTACTGAAGGCTCCTAAGTTTTCGGGAAAATAGTCGACACGGGAGTGTAAGAAATGAACTTTTAAGCTCACCTTGCATCTTCGAGTTTTATACGCAGTTAACATGCGCTGCACAATGGTTTTGTTGTGAGGGTCTTTAGTATACAGAAAAGGTTTTAAATATATCTATACGTTAATATGCACGTATAACGCTTTTGTTTCATTATGAAACAGACATGTAAAAAATTTACATATCTGTAACTGTATACTTGGACAAAACCTCGTATTTCCAGAATTTACTTTTGCTTAAGACATATGTTTCTGCAATCTATAGGCGTCGTCAGTTAAGCTAGTGAAGCAATGTATACAAATGATACAAATCTTTATAAATAGATCTGTATCTGTATATGCCATTAAGCCGGAATCCCTTACCAGATTAAGCAAATTTCATCCTATAAGGTGGCACTTATTTAATAAGTGACATCTGACGGACGAAAGAGACTTTGCCGAAAAAAGAGATCTTTCGTTTGACCAGCTATGCCGATACAAAAAACGAAACAATACGGGTTGTCCATAAATAAGCCAGATGGCGGTAAATATACAGAAATATCTATATACAGAATAATAAATATACAGAAGTATAGAGAAATATATATTTATAAAGATTTGTATCATTTGTATACATTGCTTCACTAGCTTAACTGACGACGCCTATAGATGGCAGAAACATATGTCTTAAGCAGAAGTAAATGTTTTAGATACGAGGTTTTGTCCAAGTATACAGTTACAGATATGTAAATTTTTTACATGTCTGTTTCATAATGAAACAAAAGCGTTATACGTGCATATTCACGTATAGATATATTTAAAACCTTTTCGGTATATTTACCGCCATCTGGCTTATTTATGGACAACCCGTATTGTTTCGTTTTTTGTATCAGCATAGCTGGTCAAACGAAAGATCCCTTTTTTCGGCAAAGTCTCTTTCGTCCGTCAGATGTCACTTATTAAATAAGTGCCACCTTATAGGATGAAATTTGCTTTATCTGGTAAGGGATTCCGGCTTAATGGCATATACAGATACAGATCTATTTATAAAGATTTGTATCATTTGTGTACATTGCTTCACTAGGTTAACTGACGACGCCTATAGATGGCAGAAACATATGTCTTAAGCAGAAGTAAATGCTGGAAATACGAGGTTTTGTCCAAGTATACAGTTACAGATATGTAAATTTTTTACATGTCTGTTTAATAATGAAACAAAAGCGTTATACGTGCATATTAACGTATAGATATATTTAAAACCTTTTCTGTATATTTACCGCCATCTGGCTTATTTATGGACAACCCGTATTGTTTCGTTTTTTGTATCAGCATAGCTGGTCAAACGAAAGATCCCTTTTTTCGGCAAAGTCTCTTTCGTCCGTCAGATGTCACTTATTAAATAAGTGCCACCTTATAGGATGAAATTCGCTTTATCTGGTAAGAGATTCCGGCTTAATGGCATATACAGATACAGATCTATTTATAAAGATTTGTATCATTTGTATACATTGCTTCACTAGCTTAACTGACGACGCCTATAGATGGCAGAAACATATGTCTTAAGCAGAAGTAAATGCTGGAAATACGAGGTTTTGTCCAAGTATACAGTTACAGATATGTAAATTTTTTACATGCCTGTTTCATAATGAAAGGGTCTTTAGTATTCCCCAAAAACTGGTGCACTACCTTCTAAGAAACAGTATAAAAATCCTGTGCAGTTATTTTGGTTGCAGACCTGTGTTTATTAATATGTAACGTGACTTCAAAAACTAAGTGCACATAATCTGCCACAAACGTATAGTTTTGATAGTTTGGTTATGTCATGTAAACGTGTGTAATAATTAGTAATTTAGATTTTGAAAAACATACTTATTACGATAGTCAAAATAAAAATAAAATAATACTAAAACAGATATTGGAAATGTTGACAATTTTGAAGACAAAGTTGCACTCCACGCTTTCAAACCCATTTATTAGGACTTTTTGGCTTATATCAGCACAAGAATTCACAATAGGGTTACGAAGCTCTTTGATTGTGTGATGTCTGGTCTTGAAAATGATATTTTTAAATATGGAAAATAAAATAGTCTAAAATTGTTCTTGGAGGAAAATTAATAATTTTTGTATCGAAAAATTCTTGCAGAAAAGCTGCTGTTTCTCGAGATTTGTGCGCTGGTGCATTATCTTGCTGGAAATATCCTTCCGTAAGTTCATTATCATGAAATTCATTAATAAACGGCTCTAATAATTGAATCGGTGAGTGGAAAAACGATATAACTAGCAAAAATCTCGTTTTCAATGTAAGATAGCCAGAATTATATATAAACCAAGATCTGCCTCCTGGGCGAAAAAACAGTATAAAAATCAAAACATGTACGTTTCCACATGACCATGTAATTTGACGTTGAATGCAAAAACGTTTATATATAACTCCAGCGTTTATACCGCTTTTTCACTCAGCACGGCGCCGGCGCATGCTTGTGCTATTTATTCGGTTGATGTATCATTTTATCCTTAGAGCTTCCGACACTCACATTAATCTTTGGAGTGTTATCTTGTGAATTTAAAATGTCCAGCAGTGACAGTTCTAATAACGAAAACGTAGAAAATAAAGGAAAAAAAGGTGTCCTGAAAAATGGTTGCGAAATGAAAGACAAAAGGCTCGTCTCCTTGGACACCACTACACAAGTAAAACTGGAAAAATAATTGACAAAAAGTCTGTCGGAGAAGACTGCACGTAAGTATTCTATAATAGAATAACTAATATTATTAACCATTTTAACCATATTAAGCCGATTTTCAACAAAATAATTATTTTAGATGTAAAAATAAATGCATGTCAAAACTTACGATGGGAGAAAAAGAAGCAATTTTAAGAAAGTTATATGAAGAAGGTTCAAAGAACGAAGAAGATGTATATTTGCATGGTCTTATGGAATGTAGACCAGTAGCTAGGAGGCGATCAAATGGAGAAGCCAGCAGAAAAAATCGGGAAGTAACGTTTTCATATCACATTCGAAATAATATAGAGAAGCAACAAGTTTGCAAGACAGCGTTTTTAATTCTGCATTCAATATCGAATTCCAGAATACAACGACTTAACAGATTGTTAGTTTCTCAGAATTCACCTAGAGATCTACGTGGTACACCTAATAATCCACCGCGTGTCTTACAACCAGAGGTAATTGCCAAAATACATCAACATATTGCATCATTTCCTCGTAAAACTTCTCACTATAGTGCCAAAGAATTGCATTATCTTGACTCCGCGCTAAATGTTAAGAGAATGCATGACCTGTTTGTAAAATTGAACCCAGACTTATGAAATGTTGTAAAATACGAATTCTATTTGAAATTTTTCAAAGAGAATTTTGACTTAAAATTTGGGAGGCCTCAAGTGGACATGTGTGGACAATGCGAAGGGCTCAACAAAAAAATTAAGGATCAAAATTTGAATAATAATGTGAAGAGAGTCGCCGCGGCCGAATTGATGGTCCACAAACGCAGGGCTAACAAGTTTTACTCTAAACTTAAAGAAATAACTATTTTGTGCCAAGAGCGTGAAGATGTTAGAGGAATAGTTTTTGACTATATTCAAAATATGCCACTGCCTGTTATACCTGTCCAAGAAATGTTTTATTTGAGACAATTGTGGCTGTATGGGTTTGAAATACATGATTTGAAAAATGGTACCGGCCACTTTTATACATATCATGAAGGACAAGCTGCAAAGGGTCCCAATGAGTTATGTACGTTTATCAACGAATATGTGCAGCAAATGCCTGCAGAGATTCAAGAGCTTCACATATTTTCAGATGGTTGCCCTGGCCAGAACCGTAGCAACACCGTAGTGAGGTATTTATTAGCACTTGTAGCCACAAAGCGATTGCGTAAAATTTATCATTACTTCCCAGTCCGTGGCCACTCATTCTTGCCGTGTGACCGGGACTTCAGCTCTCTCAAAAAAGTGATAAGAAAATACGATAGAATCTATCTTCCTAAAGATTACGAAAGCATGGTGCTATCTTGCCGTAAATTAAAACTATTTACAATATCTGTAATAACGTACAAAGATATTATAGACTACAAAAACTGGTGACCACAATATTATAAGAAAACAAGTCAATCTTGCGATGAAAGAAAACATAAATTCACAATTTCAAATTACATGCAGTTTATTTATGACAGCTGTACACCCGGGTATGTCATAAGTCATAACCTATGATTATATCAATGGATTCGTTTCACAAACTTTCAAATTACTAAAAGCTGGTACAACTCCAGCATTACCAACTACGCCTGCATACTCAAACATATTACCTATTAATATAAAAAATGAAATTGAAAATCTTAAGAAAGTGATGCAATACATGTCAGGAGAAATTTTATTATCACATCACTTCATGGGAGACCTGCAACGTAGAAGAAGATGACTAAACATGTTATATAAATGTATTATGTATTGTGAATAGCGTAAAAAATAAACGAATTACTGATTTGGGGATATATTCGTTAATTAATATTACAAATTAACAAATATTAAAGATAATTTCAAAATGAGTGGAAAAACAATATAACTTCAACGTACTTTTTGCTGAGCATGTCAGTCAATAGAAAACAAATTAGAAATTTTATTTAATGTTCATTCAGAAAACTTGATTATCTGTAACTTTGCAATGTACCGAATTCTTGTCAGATAAATAGTTTTTATACAAAACAGTTTTTTGTGAATATCTCGAAATCATATTTTTGGAGTTATATCGTTTTCCCACTCACCGATTCAATTAATTTCGATATCTTTCTGCAGTTATGGTTTGATTAAAAAATATGGGCCTAATAATTTCGTCTTCTTGAAACTGCTAGCCAGACGCCTATTTTTTATGGATGTAGCGTAGTTTCCACAAATTCATGAGGGTTTTCTGCATACCAAATTCTCACATTCTGCTTGCTTAAATATCCTCCAAGCCTTATCCGAAAAGAAGCGGTTGCCCAGAATGTCACTATTATTTATGTTATTCAAAAACCATAGACAATACTTTGTTCTCGTTAAAAAATCTACCTGTTTGAGTTGAGTTCGAAACTGCTTGAATTTTATATAGAAACAACAAGTCCTTTCTTTAAAACAGTATGGCAATGTTCCCACTGACAAAGGAACTTGTAATAGTTTTGTGATTGATTTTTTTGGGTGAGTTGTTCATTCGACGTAGAATATCCTATTAAATTTACTGTTCCTTTTCTAAGTGCTCCACCGCAAGGTTTACGAGTAATTGCCTCTGCTTCACCAAATTTAATAACAGAAGCTTGAATATGTTTTGGCAGTTGCGTGTAAGTAACTGGTAGATTAGAATACTGTTATCAGAAATCCTGTGAGCACTGATTAGTGGAATAAACCCAATTTCAATTTTCTAATTTTTGGCCAGTTCTATAGTAACTTTGAATAATAAATATTTTATGTTGTAATTCTGACATTATATAAAATAATTTAAAAAATATAAGCGTTTATAATTTGAATTTATGTATGATAACTTATTTAATTACTTTAAAAGCAGCCTACAAAATGAGGAAAGATTTTGAAGGCACGTTATAAGCGCGAATATTTTGTTTCACGTATGTAGTTATCGTAGATTCAAAGCTTGCGATTTGAAAGGGTGGCTAAAAAAAGGAATTTAGTTACCTACTTTATTTTCACGGATTTATAAATAGTTTTAAGTTTCAGTTATAATATTCTATATTTTATATCTATCAACCTAATTCTAGTAATTACTTTTATTTTGTAAATAGAATTAAACAGGAGAAATATTTTGCCTACTACATTAATTATGGGTTTCAAAATATTTACAAATATATTTGGTTTAGTATTTCTACAAATCTTTCATTAAATGTTTTATAGGCTTTATCAGTATCCAATATTTTCATTGAATAGAAATGCTATTAGGATTTAAAATAGAAATAAATGCTATTAGGATTTTCAACAACTACATGCAATTTAAAGAGAAACCAAACGTGTGCCTCGTAATGCAAATTTGTTAAGTATAATTTTATATACACTATGTATATTATTACGTTATTAAAATTTCGCTGTTGTAACAGACATCTGCATAATTAATTTGAACCAAAGGCAATACAGGAGCAATGCAGGCCTTACAACGCTTTAGTATTCGATTAAATTAAATTCCTAACATACACATTGTCGAATATTAATATACGCGCACATATAGATATTTTAACATGTATTAAAATTCAATTTTGAACATAAGAGATTCAATTCACATCAGTTACAGCTACGGCGAATGCGGCACATTATCAACAGCTAGTCGTTATGTATACCGCGTAGCGTGTGCAGGTTATTTACTGCAATACTGGGAGCTTGAAGTAGATGAGATTAATCATGTAGGGAGTAAAGTATTTCGCTGCATACGTTCGTGACTTTAAAACGAAGTATAAGTGCATCTACGAGTTGATTTTCAGACAAGTTTGCACACAATTTTAACTTTATTATGGGCGTTGTTCGTGATACGTCGCACGCGATTGCGGAATATTGTCTAGAAACATGGTTTACGTGGTAAAATGAAGATAAAGCAAAGCTTACGATTATACAGGATGTCAATTAAGTCCAGCTCATCTTTTTATATTTCTTTATTTTTTTAAGTTTAAAAGCTGATAAATCCACAATGAAGTAATTAAAGTAAATTATTAGTTTTTATGTAGTTTCGGTTCAGAAGTGATTCTTGTTTCTCTTTCCTATACTATATTATATTTTAGAAATCTGTGCATTATTTATTAAATTAATAAATCTGGGAAAGTAAGTATTCATTTTGCTCGCCACGTCAGATGTCCCTGTCTGTCGTTTGTAAACAAACTACATTTCTATATGGTATTTTAAAAGCATAGATGTTTAATTATATAATGTAGAATGTAGTTCTCTGAGGTCAGGTATCTGCTTGTTTCGATGTCACCAAAGCAGGAAAATTTTTTTCCTTAGAAAGCTAAAGTTTTGTAAATACTGAAAAAGGTAAAAACATGAAGGTGGTATATTTGGAGACAATTGTGAATGTGGAAAAACTTACCAGCCTGGGTTTGTAAATTTTTTTTAATTCGGATTTGTCAAAGAAGCGTGTGGTCAAACGTTGCTGAAGAGCAACCAGTCTTTCTACTGATCAAAACTAATCTTCTTTTATTGACTTTTGCGTCAAAATTTGTTGATAAATTGTCCTAAATCTATTTGTTATCTCTCGTATTTATGTGAACCAGAAAATGATTATTTCGATACTGTACGATCCCGTGCTAAGAGAGAAGTCTGTCGCACTTTCACGCAACGAAGCGTCCGATACATCAAAATGATGTAGAATGACATGAAAAGAACGGCTATGATATTTTGAACGAGGTGCTGTTGCACACTTCGCCAATAATGCCAAAAATTCCTAGAAAATCGTTCCCGTGCTAAGAGAGAAGTCGGTCGCACTTTCACGCAACGAAGCGACCGATACATCAAAATGACGTAGAATGATATGAAAAGAACGGCTGTGATATTTTGGACGACGTGCTGTCGCACACTTCGCCAATAATGCCAATAATTCTCAGAAAATCGTTCCCGTGCTAAGAGAGAAGTCGGTCGCACTTTCACGCAACGAAGCGACCGATAAATCAAAATGACGTAGAATGACATGAAAAGAACGGCTATGATATTTTGGAAGACGTGCTCTTGCACACTTCGTCAATAAAGCCAATCATTCCCCGAAAATCGATCCCGTGCTAAGAGAGAAGTCTGTCGCACTTTCACGCAACGAAGCGTCCGATACATCAAAATGGCGTAGAATGACATGAAAAGAACGGCTATGATATTTTGGACGACGTGCTGTTGCACACTTCGCCAATAATGCCAATAATTCCTAGAAAATCGTTCCCGTGCTAAGAGAGAAGTCGGTCACGCTTTCACGCAACGAAGCGACCGATACATCAAAATGACGTAGAATGACATGAAAAGAACAGCTATGATATTTTGGACGACGTGCTGTTGCACACTTCGCCAATAATGCCAATAATTCCTAGAAAATCGTTCCCGTGCTAAGAGAGAAGTCGGTCGCACTTTCACGCAACGAAGCGACCGATACATCAAAATGACGTAGAATGATATGAAAAGAACGGCTATGATATTTTGGACGACGTGCTGTCGCACACTTCGCCAATAATGCCAATAATTCTCAGAAAATCGTTCCCGTGCTAAGAGAGAAGTCGGTCGCACTTTCACGCAACGAAGCGACCGATAAATCAAAATGACGTAGAATGACATGAAAAGAACGGCTATGATATTTTGGAAGACGTGCTCTTGCACACTTCGTCAATAAAGCCAATCATTCCCCGAAAATCGATCCCGTGCTAAGAGAGAAGTCTGTCGCACTTTCACGCAACGAAGCGTCCGATACATCAAAATGACGTAGAATGACATGAAAAGAACGGCTATGATATTTTGGACGACGTGCTGTTGCACACTTCGCCAATAATGCCAATAATTCCTAGAAAATCGTTCCCGTGCTAAGAGAGAAGTCTGTCGCACTTTCACGCAACGAAGCGTCCGATACATCAAAATGACGTAGAATGACATGAAAAGAACGGCTATGATATTTTGGACGACGTGCTGTTGCACACTTCGCCAATAATGCCAATAATTCCTAGAAAATCGTTCCCGTGCTAAGAGAGAAGTCGGTCGCACTTTCACGCAACGAAGCGACCGATACATCAAAATGACGTAGAATGACATGAAAAGACCGGCTATGATATTTTGGAAGACGTGCTGTTGCACACTTCGCCAATAATGCCAAAAATTCCTAGAAAATCGTTCCCGTGCTAAGAGAGAAGTTGGTCGCGCTTTCACGCAACGAAGCTACCGATACATCAAAATGACGTAGAATGACATGAAAAGAACAGCTATGATATTTTGGATGACGTGCTGTTGCACACTTCGCCAATAATGCCAATAATTCTCAGAAAATCGTTCCCGTGCTAAGAGAGAAGTCGGTCGCACTTTCACGCAACTAAGCGACCGATACATCAAAATGGCGTAGAATGACATGAAAAGAACGGCTATGATATTTTGGAAGACGTGCTGTTGCACACTTCGCCAATAAAGCCAATCATTCCCCGAAAATCGATCCCGTGCTAAGAGAGAAGTCGGTCGCACTTTCACAAAACGCAGCGACCGATACATCAAAATGACGTAGAATGACATGAAAAGAACGGCTATGATATTTTTGGACGACGTGCTGTTGCACACTTCGCCAATAACGCCAATCATTCCCCGAAAATCGATCCCGTGCTAAGAGAGAAGTCTGTCGCACTTTCACGCAACGAAGCGTCCGATACATCAAAATGACGTAGAATGACATGAAAAGAACGGCTATGATATTTTGGACGACGTGCTGTTAGAATTAAACAGGAGAAAGATTTTGCCTACTACATTAATTATGGGTTTCAAAATATTTACAAATATATTTGGTTTAGTATATCTACAAATCTTTCATTAAATGTTTTATAGCCTTTATCAGTATCCAATATTTTCATTGAATAGAAATGCTATTAGGATTTAAAATAGAACTAAATGCTATTAGAATTTTCAACAACTACTTGCAATTTAAAGAGAAACCAAACGTGTGCCTCGTAATGCAAATTTGTTAAGTATAATTTTATATACACTATGTATATTATTACGTTATTAAAATTTCGCTGTTGTAACAGACATCTGCATAATTAATTTGAACCAAAGGCAATACAGGCGCAATGCACGACGGTGTTGTTCAGGCCTTACAACGCTTTAGTATTCGATTTAATTAAATTCCTAACATACACATTGTCGAATATTAATATACGCGCACATATAGATATTTTAACATGTATTAAAATTCAATTTTGAACATAAGAGATTCATTTCACATCAGTTACAGCTACGGCGAATGCGGCACATTATCAACAGCTAATCGTTATGTATACCGCATAGCGTGTGCAGGTTATTTACTGCAATACTGGGAGCTTGAAGTAGATGAGATTAATCATGTAGGGAGTAAAGTATTTCGCTGCATACGTTCGTGACTTTAAAACGAAGTATAAGTGCATCTACGAGTTGATTTTCAGACAAGTTTGCACACAATTTTAACTTTATTATGGGCGTTGTTCGTGATACGTCGCACGCGATTGCGGAATATTGTCTAGAAACATGGTTTACGTGGTAAAATGAAGATAAAGCAAAGCTTACGATTATACAGGATGTCAATTAAGTCCAGCTCATCTTTTTATATTTCTTTATTTTTTTAAGTTTAAAAGCTGATAAATCCACAATAAAGTAACTAAAGTAAATTATTAGTTTTTATGTAGTTTCAGTTCAGAAGTGATTCTTGTTTCTCTTTCCTATACTATATTATATATTAGAAATCTGTGCATTATTTATTAAATCAATAAATCTGGGAAAGTAAGTATTCATTTTGCTCGCCACGTCAGATGTCCCTGTCTGTTGTTTGTAAACAAACTACTTTTCTATATGGTATTCTAAAAGGATAGATGTTTAATTATATAATGTACAATGTAGTTCTCTGAGGTCAGGTATCTGCTTATTTCTATGTCACCAAAGCACGAAAATTTTTTTCCTTAGAAAGCTAAAGTTTTGTAAATACTGAAAAAGGTAAAAACATGAAGGTGGTATATTTGGAGACAATTGTGAATGTGGAAAAACTTACCAGCCTGGGTTTGAAAATTTTTTTTAATTCGGATTTGTCAAAGAAGCGTGTGGTCAAACGTTGCTGAAGAGCAACCAGTCTTTCTACTGATCAAAACTAATCTTCTTTTATTGACTTCTGCGTCAAAATTTGTTGATAAATTGTTCTAAATCTATTTATTATCTCTCGTAGTTATGTGAACCAGAAAATGATTATTTCGATTCTGTACCAAAGAAATTGTACAAATTTCAAATAATATCGTAATCGTTATGCTCTAGTGATTTCGAAAAACCTCCAGGTAACTCACCCTGCCCCGAACTAGAAGGGATTTAGTTTCAGTGCAGCTTCAACAGAAGTACAGAAGTTCTGAGCGATGGGAGACGCTCTTGGCTTATGTAGAACGTCATTATCATTTTATGAAAGTCGACTGAAACGTAGATCATTATTAGAGACTGGACACGGGAGGTTGATGACTCATCGCCCACGAGCGTACTATTGAACATTTGTATTTTTAAAGCTTTTAATTTTATTTATATAATTATACTTATAATAATAAAACGGGTATATACCGCTACAAAATACGAAATACATTTTTATTTGTTCATTTTGTAGTTCAAGTTGAATAAAGGAGTATTCATATTTACTAGCAATACCTTTTCAAGGTCCTCTTCTGTAAAATTTATTCTCTTTGAATGAAATACATCCTTGTAAATAGAAAACGTCCTTTCTACATCGCTGTTTATAGGTGCATACTGGAAATATTCCTATATTTCAGCGTATTTAGCAGTTAGATTTTGAGGAATTGTCTCCATACACAATTGCCGCAATGATATTAAATCTGGATTTTTATTAAAAACTGCGTGTAACTTTTGCCGAAGGCCACATCCGAAGTCACTTGGAATATTTTTCAAATTATTAATAGCCACATCTAATGTGGTTAATTCATCTTTTAATTTGAGATTTTGATTTTCAAAATAAGCAATTAGTTTTGTCAAATTTCCAGTGTTCCTGAAGAAAGTACAACTGATTTTTTAATTGTGGAATTTGTGTTACTTCCTTGAACCCAGAAATGCTCCGAGCATCGTCATTTAAACATGCAACGAAATTTTGTAAACTATCGAAATTCTCTGCATAAAAACTAGTAGCTTTCAACCATGTCCCCATCTACTTATTACTGGAGAGGGAGGCAGTGACAAAGATGGCAGTTTTTCCCTGTAAATAGCTACTTTCAATGGTGCT
The DNA here is from genome assembly GCA_935421215.2 of Melolontha melolontha. Taxonomy (NCBI): domain Eukaryota; kingdom Metazoa; phylum Arthropoda; class Insecta; order Coleoptera; family Scarabaeidae; genus Melolontha; species Melolontha melolontha. The sequence continues at coordinate 89,538,453 of OW285242.1, read as the reverse complement.
TTTCTGAAAACTTTTTTAAAAGCGGATACAAGTCTATCATCAACTTCTGGAAAGATGTCTCTGATATATTCACAGATTCTGTGGAGAACATGTTGCTACACAAGTAATATGCATCATATTAGAATATGTTTCCTTTAATACTCTGCCTGTTTTCAATATATATGCAGCACAGTCACTGACAAATAAAAGTATTTTTTCTTTGTACCTGTCGTACCTGCCGATTCAAGCATTTGGTGCATATTCTCGTGAATGGTTTTAGCTACTGCTTCCGCATCCACGGTATTTATAACTTTAGTTGCTATTACATATGCGTTATATGGAATAGTTGGATGTAGTACAACAGCTACAAGATTTATCACCATACAGCGTCCTAATATATCGACAGTTTCATCGGCACCTATCCATAGGTACTGATTTGAAAGATTGCTTCTAATGCGTTCTATAGCTTTCGTGTAGCACTTAGAAACATAATATTTCCGTAAGATTGATCAGGAGCATTTCGACCAGTATATTTTTGGAGAAATATTTTTAAAGTGGCATTGTTAAGTTTATTTAATGAAATATTAGCCGCCATAAAAGTTTCAGAGTTCTTCGTTAAAATTGTCAGATTCCAACGGTTCCAATTTCTGTGCATGTGTTTGCGATGCTAAGTGACGTTGTATGTGCGATTTAATGGAATTTTTTAACGATATTTTACAGATGTTGCTATAAATTTCGCAATCACTGACAATGGACATACAATCAGTATGACCGTAAATTCAACTCGCCATTGCTTTACGATGCCGTTCTCGACGTTCTTCCATATCATATCTGAAGAAGTAACTCTAAATCTAAATAAATGAAAACTAAAAATGTATGTGTAAGTTATTGAAACTGAACGAAATTCAATGCACGCACATTTACGTCGAAATAATTGGGAGAAGTAGATTCCATCAAACGATATTAAACAGGATCTATCACAAAAATTACCATATAATTAACAGTTAAAATTATGAAAACAGGGAACTAACTCACAGCACTTTATTTATCTTACGCAATATAATCTAAATAGACTAAATTATTAAAACCCCACACGCTTCTATTTACGCTCATGAAAACAGAAATTTAATGGTAAATATCCAACAAAAAACGTCGCAATTCTCGACGAAAACAGATGTGCGCGTTAGCCAGATCAATAGTGGATTCAATAACTGCGTAATGTACTTACAGATGTTGTAGGCTATTTATATCGTCCGGCGTAATGACGACGTCATTTCAACCCGATGTCCGGTCTCTAATCATTATCCAAACTGAATTCAACTTTGACTAGGATTTAATTCGTCAAGTATATACATCACAGTGATTCTAGTGAATATGTGGAGCAATAGGTGAGATACGTTACGGTATGCTAGGAAGAAGTTTTCAAAATATGAATACGATTTTATCTAAACGTAAGTCACATCACTATCATAATCAGAATCGATTATACACGCAGTCTAACGGAGGAAATAGGAAATCTTTCACCGACGATAGCAACCTAAGTAATAAATAAATATTGATTGTATATGTTTCACACAACTGCTCAGGCGAATAATCAATTATTCTATTTGGAAATTATCATGATGAATATAAAGCCTGATCAGTAGATAAATTACTTCAAAGAAATAAAGTAAATAAGGAAAATTGTAAAAAAAATCAATAATATATACATTAAGCGTGATTTTATAAAAATTTTTGTAGTGAATAAATGCATTTTTTATAAGAGAAATAAGAAACAAAATTTGGCAAATTTCTCTAGGTAACTTGTAATAGTAATAGTAGCGACCGAGGTATCGATTGGGGCGATATCAGCTTACCATGCATTCTATTTTTCATGTCTTGGAAGAAATAGAAATAACAAAGCGATAAATCTGGTGAATGAGTCATTAATTCAACACTTTTACTAGCTAAAATATTAACCGTTTGACGTGCTGATTGCTTTCGTTCCAATGATGAGGAATAATTCGCTCATTTATATTATTTCTTCTGATATCATCGACGACTTCCGGCAAACGAATTATGGTATAGAAATTAGTGTTCACGATTCTTCGATTCGTAAAGTTACGTTTGGCACCTGATTGGCAAAACCAAAGAAACAAGCGATCATTTATTTTGTATGTGAGGAAAAATTTTCGTAGGTTTTGGCTCATTTTGAAATATTCAAATAGTGGATTCCAAGGTCGTGCGCGTAAACTCAAGTTTCGTAACCAGTGACGATGTTATAGACTAAATTTGAACAACCTAGGCTTATTTTTTTTAGTATTTCTTAAGATTACTGTCAATCATGTGGAATTTAAGGAATGCAAAGATTCGGTACGTTTTAATGTACATGCAAAATTCTGAGAATTACTTTCAATCCAATGCACGAGGAAGCTCTAATGTCACGGTATGTAGTGCGGTGATTTCGTTCAATTACTTCATGCTCAGCGTCAGCATTAGTGGCAACAACAGGTGTCGACGATTTTCACGATATTCGTTCACGAGAATGGTGCACGTTTAAGCTAAAATTCGCCGAACGAATTGTAAACACTAATTTTGGATGGTGCTTAATCTAAAAGAGTCAAAGAAGGTAAACCCTTTAGTAGCTTTGGCGTCAAACCACATCTAAAATTATAAAAAATCGTTTTTGGAACTTACCTTCTTTTAAATAACGGGTAAATAAAACATTTAAGTACAAACTGCTAACTGAATTATTCGTAAGAAATCTCAAATTTTACTAATATGACGGTTCAAAAACGCGGGTACCATTCAGGATTCCAGAAATTTTCCCAGCAGCCCTCGGATCTGTCTGTCAAATACCTCGCAGTACGAAAATATAGAGAAAAATTACTAGTAAAATTATTCAATGCCGCCGATGTATTTCTGCCAAAATGTGTACAAAATTTAAGATAAAAACTATTTGTTTGGAAGTATGTAACAAGTACTTTTCAATAATATTTCGTTAACATGTTTAATAGGGAAACTTGTGTTAACAAAAGATATTATTTAACATCATACCTGTTGTCCATGCGTATATTCTACTGAAGCTACTAAACATGTCGCTGCTGAGCTCAATCTTTCCAACGTGTGTGTAGTGAAATCGTCATCTTCAGGTACTTCTTCTACGTCTAAGGTATTTACAACTGTCAGGGGTACTGAAACAAAAGAATGACTTAGAATTATGTTGTAATGTACTATTTTAAAACAAAATAATTGAGGGGTCCAATGCAATAACCGGGTAAGTCCATTTTTTCGCTAAATTGTGTTATTCATATATTCTTGCTGAGGATTAAATTCTCTATTATTCTGTGCAACAACAATGTTCAAATGTAGAAAATATGCAGTACACGGATGTATTTGTAGTTGCCTACTTAGCAATACTGAGCAAGAACAGGGTAAGTCCTGGACTTCCCCTGTTATTGCAAAGTACCGTCAAATCTTATGCATGTGGTCGAAAGTGTGTTATGCGATCGGTTTTTTGTGGAAAACAGTGTTAAACTTCTCAGACAGTGACAATTCCACCAGTGACCCGTATTTTAGTGATGGTGACGACGAATATGTACCGGAACATGAAAAAAAAATCGATTACAACATAACCTCATGTACTGTAGTTCTCAGTGTGATGACTTGAGTGAAGCACCTGCCTCATCTCATCCTGGTACTTCTGCAAATAATCTAAATTTTGACGAACTATTTCCCCGATCCTCTCATGACGAAGTTTCTGTGGATGTTGGAGTCGATGTTGGAGCTCAGGTACAAACTGCCGCACGTTGTACACCACAGATTACAAAGAAAAAAATAATTCGTGAAAAGTTGTGGCAAAGAAATGTAAGGAAAGCCAATAGGACCCAAGGAAAACCCTATACAAACACAAAAGGGCGTTGTGTTCCTGGAAGCAAAATGGGACCCAAGTGCAAGTGTAAACACCTTTGCTTCGAAAAAATTATTGGAAACGAGAACTGCAAAAAATTATTTTCTGATTTTTATGCGATGTCTTCTAAAGATCTTCAGGATTGTTATTTATATGGGTGCATAAAAAAGAAGGACATTGTTCGACACAGGCCACGCTCGGGAGAAGGAACCGAAAAAAAATCATACTTTTATTATGAAGTAAGCTTTATCATTCCTCTATATTCCCACTTAAACATTATTACATTCTTAGATTCTGCAAGTCGGTGAACAACAAAAAATTTGTCAGCAAGCTTTTTTATCTCTACATGGGATAAGTAAAAGCAGGCTGGAACGGTTGCAAAAACACCTGTCAAGTCAAAATAACATTCCTCCTGTTGATCGAAGAGGAAAGCATGGGAATAGGACCAACAAAATCTCTGATGCCATCATTGCCCAAATACAAGCACACATTTTGAATTTTCCGAAGTATAAGTCACACTATAGCAGAAAAGACAATTTGCAACACTATTACTTGTCGCCTCTATTGACTGTATCTAAAATGCATGACTTATATTTACAAAAATAGGAGCCTAATCAATATCAGTTAAGTCAAGATAATCGAAAAAACAACCCTATTGTCAAATACGAATTTTATAGAAAATATTTTGCCGAACATTTCAACATTAGTTTTGGGAAGCCAAAATCCGATACTTGCCAGAAGTGTGACAAATTAATTAACAAAATAAATGCTGCTGACTCTGACGCCGAAAGAAAAGTCTTGGAAACCGAAAAGTCTGTGCACCTTAGAAAAGCTGAATGTTTTTATTCTGATATGAAAACTGAAACCGATTTATCGAAAACTGATCCGACCGTGGAAGTATTAACGTTTGATTTCCAACAAAATATGCCTCTGCCTGTTTCTTCAAGTGGAGAGGTTTTTTATAAAATACAGTTATGGGTTTTCAACTTTTGTATTCATGTGAGTAGCACTGGAAAGAGTTATTTTTACATGTATGACGAAACTTTAGGAGGCAAAGGCCAGAATGAAGTTGCTAGTTTTCTTTTACATTTTTTTAATACTTATATACGGTCAAAAGTTACAGATTTATATATTTTTTCAGATAACTGCGCATCACAAAACAAAAATTATATGCTGGTGCAATTTTTTCATACTCTTGTTGATACTGGACGATATAAATCAATATACCATAGGTATCCCGAACCGGGCCACAGCTTTCTGCCCTGCGGTCGCAGTTTTGGGGCGATAGAAATACAGAAAAGGAAACATAACAAGATATATTTACCAAGGGATTATATTAAAATCGTTCAGGGTACAAGCAAGAATTTTGAGGTAATAGCAGTAACGCAAGATGTGCTTTTGAACTTTAAGGATCATTTAAAACAGTTTTTTGTGCGAAATCCTTCAAAAATAAATTATAAGTTTACCCTCTCCAAATATCGAGTAATAAATTACCAAAAAGTTGATGCGGTAACGCTGGTTAAATGTAGTGAATCCGTGGGAAATCTAATTTATTATACCTTTGATTTACAAAACAAGAAAATTTTGATGAAAGCTTCATTACCAAATAATGATCAAAAATTATACGTAGAAAGAAAAAAAACTAAAAAAAAATAAATTTGAACACGTAATGGCATTAGCTAGAAATTACGTGCCCCAGTGTGACTTTTGGTTCTACCAAGACATTGAAGACTACCATAAGAGTTTTCTAGAAGCTGACAATAATACTTCAGTGTCAGAGTTCGAAAGCGATGAATAAAGGAATTTTGTTTGTTTGTTTAAAAGTCATGCATATTAGCTTTAATATTTAATAAAGTTTTCTCAAAATAAAGAAAAGTTTCTTGGTTTTCCTAATTTCCTTAATTTAGTTTTTTTAAGTTGCAAATACTGTGCAATAACGAGGCAAGTCCTTTAGTTCTTTGCGCACATTTTTTGCACTTTTTGACTAGGAAGCACAAAATGTTAAAGGAGAGTGCTCTGAGACTAACTGCACACGTTAGCATTCACAAATGTGACAAAACTGTAGTTACTTAAGTTTGAAGCGTTTTTTATGTTTCCTGCACATTTTGTCTCAGCGGACTTGCCCGGTTATTATATTGGATCCCTCAATTTGAAACAAACATGAGTGGGTAAAAACCACACCAATTTGTATAATACAAAAGTATTTTTAATAATATAAAATATTATTAAAAATGGGGTGTGAAGAACACAATACAAGTTATATATTTGTGAATAATTCACAAATATATAACTTGTATTGTGTTCTTCACACCCCATTTTTAATAATATTTTATATTATTAAAAATACTTTTGTATTATACAAATTGGTGTGGTTTTTACCCACTCATGTATGTTTCAAATTATTTTGTTATATACGCATTCGGTTCGCCCGACAAGTAGTGAAGACACGATAATACAGTTTTTTATAGATATGGTTGTTACCGTCTCTAGAAACACGTTGCTTAGTTCGGCAGTTATTATGTAGACAGCGCTGAATATTCTTTCACGCTCTGTCTTAATAATTTCTGGTTGATAGCAAGGTAGTTATGTTTGGTTGAATGTATCTCTTCTCCAGCAGGGGCGTACCGACGATCCTGTAGAAAGGTGAAATACGTATCTGCGTCTCTGGAGAGAAGATACATTCACAAATATATAACTTGTATTCTGTTCTGCACACCCCATTTTTAATAATATTTTATATTATTAAAAATACTTTTGTATTATACAAATTGGTGTGGTTTTTACCCACTCATGTATGTTTCAAATTATTTTGTTATATACGCATTCGGTTCGCCCGACAAGTAGTGAAGACACGATAAAACAGTTTTTTATAGATATGGTTGTTACCGTCTATAGAAACACGTTGCTTAGTTCGGCAGTTATTATGTAGACAGCGCTGAATATTCTTTCACGCTCTGTCTTAATAATTTCTGGTTGATAGCAAGGTAGTTATGTTTGGTTGAATGTATCTCTTCTCCAGCAGGGGCGTACCGACGATCCTGTAGAAAGGTGAAATACGTATCTGCGTCTCTGGAGAGGAGATACATTCACAAATATATAACTTGTATTCTGTTCTGCACACCCCATTTTTAATAATATTTTATATTATTAAAAATACTTTTGTATTATACTATTTTAAATATTTGCGAAGTAATTATAATTGAATTGTGCGAATATATACACAAAAATCGTAATCTGTCTAAATAATAAAAGCTAGATCTTATTGAAAATAAAATAGAAACTCAATTGAATTAAGTACTTTTTAAATTAATTCCGTATTTTCGTATTGTGTCACTAGCGCACCATATTGAAAATGGTTCTAATGGCCGATTATTTTTGTTTGTGCGAAAACAACCAGGAAAACGATTTAAATTTAGAAGAAGTTAGCAATAGTTAATAGTTAATAAATTTCATTTCACAGATAATGATTCGTACTAGCAAAATTACTTTTTAGGTCATTGAAGTGCTAGTAATTGATAATGAAAAACTTTTATTTAGCCAGGTGTTACACATATAAATCGAATATTTAAAGTTATTATTGGTTTGAATACAGCACACAACTTAGACAGTAACTGAATAGTGTGTATTTGTGTGTGTTTATTTAGACGTGCTCTGAACATAGTTTAATATCTGAACTTTGTTAAAATGTATGGTTTTCACATAAAAAAAATTTTGGCTCACCTTATATTATTTGACGCCTACATGTAGCACATACTGCGTACATATTTTAGCCAAATCTATTATAGAAAGCACCCTTTAGTGACAACAACTAGTATTGGAGACGGAAAATATGGCTTCCGGCGAATTTAAACTATTCTTAAACTAAGGTGGAACGTAATGTGTCGAAAGTTGAGTGGCCGTTGGGATGTGATTAGTCTGGGAACACCAGGCGAAACCCCCTTGTATTTAGCCTCATCCGCCCTACCAGGATATTGATGGAATGGATTATTATTTCCGTTGCTATTCATAGTGGCAATAAAATACAGAGCAAAAACTTCTAAAGCTGCACGGCAAGTAGTATTTATGAGTAAATAAAGTAAGAAAGGTAAATATGAACTAGGGTAATCTACCTAAGTAAATACATAAGGTCGTGAGGTTCAGCATTGTAGAAGAAATGGAGTTTATGTTCAACAAGGAGATCCGATCAGCTCTAGTTTTCTAAAATTTACAAGGGTAGAGTATGGAGGCTGGTGAAATAGGATCCGGACTACAAACAAGTTTAAATAGCCATGGTTGAGACTGATTTTATTTGCAAAGGATCATGCAATACCAGAAAAACAATCCGCATATTCATAACGCTTATCTTTTAAATCTCTTAGGTCCAATTAAAAGCAGAAGACTACGTATTGTAGAAGATGTGATGAGTAAATCGGACCAGGAGGGCAAGAATGAACCAGAGCCATCTACCTAAGTAAATACGTAAGGATCTGAGAGTGAATACTGCAGAGGAAGTGAATGTCATGTTCGACAAGGAGATTCGATCGGCTAAGCTTTCTGGAATTTACAAGGCTACATTGCAGGGACTACTGAAACGGAGCCAGGACTACATACAGGTTTAAAGAGTCATAGTCGAAGCCAACTTTACCAGTCGAGTTATGCAATTCCAGAAAAAGGACGCAGGTGTAGAGGAGGCTTTTCACCCAAAGCTGTTATGTCAAATTAAAGGAATATAGCTATAATCTATGGATCTGAATAAGTCGCAATAGAAGAGTCTGTATAGCCACTTCAAGTGATCTAATTTAATGGCAGAAAGTAAGCACATTTTGCAAACAACTGCAACAAACAATTTTTGCAAATGTAAAACACACTTTCAAGGATCTACGTAAGAACAAGGAAAGAAAATGAAATTTAAAAAAAATCGCTAATTGCGAATAGGATTGCAAAATTATATATATTTTTGAAATTATTATTATTATTCTTACAAATTTTTAAATAATTTGAATTTTGTCACTGCTAATTTCATGTATTATAAATCCATTTCGTGATACGTAAGTGTTGGAAATCAATTGAGAAGTCATCTTCGAGTTCAAATCGTTCGTTCGAGAAAACTCTCGTATTACAAAGTTCATCTCTCAGGTGGCTCAGAGTTATAGCTTCGGCGATTTTGAAGATGTTAAAGGGAAAGCTAATAAATTTCTAGTTTTGAGAAATGGTTTGATTTTGACTTTTATTATTTATAGAAATAATGATGTAGCTTCAATATATTGTTTCTGTATACTGCTATATTAGACTATCTCAACATTAACTCAGGATAAGTCATCTAATGGTTTTTTCGGTGTTCAATATTGCAAGATATTATTGGTGGCAGGAGGAAGTAAGAAGAAGCAGCTGAGAAAGCGAACAATCAATACCAAATTATAAATTTAAAATAACTTTTAACTTATAAATTTAAGAAATGAAGGGAATAATATTATTACTAAAATTTTGGTGATGAACTACGTGTTGTTACCACGACATATTTCTTACAAATATTCTATCAATTCACTCTTATTATTGCTGTGAATGATTAATTTCGAATCCGTCAGTGATTTTGGTACTTTGTTTTCTTTTTTTTTGAGCGTTCTAGTTATAACGAATGTTTGGAAAGTGTGCTATAAAAGTAATTCTATGAAAAATTTTCAGCCATGCATATACTGAACATAAAACTTATAAAATTAATTTTTTGATGGTTAATATAATGTAGAGTTATAAATCTGAAATTTTTTCTCAATATAACGTGCTACATAATTGAGAACAATAATATTATTCAACCGATTCATATATGATAATAATAATAATATTTATTAATTGTCCAACAGGTCACCCCAATACAGACAATATAAACAAATAATAAGTATAATACATATGTGAAAAAGAATTAAAAACAAAGTATAATTCAATAATATAATCAAACTACCTAAATATAAAAGAACAGTGAAAGAAAAGAGAAAAGAAAACATTAAACAAAGAAACAAATTAACGAAACATGTCTGCAGAAAAATTATATAAACCATGGGAGCCTTCAGCAATATATTTGTTGTGAAGATATTAAGTTATATGTAAATTACCATATCCATTTATCATTTTAATATTTTTGTAAATAAAAGTATACATGTATGAAAGAATAATTAAATTTTATAGTAAATATACGAAAGATTTCATTGTATTGTTTAATAGTTTCTTGTCCCGCCCTTGTTATTGATCCACTCATTAATTCATTGTGGATTACAATTAGATAATGTGGGAAGTAATGAATGAGGGGTGGAAGTAATCCCCTAGCATGAGGGATTACTTTTCGCACTGAGAACCTATCTGCAGTTAGGCATAAGGGTTTTTAAGTTGAATGTTGCCAGTCAATATATACTTTTCAATTTCTTTCGATTCAATGCTAGATTCGTCATTTTTACTCAATTGATATATATATATATATATATATATATATATATATATATATATATATATACCCAATTAATACCTCAATTTAGCAAGCAATTATGGCTTTTGGTTTTCCACGAATACTCTCGTCTTCATTTTCCTGCTGTTTATCTTGTAGGATTGCTTAGCTATTCTTCCATAAGAATTAAATATTCATTCCATCCTAGCAGTTTTTCTTCAGTATTGCCTAATATGGGTGCTATATTCAGTTATTTTGGGTATTTCCATTGTTTTGTAGAAATTTCTCCAACTTGGTAATAGAATCGTATAGTGATGTGCGTCATGCGACGTTACCTTAGTCGTTGACCTAAGCGATGATATCACACGATGTGTCAATCCCAAAACCCCGGACGAATAAAAGAAAAGGAAGGTTCATTCGACTAGTGATAGTCGTGAAATAAACATGCAGACATAAATATGTACATAAACATAAATACTGTTATTTGTTTAAGTGTCTTTTTATTAATACTGTTAATTTTTAATTATCGCAGGTCTTATTAATCGAATTCGAAATGAAGATTTATTATAGTGGTGTCAGAAGTGAGAATTATAAGTAACGAATTAAGTGGATAATTGAGCATTGGTTGAACATTCGATTAAGTAAATATACAGTGCGGAAAGACATTTGTTTTAAATATCGCAATAAAGTAAAAGTAAAGTAAAACTCTAAGATTAAGTAGCTGACCTGAAATGTGAACTGGAGGAAAGAGACGAAAATAATCCGGCAAGAAGGCAACACTCCAGCAACGACTTCGAGGTGTGTTTACTAAAGAGGGCGAAGGTTCAGAAAATTATTTCTTCCAAGATCCAAGTAATGAATGTAAACTATTACCCTGTTACAGTAAAGAAGGGTACTATTTTGATACTAGTATCGTTGGGATAGGCGGTGTGTTGTCTCAAATGCCAGATGGGCAAGAAAACGTTATTGAACAATTCAGTAAGATCCTGTCTAAACCTTAGAGAAATTACTGCGTAACAAACGAGAACTACTGGCAGTAGTTAGTAGTTAAGTCTATTGCGTACTCTTACAAATATCTGCATGGACAAAAGTTCGTGATCCGGACTGGTCTCGCCGCCTTTGAAGTGGCTCTTGCAATTAAAGAATTCTGAGGGTCAAGTGGTTAGATGGATTGAGAGGCTACAGGAGCATGAATTCGACATTGAACATTGAGCAGGTCTCAAACATTGAAATGCGGATGCTCTTTCGAGAAGGTCATGTCCAGAAGACTGTCGACATTTTCAACTAAATCGTAGATAAATCTCTCAACGCTCTTCGAACAACCATGGTTGATAACTGACGGCAACCGTACTATTTATGCGCTAATCAAGATGTTGACCCTAATCTTGCAGTCTTAAGGGCTTGGAAAAAAGGACAAAGACCAACTAGGCGAGAAATTGCTCCCCGTTCAATAGAATCGAAGTCATACTGGTCACGGAAGATGATCTTCTGAGACGAGAAGTGGAAAATACAAATGGTAATTCCCAGGAAAAGGATACCAGAGGTATTGCGAGAACACTCAAAACTACAATGATGGTTTTGGGGAACACTTTGCCGTTCATGAAAAGCTGGAGAAGGTACGTCAGAGATTCTACTGGGTAAATTGCTCACGAGACATGAAAGGGTGATGCAGGAAATATGCTGACTATGCCGCAAGAAAGGGACCACAAAGATGAACAGTGCACTATGCGGCGATAGAATGTGGGAAGTCTCTTCGAATGAGTCGCCATTGATGCAACTGGATCTGTTCCAGAGAGTAAAAAACGAAATAATATATAATAGTGGCGATGGACTATTTTATCTAATGGATCGAAGCTTATGCCCTGTCCATCATTCGTTTTGAAGTACCTACCCTTGAAACTCCATTCTGATCGAGGGTGGAGCTTCGAGTCTATTGTTTTCGAAAATATATGTGGGCTTTTGGGCATTCAAAAAACAAGAACGAATTCTTTGCATCTGCGATGGTATCGGATGGTAGAATAAAGGAAGAAGGCCATGATCAGACACCTGTCAAAAGTGGTTTCCGAACACCAGAGAGATTGGGATGAGTTTTTGTCATTGTTTCTTATGGCATATCGGGTATCCTTTCATGATACCACTCGTCACTTCCCAGTAAGTGTGCTGTTTGGCAGAGACTCCGACTACCATGCAATTTGAAGTTTGGTTGCAAGCATGGAGAATTTATTGCAGGAGATGATTACGTCACCAATTAACGTCGAAAACTAGATGATGCTCATGAACGAAAATGATATAACATCCAGGATGTCAGCGATAAGAAGAAGAAGAGTTACGATATCAACGCCGAGAGGGGCGGTTACCATTTAGGCGATCGAGTTTGGTTGTATAATCCACAACGTCCATGGGGCCTGTCTCTAAAGCTTCAAACGAATTGGGAGGAGCCATACGAGGTGATGAAACGGGTTAACGATGTAATTTACCTCATAAGGTGAACACCTCATAGTAAACCAAGAGCCGTGCATTTTAATTGATAAGCTCCGTACTCTGGAGATAATATAGACGAAATCGCTGACTTACGCCAATTGGATATGTACCACAAAGAATCAACCTTTCAAGACGTAATCTAGAAATACTCTGGTTCCAGAAAAGCTCGATTTGGGTTGATCATTGAGAAGCAGGAAGATTTTCTTATTGTTACTTCGGACTACGCGGTCGCTCATTGCGTAGCTCGAGACCTGCATATGTCTAGAACTGACAAAGAATTTAAAAAGAGATTTGGCAGAACGAGACTTAAGCCAGCAGGGATTAACGATTGGGAAGGATATACAAGTACTAAACAACGAACAATACATTTTTTATTTGGTTACGAAAGAACTGTCAAGTCTGAAGTAGTGCCATATGGGTGCCATTTGCGTGAACGAAAGTTACAATAAAGCATTTTGAGATTAGCATTATCTAGACTGGGTCGTGGACTGGATCGTCTGGACTGGAGAATTGTAAGAAGCATGCTAGGGGTGTTATTCCGACATGCTGATATGGAGATTTCGTTCTGCAGTCACCGGTCTGAATATTCCCTTCCGCCCAGATAATATAAGACCGTGAATTTTAGGTACCATAGGACTTCGTAATGCAAGAAAGTGCCTACCCGTAGATTTGTCAGGACTTGATGGAACCAAAAGATGGCATTCTTTGACGAAGCTTTTTCTTTCGTGCCATTTTTTGCTCTCTATGTTCATTAATCTCATTATGTATTTCTTAATATACTTTTCTCAGTACACTAATCAAGGGCAGACATATTTGCAAATAGAAAATTGGATTTTGTTACAATTTAGTGGAGAGCAAACGACTACAGCGAACCTTTTTTTCAATGTGATTTGTTGTTATGATAAAGGCAAATAGACTTACTCAGTTAGCTAGTTCACATTATAACTGACATAATTCCATGTAGATTTTCTACAAAACGGCGAACGTTTCCATGATATATTGAATTTTAATTAAACGATTGCCGTGTTTGGTAATTAAAAGCAATTCCATGCCATAGTCTTTCTCGGCCCCAAGTAAATGTTGTTGCTAGTTTTCACAAGTGTGTTCATAAGGCTGTATTTTGTAAGTAAAAAGCCCAAAAAGTCTTACTCAAAGATAAATCATTAGCAGGAGTGTAAATGATTATTGAATTAGTAATTTGTCTCTCAATCGGCCACTTGTTGTCGAAGCCTATTCTTCTGTTAACGTACCAGTGCCTTTTCTTTCGAGTACCTGATCCAAAACAAAAACTTATGTCTCTCCAGTCAAAATTTGATCGATATGAAAAAATCTTTGATAAATATTTCAATAAACAGGCAGACGAACGTAAGAATCAAGTATATGATGAAAATGTTTTCGTATAGTTTTAATATTATTGGAAGTAAACTAATAGGTCTATATGATTTGGGCTGTTCTTTCAGCTTTTCTGGTTTTAAAGTCATGATTCTCTGCATCACCTTTCACTAGCTTGAAATGTTTCTAATCCTATCAATGGTATTGAACAATTGTGTGGTCAATTTAATTGCAGTTTCAGGTAGCTCCTTTAGTGCCCGTCCCCTTATTAGGTTATAATCTGGTCACTTGTTAGAATTAATTTTTTATTTATTGCAATTTTACTTCATCGTATCTGTAGGGTTTGATTGGAAATTCTAGGTGTCCCGCAGTATCCTAAAATGTTTGCAGTCCATTCTCTTCTTTTGCCATGATTTTCGAAGCATAGGGATGGAATATTTTAAATAAGTGAGTTTCTTGACCCGGTCCCGTTCGTTTTTCTTAGGGGCAGTGAAGTTCTTTGTGACTGTTATTAATTCTTTTGCCGTTCGTCAAAGCGAGTAATTCGCTACCCCTGCAAGGGAGAGTGGGGGAATTGTGCGCAGCGGGCAATTGTGCGCATAGCATTCTTCGCTTTAATATAAAATATTAACGAGTCTGATAAGTGCTGCCATCTAGCAGACGATGTATCAAATGCCATAGACACGAGAAATCGCCTTCAATTCAGTTAGTTTTATAACGCTGTTACTGTAAAGCACATGTGGTTGTTTGGCTATAATTTTGGAAGTGATTGCTATTAAAAGGTAAGCTATCTATTGATTCTTAATGATTTTTTGGCATGTGTGGTTACAATTAGTATGGTTTTAGGCATCCTTTAATGTAAAGTAAAGTATGGTGGACCGAATTTTTGTTTCGGATACGAGTAGTTTTTGTTTGTGAGTGGGCCTTGGGAGAATTGTGCGCGATATTGCGCACAATTGCCCGCAAGGTGCGTGCAATTACCCACCATAGAGTTAAATAGGAATGTGTTTTAAATAGCAAAATAATTCGTTTTCTTTATTTAGAGATGCCACGAAATTATCAACGTAAGACGGAAAAAAATTCCTGGGATCCCGAAAAGATGAAAATTGCGTTAATAGAAATTAGAAATGGCAAAAAAATTAGGCAAGTTGGTCGTGCATTTAATATACCAGAGTCAACATTAAGAAAACAAATTAAAGCAGAAACCCCTGGAGCAACGCGCCTTGGTCGCAAAGCTGTATTTTCCCCCGAGATTGAGACCAAACTAAAGGACTACGTGCTTATACTTGCCAAGCTTTTTTATGGTTTAACGCACACAGAACTTCGCCGGTTAGCATTTAATTATGCTAGAGAACAACACATCGAGCATGCTTTCTCATACGAAAAGAAAATAGCTGGTAAAGACTGGTTATACGGTTTCCTGAAACGAAATCCCGAAATAACACTTAGGCAGCCAGAAGGTACCAGCATTAATAGAATAGCCTCTTTCAACTCTGAGTCAACAAAAAAGTTTTTTGTACACCTCAAAGTTTTAATGGACAAATATAATTTTCCTTCAGATAAGATATATAACATGGACGAGACTGGAGTTACTGTGGTTCAAAGAAGTGTCCAAAAGTTTATGGACCGAAAGGAGCTAAGAAAGTCGGAGCTGTTATTTCGGCGGAGCAGGGACGAACAATAACAGCAGTGTTTGCCGTTAGTGCTGCAGGTAACTATTGCCCATCTATGTTAATATATCCGCGAAAACGAATGTCCCCAGCCCTACAAAAAAATGGGCCAATTGCAGCCCTTTACGTTTGCTCTAAAAATGGGTGGATCAATCAAGAGTTATTCGTTGAATGGCTAAAACATTTTGAAAAAGTGTCAAGCCCACGGAGACCGATCTTATGCTTCTAATATTGGATAATCACTCGAGCCATATTTATTTAGAAGCACATAATTTCTGTAAAAGCAAATTTATTCACATGGTCTCTTTACCACCTCATACTTCTGACCACCTCCAGCCACTCGACCTCACAATTTTTGGTCCTTTAAAAACCCAACTCTATAAGGAGTATGATCTTCAGCTTACCAATACGGCTCATGAAAGAATTTCAGAGTACGACTTAGCTGAACTTTTAAATAGAGCATTTTTAAAAGTAGCTACTGTGCAGAAAGCTATTTCTGGCTTTAGAACCCCTGGAATATATCCGTTAAACCCAGATAAATTTACTGAGAACGATTTTGCAGCTGCAAATCAAATAAGACCGTTAATAGTTGAGGCCGTTCCAGATGAAGTTATTCCTGAGTTAGCATCTCAAAATGCACCTTCTACACCAGATTTCGACAGACCCTCAACAGCCAATGTTTTGCCTTCTACGTCACGTGAATCTCCAGTAAATCAGGGTGAAGTTGATCCATTGCCACAAGAACTCTCCACATCGGGCAACTCGTTTTTTAGCTTCGCTCCGATTCCAAAAAAGAAATCAAATCCGGAAGCCGCTAAGAGAAAGTCTCGTAATAAACAAAGCTCCGAAATACTAACATCAACACCTATGGAAGAACAACTGGAGATAGCCCAGGAGAAAAGAAAAATGGCAGCAGCCAAGAAAGTTAAGACTGTTAAAAAAATTTAACAGATGAAAAAAGGACAGAAAACAAAAAACAGTATCAACAAGTATCAAACAAAAGAAGTTAGTAACGAGAAAGAGAAAGTTGTCGGAAACAAGTAGTGAATCTGATGTAAGCAGTTTTGTTTGCGATGACGACGAGCTAGACTATTCTGAAAATTTTGACAATGTTGTACGAAGGGAAGAGCCTAATGAAGTATGTGGCATTTGTAATGAGTTCGGTCGTAATAGGGAACTGTGGTATCGATGCGTCAACTGTTCGGCTTGGAATCATGCAGCATGCAGTGGTGCTGACCGAGCTGACGGATATCTTTGTGATTATTGCACTCTAGTTAATTAAAAATATGCTAGGTACTTTTATTTGAGTAAGTATGTTAACAAACACGTTATAAAGAGCTCTTGACAACTATTTTTATTTCCATCCCTTTTGTTTAAATACATTAAGAATAATGCGTACAATTCCCCACCCTCTGCGTACAATTACCCCTTAGGGTGGGGAATTGTGCGCTTTCTAGTCGTTGTGTATTTTGTAGTGGCACTTGGTTCTGCAAATAATTGACACAATATGCTTTTACATAATGAAAGTATAATGTAAAGTAACAGTATCATAAGATCAATGGCCTAGTCATAGGAGCACATCTTGCTTAAGTGCGCACAATTCCCCCACTCTCCCTTACTAGTTAAATTTTTTAGGTAATTCTGCATATAATCATTTTTGTCCCCATTTCATGAAATTCATTTATAAATATATATTGTTAATAGTAATAAAATTATAAAGGTAAAAGTACATTTCAAAGAGACAATGCGAATAACATAATAAGAGTGGCTTGGCGTGTTTTGAAATATAACTTCGGAAAAGTTGTTAGTACATTCGAGTTGAGGTACAAGCCGTGCACTACACGTCTCTTAAACTCCTCCTTCCGTAATTGTTTTTTTCCTCCTCGTAACCGTCCAAACAACAACTTTCGTAAATTGCACATGTGACAAATATCGAGAAACAAGCATGTACTGTATCTGTTTCCACGTTGCAAACATGCATCTCTTTCGTTTTTCTCTCGTTGCAATATAAATGTAGAAACCGCAGTAGCGAGTGTGTGTTTGTCGACAAAGATTTTTAGCGATGAAGTCTACAGATGAGATAGCCATTCGTTGGAATGAATCCAAGTCGGAACATGCACTTTGAAAGTAGAAAACTTGAGAGAACTTTATCTTTTACAAAGTTCGGTGGTAGTGGTTGAATTTACAATCATCTATTATATATCGCCAGTATCTTAATATTTCGATCGGCTCGCTTCAGATTCTGAAGATTAATTTAGGACTGCATTGAAAAGTTCTAAAATATGTTCTAGGAAATATAATTTGGAGATATATAGTAATAAATAATTCTGTTATTATAAATTATATTATATAGCATTAAGTTTCATCATTGTATGATAATTGGTGCCGGTTTTTCATTAAATATATTTTGCTGTGACTACTTGTGCCGTGCCCTAATCAGTCCCCGTAAGTTCTGTATTTAATTTGCATGAAATTTATTTAAAATAATTTTAATATAAATGTGCTGTGTTTGTTTGCTCTAATTTTATAAAGGAAGCTTATTTAATAGTAATTTGATAGAGTTAAACTTAAAAAAAAGGTATAAAACTCTTTACCACATTCATTTTCGTATCCTAAATACGCTTTCGACAACTAAGTTGTCATTATCAGTAGGTAAGACATCCACGTATATGTGAACGTCTTGTAAAGTGTTTCCGCGATTTTTGTGTTAGTTTTACTGCACACTATTATTATTATTATTTTTAGCTTTTGGGCTTTTATGTGCCCTATGTTCAACACGGTGATTAATTATTTTTCTTACATACTAAGGATGGCAACTTAGTTGTCGAAGAACGTATTTCGATTCGGATATTAATGTGGAAAAGGGTTTCATGTCCTTTTTTAAGTTTTTACTTAGCCAATAGTCTCCAAAGAAAGACTTTTCGATGAATATGAAACAAAACGTGTAATAATAAACAAACCTGGAGAAGCGAAAGAATATACGACGCGATATTATTGTAACTGACTTGCGTACATGTAACAATGTATATATATTTTTTCTTATAAATAAAATTTCCGACTTGAATATTCCGAGTCGTCATTTAGGAGACAGTAGAACCATTAAATTCAAATTGCGTGTCCGAATGTTAATATATCACAACATAATGTAAGTATGTATTCAATTTAAAAGCAGTATTTTACAGAAATTTTATTTATGAGAGAAAATATATTAATTTAAATTGTTACATGTACAATAAGTAACATAAATAATGCCGTTTTCCCTTTGCTTTGTCCTGGTTTAATAATAAACAAGACTGGAAATTATAAATATTATTTTATAATGTAAGCTTTTTTTAAAGTGTTAGTGGTAAGAATGCAAAACGCAAGACCACTTTTGCAACAATTTTATTTTTACATATCCTGTTCTTATAAAAATCTGCACCTGATTTGCTAACTATTGGTATACGACCATTTTGACGTCGTCCTCTATGAAATAGCGCTGATCGCCAAAGTGCTTCTTTAAGGGTCGAAACAAATGGTAGTCACTGGGGTTAGGTTAGGGTTGTACGAGGATGATCAAGCAGTTCCTAGCCATTTGACACGATAATATCTTTGGTTTCCCACTTCGTCCCATATCACTAGACTGCAGAACCGGAGCTATCCCGTTTAGGGTGTGATACATCGGTGCCGACAATATACAATCGATCAACTTAACAGTATATATGATTGTTATAGTGCGATGGTATTGATAAAAGTTGGCTGTTTGTACGTCTTTCAATGCAAACAGAGGGACTGTGAAATATATTTCGTCAGAGTCGTAATAAAGCCATTGAAATATATAAACGGAAATTTATTTTTAGGAAAATAAATAAAACACTGAAGTTAAATGAATTTAAATTAACTTCAATTGAAATTAATTCAAGATATATATACACAATACATTTACTTTATACAGTGAAAAAAATTCAAAATATTTGAAAAAGTATAAACTTGAAATTAATTATATCACCTATAATTAAAGTGAATGTATTGTCTACACCACAGTAAACATTTTTTATTCACATTAATTATTACAAGATATTCTAAACTTTGCTCTGTAAAGCGCGTTCTTTTATATGACAGTATGTCTTTAAAAATATAGAAAAATTTCGCTCAACATCTGAGCTAGTGAGTGGCGCATAGAAATAATAATCTTTAAATTTAATATAACTATCGATTTCCGTATTTGGACATTACTACAAAAGCCTTTCAGGACATTAATATCAGGGCAACGAGCGAATATTGCATGAATCTTATTATTAAGCTAAACCACCTGCATGACTCATTAGAAGATAGCGTCTGTTCCGGAGTCTACCACCGTCATGCATGTTTGAATGTTGTAAGAAATTTTCTTACTATTCCACTGCTCATGCAGATTTTCAATAAAAAGACAATCAAAAAGTTGGATTTTAGACGTAACTAGGTTCTGATCTTTAGCGCCACCTTTAGGAATTGTGCAATAACAGAAAAGAAAAATTATGATTAACGAAATAGTAATACTAATTTTTGGTATGTTTAGTTTTTCGCAAATGTTATGTCTCTTTCCCGTTACATGAATACTACCTTCTTAGGTGGCGGTACTTTCCCGCTTCTATATATGTATACCATACTAAAGAGATACATTTCTAAAGAAAATCGACTTCGTGTAATACAAAAAAAACTAAAAGGAAGCGAAATTGCAGTTGGAAAGATGAGGTATATACATTATTTTGTGAACTAACTGTACATGAATCTGTTCTATCGGAAACAGTAAGCATATAGTACGTCATATGATACGATATTAATATAGGTTATGTGATTTCTCAAAGTAATTAGCGTAATTAAAATATTTAAAATACATAATATAGAGAAATACAAGTCCATTAAGAAAGATAATAATATAAATATTGCTAATTTAACAAGGTAAATCTGAGGCCTTGGGACTGAAAAACCAATTAACGGTTGGCGTCCTTTTTACTGGTATCGTTGGAACGTATACTTTTAGTGCTCCGTTTTAAAAATTAATAATAAAGGAAATAGATGTATTACAAATCCGAAATCAGTTACTAATCGACTTAATAAAATTAGGCAAGATTTTTTAAGCACATTTGAATGCCTAAACGTTTCCGTAATTCCTGAGATTTACAAATTTCTATATCCAAACCGAGTAGTATCCTGAGGCTCAAGTCCAGTTCTTACTATATGAAACGCTGCAGTAAAGAATTCTACACATCCTAATCCCGCCAAACAATTTGCACCTGAACCATGATCTATTTTAGACGCTTTTAGAGCAAATCACAAAAAAGCCATTTAACTTAAACCTAAACTAAAAACTAAATTATTAACTTTATTTACCAGATCTTAAGCCTTCTACAAACGTTAATTATTTGAATTTATCTATTTTTTTCACTTAAAACGTTATTAACGTTATGTATGTAAATATGTATATATTTATAATGAACATGATATTGAATAAAATCTACTTACTTTTATAACATATGTATTATTATAGTTATATACTTTATGATATTTGACCATCAAGTATGCTTGTCGTAAAACCATTTACATTCGTCCAAGAACTCTATGAACTTTATATCAACTAGATTTTATTTTCTCTTTGAAATTTCAAAAGAAAATACACACAAGCGGGCACTATTCACGCGTCAGATAGATGAGTATACATCATAATGTAACTGCTGGCACACTTTCGTGGAAGGTAGGTTTTTATCCTGGATCCACCGTGTCGAAATCTACTATTTTCCCGGTCCATTCATCTGGCGAGCTGCTATTATTCCTTTTGTGTACATAGGACGGTATCACCATAAAAATATTTTATAGCAACAGGAAGATATGTATTTACTATCACTGTATAGTGGATTTAACGATCTTTTACAGTATTTGTTTATCTTCATAGAGGTTGATAAAAAAAATTTATGACGTTTAATATACACACAGTTTCATATTTGAAGAATTAACACTATTAGCGATCTATTATTTAGTTTATAGCCACAAAATAGTATATTAAAAAACAAGTTTCATAAGGCACCATTTTGCCGCACGAGATCAGTTTAGAAAACGAGCCGCGATAGCGGCGAGTTTTCTAAAGAGCGAGTGCGGCAAAAGGCCTTATGAAACGAGTTTTTTATACTATTTTTTCCATTTTGCGTTTTTTACATTAATAAATTGCTTAAATTGGAATTATTTAATTTGAAAGTTCAGAGTTTAATTTTTATATAAAGCATGCATTTGGTCACATTGATACTTGACATTTTCAAATTTAAATCTTGCTATCCGCGAAGTATATTATATTACATATTATTTACTAATTTTCGTTAACATTACTTGATACTTCATTTAAAAATATAAACATGAGTCATCTAGAAACATATATATGTTGTTGTCAATTGTATACAACATACATTGTTTGTGTAAAATACGGACATATATCATATCTCAGAATAATTGAAACATACATGAGTAGGTAAACCCCACCAGTTTTGTATAATACAAAGGTATTTTTAATAATATAAAATTTATTACAAATCTGGTGTGAAGAACACAAATACAGGTTCACTATTAATATTTTTGTGAACATGTCCGAAAATATCTCTCCCCAGAGACGTAGATACGTATTTCACCTTTCTACAGGCTCATCGGTACGCCCCTGCTGGAGAAAGAATATTTCCAGACACATTCACAAAAAAGAACCACATCACCACATCACAGAAATTATGCAGACCGGGCGTAGAAGTAAAATCAGTGCTGCCTGTTGTCAGACAACCGAAGTACCTCGCCCCGTCCACATAACCAATGTGAAGTAACAATTGCATGATAAGTAGTTCCTTCCTTATGTTATATATGCTACGTATTGAATAATTTAGTGTTACACTTGCTTCAGTCAGTATCAGCAGCGATAATAGATGTATGCTTTTTGAAAAAATAACTAAAAACATTAATAATCATTTGCTTTTTTTAGACTGAAATATTCACCTTTCATAATATTTTCTTTGCAGGCTCTGCTATTGGAATTTAGAATCTGTAATAGGAATATTATTTAGGAGCATATTTTTATTCCAACTTATTACAAATACTTCTGCAATGAATAGATAACGTTCTGAAAAACAGCGATTTGCAGAAAATTTCGATATAACTAAAATCAACAGTGAAATAGCTAATAAAAGGAAAACATAATTTGACGTTGGACAAGACTACAAAAATTAAACTATAGCAGAAAAATAAACTATAGCAAATATAGATACTGAAACATATCGCGGAGTAAAAGAAGACAGCGCTTGTAGAATTCTCCGATGATGATAAGTGATATATATTCTCCATAGGATTCTCTACTTGTGAGACGCGCTGAAGTAATTAATTTTTTTCTTTATCGAATTTTTAACTAATATTCACAGTTTCCTTTGCATAATCTTTCCCTTTAATAATTGCGTCTTCTAATTATCAAATATTGCAATTTTCTTTTGTTTTGACAATCTATCGTCACAGACTTCTTGGGGAAAATACTAAATTTATGACACTAAAATAAAATTTTATAATTAAAGCAGATTAATGCAATGTGCAGAAACATTAAAATAAATGTTGAGTTAATGATAGCTTATAGGCTTGCTATTGTAGAATTATTTTATTGTCCATCAAGTAGGCAATGTGAATACTGAAAAGCGAAAAGATAACGTGCCTTCAAAAACTTTCCTCATTAGAGATGGACGTGTTTTTTTAGTGGTTGGTGACAGTGCACGTAATCAGTCACAAAACGTATAATTTGGATAGTTTCCTTATAATAGTCAAAATTATAAGAAAATAATATTAAAGCAGATGTTGGAAATGTTGACCATTATTTTGAAGACAAAGTTGAACTCTACGCTCCATGCTTTCAAAGCTATTTATTAGGATTTCTTGGGTTATGTCAGCACAAGAATTCGCAATAGCATTACGAAGCTCTTCGATTGTGTGATGTGTGGTCTTAGAAATGGTATTTTTTAAATATGGAAAAATAAAATAGTCTAAAATTGTCAAATCTAGAGAACTTAGAGGAAAATGAAGGCGCTGGCGCATAATCTTGCTGGAAATATGCTTCCGTAAGTTAATCAGCATGAAGTTCATTAATAAACGACTATAATAATTTATTTCGATATCTTTCAGCAGTTATGATTCGATTAAAAAATATAGGCCCAATAATTCGTCGAGAATATCAATTACCAATCTTGTGTTATATGTTATTCAAAACCATAGACAATACTGTGTTCTCATAACAAAATTTTCTTGTTTGAATTCCTAAACTGCTTCAATTTTATGTGGAAATAACTCTTGAAGTCCTTTTTTAAAATAGTATGACATACTCCCACTGACAAATGAACTTGTGATAGTTTTGCGATTTTTTTTAGGTGAGTTGCACGTTTGACGTCTAATATCCTCTATGCATTTTAATGTTCGTTTTCTAGGTGCTCCACCGCCAGGTTTACGAGTTATTGGCCTTGTTTCACCAAATTTAATATCACAAGCTTGAATATGTTTTTGCAGTTGTGCGTAAGTATTTGACAGGTTAGGATACTGTCGCCGGAAATCCTGTAAGCACTGTAAGTTGCATGTAAGTTTGAACAATAAATATTTTATGTTGTAACTCTAACATTATAATAAAATAATTTAAAAAATATACGCGTTTATAATTTGAATTTATAAATGACAACTGTCAGTATTTAAAATTTTCTAAACCTTCGCATGTGCAAGAATCTTTGATTACTTAATTACTTAAAAAACAGCCTACTATAATCAGGAAAGTTTTTGAAGGCATATTATATCAGCTTAATAGATAAGTTTGTAGCGTTTTTTGTTTTGTAGAACGAGAGTCCTTTGAAAAAAAAGTTTGGTTCATGTCAGTTTTTTATTGTCGCATGATGATGGTTTAAGTAAATAATTTTTGAATTAGTGAATATTCCAAAGATTGTATTAATTATTCCCAAAAGAAAATTTAAGGTCAAGTAGAAAAACAGCAAGACTTTGCAATATGTGTTAGTTTGGATTCAGCAGAAAAGTTAATGTATCGTAAGTTGCTAGAATCGTTTTTGCCAAAATGGTCTTCTTTAAATCGAGAAAGCAATTTCTGTGCTATACTCTTCCCAATTACGTTTTCTCCGAAAATAGCACAAATGGTTCTAGTAGCATACGATGCATTTTGATCATTCGGTTTTGATGAAGATTATCTGGAATCAACTCAGGAATTGGCCATTATAATGTATCTATTATCAGGATAAAATAAAACAAATTTTAATGAATTTCACTTTTTAATTGACACTGCAACGATCGTTTCGCTCCAACCTGAGCTTCATCAGACATATAACTATCATATATATATAGACATATATCTATCAAATTACGGATTTCTAGAGATATATAAGTGATTTTTTCACAATTTCGAATTATATACTTTGGAACTACCATTACTGTGAATGAAAAATCCGTCATTGTCACCACTTTAGAGCCCAAGTGGCCATAGGACTCAAAATATAACTAAACCAATGAATTCAAAGCTTATTACCAGTTATATATTATAATGTATTGTAATCAATCAACTATCTAAAACATTTGTATTTGTAAAGTTAAAAAGTTGAGCGAAAACAACAAAAATCAACTTATAAACATTTGAACATTTCTCATGTTCATTTCCTCACTCATTTATGTGGAATCGCCTTGCTTTTAATGCAACAGTGAAGAAAAGCAGTTAAATAAAGAAGCAATTTAAAATCAACCACGAGGATATATATCTCGAGACATACATTTTACTTAAATTTTTAAACATTTACGATGGAAATGGTATAGTGATTTAATAACACGGCTATTGCACAAGAACGTAAGTAATGGAAGCGTACTGAAGACGAAATATCACCAGTAAAGGTGTGAGTATGTATTGTTTTATATTAAGAGAACGGCGAAGCATGAAACAAATATTTCGATCGTTTTGTAAAATGCGGAGGCGTCGTGTGACGGGTGTACGTAACTATTCAAGTGAATCTTAAGACAGTAAGTTAACGTTAACTTAGAGGGACATGCATTTTCTCTTTACGACTTTCGCAATCGTTCGAGTGAACGAAAGTCGGGCACATTGAAAAGATATGATGGTGATTTATCGACACAATCTTTTTAATTCCTTCCAATGTTAAAATTATTCAGCAGGCGGCGAAATTTAAAATGTATTTTTCTGAATGTGTGTAAGCGTACGAGTAGTTTGCTGAAGAAAGATTGGTTTTTATTTTGTAAATCGGGTTTATGTATGACCTTAGGTTGAATAAATTGCTTATGTTTTCACTAATTTGTTTTCTACCAGTATTTACTTTAAAATCACGATATACAGTTTCAAAAGTCAATGCGCACTGTTTCAATTTTTAAGAACTTGGATAAAATTTGCAGAATTCATACAAGAAGGTTTTGTGCACTCAAATATTTTGGAAAAGGAAGCAAAAGAAGATTGAAAATTGAGGGTCGTGTATATATAACGAAAGAAGTAATAAGCTTTGAATTCATTGGTTTTGTTATATTTTGAGTCGAGTCCTATGGCCACTTGGGCTCTAAAGTGGTGACAATGACTGATTTTTCTTTCACAGTAATGGTAGTTCCAAAGTATATAATGCGAAATTGTGAAAAAATCACTTATATATCTATAGAAATCCGTAATTTGATCCTTCGTCATGGAAGAGAAGCAAGGGAGGGTTTTCTGTAAAAGGATTTCGTACATTCAATAATGCCTTAGTGTATTGACAGCATGTTTGATACCAGGATGATAAACAAAAAACTTTTTGTTTTCTCGCTTTAAACTTTTAGAAGTCAGGTGAGATGGAGCATTATCTGGCAGCAGTAAAACCTTTCCATTTTTACTCATATTTCTCTAAAATACATTCTTTGACTTATTTAATAAAATAGTTGTATTCTACGATAAAAAATGCGTCAAAATTTATCCTTTCTACTATTTATTCATGTACAACGCGGAAAGATTTTTAAGGTCCGTGGAAAAATTTTGCTCATTTTATAGACAAGTGCCATAAGGAAGTACTTCTTGTTGTTGCTTGACTAGAATTTGGTTCTAAGAAGGAGAGAAGGAGAGGGGAGAGAGAAAGAGAACTTATTTCGAAATAAAGTATAAATAGAAATCTTTGTATTGATTCTTCTTCTTCTTCAGGCGCCATCTCCTCTCAGAAGGTTGGCTGTCATCACGGCTATTCTCATCTTTGATGCTGCGGCTCTGAATAGTTCAATGGAGCTGCATTTATACCACTGTCTCAAATTATTTAACCAGGAAATACGTGTTCTTCCTATATTTCTTCTTCCCTGTATCTTACCCTGAATAATTATCTGTAGCAGAGCATATCCTTCCGCTCTCAACACGTGGCCCAGATATTGTAGTTTTCTTATCTTTATTGTGTTCAATATTTCCTTCTCTTTCCCAATTCTTTTAAGTACTTCACTATTCGAAACCCTATCTATCCATCTTATCTTCAGGATCCTCCTATATGCCCACATTTCAAATGCCTCTAGACGCTTGTTAGTGTCTTGCTTTAGCGTCCAGGCTTCCATCCCGTACAGCAGCACCGGGAACACGTAACATTTAAATACCCTGATCTTGAGACGCAGAGTAAGGTCATTGCCACACAATACTTTCCTCATCTTGTTGAATATATTCCTGGCTTGGCCGATTCTCGTTCGAATTTCTTCTGTATATTCATTTGTGTCGGTAACAGTTGTTCCCAAATATTTGTATTTCTTTGCTCTCTCTATTGGCTGTTCTCCAATCCATAAGCCTTCTTGATGACTTTGTAATAATCATGAATTTAGTTTTTCTAACATTTAGTGTGAGGCCACTTTCTTCGCCATTTATTACAACCTGGTCCATTAATCTTTGTAAGTCTTCCAGTGATTCTGCGATAATAATGGTGTCATCCGCATATCTAATGTTATTAATAATTCTTCCGTTAACTTTTATTCCTATTGTTGTTTCTGTTAACGCTTTCTGAATGATGTTCTCATAGTATAAATTGAACAACAACGGGGACAACACACATCCTTGTCTCACACCGCGCTTTATCCTTATATCTTCCCCAGCTCTTCACCCAGCCTGACATTCGCTGTCTGGTTATAATACAAATAAGCTATTATCCGAATATCCTTGCTGTCTATGTCTTTAGCTTTGAGAAGCCGAATCAAGTCGTCATGGCGAACCCTGTCAAATGCCTTGTAGTCCAAAAAGCAGATGTACAACGGTTGATTAACGTTCATGCATCTCTGAGCTAGCACGTTAAAGCCAAATAGTGCTTCTCTTGTTCCCATTGCATTCCTGAATCCGAATTGAGAGTCACTAAGATCTTGTTCTAATTTTCTGAATATTCTCTGGTGTATGATCTTCAGGAATATCTTGAGGGTGTGGCTCATCAGGCTGATTGTCCGATGGTCATTGCATTCCTTTGCGTTAGGTGTTTTTTGCAGCGCAATAAATGTTGATCTCAACCATTCTGTGGGAATGATGCCTGTGTTATAGATTGTGTTATATAGATCCACCATTACTCCTGTTCGCCCCTCTGTTATGTTGTATTGATTAGTTAAACGTAATCTTTGAAAGAATGAGAAGCCAATAGGTGCCTATCAGTTGGAAAAAAATAATGTTATAATATATGTTAACGTTGCAGCCATCCAGCCCATGAAAACACTTACTATATAAGATGACTGAGTAGGACAAAGCCCTTCGAGTTGGTGAAGTGACTCAAACGTATTGTGCGGTATTTATACGATATAATTAGTGTGGTTTAGTTATCAGTGTCAAAGGATTCCTTTTGAGTGAGATCCTTGTTCTAAAAATTTGTAGTTGCAGGTAATTTAAATTACTCATTGATCACATTAACTCATAAAATCGTACAGTACTACCCCCCCCCCCCCCCATGTAATAACTAAAGTAGGACATTCGTTCCTACATATTCAATGTAACACTTATTTAACGAAACACGTACTCATTAATAGCTACATATTTCGCATTCTAGTTTAGTTGAGTTACTAGGTTAACATAACATTAAGTAAGTAAGTAGGTTATTAAGTAGACATATAGGTGCACTAGAAAGCACGCAAAAAAAATTAGGAGCATATCTACGTACACAGCTGTCAAACTACAAAGACAATTGGTCAACGTGGATACCCTACTGGTGCTTTGCATTCAATAACACAGTGCATACAGAAACGAAATATACCCCACGCGAATTGGTATTCATCAATAACCGCCGCGATAGAACTACTTTATATTTTTGATAACTACGACGCGGAAATGAAATACAGATTACAGACAGCCCTAGACGAGGTAAAGGACAATTTAATTGTTTCTAAAAATAAAAGACAGGTTAAGTTAAATAGTAATCGAAAACCCACACACGACTGTGTTGGAGATCTAGTTTTACTCAAAAACGAATCTGGTAATCGAGATCCACAAAAACCGATTAAAACACTTTCACGTGTAAATTATTTGCGTATACATATATATATATATATATATATATATATATATATATATACGTATTATAGTACATATAACGTTGTATAATAGACTAAGAACATATAGTATACAATAAAGATACATGATATATTGCTACGCCTAAAACAGTTCAGGTAACAATACCACAGTTGGAATTAGGACGAGCCCTAATTCCGCCCCTGGTCTACAAAGGCCCCTCGAAAAATTTACCGGCCAGCTCAGTATGAAAATGCGAGAGCGTCGTTGGCCAACACAACGCATAGATCTTATTTGGGCACCACTACGTTCGGTCTGGCAAGTCTCTTGGTTAACGTAGAACACCCACGGGCCAGAAGGCCTTAAGAAAACTAAAGGCTGTCCGTATACCTGGTTCAAAATTACTAACACTTTTGCTCTTTAGGACATAAGGTAAACAAACGCAAAAACAGATTAAACAGTAACAATAATATTTATTATGCAAAATAATCAAAAATATTCAACTAAAAAAGAATCTCACAAGTCAGAGATTAAATTCGATAACATAGATTCATGAATGGATTGTATAGACAGTATAAAACTCGTGTTTAAGTTATGGTTTTATGCATAAATAGATCATTAAAGCTTTAACGTTCTTTACATGAATATGCGACACACAGTATATGGATAGATGGTACACACCGTTAGATAATTATAAAGCAAATAAAATGAAAATAAAGGTAACTTAAAGGCACAGCCTGTATATGCAAAATTTTAATGTTGAATTGATACAAAAAAAAATAATTACCCTAAATGGTGAGATTGTAGATGGTACACACCGTTAGATAATTATAAAGCAAATAAAATGAAAATAAAGGTAACTTAAAGGCACAGCCTGTATATGCAAAATTTTAATGTTGAATTGATACAAAAAAAAAATAATTACCCTAAATGGTGAGATTGACTTCGAAAGTGGCAAATATTATAATTATTCAACAAAAGAATATCTATCTATATATTAAAAAAACCGTCAAATTACGTTACTGGTTAAGCCAAAAAAAAAGAAAGAATTAAATAACGCTAATTACTTTCTATTCCACCACTTAAAATGAGATTGACATCATATGTTACAGAAAAGTAAAATTTTATGACAAATTAAGTAAGAAATGAGTTTAAATTAATATATGCAAAATAAACGATAAATTACGGTGATGCCATAAAAAAAAAATCTATAAGCTCAAAATGGTGGTTCGCACACCTCGTTTTAGGTCTCCACGTGGTTAACAAAAAAACGATTATCACTAATTTTTGCTTGATCTTCGTAACAAAAGATAATGACAAAATAATGAGCTTCACACACTACCTTCGTGCTGAATGGTTTTCGGATCCAAAAACGTGGTTTTCGGGGTCCCAGTAAGTCGAAGTAATTGGATACGCCTTTCTGCCGGGATGCTGTCTAGGTTAAATTTTCCCGCGCAGACAATAATTCAGTTATTTTCCTGAGCCGAAATTAACAGCCCTGAAGCACACGTGGTCGAAAAACTAGGGAAAAGTCGCCGTATTAAACACTACACAAGTGAATATTAATTCAATAAAGTCAAGATTGACAAAACCTGCATTAGCAGAAAATACACTAAGTAAATTACACAACTTGACTATTGGTTTTCGAACTTCTGAATACTTCAGAGCTAAGATAGTAAAGAGGCCCTTTCTAACGACTATACGACATATATATGAGAAATTACACTACGTCATAATCACAAAAAACCTATTCCCAACGGAATATTTGAAAGAAAAGAAAATAATTACCCAAAAACCCTGACGAGGTTAAAGAGTGATTGCGGACGCTATCAAACAACAATTCGGAAATTAATACGCAGCAATTAAGGATAATTAACCAATTAAATATTTTACTAAACGTCAAGCGAACTGTAATCGGAAGATAAACTAAGAGTCGCGAAGATGGCGCTTTGAGCCAATGACAATGAGAACCCAAAATTAAGTTTAAAACAAAGGTTAAACAATCAAATCAAGCATCCTAATAAATTTACAAAATTCTAATAAAAAATACCACAATATTAGAACTGTTTAAGGAGAAACAAAAATCGAAATATCAATAAAAATATACGAAGCATGACTTTGCACAAAATTTCCAAAATGCCGAACTGCGCCGAAGTATAGAAAAATAATCCGGTTAAAAATAATATATGGATATAGTGACATCCGAAATATTTGAACATACAAAAATTAAGAGATGATATTAAAGTTTGAAATGGCCTATGATGATCGATAATTAGTAATTAAAGTAAATAAAATTATACTAAACGAAAATATTGAGTTTTGAATAGGCTACGATGACTTAAAGTTAACAAATAATGTAATTAACTCATTAAAAATTCCCGAAAGGTCTCAGGATAATTTTTCGAGCGTAACAACTCCACCCTTTCCCGAAAGAAATTTACTTGTAAATTTCTCTAAGAGGAAAAAAAGTAAATACGGAGAGTTAGAACGTAAGCCAAAGTTATGGCAGCTGAGCGAACAGCAAGGTAGTGCGGTAAGCATTAACGACGGAAATTTACGAACGCGAAAAAAAAATGAATCGGTAAAATCGCAATTAATACAATATAATGAAAATAAGGTGACCTAAAGTCAAAAACGCTAAAAGCAAACATCTTATTAAACTATTCAAAAATAATACGGCAAAACTATTCAAAATAAAACAGGTAACACTATCAGAATTGAACCAACGAACATAACCCAAAATATATATCAAGAGAAACTATCTAAGAATAGATAGAAGTAAATCGTAACGCAAAAGGTGAAATTGACACGATGTCAAGTAAAACTATCAACAACGGATAGGCGAAAAGGTATCAAGTAAAGCTATCGACGTACGGATTGAGTGACGGAGGAGACTCGCTAGCACAATACCAACAACCACAACAACACTATGTCTTTCAGTTGCTCGGCCTAAACAACTACAGAGGCCCTTCGACATTCGGTCGGTACGTGGACTACAAATAACGTAAACTAAAAACAACAAAACAAACAATACTGAACGGTCGTCACCCCAGCAGCGGAATGCGCAACAGCCGATATCATGCCGAGTGTTCAAGCGCCACGAAGAAAATAAGAAAGGGGAAGGAAAAGCTGCATATAGCACCGAAAAAAGCTCAGACTAGGAGGGGATAATTACTCCTAGCGGCGAAAGAAGACAGAAAGCTGCGCTTCGAACACCAGTCATGAAAATAGCTGCATCACACCCAAAACTAGGAAGCAACTTCCGACAGCTTAAAAGAGACTGACTACTGTGAAGAAGAAGCAGCTCAAAAAAACAGGATTAACTAAAAGAGGTATATCACTAACGTTAAAGGATGCAAATGGATAAAGAAGGAAAAAAAAGGTTAGAAGCTGAAAGGTAGGTTATGAGCAACTGAGACACTGTGTACTCACGAGTTCCAACAATCCTTCAATCGATACGTCTTAAGATAGAGAAAACACAAAACTATAATCTGGCCAAACAAAAAATAACGGTAGTAAAAACGAAAGTTTAAAGTGCAGGGGCGGCCAACCTCTACACTGACGCGGTTGAGGACCGATACGCAAAACATGTAAACAAACAGAGACACGACCATGACCGAAAAAAAAAGTACGCGATACGTAACGAGGGGTGTCGGTCTCAGCCCTATATGAAGCCTTAGGGAATGGACGACGGAATTTAGTGAGGTCCACCTAGCTTCTACACAAAAGCGTGTTGACAAAATAGTGAAAGAAGGATCACATCAAAGATGTATCCCAAGCCCTAATACGAATATCCTCCAGAGTAACACACGACGGTCCCAAAGAAAACGCAACTGCAGCATAATTGCAGGAAAGAACATCCCACATGCTAAATATAGACCTTCAAGTGTTAAAACTCTATGGGATAAAATACGAAAATCCAAATCGGTAATTAAAAGGTTAACCAACAGTTAACGTCAAAATCGGTTAATAAATCATCAGAATGTAAATGATCTAAACGACAAACGTAAAACCTCCAGCCCGTATAAAAGTTTACAAAAGCCCTCTTACGAGGATAAATTAAACGGTACGATAAAACTTTCCACGACAGGACCTCAACGAACTGGTTAGAACTGTTTATAAGTGTGAACCCAAAATCCTCCAAATAGAGATGCAACACCAGCAAATGGAACACACTATCAACAGTTCTAAACCTTAAACGTCCAAAATCGATACGCAAAATTTAAAATTTAATCTATAAAACAGGCCAAATACCCGAGACTCAATTTTCCAAAATCCAAAGTCGCAAATTCGGTACTTAAAAGACAAAATCAGAAATATTCAAAAGTCCAATATGGTAAAAGCGAGACCAAAATATGAATCGCAAACGTCAAAATCGAGAAAATAGGTCGTCATAACAGGTAACAGAGTATTCGCTCTATAACATAAACGAAAATTCGAAAGTCGACAACCCTTAACATAATTATCTCCAAATAGAATTAGCCACGGCGTCTAAATATAGCGCTAGCGCAAACTGCGACTGGGCTTAAGTGACTAACCCTAATGATGTTATATACAGGAAGAACCGTTCAGTCGCCTTTTACGACTTGGCGAGACACGCCAGTCTAAGTATTCGTCCGGCCCCCAAACAGGCCACAAAGTATTAAAGATAGAATGAACAGATAAAGCAGGACTCCTTTTAGTCGCCTCTTACGACATGGCGGATTATGCCAGACTGGGTATTCGTCACGCCCTCAGACAGGCCACAAATAACAAAAGACTCGCTAATCGTCATTGGGATGTGCTTTAAGGTGTTCACTACTCCAAGTGCCAGGCAGAGGCTCGCCTTCGCAGGTTTTAAGCTCATAAGAGTCTGTCGACAGTCGACGATAGATCATGAAAGGACCAACAAATTTATCAGCAAGTTTGGCAGAACAATTCTTAGAAGCGTCTGACAACACAAAGTTCTTGCGCCAGACTAGTTGATTCGGTTGAAACTCTACTGCACGATGTCGTAAGTCATATCGAGATTTAGCTTTTTCGTAGGCTGCCTGAAGTCGAAGTTTTACATCATGGAATAATCGAGAGAATTGGTAAGATCTAGACATAAGTTCTTCAGGGTCTCTAACACAAATAACATTAGGTGTATCGCCACCTTCAGGTTTCTGAAGTGGACGTCCTCCGGTAGTTGACATTTCTCTACCAAAATTGATGAAATACGGTGTGAGACCGGTTACGTCATGCTTGGCGGTACGCAGAGCGCAAGAAATTTTGGGTAGAACTAAGTCCCATTCACGATGATTCTCTGACACATAAGAGATCAACATAGTTTTAATTACTCGATTAACACGC
The DNA here is from genome assembly GCA_935421215.2 of Melolontha melolontha. Taxonomy (NCBI): domain Eukaryota; kingdom Metazoa; phylum Arthropoda; class Insecta; order Coleoptera; family Scarabaeidae; genus Melolontha; species Melolontha melolontha. The sequence continues at coordinate 89,503,873 of OW285242.1, read as the reverse complement.
TCGACAGGGTTCGCCTGAGGGTGATAGAAGGATGTAAAAGCTGACTTGATTTGATAGTGATTTAACAGCTGACTATACTCTTTAGATCTAAATTGAACCTCATTATCGGAAATGATCTTACGAGGTACGCCAAACAGTAAGAACACGTCATTCTCAAGATGTTTTATAATGTTAGCAGGAGTAGCTTTACGAAGTGCGAAAGTTAGAACAAACTTGCTAAAATAATCTGATACGACCAATATATAATTAAATCCACGCTTAGATCTAGGCAGGGGACCAACGATATAAATGCTAAGTACTTCCCAAGGTTTGTCAATACGAGTGTGACCTCCCATACGACCAGCAGGTTTCCGTTGTTCAGGTTTCGTTCTCAAGCATGTGCGACAGCGATTAATATAACGAATGACATCAGCCGCCATTTTAGGCCAATAATGATTTTGGGCAATTCTACGCAAAGTTTTAGAAATGCCTAAGTGTCCGCATGTGGGCGGATCATGACATGCCTTAATTAATTCAGAACGACGCTCTTCGGGAACCACAACTTTCCAGGAGTCACCTTCACTACCAAAGTAGTTACGAGAAGACCGAATGTACTTGCAAAGCTTGCCATTAATAACTTGAAAAGCGGGATATTTATCAGGACTTTCTTTAACTGCACGAATAAGTCAGTTGTACCATTTATCTGATATAGGTTCGGAAACATCGACAGACAACAATATTGGCTCAGAACGAGAAAGTGCATTGGGAACCACGTTTTCTGAACAAGTAGGACAATTCCTAACAGCGACGTCAGGTTTGCCACAACGGAAGCAATGTCTTTTACGTTCTGATGGACATTGCCCAGAGCGGTGACCTTCTTTATTGCAGTTCCAACATTTAAAAGACGGAACTTGTATTTTCGACAGAGCGCAAGAAGCTGAAGTTTCCGCAATCGATAAACATGCCAGGTCTGGTTCCAAAGATTTACCTCTCACAGGAGGTGGAACGTACGCTTCCACAGAAGCTCGGCACGATTTAAGACGTTTGCATAACTCTACAAGTTGCGAAATGGAAGTGAATGCTGACAGTCCAAGCTGAGTCTGATAAAAAGGAAGCAAGTTCTCAGCAATAATCTTCAACTGCACGGATTCGGGTACTGACACACAGAATCAAGAAAACAAGGATTTCATGATGGACACATACAAACCAATAGACTCTTGAGGCCCTTGAGTACGCCTTCAAATCTCATCAAATAACTTATCATCATAATCTGGACCCAAAAATTCAGAACGGAGTTATACGCTGAGATATATAAAATCTTGTTTGAGGAATTTCGAGCGATTTTGAGCTCTTCCACAAGCTCCAAGAAAGCGTTTACAGATAAGTCTTTCGGAAGTCCAGAGAAAATTTAATACCCTAATTGGCTACCGGCACAGACTTACAACGAACAGGTACAGGGCTTTGGGGAACTGGTGCATCGGATTCATCACTAGATGTTTGGCTGAACTAGCAGAATTCGCGCCACCGGCGATAACAGATAGCCCCAATATAGTACTCTTGCACTTCCGATTTATTAACTCCTGTGTTGAACTCTAACCAAGGATACATCAGAAACCTTTTTTTTCTACGTGTTGTTCCATCTTCTATTATCAATAATGAATACAATCTTTGCATAAATTCAAAAACTGTTAAATTAAACAATAATACGACTTTTAAATAACTTGAACATGTGTTCAAAGCACTCTCATCCTAGAGACCAGAAAGACTACGTGATATTTTATTAATCGTGTTTCAGAAACCCTCATTACGTAAATTTTCATATTGCAAATGTATGTTATACAGCTTAAGATTAATTAGGATAATGTCTGTATTTATTAATATACAGTATTTCAATTAAACGCATTCAATAGCCCCCTATTCTTCTTCATCATTTCTATTTTATTTATTTCTCATGACATCTGTTCAGAACTTTTTAACATTTTCAATGGTTCAAGTAGAGGGTAGCAAAAACGAGCCGGGCTTTTGTCCAATTAGTTATGTAAATTATTGATTCGACGAAGCAGCGGCGATTAACGACGCACAGCAAAAAAAGGTTCGTTCGTAAATGACGGAAGCATGAAAGTTGTGAATTTTTAAAGTTGCAGCGTTTCGTGAACAACCGAACGAAACGTAGTTAAATGACAAAATAATTACGCTAATCGCGATATGTAACGTGTACAATGCATCCGAATGGAACCGAAGACTTGCAATCAAAGAAAAGTTGAGCTATTTTAAGTATAGAACCTACTATGTTGTTTGTTTCCTATTTAGATTTAGACGTTTATTAAAGGAAGTATTTTATACACCTATGGGCATATATGTATACATACGAAGTAGAGCCTGTCTGGTTTCTATGTTAAATAAGTTAGGGTATGATCTTTTTACCGGAGGTTGGCTTTCGTCCAAAGGGTAAGAGAAAATAAATTATGCCGTTTTTTTTTAAATTACAAAGAGAAAATGCAATAATGCAGCAATATTCACGTACGCTAGGTATTGTGTGGGTACCAGAGTTCATATTAAAGGGTTCTGCTTTTTCTTTGACGTTACCGAATGCCGGAACTATAAATAGCAATTAAAACAGAAATTCGAAATTAAAATCACTTTTAAATATGCAAACCAAGTAGTATAGCAAGAAAAGATAGCACAAAAGAATCAATGAAAAATTTGAAAATAAAGTAAAGGAAAAGAATATTAAATATAGGGAATTAAGTATCAACGATGTACTTTATAGAAGAATAATATAAAACATGAAGCATATGAGTCGTAAATTCATTTTAACTACTTTAATTAAAACACAAAGGCGTTGTAACAACACTAATCTTGTCTATATATGAGCGATATTTGATGGAAGAGCGACTTTTAAACGAGGGCTGTTATTAGTACAAAAAGCGATTTAATTTTTCAGCATTCTACAACAGCGATTGCTTTTCAAATATATACACTTAGACCAGTGATATCCAACTAGTTTATATCTACCAGAAAATAAGAATTTTGAAACTCTCAAATACATCTCTGTTTCAGTGATGAGAATTTAAAATATCCAGGTGGTGAGATCAGGGGAATATGGGAGACGAGAGATCAGGATAATATGGAAGATCAGAGGTCATTGGAATATGAAAAGTAAGGCAATGGTTCGAAATGTATTTCGACCTATTTAGCGGTTACAACAGACGAATGAACTGGTGTATTATCGAGGTAAAACTTTTCTTCATTGTGTTCGTTTCTTCTTTAATTCGACATTGAAATGGTCATACAAGTTAGCTTAATACAGTTCTCTCTTTTTCAAAATATACTATAGAAATTATAACGCGCGAGTTGGTGCTTGTTAGCAAACAAAAGTTAGTTGTTTTGACAGTTCTTTCGTTTCTGGTATAAAGTGATGGAGCCATATTTCGTCCGCTATTATAAAGTGTGTTTTTTATAGAGGTATAGAACTTTGAAATGGAATAAAACAAAGATGAATTTTTTAAATTGACATGAAATTTACTTTATTCGAAAGATAATCTTCTGGCATTATAATTTAAATATGACTTCTGGCATATGACCGCCACGGCTGGCTTGGACGTAATCTAATCTGGAGGTCCAATTTTCGATGACTTTTTCCAACATTTATTTCCTCCAAGTGGTCAATCGTTTCGGGCTTATCGGCGTAGACTAGCGACTTCACATATCCCCACAGAAAATAGTCTAGCGGCGTTAAACGCACGATCTTGGAGGCCAATTCACGGGTCCGAAGCGTGAAACTATGCGGTTAACAAACGTTTCCTTCAATAAATAAATTGTGGCACGAGCTGTGTGACATGTTGCGCCGTCTTGTTGAATCCACAACTCCTGCACATCATGGTTGTTCAATTGATGAACGAAAAAGTCAGTAATCATGGCTCTATAGCGGTCACCATTGACTGCAACGTTCTGACCAGCATCGTTTTTAAAGAAGTACGGACCAATGATTCCACCAGCCCATAAAGCACACCAAACGGTCAGTCTTTCTGGATGTAACGGTGTCTCAACATACACTTGACGATTACCATCACTCCAAATACGGCAGTTTTGTTTATTGACGTATCCATTCAAACAAAAGTGAGCTTCATCGCTAAACAAAATTCGCTTATGAAAATGGGGTCAACGGCAATCTTGTTTTGGGCCCGTTCACCGAATCTACGCCTTGCTAGGTGATCGTGTGGCTTCAATTCTTGCACGAGTTGGATTTCGTAAGAACGCAAACCAAGATCTTTCCGCAAAATCTTCCATAAAGTGGATAGACACATATCCAATTCCTGTGCACGATGGCGGATAGACTGATTCGGGTCTTCCTCTACGCTACGCTCTACAGCAGCAATGACTTCTTCTGTACGCACTGTGCGACATCTCTGTGGATGCGTATTATCATTTAGAGTAAACGTGGTGCGAAAACGTTCCATAGTTAATCGAATTAATTGCTCTGATGGACGATTATGTTGACCGTAAAATGGACGTAGTGCGCGATACGTATTTCGAACAGAGCCATGATTTTCAAAATAAATTTGCACAATTTGTAAGCGTTGTTCATGCGTCAGTCTATTCATGTTGAAATGCCAAACCAAACTAAACATAAATCACTTGACGGCTGACAAAATGGCCGCCAGTTAAGAAAGTGTTGCCGCCAAGTTAAAATTTTATACCTCTATAAAAAAACACCCGTTATAACGCCGAAAAATTTCACTTGGATTGCGCCTGTAAATATGCTAACATTGCATTGGAACTGTGTTTCGTTTTAAGATCTATCTTTCGGATATTTTTCATACTAAAATATTTGTGCAAGATATTGAACACACGTTCAGTAGATATGTTTAAAACCTAAGCTATTTTACGTACCTTCAATCGTTGACCTTTCAACACCATATAAAAGACTTTGTTAATGATATTCTCGGTAGTCACTGTCAAAAGCACTATTACGTTTACCGTCATTCGTGCTTATGTGAGTACAATGAAAAATAGCAAACGACTTTTGAACTATTCCACGTGGAAATGCAGAATCTCCATTATGTTTCTTTAACTTTTCTTCTCTTTTTTAATGATTTTTTACCACGAAGAAAATAGACTTTTGTCAACACACAAAATTCCTTTTCTTTCCATATTCACTGCTAAACTGCTAATTTACTTAATTTTGTTATAGTTATCTTGTTGATACCAGAGCTCTTTATCTAAAAGTCACAGCACCGTACCTCGCATGCCAACTCGGTGTTTCTTAACTTCCTTTTAAAATGAGTTAATACACGCTTTGCTCCCTTTCAAGCACCCTTCAAGGTTCAGAATTTGCGACCGTAAAATAAAACCAGTAAAATCAGTTCGTGTTCAGTGTTCTAACATAACTGAACACACACTGATTTTACTTAATCTTAAAGGTAGCAGGAAGTAGACGCTAATATTTTGTTTGTGTTCTGTTGTACCTGAGCGATTTAAAATTTGTAAAAATATTTTTCATGTGTGAAAAACTGTTTAGCTAAACGCAACTTTGAGCGTATATCTGAGTCTGCAGGTAAAGAAATTTCCAATACTCGTAAAGTAATAATTAGGAAATGCTGAGACGAGTTCCTATAAATATAGTTGTTAATGATGAGAAGTGACAGTGCATGTTTAAGCAGTTTGGTAACTGATATAACTGTAACTGTATAACGCCAAATAAATTATAGGGACATTTGCATACAAAGCATAAAGATTATGAAGATTTCGAGCTTTCGAGTTTACATCGCCTAAAGTTACGTATCGTATACCGAAGTACAAGAAATCTCACATTGTTACTGAAAATTATTTTTGCTAAAATATGATCGCAATAAACCTTGAGGATTATGTTGCTAAAGATATTTCGTTCAAAACCTTCAAACAAATTATTCGTTATTCAGCTAGAGGAGGAAACGGATATGATCAAAGGTGCACAGTCTACGTTTATTACTGCGATAAAACATCTATATGCGAGAACTTACTTTCAAAGACATTTAGAAAAAAACTGCATGTCCAAATGACTGCAAAATTATGCTGTAAACTCGGTCTAGGAGTGGAAAAGCTGCTTTTGTGTTTTTTCCAGTGGGGCATACACCCTGGAAGGAAAATACGATATTTACTTATATGCCAATTTACATAATTGTAAATTCAAAGAAAATCCGGTTAGAAATTCATTCGGTATTATTAATTATAATTTCGTCATAGATTACATATCAAAACAGGGTCTTTAAGGGCGAGAATATTTTTCCCAATCTATGATGATTTAAGCACTAACCTTTGAGCACTATTATTTTATTGTGAATATTAGCGGTCATTACTTGGAAAAGTTATATAATTGGTCGTTCTAGGTTCTTGTAATTTTTCCACGTAGAGTTGGAAAATCGTCGTACTGTTAATACAGAACGATATTCCACGTTTATTTGCCTCAAGTTCTTCAAAGTGTCTGCGAAAATCACTCAAGAGGAAGTGTTATCGTTTGTTTGTAAGATGATCATGTCGCATCACGATAATTCTCGGGTTCATACTGCTGTCTGAACAATTAAATATTTGAATGTCCAAAACATTGAAATAATAGGTCGTTTGCCGTATAGTCCAGACTTAGGATATTAAAGTGGGGACTAGGATATTTAAGTGAGTACTGCAAATGATAGCAGGTTTTAAACAGTACGGCTACAAGCTGTAGTGTTTATATGGAGACACTGCTTAGACAAATGTAGTTTAAAAATGAAGGTAATTGTTAATTATCTAGAATCAAATGTTAAAAATGTTAATTACTATTACTTCCTATCAAAGTTAGAAGTCATTGAAAATCAAAGTAAATGAGCATTTCATATCGTTAAATAATAAAAAAGGGAATCTGTTGCGACTGCAACTTTAATAAAGAAATCCACAAGTTCAACCATTAAATTAAGTCTATTAAAGTCAATACAAATTGATAGGCTCTAAAATTGGAATGATCAAAAATAAATTTTTCCACGGTCGGGAGTAGAAATCAGTTTCTATGACATCAAAATTAAAACAGAAGTAGTCGATTATTCCCAAGGGAGTATAATGCTCCCAAGGGAGTTTACATTATGGAGAACGTTTGTGATTCATGCATTATTTATTTTGTAGTTATGAGTATGACAATAACTCAACGACTACTAAATAAATGCTCAAATCCGAATACAATAATTCTGGTGCTACGTACTTCATAATGGCAAAATATGTGTTTTTAAGTTAATGAGACCGTGGAAAAAATAGAATATACCATTCGGGAGAGATGCTATTTTGTCCTCGGTGCATTGTAGCCCTCGGGCTTCAAATGCACCTCTGCCAAAATAACGCATTTCTCTCCCTTATAGTATAATATACTATTATTATTTATAATTATTACAACAGTAATTAGATAATTAAGTTTTCATTAATCCTGTAGATTGTATTATATCTTCTGTATGTCACATATAGACTCATTTTTTGCAAATTCTTTTAAATGTATAACGCCCGTATTGAATAATGTTAAGGTTTCCTTTTGGATAATAGTTTATAACCTCTCAGTACTGTATCTATCTGTGTTCCTTCTTAATTACTGTTGTTATAAGCCTGCAATATTTAGTTCGCAAATGCAAAAATATTAGAGTGATCACATGAGGTCATAAATAAATACTTCAAAAGCAGTAGTTTATCAGTAAATCGAAATATTAAATCAAGCCAAAATAATTTGTTTGCTGAAATTATCGCAACCGCTGATCATCTAGAAACAATTGCTGGAGACATACATATCTTAAAATAAGGTTTTCTCAAAATTGAAACTGAAGTAAACCAAAAATAGAATGTTAATGAAAGTAGGAAATTACAATTTTCAAAAATTGAAAATTTCAAATACTTTGAAAATATAATATATAACAAAAACCAGATAGGAGAAGTTGAACAAAGAATACAACCAGGATATAAAGACATATCATACATATATGTATAAAGGAAATAGGTACCATTATAGAAACGTGAATGTACAGAACCGAGCTAGGAAAAGTACAAGAAGGGACATACCAAAACCTTATAAACTTTTAAATACAAAGAAGGGGATATAATAATAAAATCAATTAGAAAGAGGTGGTAATAGATTAGAAGAAACGTTAACGTTAAAGGGGATTGTAATATGGAAACCAAGCGGAGAAAAAGAATATTAAAACTATGACTGAAATGGTAAGACCAAGATGATGTAAAAAATGGGGGCAAGAAATGTAAGATAAGAAGAATGAAGAGAAGTAGATAGTATAAAAACAGAACTTTACTTATCACTCATCCCAGGTAATTTTTCAACAAAATATTTTATTAACCCACCATCGCACGCGCTATAAGCAAATCCCTCACATTTTTGTTATTTAAGCCACAAAATGGCAACTGTTATATTTATAACCTTGAACGTCTACGTATGCCTTCAACGTTGTTTTTAGGAGGGGGTTGAGAAGCCAGTTTTAAAAATAGAATTTTGTGTCAGTTTCTGTCTGTGAAATAAGAAGTGATGTCGTCAGTGTGAGCCCACTACTCACTAAGCGTATAAACACGTTAATTTTTAATTGGTGGGCAAGTAATATATTTTACTTTTGTTTTGGTGACAAATTGTTGTTTAATTTTTAAGGTAAGTTCTTAATGCTTTATTTTTCTTGTATCTCCTGTATGCTATAACGAAATTGTACTTGATTGATTTAGAAATTCCATTTTTATCGAAATTGATCCGCGTCAAGAAAAATAATTACTTCAGTGGTTTGAAGGACTTGAAAAAGAGGAAGAGGAGGGAAATGAACATCTAGATGTTTTAGATGATAGTGATGTAAGTGAAACTGAAGAAGTCGAGGTCCAAGTGGATAGCACCGATTCTGAAGTTTCTGCGAGTTCAGAAGGTGAAGATTCGATTTCACCTTGAGAGAAGTTGTTATAGTAGTCCAATCTATGTCGGTAATTAGTGGAATTTTCAATATATATTCGCCTATCTTAACGTACCATTTTTTGTACAGGTAAAGATAATCAAACACTTTGGAATGTCAATTATAATAAAAAAAAAAACGAAAAGTTCCTGTTCAAAATCTTGTAACACACGTGCTGGTGTAAAAGGCCATGCGAAAAACGTCCGTACTCCCTCTGAATGTTGGAGTTTATTTTTCTTTGACGAAATAATTGCCAAAATTGTAAGGTATACAAACAAATATATCGCGAAAATTCGTCACAATCTATCCCGACTGAGAGATGCTACAGATACCAATTTAGATGAAATAAAAGGTCTCTTTGGTCTAAACTTGGAAAGGTGCTCATGTAAATATAGATAATTTATGGGACGTGGATGCACCTGTCGTTTTTCGGAATACTATTGGGAAAAATCGTGTCAAGCTTCTGCTAAGAGCACATCGATTTGATGATATTACTGACCGGGAAGAACGCAAAAAAATTGACAAATTAGCCCCAATTCGAGAAGTATTTGAAGATTTTGTTCAAAAGTGTACCGTTAATTATGAACTAGGATTCTACACCACAATTGACGAAATGCTGGAGGTATTTCGCGAGAAGTGTAGTTTTAGATAATACATACCTAGCAAACCAGCAAAGTAGAGTGAAAAAATATATTCTCTGGTTGACACCAAAATTTGGTATACTTCTAAAATGGAAATATATGTAAGCAAACAACCTGAGGGTCCCTTCAGCAGGATAACAGTTCAGCAGCGCTCTAGTAATACGTCTGATTGAGCCGATAGCCAATACGGGTCACAATGTTACATGCGACATTTTTTTTACTTCTTATCCGTTGGCAAAAGGTCTACTAAAAAATTATAAATAAAACCACTTTAGTTGATACTCTAAAAAAACAAAAGTGAAATTACTCCTATATTTGTCGCAACTAAAGAAAGGAAAGTGCACTTTAATTTTGGTGAAGATTACTTGCTTCTGTCCTACGTGCCGCAAAAAAAAACAAAAACGTATTAATGTTGTCAACTATGCATGACAAATACACTATAGACTCCAATACCGGCAGTGACTATAAACCAGAAGTAATTACATTCTACAACAAAACTAAATCTGGTGTAGATGTCGTCGACAAATTGAAATCATTATACTCTGTATCTAAAGTGAGTTCTAGGTGTCCACTTACAATTGTTTTTAGTCTTATGAACATTGCCGGAATAAACTGCCACATTATTTAATTCTAAAATAATGATCTCAAAGTGCCACGAAGAACATTTTTGAGAACCCTGGGTTTGGAGCTAATTAGGCCACATCAACTAATGAGGGCAAACATACAAACATTACCAATATTGCGGAGAATGCAAATCAAAGATCAACTGGGGATTCAAGAAAAACCAGAAGCTCTAGAGGCCATAAGAAATTCCAACAAATGTGGTTATTGTCCAAAACGAAAAAACCTAAAAACACAGATAAAATGTAGTAAGCTGGATTGTAGAAAACTTATTTGCATGGAGCACACAAAATCCATTTGCACAAACTGTTGGGAACAAGAATATACAGAATAACTTTTTTACAATTTTATTTTTCTGTCATCTTCCTTAAGAAATATCCATTATTACAAATATTTCTTTTATCAATGTTTTAATTATGTGAGCAGCGCCTTCACATGCGTACAAGAGCGTTATAAATTACGGCGGGTTAAAGAAAATTTTTTTTCGATAACTCACTCTAATACTCTTATTTCAGCAATGTTTCAATACTTCAACATCTCTTCGAGAAAAAGATAATCTAATTTCTCTAACTTGTTACTTGAAGTTTTCTTTCCATTCAATATTTAAAAGAGCCTGTCACAAGCAGAGATCAACTCCCATGACTGTGGGTTTTCGACTAATTTAAAATTCTCTTGATCAATTACAGCGATTGTAACATAGAATATATTATCGGTTGCGTTGTCTTAATGAAAAAGAGAACTATCACTCAGTTTCCAACACTTTTTCTTTAAGATGCCTTGAAATTTGGCAATCAGCTGTTAATTAGGTGTATTAACAGTTTCTCTTTGGAAATGACTAACAGTGATTCTTTGGATACCTGTCTAAAAATACTATTATAGTAACTTTTCTACCATCTTGAATTTGTATGACGATAAGAAACCACTGTTTCCATTAGGAAGTAATTATAAACGAGAAGAAAGGATTGGATTCTTAACATGAAACAATTGAATATCTACAATTGTTTCATGTTAACAAGATTATTATAGTAATGCAAAGTTCGAAAATATTTTTTATAAAAATACTAATTCTACATGCAGTCTGTATATCTGTCCAAATAATTCCTTTTAATTTATAATACCCGATAGAAAATATTTCGTTTAACAAAAAGGCTTGATAAATATTTTGAATTTTTATATAAAATACGGAGGAATTTATTATATCAGCCAAAGTGTTAGAAGTTCTTTTACTGACAAACCTATTTTATAACAAACTGTTAAGTAAGGTATATCTTGGGAATAGGTTGAAATTCTATATTTTAGTTACATTTAACATGCAATTTTTGGACGAGCTGTCACTAAATCTGTCAAAATTTTCAGTACATTTAACGTTTGTCAGACAGATTATATTAGAAGTATATTTTACATCACACCTGTGCCGTTTAATTTTATCTCACAGACGAATAGTTTTACTGAGTTCATTAGAAGAATATGTCACCTTTCTGATGTAAATTATGAAATGGGCTACTCATAAATGTAATTTTAGACAATTTTGGGATCTGAATAGCGTTCGTAAATAGCGTTTTCTTAATTTGCAGGAAGCCCATGTCTCCGATGCTTATAATATGTCGTTCTGGAAGTGTCACTTATCCAGCAAGGAAAGCATATTTGATTTTTTCGGTGATAGTAGACAATCAAGCGATGTACGCCCTTTTATAAAATATACGTTACGATTAATTAATTAGAGGCCAACTTTTTAGTTAAACAGCAAAACGGAAGGCGTTCAAACTGCTGCTGATTCTATAGTAGTCAAGATGACTGACAGAGTATCTATGAGTAATTCACCTGCTTTAATGGTGGGACCTAATTTTAGAGTCGGTAAAAAAATCGGCAGTGGTAATTTTGGCGAACTGCGATTGGGTAAAAATATGTACAATAACGAACACGTCGCAATTAAATTGGAACCTATCAAGACTAAAGCACCACAGTTAAATTTGGAATATAGATTTTATAAAATTATGGGCCCACATGAAGGTAAGCAGTGATATGTTCGTATAAACAAAAAATATTAACCCCAACACAGGCGTGGTAAATAAAGCTACGACAAAACTTCTATGATATATAAATTATGCAGTTAATCAATTACTTAATTATGAATTTGATTTATGTTTTAATAGGGAGATAATTTATTTACTGGTTTACAAAGAAAAAACTGCGAAAAGTACATATCAAATTCATTTTAATTCTAAATTCACTGTGAAAATGAAGATCAATAACTTATTTTCTTTCTATTAAGATAAAATAAAACAAATTTTATGAATTTCACTTTTTAATTATCACTGTAACGAGTCGTTTCGCACCACCCTGGGCTTCGTCAGACATATAACTGTTATATGTCTGACGAAGCCCAGGTTGGTGCGAAACGACTCGTTACAGTGATAATTAAAAAGTGAAATTCATAAAATTTGTTTTATTTTATCTTAATAGTTATAATGGAATTTCATCAAGTAAATGCCGAAACAATCATATATTATTTTCTTTCTGTAAATTAAAGTTTTATTACATGATTACACTAAACTGATATATGAAATGAACTCAGACATAAGAGATAAGGTGCACTGTTAAAGAATTTATTTTGAAAAAAGTAAGACTCGATTGTTATATTTTCAGCTGAACATAATATTAAATATCTCAGATAAGGCGTTTAAAGAATACAATACCAGAATCTGAATTTATTCTTCGAAAGAATTAATCACTAAATACTTGAGATTCGTAACTATTTCATGATTTCTAACGGAAGCGTTTGAACTCCTAAAGATTTAGCTTTTAAACGTCAATACAATGAGTTCGGACTACAAGAACAACCCAACTTGAAACAAACCGCTTGAAGATTCAAAGCTTGAGGAATCACCAAGCTAGAAGAAAACTACAAATTCAATGGAAATTTACTTTGAGCATTATATCATACTGAAATACATTAGTGTCTCTTTAGTCCTTTCTCTTAAGAAACATTTTTTATACCCAAAATTGAAAGTTTATGGGAAAAATGGCTTTTTTCGAAATCTACTAGGAAATATGAAAGGGAATATGAGAAGCACAATATTTAACTGTTAAATATTTGAAAATTTGAGTACTTTGCCGTTCTACATGTGGATATATAAGTTCAATATATTACGGGCCTAGAAATGTCAAACATTAACATATAATTAACGATGAAAGAATTTATAAAACCCATTAGCGGTTGTTTAATTACGACTAAAATAAGCAGACTTTATTGCCTGAACAATATAATAACAGCACAATGTTCTCTTCGAAATATCTAAAAAAGATTATGGCCAAAAAATAATATGGAAAAGTAACAATGGATGAAGTTAATCGTTTACATGGCCAAGAAATTTTACTATTAAGATTGAACTTGAGAACACGTTTCAAGAAACTTGTTCTGAACTCGTCCTAAATCTTCCTTTCTTCAACTTTTACAAATGCATTTATAAAAATTGAAGCGAGGAAGATTTAGGTAATTTTATAATTGAACGAGTTGATAGTGAAATCTCAAATTTCCTTCCAGAGTTTAATTTCACTGGCCTATAAGGGAAACTAACTGCGCACAATCTTGTGTTGATTGCCGATTAGAAATCTGATCACCGTTTCTTTCTAGCCCGTAACATTTCTGGTATGAGACCGTATATCAAGTTCGAAGGATGGTATTTCTTAATGACTATAACTTTTTAAAACAAAAAAAAATACACCAAGTAAAGTAATTATAGCGGGTGACTCTAAATAATTGAACATTTTTTCTTTTTCAACAATTCTGCAACCTTATGCTACCATGATTAATTTTGAAATTTAAATATATTAAAAATTTAACAAAGTAAAGTCAAACGAGCAAATAAATAAAACAATTTTTTGATTGCTTCCGGGATTTCTCTAGAACCGTGTTCTTGGCACTGCTTCTTTCTTGGCCTACGTTTCGTCCACTGCTGCAAGAGACATCTTCAGAGCTGCCACAACTACTGCTGTAATGAAGTTGCTTCAATGCTTGTCCAATAAATTTACCTATCTGATTTTCTTATAACTAATCAAGTTTTGTCAGAGGTATAATGATCATCTGTATAATAATATTGACAGCAAAATATTATTTTTTATTCCGATTAAGCATAGTTCCACCTATCTGGTTACGTGAATTTGCAGAATTATACAACAGATAATCCATACAATTTAATCGAAGCGTCATTGCAACTAGTTTAATGTTTGAGTGTCAATATCAAAACAATGAATTACTGTGTCAATATTTTCTCAAGAAACAATAAACGTCCAAAGATACGAAACCATTATTTTAGAGTTATTTATAAATCAGTTGGATAACAGAATTATTTACAGCAATTTTTCCCATACCGTTTTAAAAGTATAGGTTTGTAGGCAAGTAGATCGCCTGGTTCATTTCTGGATGTCTTCTTATTTGAAAAACGCAATATTTCCGATCCAATAAACAATTTCAAGAACTACGGGATAATTGCAAATATGTAATTTATAATGACGAGTTGAGTGTTGTTTACAAGTAAGAGACCAACATTTTGAGCATTTTCTTTGAATAATTTTCTTTGTACGCAATCGCATTATTTGTAATACAAGTTTGTAAAATTTGTTTCAAATAACATTTGGAATAAATCTCTGATATCAGTTAATGATTATTCACTAGTAATTTTAACCAAATGTCATTCATATTTATATAAAATATTCTAATCAAAAAAGATAAATATAAAGCGGATGACTAGGCAAGCAAATTTCTCAGAGTTGCCAAACCATATTTAGTTCAGTTATTTATAGTCAATCGCTGTTTATTGCTTATAGCAAGATTGCTCAATATTTCACAAGTATTAATTACTCCTGAAGGTTCCTATATAAATGTGCACTGGCAGAGAGTAAATCAAATTTAATTCATATAGTTGAAAGGCTGGAATTAGTTACAGTGTTGACATTTCGTTAGGAAATTTAAAAGAATAAATGGCTCAATTCCTTTCACCGTTTCGAACATGGCAGTAATATGAATTGGAGAATTTTTTGTTAAAATGCTTGGTCTGTGTAAAAATCATTCTAATTTTTTTGTAAAATCTGTATGGAGATTTCATTTCAAAGTCTCATTAAAAGACAATTAAAATTAAAACAAAATTTAAGGAAATTTGTAATCTGTAGTTTGATCTTAATATAAGACATCAGGATAAGATCTGGATACTGCAGACATATTGTGTTCCAATGGACTTCGAGTTTGGTTGAAATGAGGAAAAGTGTTGATCGATGCCAATCACAAAATCTATTTTATAGAGGGGACGAAAGTCATTTTCTACAGTTTACTATTTTTGTACTGTCTTCTTTGTGAAAAATAAAAGGAGAAGAGCTTGCACCTGCAAGTAGGGTGTTTCCTCATGGTGACTGTATGCCATTTCCCATATCACCACCTAATGTGGGGAAAAACTGATGAAAGCGTTGATCGTCCATAAGATTTTGAAAACATTCCTGCCAACATCTCAGAGATACTCCAAGCGGCCCTAAATGATGCTTATGTCTCGCACTATCCTAATCAAAGTATTAACATTTCGAGAGTTTTTAAATTAAACTTGTCGCTTTGCTACCGATATTAATTTTTTTATTGATTAGTTCAAAAAGAAAACGTTTGCAGTGATGATTTAAGATCTGAGTTTACTAAATACTGTTGCTTTCCATATTTAAGGGACAACTGACTACTATTGATCTTTACGTCAAATGGAACTGGAAACAATGGATAATATATAAATCGGGCGAAAATATTCCTATTAACTGATTCAATAAAATATTTATTTCATTCTTTCAAATAAAACTTCATTTAAAGAAAAACTTTGTTAAGATCCCTATAAAAACATTTTGAGGAGACATTTCTCAAAAAAAGTATGACAAAATTAAGAGAGAGAATCTTCGTGGGTTCTCAAAGAAAGAAATCTTACAGGGTGACAATTTTTGAAAACCGCTGAACTCAATTTGAATTGCCCGTAAAGAGATCTTTAAGTGGCTATGGACAACAAAAGTCTCCGTTTTATAAAATGTTGTAGAAAAATTATTAAATGCATACCAAAAAGTAACTTACCAAATGTCATTGAAAATGCAATTTTAGCGTTCACATTTAATTTTTTTACTGATAACGTTGTATCAGTAAACTAAGAAGGTGACCGCTTTCACCAGAATATACAATTGATGGGAAAACTATATCAAGATTTCTGGAATCAAAACATTCAACATTACTGTTGGACCATGACAATCCTAATAAAGTCCATAAACGAACTGCTATTAGCAATAACAGAGAATATAAAATTGTATTATAAATTTTTGATGTTCTTTTTACTCCGGTCTTACGAAAGCTATAGACGAAGCTTGCCGAGCCAGGTCAAGAGCTTTCCCATTAGATCTATAGTCTTCGTACCCTGAGAGCCAGGCTAACGTCACTTTATAGTGACTATTGCGCTCGTTTAGAGCAAACACACACAGTTCCATACAAGTTTAACAAGTTTAATAAATATGCACTGAATTCAGTGCCTTTAACATTGTTATCGGAGATAATGGTCACGGTGCGATTTGTTCCAACATGTCTATTAATTTCTCCAACGCAATGGTGCAATGTGTCAACTTTCACTTGATATACCGTAGTATCTCTATTTAGACTCGCTTGAACCATCGTCCTTCCTGGCCCAAGTCCTTTGTGGCCCAAGTCGTAACAAGTTTGCCATGTTATAAGTCCATGGCCCTTCAAGGCTTGTTGTCGGCAATTATTATTATATTATAAGAATTGTAATTTGGTAAATAGTAATTATTCCAGTTATCACAATTTATGAATTCCATTTTTTATAGGAATACCAAAAATCTATCACATCGGTATATGCGGAGGAAGGTATAATGCGCTAGTAATGGAATTACTTGGACCATCTCTAGAAGATTTATTTAATCTTTGTAACCGCCATTTTAGACTGAAGACAGTTCTGATGATAGCCGACCAAGTTCTAGAAAGAATAGAATTCGTCCACAGTAAAAGGCTAATATACAGGGACATTAAACCCGAAAACTTTTTGATTGGACGTACCAAAACGAACAAAGAGAAAGTTATACATATCATAGATTTCGGGTTAGCCAAAGAATATATCGACGAGGACACAAATAAGCATATACCGTACCGGGAACACAAATCGTTAACTGGAACAGCGAGGTATATGAGTATTAATACCCATCTCGGCAGAGAACAATCTAGACGAGACGATTTGGAGGCCATTGGTCACATGTTTATATATTTTTTGAGAGGCTCTTTACCTTGGCAGGGACTAAAAGCGGATACATTAAAGGAAAGGTACCAGAGAATCGGTGACACTAAACGAGCAACGCCCATTGAGACATTGTGTGATGGACATCCAGAGGAAATGGCTATCTACTTAAGATACGTGAGGAAATTGGAGTTTTTCGAAACTCCAGACTATCAGTACTTAAGGAACTTGTTTAAGGAATTATTTAACAAAAGAGGCTTTGTAGATGATGGCGTATTTGACTGGACTGGTTAGTATGACTTAAAAAAAAAACAAATGGATGTAGAAACATTAGCTGTGCTTTTTAGGTATTGGGAGAAAAAATAATGTTTATTCCGATAGTTACCTCAAATTCCAATAATTTTTATTGAATTCATAGTAAGCAATATTTTATTATCTTTCTTTGGGTCGAAATTACTTCATACATGCCCAAAATTTGTGAAATGTAGTGAGGGGAAAATAGCAATATCATTTAATTAGTTTCTTAGTTATTAGACTGTTGTGACGGTGTGTAAAAGAAGCTCATATTTGACCTAATAGTACAAAAAAACTAAACCGAACATGCGCTTGGTACTTTAACAACGTATGTTATAATTAAAGACCGGACACGAGAGGTTGATGACTCTCGCCCACGAGCGTAATATTGAACATTTGTATTTTTAAAGTTCTTAATTATATATATATATATATATATATATATATATATATATATATATATATATATATATATATATAATTTTATTCTTATAATAATGAAACGGGTATATACCGGGTGCGGCAATAGTGTGTTGGCGGAGATTAGCATGAAAACTAATAAAGTTGTAGCAATGAAATTTTACGTACACATGTAGTATGCTACAGTGCATTTTATATTTTTATTTATATATTTACAGGGTGTTCCATATTTCCGCAACCACTTTCGTCTAACATTTTAAGTCTTAGCCTGAAAATGGGTGCAGTGCCTCACGTAACTCTTTTGTTACCAATTTATGGACTAACACGTTATATGTTTTGAGGGTGAACAACGTGACAACATATATAGAGTGTTAAAAATGCCGTGCCAAAGTTATCGAAGTTTAAAAGCTATTGTCTCTTTTTTTTAATTTGAACCTATAATTGTTGTATTAGTCAGCAAATTCCTTGTAAAGTTGCCGTTAAAATGGTACCAATAACATAGTACTTATTTCTAGTATTTTCGAAGTTATAATCCTTTAATGGGATATACCTATGTTTATAATATTCAATATGCGGTGCTGTATCTAATAGTAGGTTGGTTGGCCATGAAATGATATTAAGCAAAAATTGCTGTGTAACCAAACGTCAATTATCTACTTAAAATTTCTGTATAAAGTGTTTTTCTATAGTTCCTCTTTGCTATAATCGCGTTTAATTGTTATAATTTAAGTTCGGCTAGTTAATTATCAATTTCCGTTTGTTCGTTATTAGTTGTTATCTTGTTGTCAGCTATATCGTTTTGTTGTCATTATTTTATATTTACATGCCCTAAAAGTTTATAGTTGTGTTTCTTTAGAATGAATTTTTCGAAAGAGGAACAATAGATATGGTATTTGTTCTTGGCGCTAGCAATAGAAGTCCATTTTAGCATCAAGAACATATGCTATGGAGTATCCTCACCGAAGAGCACCAGATATTAAGACGTTTGAAAATTTGTAGACAAGGTTTCTTCGGACAGGTTCAGTGAATTACGTCAAACATGAAAGAACTAAGACTATGGTTACAGAAGATAATGAAGTGACAGTCGTCCAGTCCGTTGTGGAAAATCCGCGCGCATCTACAAGGATAATTTCGAAAGAACACGGGATAGAAGTGACTGCTGTAAGAAGGATTTAAAGAAAACATAAATTTCACCCTTACAAAATTCAAAATCATCAAAGCTTATTACAAACGGATTTTGAAAGGAGACTTGTTTACTGTGAATGGGCACTTTTCCAATTACGACAAGATCTAACTTTTCTAGATAATGTGCTTTTCACAGATGAAGCAACATTTGCTAATTGTGGAATAACAAACAGAAAAAATTCTCATTATTATGACACTAGAAACCCTCACTTTGTGCAACCCTTTTTATACCAACAAAAATGGAGTGTTAGCACCTGGGGATGCATCATAGGAAACACTATTATAGGTCCATTCTTTTTAAATACTACTTTACTGTTAGAAGGCCTACCTCTTAACGAGGTTGTGGTACCAACATGATGGTGCACCTGCAGCTGCTAGAGCACATTTAGATAGGGTATTCACCAATAGGTGGATTGGGAGAGGAAGCTTTATAAGCTGGCCACTGCGATCACCAGATCTAACCCCTTGTGTGTGCCCTACTGTAAAAAATATAGTTTACGAAACATCTACAACGGCAGAGAACATGCAGCAACGAATTAGAAACGCTTTTCTTCAATTAATCAAACAACATGGCTCAGAATGTAAGTCTGCCGATGAAGAGGCTATTAAGAGCATGTGTAGAGCAGAATGGACATATATTTGAACACATTTTAAATTAATTTTGTTTTATTATGTAAAAATTACAAAATGTAATCCTAAAACAAATAATAAAGAATTAAAAAACAGGTATTTGTAAAAGTTACTTTGTTTGATATCATTTCAGAACATCGAAAATACTAGAAATAAGTACTATATTATTGGTACCATTTTAACGGCAATTTTACAAGGAATTTGCTAACTAATAAAAAAATTATAGGTTCAATTTAAAAAAAAAAGAGAAAATAGCCTTTAAACTTCGATAATTTTGGCACAACATATTTGACACCCTGTATATGTTGTCACGTTGTTTACCCTCAAAACATATAACGTGTTAGACCATAAATTGGTAACAAAAGAGTTACGAGGGGCACTGCACCCATTTTCAGGCTAAGACTTAAAATGTTAGACGCTGCAACTCAAGATTTTAACAAAATTTGCATAAAACCAAAACTACCAGTTGTAAGTGCATATTGTCATATAACATTGCAAAGATAATTTGGGTGGTTATCATCATAATAACAAGAAAGTATAATAATATATTTAAAAAAAAAAAGTTGAAAGTGGTTGCGGAAATTTGGAACATCCTGTAAATATATATATATATATATATATATATATATATATATACAAATATATAAATAAAAATAGGAAATGCACTGTAGCATACCACATGTTTAGGTAAAATTTCATTTCCAAAACTTTATTAGTTTTCATGCTAAGCTCCACCGACGCACTATTGCCGCACTCGGTATACGGCTACAAAAGAGCGAGATGTAAATGGTGCTTTTCTGAAAACTTTTTTAAAAACGGATACAAGTCTATCATCTTCTGGAAAAGTGTCTCTGATATATTCACAGATTCTGTGGAGAGCATGTGCTACACAAGTAATATGCAGCATATTAGGATGTTTCCTTTAATTTTAACATATATGCAGCACTATCACTTACAAATACAAGTATTTTTTCTTTGTACCTATCGTTCGAATGAAGTATTTTTTGAATATTCTTGTTAATGGTTTTAGCAACTGTTTCCGCATCAACTGTATTTATAACTTTTGTTGCTATTACATATGTGTTTTATTGACCACCAGCTACAACATTTACCACACAACGGTAGTTATTCAGAGGTACTGATTTGAAAGATGCTTTCTAATGCGTTCTACTGCTTTCGTGTAGCACAACATAATATTTGCATTAGATGGATTCATCAGGAACATTTCGACCAGTATATTTTTGGAGAAATATTTTTGTGGGATTGTTAAGTTTATTTAATGGAATATTAGCCGCCATAAAAGTTTCACAGAGTTCTTCGTTAAAATTGTCAGCTTCCAACGAGTCTAATTTCTGTGCATATGTTTGCGAAGCTAAGTGACGTTGTGCGTGCGATTTCATGGAATTTTTTAGCGATATTTTACAGATGTTGCAATAAATTTCGGAATCACTGGCAATGGACATATAATCAGTATGACCGTCAATCCAACCCACCATTGTTTTACGATGCCGTTCTCGACGTTTTTTCATATCATATCTGAAAAAGTAACTTAAACAATGCTCTAGATCAAAATAAATGAACACTAAAAATGTATGCGTAAGTTATTGACACTGAACGAAATTCAATGCACATTTACGTCGAAATAATTGGGAGAAGTAGATTCAATCAACGGTAGTAAACAGGATCTATCACAAAAATTACGATGTAATTAACAGTTAAAACTATGAAAACAAGAAACTAACTCACAGCACTTTATTTATCTTACGAAATATAATCTAAATAGACTAAATTATTAAAACTCCACACGCTTCTATCTACGCCCATGAAAACAGAAATTTAACTGTAAATATCCAACAAAAAACGTCGCAATTCTCGATGAAAACAGATGTTCGCGCTAGCCAGATCATTAGCGCATTCAATAACTGCGTGATGTATAGCAAGCGGCAATTAAGTTGGCGCGAGGAGGGGGTGCGCAGAAGCCGTTCAAAAACGTCCACCCCCACTACTCAAGTAATTGTCAGAATACATTTGTCATTGACGTTTGACGGAACATAATGTCTTTGCTAGGGGATCATAAAGTGAGACACGCTCAGAGGTTATAATTATCTCACATTTGATGTAAAACCAAATACAAATCTCCCCTCTACTTTTAATCCTGCGCGAACTTACCCCACCTCGCGCCAACTTAATTGGCGTTTGCTATACTTACAGATGTTGTAGACTATTTATATCGTCCGTCAATCCGATTTCAATCCGATGTGTCCGGTCTCTGGTTATAATAGGTAATTTAAAATATTACCGCAACAAAGCTTTCAAACGCATTATCAGAGTTGTTTAATTTTTTTTTATTCGTAAGGTAATATCGAACATTTGAAGAAAAAGTACCTACCTATAATTTGTTTTTTTTTTAGTTAAAATTTTGACAATTTTTTTATAACAAAGTCATCCGTTATTGCATCAGTTATACATAATCTAACTACAAATACTGTGTGCTTTAATGGCGCATGAAAAAATAATAATAATATAAAATTGAAATATATATTTTTACAAAGGTATTTTTAATAATATAAAATATTATAATACAAAGGTATTTTTAATAATATAAAATATTACTAAAAATCTGGTGTGAAGAACACAAATGCAGGTTCACTATTAATATTTTCTGTGAACGTGTCCGAATATATCCTATCCCCAGAGACGTAGATACGTATTTCGCTTTTTCTAAAAGCTCATCGGTACGCCCCTGCTGGAGAAAGGATATTTCCAGAGACATTCACAGAAAAGAACCACCTCGCCCTATCACCGTAATTATCCAGACCGAGCGCAGAAGTAAATTCGGCGCTACCTGTTGTCAGACAGCCGAAGTACCTCGCATACCGTCCACATAATTAATGTGAAGTAACGACGCCCTTCCAAAGGTTAGCACAGCCAACTCTCTAGAAAACTGCATTTTGTTTGTGCCTTCACTCATACTACGGCTTAACCGCATGTGTAATGTATCAGAATAATTGAAACATACATGAGTAGGTAAACCCCACCAGTTTTGTATAATACAAAGGTATTTTTAATAATATAAAATATTACTAAAAATCTGGTGTGAAGAACACAAATGCAGGTTCACTATTAATATTTTCTGTGAACGTGTCCGAATATATCCTATCCCCAGAGACGTAGATACGTATTTCGCTTTTCTACAAGCTCGGTACGCCCCTGTTGGAGAAAGGATATTTCCAGACACATTCACAGAAAAGAACCACCTCGCCCTATCACCGTAATTATCCAGACCGAGTGCAGAAGTAAATTCGGCGCTACCTGTTGTCAGACAGCCGAAGTACATCGCATACCGTCCACATAATTAATGTGAAGTAACGACGCCCTTCCAAAGGTTAACACAGCCAACTCTCTAGAAAACTGCATTTTGTTAGTGCCTTCACTCATACTACGGCTTAACCGCATGTGTAATGTATCAGAATAATTGAAACATACATGAGTAGGTAAACCCCACCAGTTTTGTATAATACAAAGGTATTTTTAATAATATAAAATATTACTAAAAATCTGGTGTGAAGAACACAAATGCAGGTTCACTATTAATATTTTCTGTGAACGTGTCCGAATATATCCTATCACAAACAAAATGCAGTTTTCTAGAGAGTTGGCTGTGCTAACCTTTGGAAGGGCGCCGTTACTTCACATTAACAACATATGCTGTATCTTTTTTTGTCGATACCTAAATTTAAGATATTGCATTCGTTTAGAAACTAAATTATAACACGATCTGCATTCTGCAAATTTAACATTATATTTTAAAAATGACATATATTTATTATATATATGGTTTATAATAAAGTGGCTTTGACAGAAAAATAAAAAATTAATTAGAAATAGTTTCAAGTGAATGTTAAAGAATTATAGCTTCCACTATGCATTCCCTTCCTAAATTTTTATAAAATTTTTGACTCCCGCATTCTTAACTCATATATACATTACTAAATATTAGATTTACCGTGTGGGTTTCCAATGAAATTATAACGGACATTAAAACCAAGGAATATTATCGTAAAAAGGGTTTTGCACAGAAACCTAGCTTATAACTATGAGTTCATGAGGTTCTGTCTAATAAAAGATCAGATTTCTCATGGCTATCGCAGTTATCTAAGGAACATCAGAAAAACACCAAATCAAATTCATCTATGCTATGTAAGTACGTATATGAAAACCATGGTAAAACAAGAATACCTGATATTCTTATGAGGGTGATACAATGTTGGATGATCCTTGTATTATTATTAAATTCCTTGGCTAAATTGTTTTCGGGAACATTTATCGTGGACGATACTACGCTAACACATGCTATCTACCATTGTATGGAAGCTGAGGTTCAATTTATAACTATTATGGCTGATTTTTTGTTGGGTTTACATGTGGTGATGAGTCTATTATAAGATATTGCAAATTTTTGTGCAACTACTGACATATTTAATAAATCTAAGTTTGACTGCCAACGTATCCAGAAAAATGGAAACGGTGAGCGCATTGAAAGAATTCACTAAAACATGACATATTACCTACTTTATAAACTAAATATTGGCAAAAATATAATTATTTGGAACGACCCTACCTATTGGGTTTTGTATCATTAGAATCAAGACGGAGGAAGGCATACCTCAAATTCGAATTCAGGCTCTTCAACAGTCTTTTCAGTACGTTACCATCGAACAACATATTGCTATGGATTTTTTTTTTAAATTAAATATTTAAAATAAAATATTTTTAACATGACTGTATAATAAATGTCTATATAAATCTTGCGAGGGAAAAACCGGTTATCCGGTGTCGCTTTGATGTGAAAGTCTAGGTCAATCTGGGAGATGAATTCTAGCGATTGAACGAAGAGGTGCTTGCTTCGCGTGATATATTTTAAATATTTAATTATTTCGGTTTTTGATGATTGCAAGTGATTTATAGTTGATGTATTTAGATATTAAATTCCCGACATTTATAGAGTTAAATTCTCGTTTTTTGATGTTTAATTTGATTAAGCACATTTTCGTGAAAGTCTCCATTAATCTTGTAAGTAGAATTAAAATTTTATGACGTCATAATTATAATAATTATATTTCCATTGTATTAAAGCTAGTAGTTAAGAGATTTAATTATTAGGCCTACAGATAATACAGCTTATATATTAAAATTCTTCGTTATAATTTTATAGGTGAAAATTTGTTCGATTGGATTCAGTTTTTTTTGTGTGTTAAGGCACATGCGTAGTTTTTGTTCGAGTATCAGTATTTGATTATACAGTGTGGTTTTCTTTGAAGAATTTATTATAAAGCTTGATTATTTTAGATAAGTTTTGTTCGGAGTCATTAAGGAGGATGTTTTCCATCCATTTAGCTATCAATTGTCAATGAATGTTTTTACCTTCAGTATCTTTGTTATATGATACAGCATCTTTATACTTTGTAAAGATATATTTTTTAATTTTTTAAATTTTTGTATCTATATATAAAATATTTATTTTAATTTTTAACCTGTGTTTGCTTTATTTACTCATTCCAATATTGCTTATTAATTAATACCTATATAAAAGAATATATTTAAAAGAAACCTAAAGAGAGATTAGTTCAAATTAAACTTATATAAAATAGATAAATAAAATTTTTGTGTACAAGTGTACTGGCGCTCAACTCATATTTTAGACACGTCTTTCCTATGTGGAACCCGAGAAATTAGAGGTCTCAGATTTGAAAATTCACCGGCTGAGAAAATCTAGTTTGGAAAACTAGTTGTGGATGGTGGTGTAATAAATTATCAAACCCATTATTCATAGCAATATGTACTTAACAATCCAATAAATTCAATTACGAAAAAACTGAAATGCTTGCCATTTGATATAGATTTATTTAATTGCACTAAAACAGCATTTTTTTAAGTATGTAAATGGTATAAATTTTGACATGAATTAGAGTTTCGTTTTATTTTGTAAATTTTATATGTGGCTATTTACTATAGATGTGTTTTAGGATTAGATATGCAATGCCTAAATAAATAAATTATAGTTCCAGTATTCAAGAAGGGGGACGAATATTTAAGAAATTATGGGCCTGCTTCTATCCTTTGCAATTTTGTTAAGATTTATAAACAAGTTCTTTATGAAAAAATGTGCGAAAGTCACGTCCACAATCCCGAAACGTGTAAATACTAGAATTTCGTTCTCATTAGAAATCATCAGTACACGATATTCGGAGACAGACATGACAATTCACTTCTATACTGTATATATATATATATATATATAAAGATAATTATTTCTTGACCTTAGTATGTTATGGTAGATTCAATTAGTTGGCGATTTAAGGTCTGGTTTTACTTCAATATGTATATATTTAAAGCAATCTTACATGTTTCGGCATATGATGCCTTTTTCAAAGAAATTTGAAATATATTTTATATTTCAAATTTCATTAAAACATTAAAACAAATCCTTACATACTACCTAAATCTATCGTCAAAATTTAAGAACTGTGAAGCGTAAAACAACATGAAGCGTAAAAATAACTACTACAATTACAATAAAGCATACAAATTGGACTGAGGAATTGGTCCATTGTGAGAATTCATTAATTTATTCTTATTTCTATGTATATAAATACTTTCATAGCTATCTAATTCTAATTCTTGGTAAATTTAATAGATCCGAAAAATCTAGCGTTGCCCGCATATTTAAGACAAATAATCTTAGATTAATTAAAACTGTAAATAATTATAGAGAATTAGATAGCTACGAAAGTATTTATATACGTAGAAATAAGAGTAAATTAGTGAAAACTGACAATGGACCAAGTCATCGGTCCAGTTTGTATGCTTTATTGTCACTGTAGTAGTTACACTCATGGAAAAAAGTGACGAGCACACCCTGTATAATCTGAACGTGTCAAGATAAATGCGTAAATTTATCGGAGCATTAAGATTTCCTCTAGGCGAGTTTGCGCAGTGAGCTTTGACTTTTTATATCGCTGCATTTTTACTGAGTGCCTCCGACAACTGCAATATGCTGTCTCCATGGAAACCGATGCGGAGAAGGAGAAACCGGTTATTGTCAGTGTGGCGGAAGCTGGTAGTTGTAGTCGTACTTTGCGCGTGATGGAAGGCCGTTCGCGTTATTTGAGTGAGTTTGAGCGAAGAATGGTTGTGGGGATGCACATGACAGGAGTATCCTTCAGTGATATCGCGCGCCGTCTCGAGCGGGCATTATCGGCAGTGCAGCGGGCATGGCGAGAATGGATGGAGCAAGGACGTCCGCGCTTTCAGCCGCGAGCGGGACGGCTCCACGCGAGCACAGCACGCGAGGATCGCGCCCTTGTGCACAGCGCTTTAGAGTCGCGTACGTCTTCCTCAAGGCAACTTGGAGCCGTTTGGCCAGCAGGAAAGGAAGGCGTACTCACTACTCGAACTGTACGGGGTCGTTTGCTAGAAAGTGGAGTGCGAGCGCGCTGTGCGTTGCAGCGGATTCCGCTGACTCGCGAGCACCACCGTACACGGCGCCAGTGGATGGAGGATAGACATCAGTGGGTTGTTGAGTGGAGGCACATTTTGTTTTCCGACGAATCAAGATTCGAATTGAGCACCGGTGACGCGAAAATTTTGGTTTATTGGAGACGTGGTGTGCGTCACTTCGAGGAGTGCATCCAACCACGCTCTATCCACCGCCAGCAGGGCATTATGGTATGGGATGCTATTACACATGGTGGACGTACACGTCTGCTGCGTATACAGCATACGATGACTGCTCGTCGCTACGTAGATGAGGTGCTGCGGCCCGTTGAGCTTCCCTACGTTCGACGGCGCCCACGTCTTCTATACATGCACGACAAAGCCCCACCGCACACTGCGCGTGTTACCCAAACCTTTGTGGAAGAGAACCATATACGGATGCTTCCATGGCCGGCACATTCTCCGGATCTCAATCCGATCGAACACGTCTGGGATATGATCGGTCGGAGACGTTATCCGGCTCCCCCGGGTAACGTTGAGGAGCTATGGAGACGAGTTGAAGCAGCATGGTTGAACATCCCTCCCGCTGCCATAAAACGACTTCTTAACTCCATGCCTCGTCGTGTAGCGATGATACGCGCCGCTCGCGGGGGATACTCCCGCTATTAATGCATCCCTTCCCAGCAGTGCTGCGCCGCTCTCCAGGCGAGGGTAAGTTATGCTACGTTAGTACTACTTCCATACCAAATTTCATTGCGCTAGAACCACTTCTTCAGATTATACAAGGTGTGCTCGTCCCTTTTTTCCAACAGTGTATTTTCAGGCATCACTGTTCTTTAATTTTTACGCTTGGTGTAAATAGTATGTAAGGGTTCGTTTGAATGTTAGGAATTTAATGTTATCCCACTGGCGATTTTATGAAAAGCATATCTTCAACGGTTGTACCTTAGCCAAAGGCGCTACGCTTAATACTATCTTCCTTTTTGAGCTTGTTCTACTGCAGATGTCAACTTAGTTGCCGAAAGATGTATTTATAATTTATTAATTTATATTGTGGTTAGGGATTTTTCTTGTTTCTATATGTATATCGTTTCACTGCTGATTTACTATTTATAAATGGTAGTTAATGTAGCTAATGTATTATACACATTCTTGATTGTGTATTTTTTACTTATTAAAAATTGTGACTCGCAAATGATTCTTATCAAATTTAATTATTTTTTCTTTGATATTCAATTCCTGGTATTCAATTTAAGAAACTGCAAATTTTTAAATCGCCACAATATTTCTTCGAGTTGTGACTTGTTAAACTTAATAAAATAAGAAAATAAAAAAAATAGTGTATTATGTATGAAGTTTTATAAACGCAATTTTAGTTACGAGTTTTATTAGCGAGCGAAGCGTAGCGGAGCGAGTGTTTAATAAAATGAGTAACTAACAAGTTTATAAAACAAGTTGCAATACTATACTTTTCCTACGACCGCAAATATGTATATAAAAAATTTGGAAATTAGTTTATTATTTTATTTATTATCAAATCAATAAACCTGGAAACAATACATTTTCAGATAATGAATTTGTTTGGCTTTCTTGACGCCAATCTTGGAAAAGTTTATATGCACGTTCGTACTGACTTTTTGATTTCTTCGGCAGCAAACTAGCAGTTGCCGATGCCGCTGCTTGAGTAATTTCGGGTGGAGTACCAATAAAAACATTTTCTTTATTTATCAGAATAATTGAAACATACATGAGTAGGTAAACCCCACCAGTTTTGTATAATACAAAGGTATTTTTAATAATATAAAATATTACTAAAAATCTGGGGTGAAGAACACAAATGCAGGTTCACTATTAATATTTTCTGTGAACGTGTCCGAATATATCCTATCCCCAGAGACGTAGATACGTATTTCGCTTTTCTACAAGCTCATCGGTACGCCCCTGCTGGAGAAAGGATATTTCCAGACACATTCACAGAAAAGAACCACCTCGCCCTATCACCGTAATTA
The DNA here is from genome assembly GCA_935421215.2 of Melolontha melolontha. Lineage (NCBI taxonomy): Eukaryota > Metazoa > Arthropoda > Insecta > Coleoptera > Scarabaeidae > Melolontha > Melolontha melolontha. The sequence continues at coordinate 89,474,414 of OW285242.1, read as the reverse complement.
TCCAGACCGAGCGCAGAAGTAAATTCGGCGCTGCCTGTTGTCAGACAGCCGAAGTACCTCGCATACCGTCCACATAATTAATGTGAAGCCTTCAAAAGGTTAGCACAGCCAATCTCTCTAGAAAACTGCATTTTGTTTGTGCCTTCACTCATGTAATGTATCAGAATAATTGAAACATACATGAGTAGGTAAACCCCACCAGTTTTGTATAATACAAAGGTATTTTTAATAATATAAAATATTATAATAATATACAAGATTTTTAGTAATATTTTATATTATTAAAAATACCTTTGTATTATACAAAACTGGTGGGGTTTACCTACTCATGTATGTTTCAATTATTCTGATACATTACACATGCGGTTAAGCCGTAGTATGAGTGAAGGCACAAACAAAATGCAGTTTTCTAGAGAGATTGGCTGTGCTAACCTTTGGAAGGGCGTCGTTACTTCACATTAATTATGTGGACGGTATGCGAGGTACTTCGGCTGTCTGACAACAAGTAGCGCCGAATTTACTTCTGCGCTCGGTCTGGATAATTACGGTGATAGGGCGAGGTGGTTCTTTTCTGTGAATGTGTCTGGAAATATCCTTTCTCCAGCAGGGGCGTACCGATGAGCTTGTAGAAAAGCGAAATACGTATCTACGTCTCTGGGGATAGGATATATTCGGACACGTTCACAGAAAATATTAATAGTGAACCTGCATTTGTGTTCTTCACACCAGATTTTTAGTAATATTTTATATTATTAAAAATACCTTTGTCTTCTTTATTTCCTCTTTCGCTTAGGTTCATTTTTTCCACAAAATGCGAAATTACTTGTCTCTTGTCACGCCGCGTTATTTAGATAGATTAATGACAAGTGACACGGATAACTTTAGTCCATAACTATAGCGGCCGTTGCTAAGTTCACCCAGTGACTAAAATGCAAGAAGCTACGGCTTGTTGCGGTGTATTTAAAAGATCACTTAGTATCAGAATTGTGAATGTGCCTGAAGATATCCTTTCTCCAGCAGGGGCGTACCGATAAGCCTGAAGAAAGGCGAAATACGTTTCTACGTCTCTGGGGAGGGATATGTTAGGACACGTTCACAAAAAATATTAATATTGAACCTGTATTTGTGTTCTTCACATCAGATTTTTAATAATATTTTATATTGTTAAAAATACCATGGTGTCATGGAAACATGTCATGGAAACATACGATAAATGGAATTTTAAAGATGGGAGTAGAAAATAGTATATTGTGTAACGAGTGACGAAAGTAACATTTTTTTAAGCGAGAGAATAGTTTACCGAACGAGGCGGAGCCGAATTTGGTAATGTTTGCGAGCAAAAAAATGATTTCGTCGAGTTAAACACTATACTTTTTCTACAACCTCGCCTATTACATTATAACAAACTTAAAAAAAAATGTAAACAAATACGTTATTGTTATTTAAAAATTACAAAGCTATAGATCATATTTAAAGTAGTTATGATTTAAACATTGATACATAGACTATGTAGACCATAAAGTCGATGGCTTTAAATTTTCTCACAATTTTGCAAAACATGCAAGCTGCACAATTTCCGAATATGAATTTATGCTATTATCAGCCCTCTATTCAATGAATTTTACATAGTCTTCTTCATACCTGTTTCTCAATTTTTCTCGTAATAAACCCACATAAGTTTTCTCAGCTTGATTTACTATTTCTGGTGGTGTTTAATAATTCAAAAAATATTATTGATTAATGTGGGAGCTAATTTTTAGTGAAAGATTTTAATTTATAATTTGGATAAAGTAAAAACACATTGGATTTATTTCACTGATTTTTATTATATTTGTATGTTTACTACCACCACTATAAATGAGCTATCTATACAAGTTATAGATAACTTTTTGATAATGGTAGTAATACCGAAACTTAGTTTTGCTTGCTGAATAAATGATGTAAATGTTCGTTGTGTGGACAGTTACTCGAGTATATATTTATTGCAAATATCTAAATCACTTTCTGAATCAGAAATCATGATAAAGCTACAAACAGCACAAACTAACGTAATTTAAAAATGACGCGATATAGCAACAGCAGGCAACTAGACGCAGGTAAAAATTATTATTATTATTAGATAATTTTCGTCACTAGGGACGAAAGTTAACGTTATGGGATTTTCTATCACTAGTGACGCAAGTCAAATTTTCGCTGCAGTATTCGGTTACGAAAAATGTCTCTTTATAAAAGGTCGTAGAAAAAAATACTTTCGCATCCTACCTTCTGTATTATTTATTCTTAGTTACGCGGTGTCTAAAAGGTCTTTTAATCCTGCGTGGTTGCGAAAAGATAAAAGCAAGTTTTAATTTTGCAACATAAGATATTTTTAGATGTGCGTAAATCGGATTTTAAATTAAAATGATTTTATTTAGGCTTCATATTCATTTCTAAGGTCTCACTGATTTTAAAATGTTTACACAGAAATAAAAAAAATGAGAGGAATTTTATTTTCGCGATGCTACAAATTACAAAATGGAAACTGAAATTATTTCGCCGGCGCTTGTAAACAAAAATTTTGGTAAAGTGTTCGAAATGCAATTTTAATAACAAGAATAATGATAAATGTCTTGTTTTTATGATCCCTACATAAATGTGTGCAAAAAAATATTATTTGTTTACATTACTTGTTTGAGTGTAGCAAGCGATACAATTTTTCTATGGTGCCTGTGTTTCTATGATATTTGCGCCATATGTTTAATAATTCAAAAAAATATTATTGATTAATGTGGGAGCTAATTTTTAGTGAAAGATTTTAATTTATAATTTGGATAAAGTAAAAACACATTGGATTTATTTCACTGATTTTTATTATATTTGTATGTTTACTACCACCACTATAAATGAGCTATCTATACAAGTTATAGATAACTTTTTGATAATGGTAGTAATACCGAAACTTAGTTTTGCTTGCTGAATAAATGATGTAAATGTTCGTTGTGTGGACAGTTACTCTAGTATATATTTATTTATACCCTGTATATTGTTTGTCTATCTCAGAGCTATATCTTCTAGGTTCTACTTAACTAGGCCTAGCATCCAATATAAATGTAAGGAAATAATACAAGAGGTAAATTGTTAAAATTCTTTTATTGTCTATTTGTATTTTCACAAGTCATTTATTTTAGAACTTAAGATATCTGATTTGTTTAACTTAAACTAAAAACCTAGTTATCATCAGAGAGTTTTATATAAATTTACACACATATATTTTTGAAGTTTTTGTTGAGATTTTAATAAATCTTTCAAAAATTACGCTCAAGTATTTGACTTAACCAAGGGAGTATTTACCCTCCAAATGTTAAGCTAGGAATCAAGGTGTCTGTTTGACTATTTCAGATATGGATATCTTGATTCCACTAATATTTCGTTTCTAAGTTTGTGTTATTCGACGGTTGCTTAAGTGGAAGTCGAGTTCCTGCATATCAACACGTCTATCTTTGCACTGTCTATTTTAGTTTTATTTTATGCCTATCCAGAATATATGATTGGTGCAAAATTCAATTACACAGATATCATGAGATCATTCGCGGAAATCTAACTTCCTACTCGTTTTCTCAGATATCTTACTTAAATTTACACTCCCAGTGGTGTATATACTGTTAATTTGTTCAAATTAATAATCTATATATGTTTTACAATGTGTCATTTTTGTTTTATAGATTTCAATTGCAATTGTGCGTTATTTAACTCACGTTAATCTTTCTCCTATTCTTTCTAATACTCTTACTTGAATAGAGTTTCAATACAATTATGAATTAAACCAATTATGTAAATAAAATATCATTACTATATTAACAATTGCAAATAAAAACTGCTTCAACTTGTAAACGTACATATATAATAAATTATTGATAACTTTCTTAATATAAATCTAAGTTTATACAAACAGTTACTAAATGAATAGTAAATGTTGAACGTAAAATGAGAAATCTATGCTGAATGTTGAATGTATGTCGAATGAATGTTGAATGTCCTCGTCTGACGCGTACTCTTTTATACTGGATATTTTTCGTTTCTTGGGGAACGTTCATTTTCTTCACCCACTTTCTGTATTTAATTGCGAGTTTTATTTATTTTCGTATATGATCTCCATTTCGACACTTGTATAAATCAACCTACTGCTTGCAAAATTGTTCTTTCCTTTGATATTTGAAGTTATTTTGTCTACATAATTTCTTGTTTTGTGATAATTTTTGGTTTTTACATTTTTATTTCGAGATTAAATTATTTTACCCTTTTCAATTTCTACGAATTGTATACCTTGTCTTAGTTCTGCACTTCTCATCTCGCAAATATTTCACCGTCTTCTGTTAGAGATTCTTCAGTAAATTTGTTTCTTTGTTTTCTTTCCTTCATCTATGGATATTTATCGGGTAATCTCGAACCCGATAATTTTCAAACATCTGATCAGCGTGGGCATGCGCATTCTGTTGCATTTCAACTTTTGCTTTGACATTTTATTTTGTTTACGTGTTTGAACCTATCTATCACACAGGACAACAGACAATTACGACACATAAAAAATAACGAAAAAAAGTAAAAGAATTAGTAATAACGGCAAAGAAGGGCACATCGAAAAAGTTTGGGGAAGAAATAGAAAAAAATAGCAAGGAAAATCAAAAACTATTTTATGGAGCACTAAAATTGATAAGAGACTAGAAAATACAAGAAACAAGGTACATCAAAAGCAAAAGCGGAAATATGTTGACAGAACCTAAAGATATAATCAACAGATCTAAAGAATATTTTCAAGTACTTCTGACTGAGCAAACGGAGAAGGATCTGAATTTAGAACACGAAGAAAAAGTGGAAGAAAATCTAGAAGATGAGATAACTATGCAAGAATTAGAAGAGGTAATACGAAAATTAAAGAACGGAAAAGCACCAGGATATGACAAGATAACAACAGAGATGATCAAAAGCATGGGAGAAACAGGAAGGGGGTTGTTCTTGAAAATTCATAATAAAATATGGAAAGAAGGGAACTTCCCAAAAAACTGGCACCGGGCCTTAATAGTACCAATATATAAAAAAAGAGACAGGAGAGACTGTGACAACTACAGGGGCATACCACTACTGAGTACAGCCATGAAGATATTCGAGAAAATTCTAGATGGAAGAATTAGAAATATAGTGGAGAGTACATTAAATCAGGCGCAAAGTGGATTCAGAAAAGGGAGAAGTGCGCAAGATCACGTTTTCACGTTGAAACAGATAACCCAGAAAGCCATGTGTGAGAAAAAAACCTTATTTCTAGCGTTCATAGACCTGGAGAAAGCATTAGACAAAACACCGAGGGAAAAAGTATTAAATATTTTGAAAGAAAGAGGAGTAAGTGTTAAAATAATAAGATTGATACGAAAAATTTACAGTAACAACGTTAACACTATCATAAATAATAATATAGAATCTGAAACATTTACAACTCAAAACGGTCTGAGACAAGGAGGCAGTTTAAGCCCAACGCTTTTCGTAACATATATGGATGAAATAATAAAGAAATGTACCACAAAAACTAGCAAGTACAATGTTGGTCACTTACAACTACAAAGAGTAGATATCTCGGAGGGAGTTTTCGCAGATGATGTCGTTATAATCGCTAAAAGTGAAAAAGAATTACAACAGAACCTAGAAATATGGAGCACAGAGCTGGAAAACCACAGAATAAAAATAAACACAAATAAAACAAAAGTGGTGACGATAGGAGATGCACCAAGAAGCATAAATATAGAAATCGACGGGGTAAAAATAGAGCAAGTGAAGACTTTCCAATAACTTGGAGTGCCAATAGACGAAAAGGACACACAAGAAGTAGAAATAAACCAGAGAATAGCGAAAACGTTAAAGCTCCATTATATGATGAACAAGAAATTCATAAACAATAAAGAAATTTCGAGAGACAAAAATGAAAATATTTAAAGCGATATTTAGACCCATACTAACATTTAACTGCGAAACCTGGGTTTTAAGCGAGAGGCAAAAAAGCAAGTTACAGGCTGTCGAGATGAAATACCTGAGAAGAGTCCGAGGAGTTACCAAAATAGATAAAATAAGAAGCATGAAAATACGAGAAGACCTGGAAATAGAATCAAAAAAATACTGAAAAAAAAAGCAATGGTATGCCAAAAACGCAATGGGAAGGAGTAATAGCGAAAATACTTGTGACAAAGGAAAGAACATGGACAGAAGCAAAAAAAATGGCGGAAGAATGAAAAGGATGGAAAGAATTTGTAGACGCCTAGAATAAAAATACAGTTTCGTCCCGACACCATTATATGGTAGAAGGGAATTTAGATTATATATATATAATATAATATATATACGTGTTTGAACCTAAGAAATTTACAAATGATATTCTTTTTATATCTATTTAGATTTTAATAGTGTCAAAATTTATTATAGCCCCTAATCTATTTACATCATGTGTTTAATGCAAAATTTATCGTATTATATACGAGATGCATTCAAAAACATAAGCTGTATTCATTACTGTTTAAAATTGTTTATGCTACGTTTAATTAATTTATACTTCATTTAATCTATTTAATTTCTATCAAAGGGGAGACTTCACAGCAAAACGTATGCTAAAAAATTTAATAAAATTCAGTCGAGTGTGATACTGGCAGAAAGAAGAACCTACAGAACCAGATAAAATGTCACAACAGAAGATAATATCAAATCGGTCGAATAGTTCACATACCTAGGGGTTACAATTAATAAAGATGGATTAGAAGACTAGGGAATTGTTGTTACACGTATTTCGTTCTTGTCATTTTCACCGGAAAAATAATCTTAAAATGTATAAAACAATCGTAAATTATGGCCGTGAAGCATGACTTTGAGAGAAAAATCCAATAATAAACTTAAAGTTTTTTAATGAATGGTTTTACGAATAATATTAGGGATCAGTTGAGGAGCGCAGAACATGGAGAATGCTATACAACAAATAACTATACCAGCATTTCTCAAACGCCATACAGAGACTACAGTTTGTGTGCAGTAATGCACCATAAAATTCCATTTATACGACGATTAGTGGTCGCCATATTCCTTCCAAGGTCAAATGGTTTAAGTAATCCGGAGATTCGCTGTGAAATGTTTGTTAATCGTAAATATGTACTTAAATATAACAGTGATGTTAATTTACATATTTATGGTTAGATCTGTTAAGAGGAGGTAGATATATAATAATAATAACATTTATTTATAAAAAAATATATAAAAATCACAAATAAATAGTAATACTATAATAATACAAGTACAAATATATATATATATATATATATATATATATATATATATTTGTACTTGTATATATATATATGTATATATATATATATATATAGATAATTATTTCGTGACCTTTGTATGTTATGGTAAATTCAATTTGTTGGCGACTTAAGGTCTGGTTCTACTTCAAAATGTATATATTTAAAACAATCCTACATGTTTCGGCAAATGATGCCTTTTTCAAGGAATATAAAATATAAATGACACTATATTAATGTCATACTTATACATTTGTAGTTGTTTTGGATAAAATTATTCAAAGATACATTCAAATTAATAATAATAAATCATGCCTTAGTATTCTAAAATAGATAGACAACAAAAACAGGGAAACGCAAGACATGAGTTATTACTATGTATGCGCCCGTGTAGCGACTTAAGATGTTAAGCTGTCGGCATTCGCCTTAAACGAGAAGGAAAACCACGACAACCTACTCGGACAGCCAGACAGGGATCAAAACACGGAACTGTCAGAATGATAAGCAAATGCATGCATATTTAAATAACATAAGATTTATAATTATAGTATTAAACAGGAAAAAAATTCAATTAACAACAGAAGTGATATTAAAAATTTAAGCAGTATATACTATAACTTAATTATATAACGATCTGCAATTTATCATCATACTATATGTTGCTGTTATATAATTATTTGTACAACTGCCGTACTACGGGCAAGATATATTCAACTGTTTCCTTTGATGTAACTCAAAGCATCCCCATAAAAGTTTCTAATTCACGCCTCAACAGCTCAGTGATCGAGCAATGGTCCGGCAAGCCAGCGGTCGTGGGTTCGATTCCTACTTGAGGGCGAATTTTTTCTATGAAAAATTCGAATAAAATAGCGTCGTAAAGTGTAGAAAGAATATTTACAATTACATTGCTTCGCGAAAACCAAATTCATTTGTACAACTGCCGTACTACGGACAAGATATATTCATCTGTCTCCTTAGATATTTGGATAAGAAATAGTGTTGCAATATGCGTGCACACAATTGTATGGTACATTTCCAGACTTACCCATAAATCGTTAATATACTCGTACATTAATTAAAAACAATACAATATTCAGTGATTATAAACTGCCACGAAGAAGGCCTGACTACTAAATATCTAAAGAATCCACATATTACCTTTCAAGGAGGAACATGAGCGTTGTGCAATTTGTAGTCTTTATATCTTAAATTCATAGAAATTTTCTTAAATTATTTTAAGAGGAATATATTAAGTAATCACGAATTATTATATTATATGTTTTGTTAAAGAGGAAAGCGATAAGTTCGATTATGAATTAGGTTTTTTCTCCATTTGCAAGTTCGTGTGACTAAGTTTCCATTTCTAGCACTGCAACCAATAGGCTTATTGTACTTCACATTTACTAGTTTACAGTGCCCCACTCCAGTATCCATGTATCCTCTATAAGATTGTACAAATCTCTGACAGAGGGTGTTCTGCATAATTCAGGTTCTACTGATGTTGCCCAAATAATAGATGTCTCTTATGACTACTCTATGACAATAGAGGTTGACTTGTATTTATTTTACTGTTTCTTGTTTCTGATTTCACAGTCTGTACTTAAGGTCCAGTCAAAAAATTCAATCATATGTAAGTGCTCCTTTACTGGTGTATGGTCAGTCATGAAACTTACGATAATTCGTAGCTAATTCCTGGTCAGTAGCAGCAGTTCTTTAGCTCTTTTCAAGCATAGACCAACTATTTTATCCCTGCTGTGTTTTTATTAGGGCGCATTCGTCCAATATATTTCATGTTTGTTTCGGATACAGTCTGTTATTTGACTCTTGGTCAAACTTTTAGTATTTCCAGAATTGGCTTTGGTTAAAAAAATCTTCCTTCAGCCCCTCGTCTAGCGAGATTATTGGCTGTCTCATTCCCTTCAAACCTATGATGTCCTGACAACTACATAAGTTCCACCTTATTCTTGTCTGCCAGTTTTCATAGTTCCGCAATATATTCTCATACGTTAATTTGATACACTACGTATTTAAAGTTAAGCAAAACTTGACTAAAACAATAAATTATCAAATAAAACTAATAATTCATTATTACTTAATCTATTTCTATATAATAATTAATTCTTTTAATAAACTTTTCATATAATATAGCTTGTAATCGTTCGTGGTAGTTGTCCATGATTTTTTCTTGTTTCTTCGGTTACGTGACTGGAACAGCATCTTCGCACTGCTTCTTCCTTTGCCGAAGCAATTTAATTGCAATTGTTACGCTTTCAATATCTGGAACAGCTCCTATATGACCCTGTTCCAAACTAACAGACTAGTTCTAGTGTAGCAACGTCAACAGCAATAGCAATCCTGAGGATATCCTTTGTAAGAGTCAGCTCCGAAACAGTGAAGAAATTATTTAGCTTTTCATATATTTTATAAACACTGTTTTTATTCTTTTTTGGGATAATCAATATGCTCTCAACGAGGTTTCAACGTTTTACTACTTAATGGTTACGCTGATTAATAATAAATAATGAAAAATTGATTTACAAGAATGCATACCTGAAGATAATAAAAGTGTAGAGGTCTTCAAGTCTGAGGCAATAATAAGAAAATCAAAGCTCAGGAATTATGAAATAATTATCTACTCATTGTACTTTTGCCGGTCACATTGGCTAATCACACCTATAGACACTGGACCGAATCTCTGGCTTGTTGTCCCAGAAGGCTTTTGTAGTTTTCTTTCTCTAATGACGAGAGCTAAATATCTTAAGTCGCTATATGAATGCGGACGCTACTCTTTAGTAGTGAAATATTGGCATTGAACAAAAGTCATACGAGAGATCTCGAAGACTGGGAGAGGAATTTTTTACGTAGATACATTTAAAGCATTTTTGTATTAGAAACACACCATTGCAAATGTAGTAGTCACGGAGAATACAACGGAAGTGCATGTATCCAAACTTGCACAGGACAGGGCTATCAAAATAGTGCGAACGAATAAAAACAAAGAAGAGGAGAGTTATGTAAAAATTAAGTTGGCTGGTGTAGTGGAAAATTGATTTAAAATAGTTGAAAGTTCCGAATTTGAAGGAAAAAGCTAAAGACGTGATGATTAGTTGTTAAACTTTGATCGAATTTATCCATTTTGAAAATAATATAAATATGGAGACAGTGGTTTCTTGAATATTATCCTGTGTCTTAATTGGGTTCAATGGAACTTATTCCGTTGCGACGTTTCGACGACACCTCAATCGCCCTTCTCAATCAGCGACTGTTAAAGCTCGAATGCGTTGCTATCGAATGTATTTACTCCCCTCTTTTAAATTCGGTGCGGATGCTTCGCGATCGGGTTCTTACAGTTGGACCGAAGTTCTGGTTGCAACTCAAATGTGTCGAGCGGCTAGAGGCGAGATGTATTAAATTGAGGCCGGTATATACGCGAGTCACGTACTTTGGCTATACCGTTTTCCGTTCATTTTCTGTTTGTGTTGAAGTTGACAGTCGTCTAGGCGGAAGTAGCTGTTTTAGTGTATGTATATTTTAATGTATTTATATTGTCCTTTTCATATTGTCTTAATATGCATATTAGACATTTTAATCAGTATCTTTGTATTGTTGATTGTTGAAGTCTATACTGTGTGCTATTTGAAAAACGTTAATTCGCCAGTTTATCATGCGTGTGGACATCCCATGCAAGTGATTTCGTAGACGTCCTGATTTTCTCGGTCGATCTCATCGTTTCTATGAAAGACACTAACAGTCGAAGCACTCCGAGTGACCTTATTTTCTGTCTTCTTTATCCATTCATTTTTGCGATTTAAAGATTTGTTCTTATTATTGACTTGAATTGCAAAGGATAATAGGGAGAGTATGTATTCAAGCATCTGTTCATATTAGTTGGTTTGTGGTGTACGGTATGTCCTAATCGTCCGCTATAGTCTGCAAAAAAATGACCAGGGAGTCGAAAAATGGCAATTATCCTTGCGTTATAGTTTTTATGGTAAAATTACCGTTAGAATACCCTTGTTCAGATGGGACAGGTAATTTGCACGCTATTGAATCCGCTGGAGCTTTACTTATAAATCCGGCGCCCTAATCCCACATGCAAAATGCACTCTTGCACTCTAATCATTTGCATACTCATTATCCGTAAGCGGAGAGTTACAGAGACATACCTTCTTAAAAGTTATATCTTACCATAGTGCTCCCAAAGGATAACTACATGATCATTTCTATGTATCATAGTATTTCACACATCTATTGTATGTATTTTGTAATAAACTATATTCCTTTTTTTTTCTGTAAAATTTAGTGACTATATTTTTATATATGTATTTTTATGTTGGATTTTTAACTATATGTATAGGAATAAAATATGATAGAAAATTAATTCATGTTTATAGTGCAATTTACCGGTCAGATTAATGGGCAATGAAGAAACCGGAGTGCAAAATACCTGTAGAATTACATTGACCTGGGGGTTTGGCGTGCAATTTACGTATACCCGTTCAGATGTCAAAAAATAGATTGCATGTCGATGCGATCATTCACATCAAGCTTTGATACAAAATAATACAAATCTGTATAAAAACAAATTTGTATCTGTATATGCATGGACACACAGTACGTATTTACCAGCTTTTGCTTCAACTACCAGACGCATGCGTTTCTGTGTAACCACTTTGTCAATGATAGATTTACGAAGCAAAAGACTGTAGTACACTTGCGGTCATGTAGTAAGTTTTGTGTCCATGCATATACAGATACAAATTTGTTTTTATACAGATTTGTATTATTTTGTATCAAAGCTTGATGTGAATGATCGCATCGACATGCAATCTATTTTTTGCTATACTACGCCACCTGGCGACGAGTTAATGGACTCACAGTAATATGCGTATTTTTCTTCTTTATCAGTAATAGCTTTGCTATTCGAGAAGAACACTTTGCACCGGCGTGGTCGGTTTTGTCCGTCAGATGGCAAGAGGTTATCTGTTGTCTTCGGATAGGACAAAACTTACTACATGACCGCAAGTGTACTACAGTCTTTTGCTTCGTAAATCTATCATTGACAAAGTGGTTACACAGAAACGCATGCGTCTGGTAGTTGAAGCAAAAGCTGGTAAATACGTACTGTGTGTCCATGCATATACAGATACAAATTTGTTTTTATACAGATTTGTATTATTTTGTATCAAAGCTTGATGTGAATGATCGCATCGACATGCAATCTATTTTTTGCTATACTACGCCACCTGGCGACGAGTTAATGGACTCAGTAATATGCTTATTTTTCTTCTTTATCAGTAATAGCTTTGCTATTCGAGAAGAACACTTTGCACCGGCGTGGTTGGTTTTGTCCGTCAGATGGCAAGAGGTTATCTGTTGTCTTCGGATAGGACAAATCTTACTACATGACCGCAAGTGTACTACAGTCTTTTGCTTCGTAAATCTATCATTGACAAAGTGGTTACACAGAAACGCATGCGTCTGGTAGTTGAAGCAAAAGCTGGTAAATACGTACTGTGTGTCCATGCATATACAGATACAAATTTGTTTTTATACAGATTTGTATTATTTTGTATCAAAGCTTGATGTGAATGATCTCATCGACATGCAATCTACTTTTTGCTATACTACGCCACCTGGCGACGAGTTAATGGACTCACAGTAATATGCGTATTTTTCTTCTTTATCAGTAATAGCTTTGCTATTCGAGAAGAACACTTTGCACCGGCGTGGTCGGTTTTGTCCGTCAGATGGCAAGAGGTTATCTGTTGTCTTCGGATAGGACAAAACTTACTACATGACCGCAAGTGTACTACAGTCTTTTGCTTCGTAAATCTATCATTGAGAAAGTGGTTACACAGAAACGCATGCGTCTGGTAGTTGAAGCAAAAGCTGGTAAATACGTACTGTGTGTCCATGCATATACAGATACAAATTTGCTTTTATACAGATTTGTATTATTTTGTACCGTTCAGATGTATTAAAAGTTTCGTAAGTTTGTTCTGTGACGCAAAGCAACTATAAAACTTCAGCTACTTAACAACATTTGTGTGTCGTGACGTTCAGTGCTTTTATATTAAAGTCGAAAACATTAAAAACATGAAAACATAAAAAAACATTATTTTTCCGTCAGTATAGTGTGAAGCACGCAATTTTCCCAAATATGTTTATTCTTATCGGAGATAATGGTAAATTCAATAAAATTGTTACCGTGTCATTTAATTGATCTAGCAGCAGCACAACACGGACAAAAGGACTCACTAACTTGTTATTTGAAAATTGTTTCAAATATCTAATTATAACGTGAAATCTCACATCCTCTTGTTTAGATATGGACTCCTTCATTGCCCTTATACTTAATAAATGTTTCTACTATTTTTATATTTACGTACCTATACAATATTTAGTTTACCAAAAGTAGCTGATGAAATTACTGTAGAATAAATTATCAATAATATTTCTTTTATGTCTTAGGTATTAATGCTAGTTCCAAGCTGTCGTTGACCAAGTGAAGCTCATAGTGCATACAGAATATGAATAGAAGAAAAAGCCTACAAACAATTAAAGGACAATCATATATTATAAAGTAAATTTTATAATTTAAGTATATATACGATGTAGTTATTTTTGGAAAAAGATTTAAAAACTTAACAAAACGATGTTCTGGTTTTGTGTTCGAAAACATTAAAAACATGAAAACATAAAAAAAACATTATTTTTCCGTCAGTATAGTGTGAAGCACGCAATTTTCCCATTACTAATTTAACCTTCTTAAAGGAAAAGGAACTGCATCCTTATCTTAACGAGTACATGCCGTTGCTGGGCTTGAATTTTTCTAGAGGTGATGCTCAGCAGATAAGATATATGTAATTAGAGTTAATTAGGATTGCCTCATTATCTGTGGCTGGAGTTTAATACCAGTGAATAATCAAATAATTAGCAACTGCATCGTTATGTAAAATCACTCGCAAGAAAATGGTAAAGAACGGTCTATTTTAATCAAGAAGTTTTTAATATGTTTGAACTATAATTATACACATTGAATAATGTGAAAGCACTTATTTTATATCACAATTTAATATACAGTGCAGTTTTACTAGTTTTCAACCTGAAATACTGGCTTTTTACGTGTCTGATATTTTATTTACCCCGGTGAGATAGATCACATTTAATTTCGAAGTTCATATTTATTTCCTTTAAACGGATAATTTTACATATAACTTTAGGTACCTTAAAAAGAATTTAATAAAGCTTTAAAACGTTGCTTAAAAGAGTTTTTTATTTTCTACAATTTCTATGAACAAACCAAGAATAATAACAAACCAAGAATTCATAATTCACAAAGTTTTTTTTAATACAGTTACTACTTCTTTTGTTTTTTTTTAATTTTTAAAAAGAATAGTCTTTGTTTTAAAGGTTATCTTTCATTTATTTGCAGTTGGGGTTCATCGAAGTTCTGTTTATGTTAAATTACAAAAAAAAATTGAAATATACTTGAGTGTGTTACGGCTGTGATCGTTTGATACAAACCACTTGCTAAGTTTTATACTATCGGACTGTTTCTGCTTTTACTTGATGAAATTTTATTACAACTAGAGACCGGGACACATCGGGTTGAAATGACGTCGTCATTACGATGGACGATATAAATAGTCTACAACATCTGTAAGTACATCAGTTATTGAATGCACGATTAATCTGGCTAGCGCGCACATCTGTTTTCATCGAGAATTGCGATGTTTTTTGTTGGATATTTACAGCTAAATTTCTGTTTTCATGGGCGTAGATAGAAGCGTGTGGAGTTTTAATAATTTAGTCTATTTAGATTATATTTCGCAAGATAAATAAAGTGATGTGTGTTAGTTTCTTGTTCTCATAGTTTTAACTGTTAATTACATCGTAATTTTTGTTATATATCCTGTTTAATCTACTTCTTCCAATTATTTCGACGTAGGTGTGTATTGAATTTCGTTCAGTTACTTACGCATACATTTTTAGTTCTCATTTATTTAGATCTAGAGCATTGTTTAAGTTACTTTTTCAGATATGATATGGAAGAACGTTGAGAACGGCATCATAAAACAATGGCGAGTTTGATTGACGGTCATACTGAATGTATGTCCATTATTAGTGATTCCGAAATTTATTGCAAGATCTATAAAATATCGTTAAAAAATTCATGAAATCGCACGTACTACGTCACTTAACATCGAGAACATATGCACAGAAATTGGAACCGTTGGAATGTGACGATTTTAACGAAGAACTCAGTGAAACTTTTATGGCGGCTAATATTCCATTAAATAAACTTAACAATACCACTCAAGAAATATTTCTCAAAAATATACTGGTCGAAATGTTCCTGATGAATCCACCTGACGCAAATATTATGTTTCTAAATGCTACACGAAAGCAGTAGAACGTATTAGAAGCCATCTTTCAAATCAGTACCTCTCGATAAGTGCCGACGAAACTGTCGATATATTAGGACGCTGTGTGGTAAATGTTGTAGCTGGTGTACTACATCCAACTATTCCATAAAACGCATATGTAATAGCAACAAAAGTTATCAATACAGTTGATGCGGAAACAGTTGCTAAAACCATTAACAAGAATATTAAAAAAATACTTCATTCGAACGATAGGTACAAAGAAAAAATACTTTTATCAGAATAATTGAAACATACATGAGTAGGTAAACCCCACCAGTTTTGTATAATACAAAGGTATTTTTAATAATATAAAATATTATTAAAAATCTGGTGTGAAGAACACAAATACAGGTTCACTATTAATATTAATACGTATCTACGTCTCTTGGGAGGGATATGTTCGGACACGTTCACAAAAATATTAATAGTGAACCTGTATTTGTGTTCTTCACACCAGATTTTTAATAATATTTTATATTATTAAAAATACCTTTGTAAAAATACTTTTATTTGTAAGTGACAGTGCTGCATATATGTTAAAAACAGGCAGACTATTAAAGGAAACATATCCTAATATGCTGCATATTAGTTGTTTAGCACATGCTCTCCACAGAATCTGGACACCTTTCCAGAAGTTGATAGACTTCTATCCGCTTTTAAAAAAGTTTTCAGAAAAGTACCATTGAGAGTAGCTCTTTACAGGGAAAAACAGCCATTTTTGTCACTGTCTCCCTCTCCAGTAATAACTAGATGAGGGACATGGTTGGAATCTACTAGTTTTTATCAAGAGAATTTCGATAGTTTACAAAATTTCGTTGCATGTTTAAATGATGATGCTCGGAGCAAGGAACTAACACAAGTTCCACATTTAAAAAATCAGTTGTAATTTCTCCAGGAACACTTTGGAAATTTACCAAAACTAGTCACTTATTTTGAAAATCTAAATCTCAAATTAAATGATGGTTTAACGACATTAGATGTGGCTATTAATAATTTGAAAAGTATTTCAAGTGACTTCGGATGTGGCCTTCGGCAAAAGTTAGACGTAGTGTTTAATAAAAATCCAGATTTAATAACATTGCGGCAATTGTGTACGGGGACAATGCCACAACATCTAACTGCAAAATACGCGGAAATAAAAGAATATTTCCAGTATGCGGCAATTGTGTATGGGGACAATGTCACAACATCTAACTGCAAAATAAAAGAATATTTCCAGTATGCTCCTATAACCAGTTGCGATATAGAAATGTCGTTTTTTATTTACAAAGATGTATTTCATTCAAAGAGATCAAATTTTACAGAAGAGAACCTTGAGAAAGTATTGGTAGTAAATATTAATACTCCTTTACTCAACTGGAACTACAAAATGAATAAATAAAAATGTATTTCGTATTTTGTAGCCGTTTTAATTAATTATATAAATAAAATTAAAAACTTTAAAAATACAAATGTTCAATAGTACGCTCGTGGGCGATGAGTTATCAACATCTCCAATTATAACTATTATCTGGATAAAATAAAAGAAATTTTAATGAATTTCACTAATTTTTGCGTCGACAATTGTTTCGCCAGCACAGTGGCTTCATCAGGTACTTACAGCTAAATAGCACGTGACAAACTTTTACTTCACAAAGTTACGATCGTTTCACTTACACAGGAGCTTCCTCAGACATATAACTAACTTATGAGTTAGAACCTAACATTTCATTACATAAATATACCGTAACAAACACATGTTTTGAATAGTTGAAGGGATGTGTAATCTTTATTACTTAAGTGTCTAAGAACGAAAACTTCACAAAAATATTGAACTACGGTTTATAAAATACAGTTCATAAAGTGATAAAACTAAGGGTCTAATATGTTAAAGAGAGATAGAGCAGCACTTTGGAAAAAATACAATATGTGACGGTCTGAATAATCAGATATATAAATTAAATATATTATAGGACAAGTGGTTGAAATAAAATTTCAACGTTGAGTGTGTTTTTTTTTTCAACGAGCGATAGCGCGTTAGAAAAAGTAACTCGACACATTGAAATTTTATCAGCCACAAGTTGCATATACTATTTTTTCCACGAATTTTTAAAATAAACTTTAATAAACCATTTTTTATTATTTTAAATATACATTAACTATAATACAATTTGTGTAATTAGCGCCGATTGTATTTATACATTTATCGGTATTGTATTTGTATTTATTTGGCAGGACCCGTTAGGAATAACTGAACTTGCAAGCTCAAGTTTTCAGTTTTTTGAAATTCCTGTGTAAATTATACTCAGATTGCAGCGCCATCTCGTCCACTCTAATTTGGAATGACATATAGAGGTGAAAATAAAACAAATGAATATATATAATGCATCTCGTTAGTAATGTACTAAACTTGATGGATTTTTGACACTAATGACAGTTAATCTCACCACCGAGCATAGTAGAACCGGCAAACGAACATTACTGCGTCTGACTGTCCAGAAAAATTTTCACATGCGAAACTGGTATTGGTTCGTCAATCTATATTGTGACAGGTTCATTTACAATTATACTGAACTTTTTTCTATATCCATCGTAGAGCATTTACTACTCGAAATGAAATACTGGTTTTTTTCGTTCGCGAAGTTGCCCCACTCGCTCAGCTTTGCTTCGCCCGTAGACAAATTTTTACCTCATTAAAAAACAGTATTTTCATATATTCCTGTAAAATATACTATTTTTTATTAAAAAAAAGTTAAAATTAAAAATGTATTTTAAGACATATTCATTACTATTTTCTAAGCATTAAATAAAGCAAATTTAATAAATACACGAAATATACATACATTCAGCTTTAAAACAAGAATATAACGTTTATAAAATAAAAATTATACTGTTGGTAAATCGATATACATAGCACTGTTTCTTAGTCAATTCACCTCAAAACTAAACCAAGACAAGTGAGAAACTGTTCATTTTAAACGATGATGATGTGTATATGAGGGAAAGCATAAATTAACACATTTCGCGTTGTTCGGTTTCTTGCATTTTGTTCAGCGGTGCTGTTTGTTTTATCGTTTGCAAATGTAGACATCAATGAGTGGCGCTGAGTTTTGTTCCATGCGCCTTTTCTGATATCAAGGGAATTGTTGTAAATTTCGTCTATTCCAGCTTCATGCACTGACGAGTGCATAGCAGGATTATGTACATGTCCGTGCGTCTGAATAGCAATTTTCACACAAGTATGTACTGGGATTAAACACTATCCGAGAGTAGTGTTTACAGTTGCGTAAAATTATTAATACTTCTAAGCAATTTTACTTCTTCTCTGTAAATAGTTAATAAAGGTTACATCTTTGGAATCCAAAAAAATCGTGGCCATAACCGTATTGGTCGAAAAAACAGTTTTTATTTTCTTCGCAGCACGTTCATCAGAAGAAATCCATTGCTTTGAGTTTGTTTTTATCTCTCGAGTATAGTGACTGCGGTAATATAACGACAAAAAACTTCTATAGGATTTCGTTTGAGCCTGGCCATACAATCATTTGAAATTGTAACACGATTTAGTATTTGTTCAACAATATGCCATCTTGCGATAAGCTTTATCCTATTTAAATATTCATTCAAAATGTTGTATTTCCATTCGGCGATCGCTCTCTACAATGCTATTAGACTTTATTAATCGCTCATTTAGCCACTTTTGAAAGCAGCGAAACATTTATATATAATTGCAAGGAAAGGAGTAGATTCGTACAAATATTTAGGTAATTTTTTATCAGTTTCTTTAATGTTTTTGTCATGAGTAAAAACACAAGAACTCTTTTTTATCGGATAAATTTCTCTTTGTAACTAAATTATTTTGCCAATCAGTAATTTGACGAGAAAAACTTAAATGAAAAAATCACGAGACCGAAAGGTCGAGCGATTTTTTCTAATGTAAGTTTTTCGAGAAAAATTACTGATTGGAAAAATTTTGAGTTAAAAAGAAATTTATCCGTGAAAGAAAAGCTCGAGTGTTTTTTGGCAAAATAAATTAACGATATGAATGAACAAACACAATAATTATTTTTATTCGAAAGCAAGAGAACAGTTATTAAATGTACAATTATTATAAATTGTTTGGTTTGGTGTACTAATTTTAATATTATTTTCTTTGTTGCTTTCTACACATGTTGAATAATTGTTTTGTCCTATTTTATCGGATTCGCGTAAATTATTGACAAGATTTTCGTGATGTTCAAGGTCAATTTGGGGATAAGGTTTAATTGATGTTGAAGAAGAGTGTCCAGTTATCTTTATTAATTGTTGGTCACTTACTCCTGCTTTGGCTAAGTGCGAAACAGTACTAGCACGGTTTGAATGATTGGTAATTTTAATATTGGTGATATCCAGTCAAATTTTAGATGCAGACTTTTGGTCCAAGTAGATATCATATTTATTACTATTGGAACATTTTTATACCAATTATTTGTCTTGTTCCAAAAGGGATATGGATTTAAAAAAAGTCGTTCAGGTGTTATATTTTCTTTTATTTTTTCTAAGAGTAATTTTAATAATTTAACTGGATAAATACTTTCATCCATATCATTTTTTGTCAACCATTTACTGTCCGTCAATTTTTTCGACCCACCTTGTGCTGTCTTCGAAAATATAGAATTATATTCAATTCTTCCTGTTGGAGTTCCATCTTGATATTTTTCTTCTTTAAAATGGTAAATTTTACATTTTACAGTTTCTCCTCCTCTCCACGCTAATTCATATGAAACTATATGAAAGAATCTTTTTTGTAATCCCTCTGGTTCATCTATATTCCAAAATTTTGCCATTTTTACTATATCTTTCTTGTCTATTGGCATAGAACTTACTTTTCTTTTCTCGGGAAGAGTTTGTAATTCCCTTCGTTTTTTTTTATCGGATAAATTTCTCTTTGTAACGAAATTATTTTGCCAATCAGTAATTTGACGAGAAAAACTTACATGAAAAAATCGAGGGACCGAAAGGTCGAGCGATTTTTTCTAATGTAAGTTTTTCGAGCGAAATTACTGATTGGAAAAATATTGAGTTGAAAAGAAATTTATCCGATTGAAAGAAAAGCTCGAGTGTTTTTTGGCAAGATAAATTAACGACATGAATAAAACTTTTTAAATTGTCTCCATATTGACGATTTTGTATTTCTTGTGTATTGCGGTATTGATCTTTTGATATTTGTTGAAATTTCCCCAAACCGACTCGTACATTTTACGTTCAACGATACTTAATAGTTATTACCTGTCAGCTGCCAAAATAAATTAAGTGATGCAGGGCTACTAGATATGTAAGAGGAAGAAGCATTTTTATCGGAGGAAGAAGCATTTTTATCGGAGGAAGAAGCATTTTTATCGGCGATAAAAAGCTATGTAGGTTTTTATCGCTGTCAAAGTGACAAAAATGTCACCCGCAAATGGACATTTTTATATAGGAGTTAATTTATCACGTA
This sequence comes from Melolontha melolontha, assembly GCA_935421215.2. NCBI lineage: Eukaryota > Metazoa > Arthropoda > Insecta > Coleoptera > Scarabaeidae > Melolontha > Melolontha melolontha. The sequence goes on along the minus strand of OW285242.1, from coordinate 89,453,220 downwards.
AAAAAATATCTTTAATTGATACTGGAAATTCCCTTTTCTCCATAGTAACACTAAAACAATATATAGTTTAAACGATTGCAAAACTTATCTATCTGACAGATTTGGATAAAATTTTGACATTAAGGGCCGGTCTTTCAATGTCCAGATAAGGTCTCGGTTAGTTAACTTTCAGATATATCTTACCAATAATGACATTTTCCGTCTTTTTATCGTCAGTTACCCCTTCTCCAACACTTTACGGCCTTATCTGAGGGATAAATTAAGCTGCTAGGTGACGTTACCAATAGCGACGTTTCTGTTGGTTAATTGCTGTCACCTTTTGGTCTTATTTATTTATTACGTTCTACGTGTTCAAACTCTGCTTTTTTTTTTTAATTATGATTGTTTTTATGGACGATGCATTGGAAGCAGAAGAAATAGAAATTATAAACGAGATAAACCAGGACCCTCGGCCGTATATTATTGGTGAACGAATTGATCATTTCGAAATATGGGATGACCTGACATTTTTTCGAAGGTTTCCTCCCAATCTTTATACACATCAACTTTGAAGCCACCGCCATTAACATAAAAGCCTCATTTTTCTTTGGTGACATTCTTATTTATGGCTTTTTTATCGACTCATACTTAGCCTTTAAATTTGTGGAGTTCCGTTACACAAATGTGGAATTCCTAGTATTGAAGGACAAGGCCATTGTCTCCCATGCTTCATTTTTCTCTTTCCACGTGAAAGTATCGGAAACTTTTGTTTCAATAATATCATTATGCTGGAGCACGAGGTCCACTAGCAACCTGGTTCCTTCGTCGGAGTAATTAGGATGAGGCGCGCGTTTAAATTTTTTGTCAGGCATATGGGTCAAGAAACAAATACAATGAAACAACAACAAATAACCAAACAATAAGAAACTTAAAAAATAATATTAAACGTACAGTTGAAATAAAAAAAAGGGAAGTGAAATTGTACCTCTTCTAAATTCGGTCCTATTTGTCAATTGTCAACTTGACAATACCTATCAAAAATATTTAAAGCAATGTCATTAAATTTAAATTGGTAGTACTATTATGAACAGTCCATCTCTTTCTAACTACTGTATGCGCGTTAGCTACTTCTCGCTCCCACTAAACTCGTTTGAATGTAGCCGTTTAACGCTAATGCAACGTTTAATGCAGAGTTACCAAAAATGTTAGAATAACTAACTATTGGAATAAAGCTCATGGAAATACGTATAAAAGTTATCTGACAGATTTAACTGACAGATAAGTTTTTCTAACGGATAGCTAACTGAAAGACCGGCCCTAAGCTTCTAAAACGTAGTTGAAGTCAATAATATACTCATCATGGTGAATATGTTACTGACATTACTGATGAAAGAATGACAGTATTGCCAACTTTTCACTTTCCCGTCAAATTACTCATATTTTTGTTAAGAATTTAGTTTGACAAGTTTCTAATATTCGTTATGTATTTTGATTATGTGTTTCATTTATGTATGTGTAGTTAATGAGATTATATTTGTAACGTTTAGGATATTTGGTAATATATATCACTGATATTGTGACTGCATAAAAAAGGACCATCCAAGAATACTGTTTGCAGTTGCGTAAAATGATTGATCTGGATCGGCATGCCACATGCCCTGAGACTAAAGTATCTTTGTGAATTGGCGTGAAAATAATATACACGATTTTGTATGAAAATTTGAGTGTACCAAATCTGTGTAGCTGCTAGACCCCACTCAAGTAGGGAGAAGCTTAAAAATAAGGCTGTGTAAAATGATGGAAAAAAGTTTAAACAAATTAACTGAGGTTCTCCATATTTAGTTCATTCGTGCAACTCAGAAAATATATCAAAGTTGTTCGCTTGCACAGCGCTGTAAAGCAAACGATCGCTTGTTTCTTCGGTTTTACTGGACATGTGGCAATCGTAACTTAAGAGAATCGAAGAATCGTGAACGGTGATTGGCAACGCCTCTCAGCGCATCAATTCCTTGATTTTTTTTGAGTAAAAATGTTGAATTAACGATTCATTGCATATATTCGCTCGACTGGTTACTTTGTAATTTCTCCTATTTGTTCCAAAACAGCTAAAATAAAATGCGTGGTGAACGATTTTCGTTGCCTGAAGCAGGTGCTGAAAGGTTACGAACACTGTTTTCTGAAATATTAGCTTCGCAAGTTGGTTTGTACGTATGCAAAATGTATTAATGTGAAAGGCGAATATTTTGAGAAACAATAAAGTCTCAGAATAATTGAAACACACATGAGTAGGTAAACCCCACCAGTTTTGTATAATACAAAGGTATTTTTAATAATATAAAATATTATTAAAAGTCTGGTGTGAAGAACACAAATACAGGTTCACTATTAATATTTTTGTGAACGTGTCCGAACATATCTCTCCCCAGAGACGTAGATACGTATTTCGAAATACCTCATCGGTACGCCCTTGCTGGAGAAAGAATATCTTCGGACACATTAACAAAAAAGAACCACATCACAGAAATTATCCAGACCGAGCGTAGAAGTAAATTCAGCGCTGCCTGTTGTCAGACAGCCGAAGTACCTCGCCCCGTCCACATAACCAATGTGAAGTAACGACGCTCTTCCAAAGGTGGCACAGTCATCCCTCTAGAAACTGCATTTTGTTTGTGACTTCACTCATACTACGGACTAACCTTAATTAAATTAAGTTAATTAATTAAGTTAATTAAATACTCTTTAGGAAGTATTTCCTTATCATTTAAAATTTATTCACTTCATTTAGAGGGACCAGGCATTCCCCGTTATTAATGTTTATGGCAGTGTTAAACACAATTTTATAATGTACTTTTACTTACTTCATCCTTCTTAGAAAATGTATTTTGAAATATGAATTTATCATCAAGTTTATTGTTTCAGAGTAATTGAAACATAGATGAGTAGGTAAACCCCACCAGTTTTGTATAATACAAAGGTATTTTTAATAATATAAAATATTATTAAAAATATGGTGTGAAGAACACAAATACAGGTTCAATATTAATATTCACAAAAATATTAATACTGAACCTGTATTTGTGTTCTTCACACCAGATTTTTAATAATATTTTATATTATTAAAAATACCTTTGTATTATACAAAACTGGTGGGGTTTACCTACTCATGTATGTTTCAATTATTCTGATACATTACACATGCGGTTAGTCCGTAGTATGAGTGAAGACACAAACAAAATGCAGTTTCTAGAGAGATGGCTGTGCCACCTTTGGAAGGGCGTCGTTACTTCACATTGGTTATGTGGACGGGGCGAGGTACTTCGGCTGTTACATTTTCATAATATGCCATTCCGAGCAGCTTCAAGCGTTACTAAAATTAGAAATGTAACCAAGTTTTTGAAATAACATATTTTGCTGCGGTTTATGAAATATTAGTTTTCTATATTTAATAATTAAAGAGTGTTGTGCCTCCAACAAGTGTGTTTTATTCTGCGAACCACTGACCAAGAGAAGACCTTCTACTCACAATTTGAATCAACGACGATTTAACAAGAATTAATCATTACGGATTTACGGAACGACCCGTGATTACGCAGAAGCGTCAAATCCAGCCACATACTCCCCAATACTAATTATCTTGTATTGTACCTCTGGAATATCGTTGTAAATTTACTGTTAGATAATTGCCAGAGGCCATAACAAATATAGTTTACACTAAACTAGCAATTAGAATCAGCTGTGAAGACTGAAATTAAGAACGAACTATTTTTAATGTCACTATTCTCTATTGCAGTCAAATCTAGACTGCAGTGCAGATAAATTACATTGGAGTGATGTATAGGTAGTTGGAAAATGCCGTTCGATAGGTGTTGAGCATCCAACAATCAGTTGAAACCAAATCGTAAGAGAAGATGATCTGATTTAGAGAAGTGCGTACGCTTTTATAACGTTTATAATATTATTGATACGAATTAGCAAATAAAAGGATTTTTAGGAACACTATTTAACTCTTTGCATACCGCAATTATTAAAACATCACCCTCGGATCATAACCAGAAAATTTAATTAAAGCACTAAAAAGCCTCGACACTGGAGAATTATACTTTACTTCCAAGCGAACAATGGTTAAGAAGAACAAATTTAACATTACGAAATTAATTTTATCGAACAAATAAAGTTCGTACCACAAACATATTCTGCACACAATGCGAACAAAATATACTTGGAGCTAAGCGCAGAAATAGAATGTACTAATGCTTTGTTTCATTTTTATTTCATTCCCATGGCAAAACTTTTAATTGCATCGGAGAACTGAAACTTTTAAAATAACTCAGAAGCTGTACGGAAGAAAACATAAATATTGGATATAATTCGAGATAAATAGGTAAGTATTTTATAATTTTTAAGGTTTATAAACTTGCATAGTCTGAGAATTTTAATCATATTAAAGCTTCGCTTCAAGTAATTCATACACAAATAAAGTATTAAAAAATAGAGAATATTCCATATTATACGTTACATATATTTTATAATATATTGCTTGTTTAAAGAAAAGAAGAGGATAATATTGTTGGCAAATTCTTCATGTAACCTCAAATTTAGTCAAAAACATCAATGATATGAAAATACATCAAATTTGGACGGCGTCTTAACAAACATTATTCTTATATCAATTTGACGTGACAGTGATTTTTCAATGAAATACTTATTTTAGCAAGAAAACTATTTTATTTTTTCAGTTTTTTATGCAGTCTAAATCTTTCGGAAGATCGTTAAACTAGGTTTTTGCTGGAGATACGAGGGATACGCTATCTATTTTGAGATACCACGAAACTGGAGAAGTTAGAGCTAGCATCACTGCATTTCCAAATAACACTATCCTTAAGTAGTAAACTCTAACTGTCAGTTGAGTCGCTGCTGTCATACGAGATACGAGGGATACGCTATCTATTTTGAGATACCACGAAACTGGAGAAGTTAGAGCTAGCATCACTGCATTTCCAAATAACACTATCCTTAAGTAGTAAACTCTAACTGTCAGTTGAGTCGCTGCTGTCATAGAGCAAACGTGGTAGATACGATTTGTCATGGATACATGGACTTGTCAAGAGAACATAAACACCCAATTATCTACTACAATTTTATGGTCGGTTTAAGTGAACAACAAAGTCTAGAACGATTGCAACTCGCATTTGGTGATAAAAGTCCTTCACGTGCAATTGTGTTTCGCTGGTATGGCGAATTTAACAGAGGATGGATATCGCTTGGTGGTGAGGAACGTGCTTGTAGGCACTGTTCTTCAGTTACCGTTGGAAACATTGAGAGAGTGAGACATATGATCGACGAAGATGCAAGATGCACCTATTAAGCGATTGAGGCAACTCTTGGTTTTGGATCGGCAATAGTAAATTCAATTTTACATGATCATCTTCGGATGAAAAAAATTGTTACTCGTTGGGTGCCATACACGCTTAACGATTTCGCTCGGGACATGTTAGAAATGTTAAATAATGGTGGACATCACATTCTGTCAAAAATAGTAACAGGTGATGAAACTTACATACCATTTTACGATATTCCTATCCGCCAGGAGAACCGTGTGTGGATCCACGAAGATGCTTCAACACCAACAATGAAGTTATGTACGCAGTTTTCTTCCATAGTACAGGATTAGTAAAAGCAATCAAGCTGAAAAATCAACGTACAGTCACAGCAAACTGGTACACTACAAAATGTTTACCTGCAGTTCTTGAATCAGTCAACATTCGCGGGTTAATGTTGCATTACGACAATGCATCGTCACACGGAGCACAGCAAACAAATGAATTTTTACGTGAAAATAAGGTAAAAGTCATTGAACATCCACCCTATTCGCCTGATTTGGCCATGTGTGACTTCCGGTTGTTCTTTAATCTAAAGAAACATTTACGTGGTGACGTTTCACGACGGAGGATGAACTATATGAAGCAATTCATATATTTTTTGAGAGCATTCCAAAAGATGTCTGGCTTCAAGTTTTTACGTTGTGGAAATTTCGGTTATAAAAGTGCATTGATGCAGGAGGTAATTATTTTGAACATAAATAAAATCATTTTCGTAAAATGGCTTGTAGTTTTCTTGTATCTCAAAATATATAGCGTGACCCTCGTATCACCTCTTCATTTGTTGCGAAGTCTCTTCCTACAAAGACATTTTTTTCAAGTTTTAATGTGGTAGATGAGGTAGGAATTCGCATTTTAATTCGACAAATTTAGCAATTGCAATGCGGATGAATGAGAGGGTGTATTGCCTTGGTGGAACAAATAATTTTTTACGCACTCAGCATAATATTGGCAAGTAATTTTACCTTCCTTATGTAAATAGTCAATAAAGATAACGCCTTTGTAATCTCAAAAAATCGCGACCTTATTGGCCGAAGAAACAGAGTCTGCCTTCAACCGTTTGTCAGAAGAAATCCATGGCTTTGACTGTGTTTTTCTTCCTAGAGTAAGTATTATAGTAATATATTCAAGTTTCATCTACGGCGACAAAACGATTAAAAAATTCTTTTGAATTTCGTTTGAACTTCGTATTTGTTCAACAATAGCATACGGTACGTATCTTGCGGTAGGCTTTTTAATATTTAAATATTTATGCAAAATATTGTATTTTCATTCAGCTGTCGCACTTTACAATGCTATGGACTTTATTAATCGCTCATTTGACTACTTTCGAAAGTAGTAAATCATTTAGATATCATTCCAAGGGAAGGCGCAGATTCATCATAATATTCAGGTAACTTTTCATCAGGTTGTTTAGTGTGTTTTCCACGTAAATAGTTATTTACGTATCAAGTTCGGTATGTAAGATTTTACTGGATGTGGAAGCAAATTCCAGGACGAGTCGTAGATGAGTCCCTGGCAGCTTACGACACCAATAAAAGCAATTTCCCGACATGGTGCGTACAACATTTTTTTTGCAATTGTAAATTTTCCACTTCTACTAAACAGATTATCTGTAGTAATACCAAAAGAGCTTTGAATTTATCGATAATTTCACGAATGCTTGTTGCATAGCGACGAAGACGAGTGTCAGTTTGACAAGCATTTAAATCACAACAGCCCGTAGGGCTGGAGTGGTTTAATTGTCAAATTGACACGAGTCGAAGTCGTTATGCAGGAAGTATGAGTGAAATTATCGATTTTAATTCAAAGCTCGTATGGTATTTGATTAGATTATTTTACGTAATACAAAATGAAATATATCTAAACTCTTTATTTATTAATTCATGTATAAATTAGTACACTGAAAGGTACAATTGTTATATACATTCTGTTTTTTATTGGATGTACTTGAATCAATATTTGCACTGTTGTAACTATTTCCTCGCATTTGATTAATAATAGTTTCATTAAAAATCTGGTGTGAAGAACACAAATGCAGGTTCACTATTAATATTTTTCACCTTTCTACAGGCTCATCGGTACGCCCCTGCTGGAGAAAGAATATTCCCAGAGACATTCACAAAAAAGAACTACATCGCCCTATCACCGTAATTATCCAGACCGGGCGCAGAAGTAAATTCGGCGCTGCCTGTTGTCAAACAGCCGAAGTAACTCGCATACCGTCCACATAATTAATTTGAAGTAACGACGCCCTTCCAAAGGTGGCACAGCCAATCTCTCTAGAAAGCTGCATTTTTTTTTGTGTCTTCACTCATACTACGGCTTAACCGCATGTGTAATGTATCAGAATAATTGAAACATACATGAGTAGGTAAACCCCACCAGTTTTGTATAATACAAAGGTATTTTTAATAAAATAAAATATTATTAAAAATCTGGTGTGAAGAACACAAATGCAGATTCACTATTAATATTTTTTGTGAACGTGTCCGAATATATCCTAATACGTATTTCACCTTTCTACAGGCTCATCGGTACGCCCCTGCTGGAGAAAGGATATTCCCAGACACATTCACAAAAAAGAACTACATCGCCCTATCACCGTAATTATCCAGACCGAGCGCAGAAGTAAATTCGGCGCTGCCTGTTGTCAGACAGCCGAAGTAACTCGCATACCGTCCACATAATTAATGTGAAGTAACGACGCCTTCCTTGGGGTTTACCTACTCATGTATGTTTCAATTATTCTGATACATTACGCACATGCGGTTAAGCCGTAGTATGAGTGAAGACACAAAAAAAATGCAGTTTTCTAGAGAGATTGGCTGTGCCACCTTTGGAAGGGCGTCGTTACTTCACATTAATTATGTGGACGGTATGCGAGTTACTTCGGCTGTCTGACAACAGGCAGCGCCGAATTTACTTCTGCGCCCGGTCTGGATAATTACGGTGATAGGGCGATGTAGTTCTTTTTTGTGAATGTGTCTGGGAATATCCTTTCTCTAGCAGGGGCGTACCGATGAGCCTGTAGAAAGGTGAAATACGTATAGGATATATTCGGACACGTTCACAAAAAATATTAATAGTGAACCTGCATTTGTGTTCTTCACACCAGATTTTTAATAATATTTTATATTATTAAAAATACCTTTGTATTATACAAAACTGGTGGAGTTTACCTACTCATGTATGTTTTAATTATTCTGAATAATAGTTTCATGGTGTTCTTTATCTTGTTGTAGATACGGCTTAATAGAATGCGAACTACTATGTCCAGAAATTTTAATTAATTGTTGCTCATTTACACCAGCTTTTGCTAAATTTGAGACAGCTGTCGTGCGACTGGAATGGTTACATATTTTTTGGTTTTCTGTGTTGAAATCAGCGAGTTCAGCACTTTTCTTAAACCATTTCAAAATTTCATTACTTCCAATAAGCATATTTTTATACCAGCTACTTTTTTTCTTATTCCACGCTGGATTGACAGTTAAAAAGAGTCTATCACTTTTTATACGAGCGTTTTCTGTCCTCATTGAAATGAGTTTTTTAAAAAGTCTGACTGGGCAATTACTTGGTTTTACTTTGTTGGGAATCAACCATTTACTGTCAGTACATTTTTGTGCTCCACCTTGGGTAGTTTTCGTGAATATGGGATTGTACTCTATTCTTCCAGTCGGTGTATTGTATACGTTCATTTCTTCTCGGAAGTAGTGAATCAAACATGCCGCGCCTTCTCCTCCTCGCCATGCCAATTCAATCGACTCTATCAGGTAAAATTTCTTTTGTAGTCCATCTGGATTTTCTTCATCCCAAACATTTATCATTTTTTCATATTCGTTTGTCTGTAAAGCTGCAGAACTCATTTTCCGTTTACCAGGTATCGCTTGAAGAATTCTCCTTTTGGAGTTCCTTGCGTCGCGGGCTACTTTAAATACGATGCTCTGAGAAGGATCAATTTTTCTGTTATAATCGTTATTAAACTTCTCTTGTAGCAATTTTGCCGTGACTTTCCACATCGTTTTAACAACACCTTCTTTATATTCTTCCCAATTCAGCTTCCTCATATTGAAGGCCCAGTGTTTCAGAATATCTGCAAGTTCCTCTTCTGTAACATTTTGTTCGATGCTGTAGTTTTTCGCATCACAAAACTCACAAAATTGTCGCCAAATTGACGCTTTACTCTTTTTCGTATTAGCCGGTTCAGCTTGTTTTACTATTTGATCAATGTTTACAACTGATTCTTCCCCAAATCTCAGCATTGTTTTGTGACAATGAAACCGGTTTTTTTGACAGAACTTTAGAAATGTCTATCCTTATTAACCGCATTTCCATAACAACGCCTAATTATTCTACTATGAAAATTATCGATAAATTACCGCTGTAATTTCGAGTTGCTTCAGAAATACGCGAATCTGATTGGTTTATATTTGTATGTGTAAAATAATCGTTTTAAAATCTGCGGTAGGCTTTTGCAGTAATGTGTATTACCTTAGCAACCAGTCAACAAACAACAGTCAATTTGTAAAAATAACGTTAGTGTTTACAATTTTTCGTGAATTTTGAATTTAAAATGAGGGATGAAAGTGATGTAGACTGTGAACATAGGCGAGGTCACCAAAGCATAGTGTGACAATTTGCTACCTATATCACAGGAAAGATATGAAAAAGTTTTCCGGGAATTTGAACCATGGCTTAACAGGAAAAAAGTGAGAGAAATAACTGAAGAAGTAGTGCTGGTGTATATCGGAGAAAAAAGTAAAATTTGTAAACCATCAGCCTTGTGGAGCTGCCATTCAATGGTGAAAACCACACTCAAATTGAAAAGAGACATAGATATTTCCAAATATAATACAGTAGACTCGTTCATGAAGAGAAACAACACAGGATATAAATCAAAAACATGTAGAGTTTTTACTAAAGAAGATGTAGGTAGATTCTTGATGGAAGCTCCTGATGACTTCTTACATATGAAGGTAGGTATCACTAGTGTTTAGAAACTAATATGTGTAAATTGTAAAAAGGTGATGCTGATAATTGGAACGCAGGAGCATGCAGACGTGAGGAATTAGCAAAAATGATGCTCGTTCACATAAGCGACAAGGATTCAATGCTAGTTGTTAACGTTGATGACACAAAAAATTATGTAGACAGAACATTTGTCGTTAGTGGAGGAAAAGAAAATGTTCATTTATACCTTTATCGAAAATACGTAGTCATACGACCAGCCCACATCCCCCACAATTGCCTTTTCATTTTTTTAGAAGAAGGGACATTGTAAAATCCAACCAATTGGAATTCACACTTTAGTTAAAATGCCAAGCAAAATAGCGGATGGTTGAAATTACAAAATTCGAAAGCATACACTGGTCATTGCTTTCGGCGTAGTTCTATAACATTTTTAGCAGACGCTGGTTTATCTAACATCTAATTTATCTAACATCAAAAGACACGGAAGGTGGAAGTGGCGGAGGGATATCTAAAAAATTTCATTCTAATAAAATTAACATCACGAAGAAAGTACAGGACCGGGAAGAGAATACTACTATGTCCGGAAACTTGTTCATCTAGAACAAGTATCTAATATAATTAATATAATTAATGTTGAAAATACTGGAATATGTAATTGTTCATTATAACAGCACATAATTGAACGCTTAATGTATATTATAAATAAAGTCCAAACTTATTTTCTTGTTTTTGCAGGACTAGTCCGGTAAAATGATACTTTCTAGGTTGAGAATTATTTAAGTAAAATGTTCATTACAGTACTATTGCAAAAAAATATTTCATCCTGTGTCACATTCTTTGATTTCCCGGACTCGTTTCAGCCGGAAAATGAAACTTTACAGCATTAAAATACTTTACCGGACTACAATTTTTGCAAGATTTATTCAGATTTATACAAACAAAGTAAAATACATTATATATAATAACATTACATTCTCATTGACTGTTTTCACTTGGTTTATTCGTTTCCACTGATTAAATAACTCATTTTTTTATATTAGTTTGCCGACTTGACGTTGTACGATATAAAACTATGTGACATTTAAATAGTGTATTGTGTATTTAGTAGTAAAAGCGATACATTCCCGGACGACAATGTAAATTGTTGGCCGAGGCCAACAAGCATTGAAGTTCGAGAATGTGCTTTACTACTTTTTTTTCTGAAATCGGAATAAATTGCCTATGAAATCATTTCTTTGACAATCACTGTTTGTTTGTTGTTGTGAAAAAGGTCCAGAGATTCATTACTTATTATTTCGCTTGAATATTTACTTATCGCTAAAAAAAAATTAAATGGGCAGTGATGACGATGTACTAGTGTGCGGGATGCCACCGGAATTAGTCAAAGCTGTTGAACATGTTGTCTGCGTGTATGTATTTACTGTCTAAAATGTATATAAAGAACTGGTACGGGAAAGCTACCGTCTTTTCCGGCCTAGGACGAAAAAAACCTTCTCGGACTGTTTTTTTATGTTTGCATAGCAACGGACTAAAATACTAGAATAGCTTATTTTGGGATCTGAAATAGCACCGAGAAAATAAGAAATCTTGACCGATTTCAGAAAAATATAATTCCACGTATTTTCAAACAAAATTTCTCACAGGATGAAATAAAACGTTGTACGATATACGTCCAGCAAAAGGTTTTCCACAGTACTCGTTCCGACATTCTTGACTTGGCTCTCTCGTCGCCTCGTCCAAAAACATCTCATTCGTAACTTTAAAACCTCATTTGCCGGACTTATAACATAAATAACTATTAATTGATACAGGAAATTTCTTTTTTCCATAGTTACAGAAAAATAACATATAGTTTAAACGATTGCATAAACTTAGTAATATATTCATCATGTTGAGTATCTTATTAACCTACCGATGGAAGAGTGAAAGAGAAGTATAAATAATTGTCTAAATGGATAATTATAGAATGTGTCGCGCGAAGGGATGGTAGTGCGTGTAGATCTATAGCGCTAGTTGGTGTGAGCTACGTATACACTAAGTCAGTCTGTCAAACGGTAAAATGTAGCAAAAATGCGTGATGCTATCCGGCAATACCGAAGGAGAATAATCCATAACATTTGTAACACTGTCGGCTTGTTGTACGACGTTTGGCAGCGTATTCTGTCCGGCGAACTCGACATGCGGCGTATTGCTGCCATGGTTACTCAGCGTTGAACAAGAATGGCACCGTGTTCATGTGTCCACAGAGCTGAAAGAAGCTCCCGAAAGCGATCTGAACTTCAGTACCAGAATCATTACTGGCGACGCGTCATGGGTGTACGGGTACGATCCCGAAACAAACATTGCAGTGAAAGATCCCATCGTCACCAGGATCGAAGAAAGCACGGCACCATCGAAGGCAACATCGAAGACAGTAGTACTAAAATTTGTTACTAGGCTTACCATTTAAACGCGGTGATATGAACATGCAAAATTATGTGAGAAGTGCAGAAGTAGTTAATAAAATTAATAAGGAGGATTGCCGTCAGGGCAAAGCATATCGTGCATATATAAACTGAATATCTACATCATATTTAACACGTAGAATTTCTAAGCTGGCAGTAAGGTGGGTATGCTATGAATCACCTTACTGACCACTATGCTCCTGAATCTGAACACCAACAGTGGACGTAAGAAAATTAAGACATATTCATCTGTAAGTAAGAGAAAGGTGACAATTTGTTGGAATTCGAAAGGTATGCTTTTCATAGACTATTTTGCAAAAGGTCAGATCATATTATGCTAACTAGTCAAGTTAAGACAACGAATTTTGGAAAACACCCTGGATTGCCCCATGAAATATTCACTTTCGTGCGAAAAATGATATTAACTGGGATTTCAGGTTGAGCCTCAAGATTTTATCGCAAGTGACTTCCACTTATTCTAGCAACGGGAGGACGTCGAGAATCTCGAGAAAGATCATCATAATTAAATTTTGGTAACCTTGACCTGAATACGTTGAAATTAAAAGCTAATATAATAAAACACTTAATTTCCTAGTTCATTTGTTTCATTTCTAGTTTCACTTTTGTCTTCTTTCTAAAAATATAAATTCATCAACTAATACAAAATCTGTTCGAGTCTGGTCGTAATAGATGTTTCGTGTTCGTACTGCCAGCTGTCCAAACTATTATTATCCAAGCGGATCTTAATAAGTTACCAGTATGAAAATTGAAATCGATTATTACAATTATTGCACGGCAAACTGAGTTATCTTTCGTGTTTATCATTGTGGTAAATCCTAAATAAATTGGGCATATAATATAAAGTAAGAAAGTTCCGAAAAGATGCTGAACGAAATAAAATAGAAAAATGCGCTCACTTAACGTTAACACCAAAAAGGAGACCGAAAACCGACTTCAAAAACTCAAGATATTAGGTAGAAGTGAACGTTACTACCAACGAGTGATTAGAGAATTACTGTAAATAGTGAAGCATCCCAGAAACTTCGACCGAGAGGATGGTACAGATTCCATAATACCTAGAGACTGATGATCATCAAGAATGAATTCACAAAACTTCAACAGACTATTTGATGAACTGTAACGGATACGTCTCAAACGAGGAGCAGATGTCACACATGTCAAGGAATTTCATTTCAATTTTCAATTCATTTCAATTAAGATTAATTTCGAAAAAGTATTCTTCTAGAAAGTAACAGACACTACATTGATGGGTTTGACCCCTATGATATGCACGGAAAAAGATCTGAATATCGTATGTTAAAAAAAATGCCTCAGAGATAATAATGAAATTTACAAGCATAGCTTAACCCAATTACGAAATTTTGCGGTTGTCAAGTAGCTATCGCATTCATTTATAGTTTGTAATAAATTAAGAAAGTATTATTTAAATTAAAATTTCAGTTAATTTTTTGTGAATATTTGAATTAAGATAATGATTTGAACGCGTCCAGTTAAATTTTATTAACGTATATTGACATATAAGAAACTTTCTGCGGCGTGCTGGTGGAAAGTTTATATGAAATATGTTTAAGAAAATATTGAAAATTTTTGGTTCATTATCAATTATTTGCTCAATATTTTCAATTGTTTCCTCTGTGTTTTTTGGATCGTTCACGCCTTCTTTTCTGCTAGCATTCCCTGATTCATGAAACAAAGACACACAAAGATTTAGAGTTTTACGGAACTGATCGTATTCGTCAGCAGCTTCTGGGTGTTCAACACGAAATTCAGCCAAGAAATCCCATCAACTTTCCATTTCGAAAGTAACGTGTCTTCAAAAATATTCCTCATTAGAGACGGCCATGCTTTTTTTTAATCGTTGGTGACAGTATAGTTCGGTTATGCCATGCACATTTGTCTGGTCTTGAAAATGCTATTCTTTAAATATGAAAAAATAAAATAGTCTAAAATTGTCAAATCTGAAGATCTTGGAGGAAGATTAATAATTCTCGTATCGAAAAATTCTAGCAAAAAAACTATTTTCGGGATTTGTGAGGTGGTGCGTTATCTTGCTGTAAATATCCTTCCATAAGCTCATTAATGAACGGCTCTAATAATTAATTTCGATATCTTTCAGCAGTTATGGTTTTATTAAGAAATACAAGAGAGAGAAAGAATTAGCAAATGGACGTACGTTGGTATATAATGGAGTATCCGAAAATAGAAGAGCAGCAGAAGGAATAGTAATAAACTAGTAAAGTATATTATAAACTGGAAAGGATGGACAGAAAGAATACTAACGGTAGAGATTTCGATAAAAAAGATAATAACAGTAATAGCGGTATATGGATCTAACGAAAATCAAAAAAAAAAGGAATAAAAGACAAATTTTGGGAAAACTTAACAATGATAGCGGATAGTAGTAGAGGAGCAATTTTTGTAGTCGGCGATTTTAGTAGCAGAGTAGGAATAAGGAAAAATGAAACAGGAAAGGTGATAGGAAAATATGGAAACGAAGGAAGAAACAACAATGGAGAGACATAGATTTCTGCACTATAGATAGTTTAATAATAACAAACACCTTCTATAAACATAAAGATATACCTTGGTATTCCCTAAACAGTTAGAACTGTTTAGAGAATGCCAAGGCATGATTTATTATTATTGAACTTGAAAGTATCTTTGAATAATTTTATCCATGATAACTACAGATATATAGTATGACATTAATATAATGTCATTTATATTTTAAATTTCTTTGAAAAAGGCATCATATACCGAAACATGTAACATTGTTTTAAATATATACATATTGAAGTAAAACCGGACATTAAATGGCCAACTAGTGGTGAAAATTAGTTTGTTAATCAAACTGCGTGGATAACCGTTATTTGAGAAAATCCTACTTAGAATGTTGAGATTTCGTTGTTTGAAGGAAGGGTGGCTTATCCTAGAAACCCCATGTTTCATGCCAATGATGAGATTTATTTTCTGGCTATTCGAGTGATTAGAGTGGTAATTTAACATTCTATCTGAATTGCTGGGTTTTATATACCAGTCAATCATTAAGCGGTTGTTGTTTCTGATTACCTTTGTGTCTAGGAAAGGCACACCTCCCTCATTTTCGCGTTCGATAGTAAATTGAATATTAGGGTGGAATGAGTTAAATATTTCCAAAATGTCATCTATTGCTAGAGCGGGTAGTGCGCAAATTAAGTCATCGACATATTTATGTATGAATGCAAATTTAAATGGTAGTACTTTAAGTATGTTATCTAAACAAAAATCCATTACCAAGTTAGTAAGGATCGGGCTGAGCGGTGAACCCATGGGTAAACCGGATATTTGTGTGTATGATTTACTATTAAAAGTAAAATAACTATTATTAAGGATGAAGTTTAATAATGTAAAAAAGGAATCATAAGTTAAACCTCTGATATTTCCCTCCATCTGTTTCTTAGTACATGCAAGACCAAATTAGTTGGTATATTAGTGAACAAAGATACCACGTCTAATGATATTATTTGAAAGTCATTTGGTAATTGAAAATCTTGATATTTGTCAGCGAAAGTAAAACAATCATGGATATCATATGGACTGCTATTCTTAAAACATTGTGAGAGAATATCAGCAACATGCTACAACATATATGTTGTAGCAAGGGGAGCCCGTGTAAGATACAATGGGCCTGTATGGGACTTCGACTTTATGGATTTTAGGTAAAGTATACAATTTTGGACTGATGGAATTGAATATTGTGAGCCTGTTGTAAAATTGTTCATCTAGTTCTTTGCTGTTCTTTAAAGTGCGTAGCAGTTTGTTCAATCTTTGTTGTACTCCTGACGTTGGGTCAGAGTTCATGATTTTGTAAGTGGAGGTGTCTGATAATAAATCCTCCGTTTTATTTATATATTCTGCTTTAAGAACAGCTACTGTTACTGAACCTTTGTCAGCTCTAGGGATCAGGATGTCCGGGTTGTTTTTAAGGAAAGATCGACATTTGTTACTGATTCTGTTACTTTTAATAATAAATCATACACTCAGATATACGGTTTACCCATGGGTTCACCGCTCAGCCCGATCCTTCCTAACTTGGTAATGGATTTTTGTTTAGATAACATACTTAAACTACTGCCATTTGAATTTGCATTCATACATAAATATATAGTAACTCATTCCACCCTAATATTCAATTTACTATCGAACGCGCAAATGAGGGAGGTGTGCCTTTCCTAGACACGAAGGTAATCAGAAACAACAACCGCTTAATGATTGACTGGTATAGAAAACCCAGTAATTCAGATAGAATGTTAAATTACCACTCTAATCACTCGAATAGCCAGAAAATAAATCTCATCTTAGGCATGAAACATAGGGTTTCTAGGATAAGCCACCTTTCCTTCAAACAACGAAGTCTCAACATATTAAGTAGGATTTTCTCAAATAACGGTTATCCACGCAGTTTGATTAACAAACTAATTTTCACCACACCTTCTTCCTACAATCCTATTCCGAACAATACCATTGCTAAACAACCCAAAACATTAAATACAGACTTACCTTCATTGTTGGTGTATCAGAACGACTCTCTCGTATGCTGTTCACAGAGGAAATTAGATTAGGTTTTCACAATTACAACCCAGTACGAAACTTTTTTAGTAAAACTAAAGACTTGATCCGATCCAACGTTGTGTATTGCATTCCTTGTAATGGATGCAGTCAGGTGTACATAAATCATACTTCCACTTGGCTAAAAACTAGACTCGCCACGCACAAGAGTGACATTCGGACTGGTAAGAGCAGATGCGCCTTGTCTTCACATATGATTAACAATGATCACATACCTAATTTTAATAATGTTAAAGTCCTTCAGACTGTAAACAACTTAAAGTGTAGAGTGCTTTTGGAAATGGTAGAGATTAATAACAACGCTAATTCGTTGAATTTCAGATCTGATACGAACAACCTAAGTGCAATATATGCTTACTTGCTAACCATCTCAATGAACATAAATTCTAAACAGCAAACCACACAAAATACCAACTTTCTATTGCCGTTTAACACATTGGTCCTTCTCAATCTTTTGTGTCATTTATTAATTGTATAACACGTTTTTTCTATTCTAAATGTAAAATTGTTGTGAGATGACACATTTTAAAGAATAGCCACCTTAACTTTTGCATACCAGTATATAAAACTAGTGACCTTGATTATGAATAGTGATTTTTCCAATTCGATGTTACACACTAGGAATTAAAAAAAAACTTTACCGGATCTTTTACACTATCATCCTCTAACATTATATGTATTAACTTTGTGACAAATAACATGTGTTTGTGCGAGGAATGCTTTTGTTCGTCAAAACTGCACATGTGGCTCTCTTTTAAATGTGTTTGTCCTTGCTTTTAAAATGTATTTTCGGAGTAAACTATGTGTACGCCGTTGTTATTAGTGGGATTAATTTAAAATATTGCAAACATTATGAATATTGAGACGGATAATTTCTCCATACAAAAACCAGTTCACATTTGTAGGTATTAACGACTTTCTTTTGTTAATAAGTACTTAATGTATTTCCATCTGCTCTTAAAGTGATCCCCTGAGGAAGTATATGATTTTGATGCGAAATCTTTGGATAAAAAAATAAAGAACTGACTTAATTAATAGAGTTTAATTTTGCTGGATTCCTCCCCCCAAAAAAATTATCCTTTCCATACATGTTCGAACGGCAAAGACTCCTGGTCTAATATATATATATATATATATATATATATAAGTGTTTAGATAATTTCTTAGCCGTGTCCCAACGTAGACCATATGTTTTTTCAAATAAAAAAAATTTCGTATGATTTGCTTTGTAATTTGTAGACAGCAATGTTTACATCTGCACTTACTCTGCAATTACATACATTCTAATTTAATATTTGTAAATATTTCATATAAAAAAATCCGAAAAACTCCAATAATTTATCAAATATTATATATATATATATATATAGCCCAATAATTCGTTTCTTTGAAACTGCTAGCCAGACGCCTATATTTTGTGGATGTATCGTAATTTCCACAAATTCATGAGGGTTTTCTGCAGACAAAATTCTCATATTTTGCTTGTTCAAATATTCTGATAGATGGAATCAAGTCTCATCCGAAAAAAGCATTTGTCGAGATGTCATTATTTTTTATGTTATTCAAAAACCATAACAATACTGTGTTCTAACACTGCTTGAATTTTATATGGAAACAACTTTAAGCCCTTTTTTAAAATAGTCTGACATGTTCCCACTGACAAGTGAACTTATGTGATAGTTTTACGATTGATTTTTTGGATTAGTTCTCCAATCGATGCCGAATATCCTATTCTCTATGCAATTTGCTGTTCGTTTTGTAGTTGGTCCACAGCCATGTTTACGAGTTATGGACTCTGTTTCACCAAATTTAATAACACAAGCTTAAATATGTTTTGCAGTTGTGCGTAAGTAATTGATAGATTAGGATACTGTTGCCGGAAATCCTGTAAGCACTCGTTAGTGGAATAAACCCATTCCCCATTTTCTAATTTTTGGCTAACTCTATAGTAACTTTGAATAATACATATTTTATGTTTTTTGAAGGCACCATATATTTTACCAACATTGTGTGAAACATTACGTTTATGTATAATTTTACGTTCTCAAAAATCGTTCTGTATGAACTTTAATATCACATATTTAATAGACGATGAAATTGATTGGGGTAATTATTAGAAGGCTAATAGTTATTTAAGTAATAAGGGAGGTAAGTAAGATTTACCAGTCGAGGACGAGTTTGCGTCCGAGGGCTTGCCCGAGGACTTGCAATAGAGTTCGAGACTGGTAAATGTTACCTCCCGAATTGCTTATAACATTTTTCCCACTCCCCATACAATAAAATCATCAAAAATTAAATGTAATCATGATAAACAGTAACGGTGAACAACCTCGGAATTTAATAAATTAGACACATCTGAAACGTTACTAGGCAGTTCCTACATACAACTGATTATAAACACAAATAAAACGAAATTTGACAATTCAATAGTGTCAAATGAAACCACGGAATTAAGTGTCGCTGATAAAGTAGGTGATAATAACATTGAATTATCAAGAAATATAAATAAATATCCCAATTTTGTTAATAATGTTACTAATTGTACAAACTGTAATATTACCATAAATATAAATTAATAGAAAACGTGTTTTGATGCACTTTTTTTCGCTAGAGGACGTAAGTAAATTACTTACGCGCCGTTGTCATAACAATCACAGTCATTTCAGTAAAACCAACTTACGTCCATAGAAACAATGTATTAATGGTATGCTTACTATAAGGGGAGTGGGAAATAGTTATTTAAGTAATAAGGGTGGTAAGTAAGATTTACCAGTCGAGGACGAGTTTGCGTCCGAGGGCTTGCCCAAGGACTTGCAATAGAGTTCGAGACTGGTAAATGTTACCTCCCGAATTGCTTATAACATTTTTCCCACTCCCCAGACAATAAAATCCTCAAAAATTAAATGTAATCATGATAAACAGTAACGGTGAACAACCTCGGAATTTAATAAATTAAACACATCTGAAACGTTACTAGGCAGTTCCTACATACAATTGATTATAAACACAAATAAAACGAAATTTGACAATTCAATAGTGTCAAATGAAACCACGGAATTAAGTGTTGCTGATAAAGTAGGTGATAATAACATTGAATTATCAAGAAATATAAATAAATATCCCAATTTTGTTAATAATGTTACTAATTGTACAAACTGTAATATTACCATAAATATAAATTAATAGAACACGTGTTTTGATGCACTTTTTTTCCCTAGAGGACGTAAGTAAATTACTTACGCCCCGTTGTCATAAGAATCACAGTCATTTCAGTAAAACAAACTTACGTCCATAGAAACAATGTATTAATGGTATGCTTACTATAAGGGGAGTGGGAAAAATATATTTAAAACAAAATCGCATTTTGGTGGACTTCATTAAGAAAATCATTGTTAATAAAATTAATGTACATTAAACAACTGGCTAATACTAAATTTGAAATTAATCTAGTATTAATGTTTTAGGTGTACTAACAAACACTAACATTTTATTTGACACTGACAAATTCATACATGTTTAGAAAGTAAAATAGTATCTTTGCGCTGCAAGATAAGGCGTCGGACCTTAATAAATTGTCAAGAATTATAGAAACACATATACCACAATATTGTAATTTTCTACTTTCTCACAAGACGCGTATCTGATTGATATACACATTATCAAGAATAATGCGAAATATGAAACTTATTTATTTTGTCGTAATTACAACTTAAACGCTGCCCGACGTTATCATCCTATTTACAAGTTATTGTATTCTATTATGCGACGTTTTCCGCAAATTATATATACATTAGTGAAATAATTAAAGGCACGCGATTCCTCAATTAACGACGCGGTATTCGCTAGATAGGGGAAAGAACAGTTACGAGGTGGGTGAGACGGCGTGTCTGGGTTAGTAACCTGTAAAATTTATTTCGCCTTTTGTCTGCAATAGCGTATATGCACAGTAGTTCGTGTGTTGTACAAGATGATACGAGCGTGACAGTAATTTTATAGACTGCAGTTCTGAAAATGTTGGGAGAAGATTATTATTATTATTATTTTCAGTATTATGATTCCTTTTGTAAGAAATGTATGGATTAAAACAAATTTTTATAATTATTTTATGCTAATTTGATGTGATCAGTAGAGTGGACCAATCCGGAGCGAAAGCAGAGGCGTGACTAACGAATTGGTTCACGATTACTTAGTATGTTGTTCACGGTCATCGTGTGTACACGTATAATAGCAGCAGGAAAGTGTATTCTGTGTATTTAATAATGTTGCACAGCTATGTTCGATAGAAGACGCAAGAAATGAGTGTATTTTAAGTAAGTTTGAAAGGCACGCCTCTGCTTTCGCTCCGAATTGGTCCACTCTAGTGATAAGTTATCATCATAATAACCTTCCTAAAAAGGAAAATCTATAGTCTTCTTAATACATTCATTAATGTTGTATTATGATTTTCTAAGAATATTATGGGTATTTTGAATTTCTAATTTTAATCCTACAACCAGTTTCCCAGGCGCAATAGTATATGTATTTTATTTTATTTTTACTTAATTATATTGGATCATTGCAAAAATCTAAATAAAGTAAATTAAGAATCAAATCGTTGATTGCCGAAGATGAAAGTTTATTATAACATTAATAAATAAGTAATAATTTTATGTTTTCGGATATTTATTGTAAAGCATTATTTGTTTTGCCATATAATGGCTTCATTAATTGCATGAAAACTGCGTATTTACAATTCAAACTGAGAACATATTGCTATGAATTGTGATTTTGAAATTTGCTTATTCACAATTCACGACAAATCTATCCAGCTAGGATACTCAGCTTTCCTTGCTTTCCTCTCAGGGTTCCAATCGGAAAAGTGGTTGTCTCTTCTACAAAATTTATAATGCGCCAGTAAAAGAGTATTGACAAATGTTATAATTATATTATTTTAAGTTACTTGTAAATTTCTTGAAATAAGGTTAAATAATAACAAACTCAATAAAATTTAATTGAAACTTTAATACAAAAATCAAAAAAAAGAAAAAAAAAATCTTTATAAAGTATAAAGTTATAAAGTTTATAAAGTATATTGCCTCATTAAACAATATTATAAAGGTAAAAATAACGCATGGAAGTGACCGCAGCATGCGATCAAAAACCTTTGTGACATCCGATCAAAATTAAAACTAATAAATTACAAAGATGCTTTTTAATATTACCTACAAGAAACAAAATCAAAATAAACTATTTGACAGGCCGAAACAAACTCTAACGCATGTGCAACCACATGTAAAAAAAATGCCCTTGATATCCCAAACGTACTAAAATTTTACATTTACAGAAGCGTTTTTTTATACTAGAAATTTTAAAAAACCTTTTGTCATTTATATCAAATAACTAAGATTAAATTTCAGAACGATAATAATAATACAATAGAAAAATTACAATATTCAATTCGTTCAATATAAAAATAAGATATCTTGTATAAAATATATTATTTACTTAAAAAATATATATTCATATACTCGAGACACATGAGTAAGAAAGTGTTAAAAATCAAATTACGAGATTCACAAACTCGTAAATAAATCGGTAATGATTTAAACAAGCACAAAAACACAATTAAATCAAAAAACAAAAACCGAAATTACTCAAGCAAAGATAAAGATTTATCTTTAAATAAACACTTTCTTATTTCACTGAACACTTGTGTCTGTGGATACAGCAAGCACGCGGGCTACGCTTAAAAAAATACAGTTTGACAACCGTCCACGGCAAAACAAACGGCTTGCTCCACCTGCGCAAGTCAAATATTTTTAAAATAATAATACACTCAAAAATAATTAAACTTTTCAAAATATTTGTGGGGAAAAGTTCATAGCAATATGCTAACATTAGCAAGAATAGAAGAATAGAATTTATAAGAAGATACAATTTTAAATTTATTAGAGAGGAATTATTTAAGTATATTTGATCATTTAACATTAAATCTAACTTATTATACCTTGTTGATTTCTAAACTATAGGTTCTTTCGTATTCCTTCATCATAATTTCTTTCTTTTTAAGGACTTTCTTCTTTGTCTTATGTAAACTTTTCCACATTTTTCGCATAACACGCAAAACTAAACATAAACTTAAACCTCAATCTTTATTGAAATGAAGTTATTGGTGATATGATGTATTCATATTCGCAATTAAATAAGACTCTTATAGAAAAATTTGAAAGATTTTTGTTGTCAACAGAATTCAAAGATTTTAATATTTAAAGGATGATGTTTAAAATTGTGTCTGAGTGATAATAATATAATATGTAAATATAGTAATCTCATCTCTTTTGTCATACAACAAATGTATGACATTAATATACTGTCATTTGTGTTTTATAACCTTGAAAAAGGCATCATTTGCCGAAACATGTAGGACTATTTTAAATATATATATTTTGAAGTAAAACCAGACCTTAAATCGCCAACAAATTGAATTTACCATAACAAACAAAGGTCACGAAATAATTATCTATCTATATATATGGTAAATTCAATTTGTTGGCGATTTAAGGTCTGGTTTTACTTTTTTTTTATATTCCTTGAAAAAGGCGTCATTTGCCGAAACATGTAGGATTGTTTTAAATATATACATTTTGAAGTAAAACCAGACCTTAAATCGCCAACAAATTGAATTTACCATAACATGCAAAGGTCACGAAATAATTATATATATATATATATATATATATATATATATATATAGTAAACCTAATCAGTAGGCGATTAAAGGTCTGTATATTACTTCAAAATATATGTATTTAAAAAACTCTACATGTTTCGGCTGTATACGCCTTTTTCAAGAGAATACAAAATATGAATCATTCATATTTTGTATTTAAAAAACTCTACATGTTTCGGCTGTATACGCCTTTTTCAAGAGAATACAAAATATGAATCATTCATATTTTGTATTCTCTTGAAAAAGGCGTATACAGCCGAAACATGTAGAGTTTTTTAAATACATATATTTTGAAGTAATATACAGACCTTTAATCGCCTACTGATTAGGTTTACCATATCATACCAAGGTCACGAAGTTATTATATATATATATATATATATATATATATATATATATATATATATATATATATATATGTTTTCTTTTAGGTTTCCGCTGGTAGTAGTATGTGTTCTAACTGCATTCCGGGTTTTCTTCCGCGTTTACACTGTTTGGTCTTCGTAAAGACCGGTGCTGGTTTCTGGACGACGTTTCGGCAAAATCACATTTGCTATCTTCAGGTCTGCTTCGGCTTCTGGTTACTCCTAAACTCAAAGTTTATGAATGCATCCTTCCCACTAGATACTTCTCTTTGTTACACTCCGAATACATCAAGAATTTTTGAAATCCCATTTTAAATTATATTATTTATGAATAAAGTTTAAAACATTAAAACAAGTTCGTAAGGCACTTAGTGGGATTTTATACATATAACTTCAGGAGAAAGCCCTTTCTTTTGTATACCATTGGACTCCATTTATGGTTTGATGTCTATGCATTATTTTAATTACATGTAGATATATCATTTATTAATTACAATCAACTTCAAAGCTTTAATTCTTTTACTCATGTATTAATAAAACTTTAAGGATGTTGTGTTTTCTTTTATTTAATAAATTTTTTGCTGCTTACTCCATGACCTTTGATGTCTCATCATTATATTATTTTAAACTATTTCCCTTATTGTTAAGACGCACGTCCGCATCGTCTACCTTTTTAACATCTTGTGTATCTACGTATGTCTTTATGTTGCAACATTGAGTTCGTTATTAAAATATTATTAAAAAAAACTCATATGTACTAATAAACAAAATCAAAGACTTTACTTTAACGTCTAACACAAAACTCATTTCCTTTGACGTTTAAAATTTATTCCCTAGTATCCCTCCAGAAAAAACGGTTATTTTAGTAAAAGATCTTCTCCATAAAAATAATGTAAATCCAATAATTATTAATGAAATTCTTGATTTACTAAACATATGCATAGAACAAAATTACTTTCAATTTAATGAAAACATATACACTTCCAAAGAAGGTTTAATCATGGGTAATCGCCTAAGTCCGTTATTAGCTGAGATTTTTATGGATCATCTTGAAAATTTTATTTAAAAAAATCCTCTTTTTCAAAATGTATTATTTTGGTACAGATACGTAGATGATATATTACTAGGTTTCATAGGAACAAAGAGACAATTAAATTTATTATTTGATTATATTAATACATTGCATCACAATATTAAGTTTACAATGGAACAGGAAACAAATAATAGTACAATTAACTTTCTCGATTTAACGATTACTAGAATTAACAACAAATGTAACTTTGCAATTTACCACAAACCGTCAACTACAGACATAACTATTCATAACACTTCTTGCCATCCGATACAACACAAATTAGCGGCTTATCACAGTCTTATACATAGATTAATCAATACTCCGTTGAACCATACAAATTTTGAGAAAGAGTTAAATTTAATTAAACAAATAGCTATCAACAATGGATATAAAAGTAATATAATAGATAACATTTTAAATAAAAAACTCCTTACAAAAGCCATATCACAAGTTTAACCAATATTAAATAATAACACCCAAAAATTTAAAATGATCACGTTTATAGGCTCTTCAAGCACAAAAATTTGTAAATATTTAAGAAAGTTGGACATTAATACAGCGTATAGAACTAACAACAATTTATCTAAATTTATAAAAAACAATAAAGATTTAACAAACAACAATAAAAAGTCAGGAGTCTATGAGTTAACCTGCGGTAGTTGCCCTATGACATATATCGGACAGACAGGTAGATCATTTGAAATACGCATCAAGGAGCATTTTTCTTCATTTAGAAATAATCAAAGTGACTCTTCATATGCGTCTCATATTAATTCAACGAACCACAATTTTAACAAAGAATTTAAAATATTACACGTAGAAAATAAGGGCAAAAAACTTAATTTATTAGAGTCACTTGAAATTAATAAATTAAAGAAAACCGACAAGATCTTAAATGTTCAATTAGAAACAAATAATTCACCCTTACATAATTTATTTATTTGATACTCAGACAGTCACATATTGTATTTTTCCATAGAATTTCTTTACTTCCCTGTAATATAATGTAAACCCCTAGTTTTATTACTTAAGAACAGTATTGTATAAACCGAAGTGAAAGTTTTGTGAATAGACATTTTAGTAATAAAAAGTACCCATTCCTTCAAATATTTAAAATAAAACATGTGTTTGTTACCGTATACTTGTGTTAAAAAATTTGTAAATAAGTTAGTTATATGTCTGATGAAGCTCAGGTTGGAGCGAAACGATCGTTGCAGTGTCAATTAAAAAGTGAAATTCATTAAAATTTGTTTTATTTTATCCTGATAATAGTTAAAATATTACCCACAATTAATTCTAGTAGTCTCGTTTCATTTCTATTTTGAATATCTTCACCATATTTGCCAGTTGCTTTAAATTATATGAACTCTAATATTCAATAAAAATACAATCATACATAGTTTAAATTCTATGCCCAATTTGTTTAGAAAATACCTATTATGCATGTTTTTTCTAATTCGGCAATACTTTACTTATTTTATATGCTATGTTACATGCAATAGATATCTGTTCAACATAATTACATCTCTTCTGCTAGTTTATGCTTGCAACATCACAATAGCTGTTTGTCCTATCGAAATTATTATTATTGCCGCTTCATCGTCCTATTTAAACGTGGCAGTAGCGAGGCAGTGCATCGTAAAGGTTACCATGGTATCAGATGCTTTATATACAATATAGTCACGGGGGAGAGTTTCATTCGGATTTTGCGATGTAGATTCGAGTTTGAATCAACGTCAGCGGTGACCGAGCTTAATATGATTACCACGCAATTACGTGGAAACGCCATTGTTAGCGGTATCGACGCCGTCCGCTGACCGGAAGATGCCTGGTCGAACCGCAGATCGGTCATCCCGTTGGCAATTTCCGAAACGTGAATCTGGAATGATCTTTGACGTTAAACGAGGTTGAGGTCTAGTGACATTTCGCTTTTATTGTGTTTTTTTAAATCCATACATTGAGGTCAAGTAAAAAAAAATCTGGAAATCTTTTTTTTACGTACAACGATTCGCTTTGATCTGGCTACAGAAAATTGTAGCACATTTTTTAATTACATATTTAAAACTGTTCTTGGCAAATACTAATTAAATGCTTTAAATTTCTTTCAACTTCCTATTATATCAGAAGTAGTCATTAACTTTAACTCGTTATTTTAAAAAATTTCCCAGTATTATAAAGGATTCTGTTATTAATGGCTGCTGTATATATAGAATTATTGTTTCAGCAGTAAGCCTTTGGCCAGGAAATAAATGAAATGTTTCTTATTTCGGATTTTGAAATATTGATGAGAGTAGTAGCTACTTCCGCTTGAAAGTTTTCAATGATGTTATATCGATTTTTCCATGAACATTTGAATTCCGAGGAAAATCGCGAATTGTTAAATCAGGTGAATACGCCATCAGTACAGGTTTCTGTACTTTTTATTTGTCATCGGAAAATAAATTCGAAGAGAGAGCAAAAACTCGCCGGGTGTTAAATCTTGTAAATATGACGCGTGATCCAGTACAAAAATTTAATTTGTAATTAAAAATTGTCCAACAAAGACCAAATGATCATATGCTGCATGCAAGAGTGACCAGTCGCCCATCTAACGATATTTATGCCTTGAATGATCAATTTTCTTTATTAATCGTTTCAATATTTACCAATTAAAACCTGCAATTGATAGCTAATTCAGGGAGAATGAATTCTTTGTTAATAATATCCTTGGAATTGTAGATCCAGATTACCTCGTTCTTATCTTTAATATTCCCTTAGCGACTTTTTTCAGATCTCATGTTCTTGCCGGTTTCCATTCTGCAGTCTAATGCTTTGTCCTGGGTTCGTACACACAACATCACGTTTTGTTACCAGTAAGGATCGTTCTAAGAGTGAAGTTCTCGCAGTGCTCAATTTGTAACATTTTAGCTCCATGGGTCAATTTATAAGGAACAAGTCGCGAACTTAATTAGCCTAGGTCCAAGCTCTCGGTGTGTAAGGGGTGAGGATGAACAACACCAAACCCAAATGACAACCTCACCTGCCCGTGGTGCGCCCTGCTAGACAACTAACGAGGCTCTGTCGACCGAGTGTTTGCCGGTATAAGCAATCCCCCCCAATATAATGGGGAAAGGGCATTCTTTTGTCCTGGGAGCAAGAAATTGCTCCCGAAGGCGGAAGAGCTACTAATAAGTAGCCAACGGCACAAGGATGTGGAAAGCCACGGGATGACTACCACATTAAAGATCCGAAGGATATCCCTAGTAAAATCAACATGGCTAAGTTCAAAGCGAAATATTTCGGAGTTTCTAGTCCCCAATCGGATCTCCGGGGGGGACGGTTTTGAATATGGCAAAGAGTTACCTGAAGAAATTTAAGATAGGCACATGGAACATCAAATCTGTATATGAAGCCGGGAAAATCTATAACGTACTTCAAGAGATGCAACGATTGAATGTGATCATAATGGGACTAAGTGAAACCAGATGGCCGGACATAGGAGAAATAAATATACAACAGGCAAAGATATACTACTCAGGAAACAACAACCCTAAGCATTGGAACGGAGTAGCAATAGCAATAGAAAAGAACCTATCTCGACACGTAACGAGCTTCATACCCATCTCAGACAGAGTGATCATGATAAAACTACAGATAGCCCAAGGAATGCTGAATGTAATACAAATATATGCCCCCACTGCCGATAAAGAGGAAGACGAAATAGAACAGTTCTATGATGACGTACAGCGGGCCTTGCACACGACAAAGGGGAGAGATGTCACGATCATTATGGGCGACTTCAACGCAAAAATAGGAAAAGGAAGAGTGGAAGACATAATAGGCGACTTCGGATTGGGAGTTAGGAATGAAAGAGGGGATAGATTGGCACAATTCTGCCAAGAACAGGACATGATTATAACAAACACTTACTTTAAACTCCATGAAAGAAGACTATATACATGGAAGTCTCCAGCTGATAACATTAATAATAAGATTAGTAGAAACCAAATAGATTTCGTATTAATAAATAAACGATATCGGAATGCAATTAAATCTGCCAAAACATATCCGGGCGCTGACGTAAAAACAGATCATAATCCCGTGATAACCCAATTTGAAGTTAGACTCAAAAAGCTCATTCCCCAGAAAACCAGTGGAAAGATACAAATATCACATTTACGTGAACCACTAATCAGAAAACAGGTAACTGAGAAGATCAATGAGGAGTTGGGCAGAATAAGGTTAAATAAAGATGAAGATCCGAACGAAAAGTGGAAATCCATTAAAGAAGCGATAATGACACCCAGTCGTGAAATACTACAAAAGAAAGTAGTGCATAGCAATAGATCCTGGATGACCAATGAGATACTAAAGTTAATGGAAAGAAGACGACTGCAAAAAAAATAGAGACATTGAGGAATACAATAATACAAATAAAGAGATAAGAAAGAAAATAAGAGAAGCCAAAGAGAAATGGTATGGAGATAAATGCGCTGAAATAGAAGAGTTACAAAGGAAAAATGACGATTTTAATCTACATAAAAAGATTAAAGAATTAACTGGTATAAAGCGCACAAATAAATGTAATATTCTCTTAGACAAAAACGGACAAATAATTGCTGAAACAAAGCGAAAGCTTGAGAGGTGGAAAGAATATGTGCAGGAGCTATTCGAGGATCACCGACGCGAAGCTATGGAGGATGAAGGCAGTGGTCGTACAGGTCCAAGCATAACAAGAGAAGAAGTACAACATGCAGTCAAATTAGCAAAAAATAATAAGGCTCCAGGTCCTGATGAAATACCAACAGAATTGATTAAACTCATAACAGAGGGGCGAATAGGAGTAATGGTGGATCTATACAACACAATCTATAACACAGGCATCATTCCCACAGAATGGTTGAGATCAACATTTATTGCCCTGCCAAAAACACCTAACGCAAAGGAATGCAATGACCATCGGACAATCAGCCTGATGAGCCACACCCTCAAGATATTCCTGAAGATCATACACCAGAGAATATTCAGAAAACTAGAACAAGATCTTAGTGACTCTCAATTCGGATTCAGGAATGCAATGGGAACAAGAGAAGCACTATTTGGCTTTAACGTGCTGGCTCAGAGATGCATGGACGTTAATCAACCTTTGTACATCTGCTTTTTGGACTACAACAAGGCATTTGACAGGGTTCGCCATGACGACTTGATTCGGCTTCTCAAAGCTAAAGACATAGACAACAAGGATATTCGGATAATAGCTTATTTGTATTATAACCAGACAGCGAATGTCAGGCTGGGTGAAGAGGTATCGGAAGATATAAGGATAAAGCGCGGTGTGAGACAAGGATGTGTGTTGTCCCCGTTGTTGTTCAATTTATACTCTGAGAACATCATTCAGAAAGCGTTAGCAGAAACAACAATAGGAATAAAAGTTAACGGAAGAATTATTAATAACATTAGATATGCGGATGACACCATTATTATCGCAGAATCACTGGAAGACTTACAAAGATTAATGGTCCAAGTTGTAATAAATGGCGAAGAAAGCGGCCTCACACTAAATGTTAGAAAAACTAAGTTCATGATTATTACAAAGTCTAACCGACATCAAGAAGGCTTATGGATTGGAGAACAGCCAATAGAGAGAGTAAAGAAATACAAATATTTGGGAACAACTGTTACCGACACAAATGAATATACAGAAGAAATTCGAACGAGAATCGGCCAAGCCAGGAATATATTCAACAAGATGAGGAAAGTATTGTGTGGCAATGACCTTAGTCTGCGTCTCAAGATCAGGGTATTGAAATGTTACGTGTTCCCGGTGCTGCTGTACGGGATGAAAGCCTGGACGCTAAAGCAAGACACTAACAAGCGTCTAGAGGCATTTGAAATGTGGGCATATAGGAGGATCCTGAAGATAAGATGGATAGATAGGGTTTCGAATAGTGAAGTACTTAAAAGAATTGGGAAAGAGAAGGAAATATTGAACACAATAAAGATAAAAAAACTACAATATCTGGGCCACGTGTTGAGAGGGGAAAGATATGCTCTGCTACAGATAATTATTCAGGGTAAAATACAGGGAAGAAGAAATATAGGAAGAAGACGTATTTCTTGGTTAAATAATTTGAGACAGTGGTATAAATGCAGCTCCATTGAACTATTCAGAGCAGCAGCATCAAAAATGAGAATAGCCGTGATGATAGCCAACCTTCTGAGAGGAGATGGCACCTGAAGAAGAAGAAGAAGCTCTCGGTCAAAATGTTCTACACAGTCTACTTTTGAATTACAAATTCGTCTTTAATTAATTTCACAGAAGATTTCCACTTTTTGGATGTTAATTACTGTTCCAATTTTTGACGGTCCAAATTTTCGTCATTGTGGCGTTTCATTTCGCTTTGGCAAAGCCGAAAAATCAATATGGCTCTATTTAAAACTTATTTTTAACTGTTCCTCGAAACACATATTCGCTCTTGATATTACAATCTAGGTTCCAATGCAATACATGTTATCAACAGCTAACAAGACTAATAAAAGTCGTCGCTTTCGATGCCAAGATACAGATGCCTCTACTCAATTCCTCTGTTTTATAAAAGTTAAGGTTAAGTTAAGTTAAAATCAGGTAAAAAACGATATATCTAGTTACTTTTAAAATTTACGAAATACCTTAACTAAATTCTAATTACCTAAAGTTCTACATGTACCTTTTTGTACAGGTTGACCTGATCGTTAGAACTGATCGTTAGAACATTCTCTAATATTTTCTGTCATTGATTAATTTCCTTTGTTACTTCCTTTATATTTATACCTAGTAATCCCATTAATGTTTTTGTTCCTCCTAATTATCTTACGATTGACTTGTTATTGCTACGTACAGCAAGCGCCACGAGAAGGGGTAAGTTCACGCAGGATTAGAAGTAGTGGGGAGATTTGTATTTGGAATTACATCAAATTGCAAGATACCATAGGCGGAAATGTCAGATAATTCTAACCTCGTCGAAAAAAACAATAATTAAATAAATTAAAAAAAACATAAAAGACAAAATTTTATATAAATAATGAGATTGTAATATATAAACAGGTTTTTAAGAATATTTTTATAATCATCGTAACAAAATCTGTAACTCGGGAAAGTACAAAATACAATTCTGAAGTCGCGCGTAGCTTACGATTTCCTATAAACTCTAAGGATGCATCGTAATGAATCGTACAAAGAATCCCTTTGAATTATCTGAATACACTTCCAGCAGTTATTTCGTTTAGACAAAAGGTCTGCTATCAATTTAATTAATACTTTGGGAGCAGTTATGGACTTGTGTGGTCATATTCCTCTGCATCTGAAGGTGATTAATGTATTTACAATTTTCGAAATTTGTTGTATACATCTGTCTTGAATTGTAGGTTTTAACAACATTACATTTTACAACCAAAGGATCCTTTCAAGATCCAGTAGGTTGTAATTATTGGAGAGCACTAAGCCAAACATCAGTATATCGAATATTAAATGGAATTTGTTCTGTGATAGCTGAACATTTGTTTCCTAATTATGTGCAGTTTCCGACAACAGCAGATATAAAAAATAAAATAAAAAGAGGTTAAAAAATTAGTTGACCATGTAATATATCTCTATTGAAGTTTCTATGAAAAATGGAGTGCTCGAGGAGTTGTGGGTGTAATTGACGGAACTCATCTTGAGATACTTGCTCCACGAGTAAATGATGCGTATCACCCACTGTATGTATATATTAACAGCAAAAGATGTAACGCTTGTAAGTAAACATTATGTGTATAAACATATATTGATATAGTGAAGGGTAAAACATCACATTAAGGGCTAATTCCAAATATATTTCATCTTTAGATTGCAGATTCCAATTGCAAGATAATTGGATGTAGTGCATGAAATCCAGGATCAGTGCATGATGCTGCTATATGACAAACAAGTAATATTAGAAATTATTTAAGAGAGCAATACGAACATGGGAATACCTTAACACATTTAATAGGTAAACAGTTACATATATGCACATATACTGAACCGTGTATTTATATTCAATTCCAAACAGGGGATAGTGGTTATCCTCTTGAGCCGTGGCTTTTAACACCGTTTGCTAATGTACAAGAAGGCACAATCGAAGCAAATTTCAATAAGCACTTAAATAAAACCAGAAACGTTATAGAGAGAACAAACGGTGTGCTATAGGGCAGATTTAGGTGTCTTTCTAGACATAGGATTTTGTTATACCATCCAACTAGAGCAGCAAGCAGCAAAAATTATTCATACATGTTGTATACTTCATAATATTGCAATAAATGCTGGAATTGAATCAATTCTGCCTTTACTTCATGTAAATCCATATCAAATGATAAAAACACACACAATGTTGTATTAGATTTACATTTTATTTAATAATATTTAATAATATATAACAGCTGTTTCACCGTACAACGGTTTCTTCAGATATAACAAGCGGTACTGTGCACACAGTACCGCTTGTTATATTTAAATGCTGGAATACCAATACAAGGTCACGAAATTTAATACAGCGAAAATGATGTTAATGTAAGTTCATTGTAGATAAAGAAACAAAAACATCACTGTATGCAGTAACAATGAATGTAACTAATGCTTTACTTCTTTGCAGATGCTACTGCTATTAATAATTTGTAACTAGTTGGACAAGCTGCACGAAATGCATATATTGAAAATAATTTACTTTGATTATGTATAGGCACTCATTTAAATGTACAGACAAATATATACTCATTAATCTTATATACATGGTAATTCTATTTTATCTCTGTATTATAGTACAATGTAAATATTAACAATTACACATTATGGTTTTTCTTGGAATTCAAAAGTAGGATTTTGGAACAAATACTTAGCTATTTCAAATTTTAATAATTTGATTAGATTTATTTTTTGATTGCTTTCAAGTGCCCATCTCCTACTTCTTTAGGTATAGTTTCTATATTCTCATAATTTACCTCAGCTTTCTTGCTCAGATTTAGCAATTCTTCGGTTAATGCGGTCAAAGTTTTGTTTTTTGTTCTATTTTTTGTTCTATTGCTAGTGCTGTAGATAACCTTAATAGAAAGGACACATAATGTTAAAATTCGAGAATAGATTGGAGCCATCTGAGCAGTTGGGCGATAACTATAATTAAAAATATTATTCTCGGCTGTTGTTGCAGATACTTCTTGGTGAAACATTTTAACTTCATACAGTAAATAATAAAAATAAATTAAAACACTTGGCTTGTTTCACTATGAGATTTATTTAAATTCTCTAACATTTGTTTCGGCTGTTATGCCATTCTCAAAGAGATCTATAAATCTAACTTAAAGACTATCGCAACAGACAACATATAAGAACAAGTGCGATAGTCTTTAAGTTAGATTTATAGATCTCTTTGAGAATGGCATAACAGCCGAAACAAATGTTAGAGAATTTAAATAAATCTCATAGTGAAACAAGCCAAGTGTTTTAATTTATTTTTATTATTTACTGTATAAAAATATTACATATGCATTATGCATCTTCAACCAAACAATTATAAAAACCTTGTTTATATATTATTTCTGGCAATAAAGATTTTGTCTGACTATATATTTGTATTAACGAGGTGAATAAATTAGCATGAATATAGTTCAATTGTTTTGTTGCACTGTGCTCTTTCATTGTCGTAAATTTTAAGTGACTGTCATCCGTATTTCTCGTGTATATATTATCTATGCAGCCATCACACTGCTTGATCATTATATTTATTCTTTTAGTGACAAAACCAGCCACGTAGGCAGAAATATTTTCTTCTAATTTTGTGGTAGAGAGATTCATAGGTCGTGGTGATATTAGGATCTTTTTGGTTTCCTTCACATCTTTGCTAACTGCCTTTAAACAATAAAATTATTATTATTTACATATAATTAAAATATCATCAAAAAGTATAGCAAACGCCAATTAAGTTGGCGCGAGGAGGGGTAAGTTCGCGCAGGATTAGAAGTAGTGGGGATATTTGTATTTGGTTTTACATCAAATGTCAGATAATTCTAACCTCTGAGCGTATATCACTTTATGATCCCCTAGCAAATACATTATGTTCCGTCAAACGTCAATGACAAATGTATTCTGACAATGACTTGAGTAGTGGGGGTAGACGTTTTTAAAAACGTTTTCTGCGCCAACTTAATTGGCGTTTGCTATACTATCTTTATTATTGTTAGAAGATATTAACCTTGTTGAACAAATTTTTCCAGAGTTAAGAAAATAATAGTGTTATCATTTTCGCATTTGCTGCCCACTGAGTGCTTTAGGGTAAAATTTTTAACCAAAAGGTGTACATAAATAAAATGGTGTAAATGCTGCAGCTGTAGAGTTCGTAAATCGCGTAGTCCTCTTTGTACTTTTATGTTTATAAAAATAATTGTAAACATTAAAAGCTACTTCTCGCGTTTGAGCGTGTATTACTTTATGATCCCCTAGCAAAGACATGTTCCGTAAATCGTCAATGACAAATGTATTCAGACAATTACTTGAGTAGTGGGGGTGGACGTTTTTAAAAACGGCTTCTGCGCACCCCCTCCTCGCGCCAACTTATTTGGCGTTTGCTATACCACCTAAAAATTTAGCGTTTATTATCTATAATTCAAATCGTTTATTGTCTTACTTTGCTCATAGGAGACCCTCTTTTGTGTACTTCGACACTCCTTTCATTTTTCAACCCCATTTTCTACCGAATTCATGAAATAGTATTCTATAAGGCTTTCCTCATACCAATTTTAGTTTGGTTACAAGGGACTGAAACTTCTGTTTTCCCTTTTGTAATTACTAGAAAATGTGTTTAATTAATGAGTATCTAGTACGAGTTCTAGTATCCCAGTTTTCGATCTTATCTGCTTTTGGTCCATATAGTTATGGTTTGAACGTGATAATGAAATTCTTTTCTGTGTGCTCTCTTTGTTGTTTGATTATTAATTTTGTTTATATTTATATCTGGTTTCTGGGT
Source organism: Melolontha melolontha (assembly GCA_935421215.2). Classification (NCBI taxonomy): domain Eukaryota; kingdom Metazoa; phylum Arthropoda; class Insecta; order Coleoptera; family Scarabaeidae; genus Melolontha; species Melolontha melolontha. The sequence continues at coordinate 89,416,679 of OW285242.1, read as the reverse complement.
TCTTTTAATTAAATAAGTACTTGGTTGGCTTGTTCGTTGTTTTTTACTCTTTTTTTTTTTTTGAAAGTGATTTTTTGGGGCTCTAAGCAAAGGTACTTTCACGACGTCCACCTTGAACAAGTGGATTAATTAATTAACTCCTTCTTTTGTTTATTGTTCCAGTTTTTTTTTTGAAACAGTTCTCTCTAATGTGTCCTGATGTTATTAATTTTCTTGTCAAGTGTCTTATTAAATCTGTCCTCCGGGCGATAGTTACTAGTTTTTTCTATTTTTCGAGTTGCTTATACTACGCTCATCGCATCAGGGATACAGCTTTGTAAACGACAAATCAATACCTCGGATCCGTCCTCAAGCTGCCACAGGTTAACATCTAAATTATTTTAAATCAACCTATCAATGTCATAAATCTATGTATTTTACTTTGGCGCATATGGATTGTGCGTAAACTAATTTTAACTCTTTCAGGTAGTCTATTTTGAAAACATGAATTGCGCGTAGCTTATTTTTATTTATTTATAATAAAGCAAAAAGCCAAAATCGAGTACAATTACAAATGAAACAGACATGCAATATACATATCTGTAACTGTACACATGGACAATACACCTCGTATTTTCAAAATTTACTTCTGCTTAAGACACGTGTTTCTGCCATCTAGGCGTTTCACGTGTCTTAAGCAGAAGTAAATTTTGAAAATACGAGGTGTATTGTCCATGTGTACAGTTACAGATATGTATATTGCATGTCTGTTTCATTTGTAACAAATGCCCTAATGCGTACATAACGTATTGATATACTTAACCTTTTTTTATCTAGTACAATGTTTATTAATATCTTTTATTACAAAAAAATTAAAATAAAATAGACATTCCATAATATACATACTATAATAATGATGTACATAATATATCATAGAAAATACTGAAAAGCAAAATACACCTTCTATATACAGAGTGGTCATAAAGTTTGAAGCCAAGCTTATAACCGCATTATTTTACATTTTTAGGAAAAACGCTCGAACAGGTAAATTTTCTTTTTTTAAAACGCCATCTTTTGACATACAATTTTTTTTCTATGACGTCATTGGTTTTCGAGTGATGACGTTATCAACACTTTCTTTAAATGGCAACCATATTATTTTTTTCTCGTTTTTGGTAGATCTTTATATCCACCAAATAGTGATATAAAACAATTGGTATGTTGCATCACAATTTTTTGGAAAAAATGATATAAATTTAGAAAAAAATACGAAAATTTTATTTTTGTACAAAATTAAAATTAAATTAAAAAAAATACTTCTGAACTTAAATTTATTGTAACAGTTAACGTAAATTTTCAAAATGGACCCCACCAACCCATTGACACTGTCCCAGCCGAGTGTAAACACTTCGTATACTCGCGTCAATTATGTCTGGGGATATTTGTGTAAGTTCTACGCGAATTCGTTCTTTTAAATCTTCTAAATTGTTCGGTTTGTTAAAATACACTTTCGATTTCAAATAACCCCACAAAAAAGAGTCTAACGGAGTCAGGTCAGGAGAACAAGGTGGCCATTCTATGGCGCCTCTCCGTCCAATCCATTTATTGGGAAATATTTCGTCAAGATAGTGTCGAACTTCTACACCATAATGGGGAGGCGCCCCATCTTGTTGAAACCAAATATTTGGATGGGGTACATCACCATCCTCGTGATTTGGGAAAATAACAGCGAGCGCTGGAACCAGTTCAAATCTTAAAAATTCTAAATATTGCACAGCAGTCAAATTTCCTTCAAAAAAATATGGTCCTAAAATGCGTCGTCCAATCATTCCAACCCATACGTTAACTTTTCCTCTGAGCTGAGTATGACACGCTTCAGTCCAATGCAGATTCTTTTGCGACCAATATCTGCAATTATGGCGGCGAACAGATCCATTTAGGCAGAACGTAGCCTCATCTGAGAAGACGATCTTTTCCAAGAAATTTGGATTTTGGTCACAACGTAATATTACGTCTTCACAGAACTGCAGTCGACGATCTTCGTCATCCTCATGTAATTCCTGTACAAGTTGAACTTTGTAAGGACGATAGTGTTCTTTTTTAAATAAGTTGACGACAAATGAGTGAGCCACCTGATTGGCTAACGCAAGTTGTCTGGTGGAAACATGATGCCTTTCTTCTGCTTCTAGGAGCACATTTAATTTCACATCTTCTCCTACTTGAGGTCTACCTTGCCGTGGTCGATCTTTTACGGATTCAGTTTCGGTAAACTTTCCAACTAGTTTGGTCACCGTAGAGCTGGTAATTGGAGGTCTATCAGGGTGCTCATTGTTAAACAATTCGGATGCTTCTGCATGCGTTCTTTGTCTGTCCCCATACCCAACCATAATTAAAACTTCGATTCTTTCTCGCTCAGATAAATGTGCCATTTTTTATATTAGCGAAAATGAACAATTTTTACGCAATATCTCAAAAATTTAACGTCAAAAATAGAAGTAAATAATTCAACAATGTTGTCGCCATAGAAACAATTTCAAACTAAAATTTTTGTACATAAATTGTATAAAAAGAAGCAAGAATGTCATAAAGAAATATCTTGCAAAAAGTGCGTGTTTTTGTTTTTGTAAATTTTTTGCATAGTAACATGAGTACATGTGCTTTTGACGATCCGGTTTGTTCAAGAAGAATATTTAAGTCCTCACACAAGACAGAAGTGTGAAAAAAACTTACTTACATATTTCAGTAAATTTTGTAAGCTTAATTAGTTTTTGAAATCTTCAATTTTTGGGCGATAATTTTAATTAAGAAATGGTCTGTCACATCATGTCAATTTTTTAAATAAATTAAACTTCTTTGACCCTTTTTTTTGTGAAGCTATTTAATGTTAAATAAGATTTTTTAATAAGTAATTGGCCGATTGGGAAGACGAATTTCTTTTGACCTGGAGCGAATAACGGAGATTACTATTTATCGCAAAGCATTTACACTCGGCTGGGACAGTGTCAGTTGATTGGTGGGGTCCATTTTGAAAATTTACGTTAACTGTTACAATAAATTTAAGTTCAGATGTATTTTTTTAATTTAATTTTAATTTTATACAAAAATAAAATTTTCGTATTTTTTTCTAAATTTATATCATTTTTTCAAAAAAATTGTGATGCAACATACGAATTGTTTTATATCACTATTTGGTGGATATAAAGATCTACCAAAAACGAGAAAAAAATAAAATGGTTGCCATTTAAAGAAATTGTTGATAACGTCATCACTCGAAAACCAATGACGTCATAGAAAAAAATTGTATGTCAAAAGATGGCGTTTTAAAAAAGAAAATTTACCTGTCCGAGCGTTTTTCCTAAAAATGTAAAATAATGCGGTTATAAGCTTGGTTCCAAACTTTATGACCACACTGTATGTATTTCTCATTAAAAAAATACACAGAACAAGTACTCACAGTAATCATACACAAACATAAATTATTACATATTAGTGTATGAAACGCATTTAAAAAAATGAAAACGAGAAATTTCGCCTGCTTTATAAGCTTTAATTTTTTCTCTGCCTGCGTTTAACATTAGGGTCATGCTGTTGCGCAGGGTAGTTCACACTTTGCAGTTTTACATATGTGTTAGTTTGAATGTCATTTAATACGCTAATAAATATAAATATATTAGGATGCTTGTAATAAAAGCTTTCATTAAAATGGGAATGAAACGATTCGCATACGTTGGCAGTACGTTCCGTTGATGAAGAAGCTTCAGCCCAAAGAATTGGAGGAAATGAGGCTTCTTCGCTGACTACTACTAGATAGTCGACAAATTTTCGAAGTCTGTCGTCTGTGGGTTGGAATTCGGTGAAGTCAAAAACGAAATAGTCAGGCACTTCTTCTGGATTTAAGTATGGCAATCCAAAAATATACTTCAGCCATTTTCCCACTTCGCTGTCTTTCTGTTTTTATAATCTGTAGAAAGACTAAGGGTTTTAATTTTTCGCTAACATGCTTGCGTCAAATGAAATGCACCCGGATATCTTACTTGTTGGCCATACCACACGAACTGTTTTGTGTATAGCTTTTTCGAAGTCTACAACATTTGGATACGGAGTGAAATTTAAGTTCATTTCTAAACACTTTTGTTTAAATATTCCGAATAAATTTGGATAAGTTTTTGCTTCTTTATTTGGACGAAGCGCAAAAACGGGTGGTATATAGTGACCATTTTCAATTGTATGAATAGTAAACAGTTGATAAAAGTGCTTGGTACAAAACGTAAATATACCATCCATTTATATTTTTAGCGCGCCACACAAAAACTGTAAGTTTGTAGGACAAGAATATACTATTATTTATTTTTCTGGATTGCTTTGAAGAAGAAATGGTTCACCCCTGATAGTTTCCACTGAAAGTTTTTCAACAGTTTTCATCAGTTCGCCCCTTGACTTTGGAACCGATGGTTGTACTTTCCTTTGACTTTGGTAAATGTTAGTTTTTATATACTGCACGTCATAAATCGTTAAAGGCTCAGCTGTTCTGACTGTTGCTTTAGTTCAGAATTAATTATTTTAGATGGTTTTCATTTAAGTCGTCCACAGCCTTTCTCTCTACTGAATTAGAAATGATTTGTCTGTTTAATTTCCCCAGCGATTATGCACGAAATAATTTTCTGAAATTAGGCGTTCTTCTCCCAGTGTGTATACTTCAGCCCGACACGACTTGTTTGTGCATCGCCAGTACGTCTCGCCGGTTTTTAATTCAGAGCATTTTCTAAATTTAAAACTATTTATTAACAATAATTCACTGTTGCGTTCACTAAATATTACTTTTACACTCATATTGAAGATCGATGTTCACTTGTAAAAATCTGTAGGAATACTAATAAAAACAACAGCATTTACTTGCAAGTAAACAGTTGAATTAAGATTTCAAAGAATACATAATTACCTACAAGAAAGAAGTTAAGAAGGTTAAAAGATTACGCGCAATTCATACCTACATGTACAGGTACTCCGCGCAGTTCATGGTAGGTATTAACGCCCAATTCATGTTCGCCGTTTTATGCCTATTTGTTAATTAAATCAATTTATAAATTTTAGTTACTCTTCAGACTTACATTTGATTTATTTATTATTTATTATTATTTATTATAATTTATTATTATTTATTATTATTATTTATTATTATTTATTATTATTTATTATTATTTATTATTATTAATTTAATAGAGCTTTTATTTTAATATTTCGATTACACACTTTAAATAATCTTCATTAGCAATAGTTTTCTTTTTAAATTAGTCATATTTTTATTATTTATTCTTATTTATTTATTATTTATTAAGATTTAGGCATTAACTTATCGTCGAATTCTGTGATGCTTACAATTAAAATAAATACCTAATTAATATGTGTTAAAATATAAGCTAGAGCTTACCTAATTTGAGTTTTATACGATTACACTAATTCAGCAATCAAAGTTGTATAAGGGGTTACTACCACCTTTTTTTTAATAATTACTAAAACTTATTTAAATTTATTTAAATAAAATATATGTATTTGTTAATTACGTCCTTTTGTTATAGTGTGACATTTCAATGTGAATTTATCTTGATGTTATTGTCTACATTTTTGAAACGAGTTCATTATTTCTCTTTTCAATGTTCAATATATGGAGTATTGCTTATAACTTCAACAAAGTGGCATGCTTACTTAGGAACAACCGACACAATCATCTCCACTGAGTAGTCTTGCAAGCAACACTTCGTTAAGGCCAATAGTATGAGAAATTCACTAGATAGGTTTGTTTGATCGTTTTGTTTTTTTTTTTCTGCGTAACCGTATCGTAGTGTTTATGTTAAGGAAAGTGTCACATTTTATTCTAAATAATAGAGGGTCCAGGATATTGAGAATAATCCATCGTTTTTTTCACCTCGAAAACTTTTAACAAAATAAATGCCCGAAATTTGAAGTAACATTTATTTTGTGTATTTTCCGTGTTTATTTTCTTACAAACAAAGAAGATATATTATTATTAAGGTTTCCACTTCAACTACATTCCATACACGTAGATTTGATAAATACATCACTTCGTTTAAGTTATAATGAAGCCCTTCTCCAGTAAATATTAAATATTAGGATGAACGCGGTTAAATACAGTACAGTACAGTAACAGTGACTTCAAGAGCCTTGGAGCGAGATTACTGAATTGTAATCGAGAATGAACATCTTTAATTGTTGTTGCACTTACACCATTTATTTAGAAAAATAATTTTTTTTATTTTTGTATACATTATTCTTAAATTAAGAATATCTAATTTTCAATCCATAAATCAAATAATTAAATTAATTATAGCAGCTTTAGGTAGGTATTATTGGAAACACACATCTGCCTGTAAGGACGCTAGCAAGCGGATGAATTTTACATTTGTTAACCGAAGAATTAGATTGTTAGATTTATGTTAAAAAAGTGCGATAGAGGATCTTCAAGGAAGATCAGATTTGGTTAAATAGGAGAAAAGTTGCGTAATCAAAGGTATAAGAAATTTGCGTTTAGATTTTCCCGAAAATTTTTTTAGTTTTTGAGAAATTTTAAAAAAATTGAATTTTTCTATTTTACAAACTATTTTTTCCTGGCGTCAATATTTGACCTAGATCAAAACCAATGACACTTCTCCACAGTAACTTTTAATGCTGTTTAAGTTAGCGTTGTTAGTATTTTAGTCCAACGTTTGTCTTTGCGAAACCATCATAAACTTAATTTTTTTAAATACGGCCCTGATGTGTTTATATTATATTCTGAAAACCCTTTTTATTGCAAATTCAACGACATATTATGCTTTATCATTTAATTGCGGTTTCCTCATTTTTTGGATTTTTTTTCGTTTTCCAAATGTATGCACCAAGACGAAAGCAAGCCTTGGAAAGCAAATGTGGTACTGTTGTATTTGGATTGACAGTTGCGGTTGTTGTTTGACACATTAGTTTGGTGTTTAATTTTTTGTGCAACAATTTAATTTTTTTCTATTAATTATGTTTTCTAAAGAAGAAAAGTTTGAGATGATAGCATGTTTCATTTCATCCAACCAAAATTGTTCTTTTACAGAGCGTATGTATTTGCAGAAGTATCCTGAAAGGAGGCAGTCAAATAAAAGAACTTTAAGAAAATTAGTAGCAAACCTTAAAGCATATGGTTCTTTTAGAAAACCTGTAGTTTCCCGACGAAAAACGGGCAATGAGGAAACCGTACAAAATGTTCTGTTGGCCGTCACTGACCAGGTACAACAGTCCGGCGGATTAAACAAAACATTGGTATACCAAAATCAACGATACATTGTATTTACAAAAAAATGACATCCGTACAAGTACAGAATTTGTCAAGGACTTAGACCAGGTGATTTAGAACGACGTCGCTCATTCTGTGAATGGTACACAAGAAAATGTCAAGAGAATATGAATTTTCCTTATCAAATAATATGGTCTGATGAGAGTATGATTACAAATAATGGCATTTTCAATAGACAAAATGTCCATTATTGGTCTGAAACCAATCCACGTTTAAACAAAAGGTTAATGCATCAACACCGTTTGGTTTTAATATGTGGGCTGGTATCTTCGGTACAACGATTGTAGGACCATTTATTTACCACCATACCTTAACATCAGAGCGTTACCTATATTTGTTGCAAAACGATTTAGAAGATGCTCTCGATAGCATGCCCCTAGCAATGATTCATAACTCTTGGATACAGCAAGATGGTGCACCTGCACATAATTCTAGAGCCGTTCGGGAATATCTTTCAATGAGATTTCCAGAGAAAATCATTAGCAGACATTCGGAAACACCCTGGCCAGCGCGTTCACCCGATATAACTCCGCTTGATTTCTTCGTATGGGAATTCGTTAGGAATCATGTTTATCAGCAAAATTTTGCAACAGATGAAGAACTGCGGGGGTTAGTTCTGGAAGTATTTGCCAATATTACCCCACAAATGCTTATTAGGCTGTTAGAATCGACGGTGAGAAGGTGCTATCTGTGCCTGGAAAATAATGGAAATCTTTTCGAACATATGCTCTAAATTTAGTTGTTTTGTTCATATTCGTTTGCTGTTGTATTTTACTTTTTATGTCTTCAGTTAATTTAATTTGATTTGTTCTCTGGTTTTTAAATGTAGCCATTAGATTACTATTAAATATGTCAATGAAATAAACTGTTAATAAACATAACAAACCATTTATTCTTAGAAAATAAAAAAGAAATGGTACACGTCCGTACTGGGAATTTTCTTGATTAAGGTCTAAAAAATGACGAAACTGCAATTAAATGATAAAGTATGATAGGTTGTTGAATTCGCAATAAAAAGGGTTTTCAGAATCAAATATAAATACATCAGGGCCGTATTTAAAAAAATTAAGTTAATAATGGTTCCGCAAAGACGAAACGTTGGATTAAAAAACTAACAACGTCAACTTAAACAGCATTAAAAGTTGCTGTGGAGAAGTGTCATTGGTTTTGCTATAGGTCAAATATTAACGCCAGGAAAAAAAAGTTTGTAAATTCGAAAAATTCCATTTTTTTAAATTTATCAAAAACAAAAAAAAATTCAGGAAAATCTAAACGCCAATTTCTTAGACCTTTGATTACGAAACTTTTCTCCCATTTAACCAAATCTGTATCTCTTAAGGTTTCCGAGATCCCCATAGTGGCCCTTTTTGTCTCGACACATCGTATATAGAAGTTTGCTTTCCGCAAGTCTTTGAAAAAATGGTGTAGTGATTTGATTCGTGATGAACTTTTACTTCGTAACAACGGAACTTCTCACAAAAAATATTTTTTTTACTTAAATCCAAAGTCCTTGCTAGCTTCCTTACAGGCAGATGTTTGTCTCCAAAATAATATTTATTGTAGGTGATCCAACCATTAATTCTTGTTGAATCTTTCTATGGATGATATTCTGATTTCCATATAATGATTTCCTTAGGTAGATGAAAGATTCTTTTATCCACCTGAGGAAGTTATGTATGATGTGCTCTACATTCCTTGATTTCTTCTACTTAATCTAAAATTTCTTGGTTTCCTTTCCTTACTAAACACCAGAAGAGATAGATAGATACTGATGCAAGATATCAAGGGAAAAGTTAAATTTTTTCCAAGTTCAGTCCCTTTTAAAGTATTAAGTTTCTGATCAAAATTGTCTTAATTGAACAGGATTTTTTAAAAGGAAAATAACGTTATATTTAGTCTTCAGTTGCTTAATATTTTCACTTTTGGCCACCACTTTTTCCGCGGGCAGTATTTATGTACATATCTATGTAAGATAAGGATAGAAATGTATAGAAATAATAAACGAAAGCTCTGCAAAATAGCAAAAGGCTGAAGAATCAGTAATAATAGTAATAGCAATATTAGGAAAACTTATCTATTTTATTACAAAATAATTACTTCAAGTCTAGATATTTTTTAATTTTAATCGCATAATTTAAAACCGATTAAGGATGTTCTCAAAGTTTTGGAATTACTATTAGTGTTGAGCCTTTTTTTGAATTTATTTAAAGAAATAAGTGTTCTTATAATAATACAAAAATATTTCTTAAGTCTAGAATTAAGATATATCGTATACGAAGATAAATAATATTCCACGTAAATTAGCAAACGAACCGCTTCTTCAAAATTTTAAAATAATTAATAATACAAAACTCTTTTAAATCTCTCTTCGACCTATTCCATTATTCTTAACATACATTTTAGAATTTGCACCGAATTTAAACTACTTGTTTTATCCAGCTGGTTCACGTCACGCGTTATATCTGACAGCTACGATTTATTATGGCGACGTATTCCTATGTTACGCGTCTGAAATGATGAATGCACTCGATCCTTCAACGTTTGCGATAGGTTATACACGGTTAGATATCCTTAGCGCCAAGTATATTCACTAAGAGAGTTAACCCTTAAATACCTTGCTTAGTATATTTGAAAAATATCTTTTAAAAAATTTTGACATATACAGACGTTTGTATTATATATAAGATATACAGGGAAAATTAAAGATGTATTTACAATATTTTAGTAACAGGGATTATCTAGAGATTGTAACTCCGTTAAGAAAGCGTATTAAAAACATAATTCAAAAAATAAATCAAAAATAAACATAAAGGTGCGAGTAGGTATATACCATCTATTCACCTTCATTGAATTTGCTGTAAATTAATCCGAGAAGTATACATAATTTGCATATTATCAAAATTTGATCAGGGCCATATGGTCCTGATCTATTGCACATCTAATATAATTTTACTAAGCAAATTCTATTTTTTTGAATATATTAATGTATTTAAAAAAGGTATATAACCCCTTACCACAATTATTAGTCGTATCCTAAATACGTATTTCGACAACTAAGTTGTCATCATCAGTAGGTAAAAACTACTAATTAAAAGTCGCACATGGGGCACAGTAAACTAAGAAAAAAGCTTCCGCACAACTACTATACACTGCATCCCCGTAAAGACTAAATTTAACATGCCAATCTAAAACTACGAGACAAACACTTGCCTCTTAAGGAAAAGGTCTAAACATGTGTTAAATTGTCGAACAAAGGAACGGCAGACATTCATCTCTAAGGGAGGCGCCACTAAATTCGATTTTTAAAAACTACGATGACCCACTATTAAACTTAAATGAAACACCTTATATTTTCACAGAACAATAGTATATTTAACTATATGTATATTTCATGTGCATTGCACACATCAGTAGTTATTATTTAAGCGTATTATCTCGAGCACATGCATAGTAAAAACATCTATTTTGGGTAGGGTTGTAAAAATTTTTCTATTACAAATGGTTAAAAAGTATGGTCGTATATTGCAAAAACTAAACTCTATAGAAATTCCGAGAAGGACAAAATTGGGAAGGGCCGTTACATACGAAAAGACAAGACATCTGACTGTGTTGTGTTATATTAAATAACAATCAAGTAACGTGAAAAGGATCTATGAATTATTAGACATTGCAGGTATACAATTTAAAAGCCAATTATAAATAGGTGACATGTCATTGTTAAGGAGTTAAGCACTTTTAATATAATGTATAGAATTCACGGTTGGCTCTAGGTGAAACATGATTAATAATTTACTAAACAAAACACCCGGTACATTTGTTCCACAAAACGCGAAACAATTTACATTTTGTGAAACAAACACACCAAGTACTTCATTCAGTAAACAATTGTTAAGGAGGTAATTTTTGTATTTTTTCACGTGTATGGCCTCCCACATGTCTAAATTTCTGCTGTTACCCCCCCCCACCTACTTATGGTAATAAAAATGTGAACAGACAGCTGAACGGTATTGGAGATTTATCGCTATTCAAGGAGATATATTTATTTTTCGCGATAAATATACTTTCATAAGCATCAAGTTCGTGGGGTTTATTAATTCCTTTGATCAACTTCAAACCTGTAATCGGTACATTGTGCAGTGTGCTCAAAGCGTGATTTGCGACATTTGATTCATCCGGTCTATTGTATTTGATATGCGATATGTGTTCTTTAAAACGGGTCATTATAGGTCGTTTAGTTTGGCCTATATATTTCAAATTACAATTCGCGCAACTAATTTCATATATCCCTGATTTCGAATTGGAATTAATTCTATCTTTAGTATTCCCTAGCAGACTTTTGATGGTGTTTTCGGACCGAAAGGCTACCTGGAGACCTCTTTCTGTCACAACTTTATTAATGTTTTTCGTGACAGGGTGGTATGGTAGACATATGTATTTTTTCTCTTGGTTACTTTGGGATATCAAACTCGTGGATTCGCGAATTTAATTTTTTATTTTTGTTTTTCTAATTAATTTATTGATTATTTATATGTCGAAGCCATTGTATGTCGCAATATTTTTAATGAAATCTAGTTCTGTTTCATATCTCTCTTTTGTTAACGGAAAATTTAGTAACCGATTGACTAAGAAGTTAAAGGAAGCTGTCTTATGTTGATAACTATGATTTGAATCCGCGGTGATGAATCTATTAACGTTGGTTTCTTTCCGGAAAATATCGATTTCTATTTTATGTTTATTTCTAATCAGTAAAGTATCTAAAAATGGTATCTTGACGTATTGTTCATTTTCCACCGTAAATTTAATAGTCGGAAATTTCAAATTTAATTGATTAACAAACATGTCTAATTCGCATTTCCGTGTGTCAAAAATCGCGAAAATGTCATCTACATACCTAATCCAGACTCTAAGGAAATATTTAGCGTTGTTTTTGAATTCTACTTCAAATTGACTCATGAATAAATTGGCTATGAAAGGAGATAGGCAGTTACCCATTGCTGTGCCTTGTTTCTGTTCATAAAATTTTTCTCCTACTTGGAAACAATTCTGCGCCATGCACAGAGTTGTCAATCTCATGTATTCTTTTATTTTTGAAGGTTCAATGTTATTCTTGTGGAGCAAGTTTTCTAAATATTTCATAGTCTCTGGAATAGGTACCGAGGGGAATAACGACGTCACGTCGAATGAAACTAAAATTTCCCCGGTTTCCAGTTCACAATCTTTAATTAATTTAACAAATTCTAAAGAATTACTGACTGACAAATTTTCTGGTTTATCGGGTAGATTTTTAAATTCATTCACTAACCATTTGGAAATCAAATAAGTCGGTGAGTTAATACCTGAAACTATAGGTCTCATCGAGTTACCTGGTTTATGTATCTTAGGTAAACAATACATTCTTCTCTACATGCAGTTTTCCGCTTATGACACAGTTAATTACAATTGATCTTGAAAAAATATGATTTATCAAGGATATTAGTTTTATTAATGTCAAATATACATACTTTGAAGATCGTAGTGTACTTTTTGATTTTCACGGAGAATGCAGTACATTGAAAATTTCAGTTGCCTGTCCTTTCTCAAAACATCGCTTAACCCACACAATTTATTTAAAAAAACAATTTCGTCTCTCTGCTTTGTGATTATTTTAATTATCACAACAATATACAAGCAACGCAATACACTTGTACACTTTTCTAACAATTAGAAGTAAATTAAGTAAATTCTAAATAGCATGGTCAAGAGAAAAGAAACATAAATAACAATGGGTTCACAATATGGAGATCAAAAGACAGCTTGACTGAGTTCTGACCCTCCAGCCAACTTTTATGAACTGTTCAATAATAAATAAAGGAAAAGCATGCCTACATGTACAGAGAAATTTACAAGACCAGAACGTAAAGCGCAAGAAAAGCTTGCTCCATTGCTTGATATTACTAATATATTTACAAAAAATTTGGCACAATTGATGAACAGCTTGCTTCATTTCGTGGACGTTGTTCATTTAGAGTGTATATTCCAAGTATGCCGGGCAAATACGGTATAAAAATATGGGTACTCGCTGATGCGAAATCTTTCACTGTGCTAACTTTGAGGTTTACACAAGAAAAATTGGAAACGTGCATGAAAAGAATCAAGGTCCACGAGTAGTCAAAACATTGTCCGAGTTTTGGAATCATAGCGGACGCAATATTACCACAGCCAATGTTTTTACCGATATAACTCTAGCAGAACAATTACTGTCGAATAAAATCACTCTAATAGGCACAGTTCGAAAAAATAGATAGGATATACCGAAATGGTTGCTGAATTTGAAAGACTGAGCAATTTATTCTTCGCATTTTTTAGTTACAAAGGACGTTACTCTTGTATCGTATATACCAAAACCCAGAAAAATTGTACTGGCTCTGTCAACCATGCACAATGAGCACGAAATTAGCGACGAACAAGATAAATACAAACCTGAAATTGTCTTAGCTTATAATCAAACAAAAAGTGGGGTAAATATATTAGATAAAATTTTTCGTGAGTATACCTGTAGAAGGTGTACTCGTAGATGGCCACTTACACTTTTTATGAACTACTTAGACATAGCGGCATATAACGCTTACATAGTATGGCCAACAAAGACACCTGATTGGACAAGCAATATATCTGCAAGAAAAAGGAGAAAGTTCTTTTTAGAGGAATTAGGTATGTTTTATGAAATTTGATTACTCTTGTTATTATCATTTTTGTAATTTTAGGATTATTGTTGGTAAAACCAGTAATCGAGCGAAGAGCTTCAGGAATTGAAAGATATGGAAGAGGTTTTTCGACAGCCATAATACGTGCCATCAAAAGCACTGGGACAAAATTCAAACTAAACAAAACATCAACAAGCACCAAGCGAGGACGATGTCATCAATGCCGGGGTAAGTATTCGAAAATATGTTCTTCTTGCAATAGGTTTGTTTGTCCAAGGCATTGTAACAAGACTGAGACAGTCATTTGCAAGTTTTTTCAAATGGATGAAGATAGCGAGTAGTACTATAATTCGTTTTTGTGCAAAGATGTATTTTTGTATGTTGTCCATTAAAATATACTCTAATAAGTATCCTATATTGTATTAAAAAAGTTAAAATATATGTGTATTTACATTGTAAAATTGCATTATTTTGAAAGTATACCTTGCCAAGACAACAGCATTGTAAGAACTTCGATTTTCGTCAATAATCGATTTGGGTCATATTTGACCCTGGTTTGGTAGTCTAAGATATATATATATATATATATATATATATATATATATATATATATATATGTGTGTGTGTGTATGTTTAGATAATTTCTTAGCCGTTTCTTAAATATAACAATTGACTAATTATTGGAGTTTTTCGGCTTTTATATGAAATATTTACAAATAACAAATTAGTATGTATGTAATTGCAAAGTAAGTGGGGATGTAAACTAAACATTGCTATCTACAAATTACAAAGCCAATCATACGAAATTTTTAAATGAAAAATATTGTCTATGTTGGGACTCGAATCCAAGTCTACAGTTTGCCGGACTATATACAGAAGTGTTTAGATAATTTCTTAGCCGTTTTTAAATATAACAATATATATAAACGGCTAAGAAATTATCTAAACACTCATATAGCTATAGAGTAATAATTAGCATTTTAAAACATTCAAATCTGACATCTGCTCTCAAAATACTGACATCTGCTTTCAATAACTGACATCTACTTTCAAAATAGGCATCTGCTTTCAAATTTGTCGTTTGCTTTCATAACTGACACCTGCTTTCAAAACAGACATCTGCTTTCAATAACTGACATTTGCTTTCACTAACTGACATCTGCTATCAAAACTGACATCAGCTTTCAAAACTGAATTCTGCTTTCAACTTGACATCTACATTCAATAAGTGACATCTGATTCATTAACACTGTTACTTTATAATGCATTTCTAAATAGCTTGAACCTAGGTTTATTGTGGCTAAGTGGTAAAAGCTACAGTCCCGCAAACTGTAGACTTGGGTTCGGGTCCCAATATAGACAATATTTTTCAATTAAAAATTTCGTATGATTTGCTTTGTAATTTGTAGACAGCACTGTTTACATCCCCACTTACTCTGCAATTATATACATTCTAATTTGATATTTGTAAATATTTCATATAAAAGCCGAAAAACTCAATTTATCAATTGTTTTACACTATGTCTCACTAAGTTGGAACCATATGGAAAACTTTTTTATTATTAATTTTAGGAAAAAAAGTTATTCTTCATAAAAAGTTCTGCATGTTCTAAAATCTAAAATGCAATTATCATATATTAAATTTTTTCAGTCGTATACGCTGTTTGTCAAAAAATATGAATTTTACTCAAGAGTAAAGTACCTTTATATTTGACAATATTGAAAATTGTTATAAATAAAAGATGATTAGAACTAAAAACTATGTTCAAATATGCAATTACATCCATTTACATTGAAAAAATTATTTTTTCTTTTTTGTCTACAATATTAATGCCAATTTAACTGTTGTTACATGTAATCTAGGATGCATTGACATACAAATGATTTGTTGATAGCAATAAATGTTTGACAGTGAGTTTCAAAACGCGTTAGAATTTATGACACATAAAAATGGTAGCGTTAACTTGTGAAGAGAAAATAGAAATTGTTTTGATAGTGGGAGAAAATTATAAAACACATAGATAAGTAGCCATTATTTTTAATAGTAGACATCCCAATAAAAGTATTAATAATTCAACTGTTACGAAAATAGTAAATAAATTTAAGAGTACTGGAAGTATTAAAAATAATTTTAATGGAAAACGCCAACAGCTGGTTGCCGATTAGAATACGAGTTTGAAGTCATGCTGTCTGTGGTAGAAAATCCAAAACTGTCATTGCGCAAAAGGAAATCGTTGATGCAACAAAATATAAGTAAAGATACAGTGGCAAGAATTTTAAAATTAAATAAATACAAACCATTCAAACCAAAAATCATTCACACATTGAAAGAAAGGGATTATGATAGGCGCTTTGATTTTTGCTGTCTCATCCAAGGAGAGTTAGAAGAGGACCCTTTTTTTACGAGGCATATAATTTTTTCCGATGAAGCTACGTTTTCCTCAAATGGAACTGTCTCGTCACAACATTGTCGCTGGTAGTCTGACAATAATCCAAATTTTACAATAAAGGCTCATGACCAATATTCATTTAAGACGTACGTGTGGTGCGGCATTTATAAGAACAGAGTAATAGGACCTTTTTTTCTCGACAATCTATGAATGCCGAACGTTATTTACAGTTTTTACAAACTCACATCAATGACTACATAGAGGAACTACCCATACAAGAACGTCAATGTATTTGGTTCCAACAAGACCGTGCCACATGCCATAGTACATTGAATGTTAGGGAATATCTTGAACATATTGCAGTGAATTGTGATGTTGATTGCTTATATAACTTTGGTTCACAATACACAGTAGCTTTGCCGGTCTATCTCAGTCGGGTCGCCTTCCAGGAGCTCTTTAATCTACAGGTTTACCCTCATAGGGTACGTCGCACAAGAATAAAAACAAAAGGTATTAGGATAACAAACAAAGATTCAACCCTCAATATCTTTATCCCATAAAAAAAAAATAAAAAGAAAAAAATAGACTTTATAAAGTATAAAGTCGAACTGAAACATCTATAATGACACTGTGAGGAAAACTTTGATACTAAATGAAAGCAAAAGGTAAAAACCTCACCAAAATGACCGCGAGCAAATTACAAATTAAATATAAAAAAAAAACTATCAGATATTATCAATTACGTTATCCCAATATCAAACGTCAAATAGAAAACTATCTATATTCACACGCAATCTAAATTTTAAATCATGCGCACATTAACATGATACAAATAAATTTTCCCACCTTCTAACCTTCTAGAACATTTTATTTAAAAAAAATTACTTCCAAAAAATCTGATAACTTTTCTTAATATTTCTCTGATTACAAAAAATATTTTGTAAACTAAAAATTAATGATTTTACTGAGCTCAACAATGTTATAGAATTATTTCTAAATAAAATATATAATAAAAATAAATAAATAAAAAAAAAAATAAATAAAAAAAAAAAATAAAAAAAATAAAAAAAAATAAATAATAAAAATAAATAAATAAATAATAAAAAATAATAAATAAAATATATATAAAATAAATTTCTAAATATATATATATTAACAGAAATATATATAGATTAATTAATGTAGCCACTTCACAAAAAAAAAACTATTACAAGAGAGACTACAGATAGGTCATTCAAATCAAAATTACAAGTATAAAAAGACTCGTAATAAATCGAGAATTAACTTTAAATACATCAATAAAGCACCACTAAAACACAAACCGTATTTATCTAAAAATATCTGAATAAAAAGAAGTTCTATTCAGCAGGAAAAAAACTAGACCTATCTGTTCAATGACTGGTAAATCTCTGAATCTCCTACTTCCCGGAAACAGCATCACAGCCCTACCTAACATAGATCAAAAGAGCTACAATATGAAAATACTTCCACTCCACCTGGACTGCATACATCAAAACTAAATTCGCAAAATATACAATCGTGGACAAAAATATACATTATAATAAAATATACATAAAATATAAAATATCCTCAAATATTTCTCTGGAATAAAATACACATAAATATATTGTCTTTTATAGTTTCTTTTAATTTCTTTCTTCGGGGAAAAATCCACGGCATTGTTCCATGGAAAAGTTATTCACAGATATTCTGATCTTTTTTGGCCTACTAGGTCCCCTGACTTAACCCCCCTTGATTACTTCTTATGGGGTTACTTGAAGCAAAAAGTTTACCAGAAAGGGCCGTTACAAGATGTTAACCATTTGGAGAGGATAATTTTAGAAACATGCCAGGAAATTTCTCCACAAATGATAAGGAATGTATTACGTGAATTTACTAATAGAATGATTAAATGTATTGAACGAGAGGGTGGATATGTCGAGGCATTAGTGGAATGAGTGAAAAATAAATTTCTATTTATTTCTAGTATTAAACACAACTTACTATTTGAATGTATTTTTTTATTTGCAAAATAAATGGACATGCATTAATTACGTGTTTAAATTGCAAAATTGTTAGAAAACATTTAGAAACGAAAAATTTATCATGTATTTCATAATAACAAGAGATAAATGTTCGTTGAAAATGAAAAGATTGGTAAAAAAATAACAAAACCAAATTTTTCAATGTAAATAGATGTAATTGCATATTTAAACATAGATTTTAGTTCTGATTAACTTTTCTTTATAACAATTCTCGATATTGTCAAATATAAAAGTACTTTACTCTTGAGTAAAATTCATATTTTTTGACAAACCGTGTATACGACTGAAAAAATTTTATATCTGATGATTGCAATTTAGATTTTAGAACATGCAGAATTTTTTATGAAGAATAACTTTTTTTCCTAAAATTAATAATAAAAAAGTTTTCCATATGGTTCCAACTTAGTGAGACAATCTGTACATACATAAATGTAGGTGTAGGTTTCCGCGGTCGTTCTCTAGATGTATATCTCAGTTTTCGGGTTGGAACCGCGTCAAGTTAAGCGTAATTGCCAACGTTTAGTCCACTGTTTCAAGGGACATCTTCAGGGCTGTACGTAGATGTTCGTCGTTTCGCAGTAGCTTGAAGAATGCTATGACAGAGACCGGCACAACTTATATAGGGAGCACCGGGTCAGATGGTGGCCTGCTATTGGCTGGGGACAATGAGCCAATGGCAAGCGTCGTATGGGGGTGGTAATTTTTAGAAGAGTTCAGTAGAGTTTGCCACGTCGGATGTAACGTATGGCCATCGTCTCTATTGAGATTGCGGGGATGTTTGTAAATTTCAATAGATTCACGGATTTTTTATATATTTTGTTTGTTATATATATATATATATATATATATATATATATATATATATATATATATATTCAGTATATATATATTCAGTAAATTCAATTTGTTGGCGATTTAAGGTCTGGTTTTACTTCAAAATGTATATATTTAAAAGAATCCTACATGTTTCGGCAAATGATGCCTTTCTCGAGTAGTATAAAATATAAATGACAGTATATTAATGTCATACAGTTGTAGTTGCTATGGATAAAATTATTCAAAGATACATTCCAATTTAATAATAATAAATCATGCCTTAGTATTCTAAAATAGATAGACAACAAAAACAGGGAAACGCAAGACATGAGTTATTATTATGTATGCGCCAGTGGAGCGACTTAAAATGTTAAGCTGTCGGCATTCGCCTTAAACGAGAAGGCAAACCACGAAAACCTACTCGAACAGCCAGACAGGAATCAAAACACGGAACTGTCAGCATGATAAGCAAATGTATAGATATTTAAATAACATAAGGTATATAATTATATAACAGCAACATATTTACCATCATAACAATAATGACATTAATATACTGTCATTTATATTTTATATTATTTGAAAAAGGCATCATTTGCCGAAACATGTAGGATTGTTTTAAATATATACATTTTGAAGTAAAACCAGACCTTAAATCGCCAATAAATTGAATTTACTATATATATATTTTGTTCTTCGCATCAGATTTTTTGATATTATTAAACATGTTTTTGTTTTATATTTTACATGTATTCATTCAACATAAAACGGAATAACATTACATTACTCTTTGTTTGTATAACATACTGCAACAACGACGGTCCTTCTCGCCGTCTCACGTTGGTTAACTAATGAAAACCGCGAAAGTTTTATCTTCCCGCTTTCTACACTTACGAGATAACTTCGTATTGTAAACAAGGCCGGTAGTTAAACAAAACGGATTGCCCAGATTTTTGTTTTAATCGTGTAGAAGGCGTTAAGCGAAAGTATTGTGTGCCGGTATGTTTTAGGAGCAATTCCTTGCTTTATTATCGCGCCAAACTGTCGAGACTTTTCCGCTAAATGTCGACACAAATTTCCGTAATGGCTTGGTTGCTTTACGAGTGAGTAAAAAAAAACTGTAAAATTGGGTACGCCGATTTTAATTAAAAAGAGTGTAGGACTAAACCGAAGTAATTCAAGAGCGGAGTCGATTTTTACTCTTACTTTTAGTTTAATGAAAACAGCTTTTTATGAATGACGATAGGCATTTAAAGAAGCAATTATATATATTGGGTCATTACATTACAAAAGCCTTAATACAATTGCGAACAGGTTATAACATTTCATGAAAAGTCACGAGGAATTAAAATTTTAACCATGGTTTTCATATAGATGTGTTATTGAATTACGAAGAATGATTTCAAAGTTTTAGTGCTAAATAATGCAGGGCAAATAACTAATGCTTTCAAATACAGAAAAGTTCCGATAGATTTCGCCAACCATTTTAGCAGAAGCCGATTAGTATGCTTCAGCCTAAACGCCATACTGATCAGCCTCGGCAAATACATTCTTGTTTTGAATGTTAATTTAGACACTATAGAAGATGATGTATATACTGAAAAAGATCATAATTTCTTTCAATAGAAAGACGGGCTAAAACATCTAAAATACTCAAATTTTCCATGGAGTCTGCGAATTCGAAAAATTCTGTTTATTATTAGACAGTAAATGATGCTAACATCGTTGCCGTAGAGAAATTGTTAAGAAGCGACGGAGGAAAAATTATTTATGAGGTTAGTATAGGTATGAGCATTCTCGTCTCGTCTTTTCTGCATCATTTGGTGATAAATAAGGTTTCAGCTCATGTATCTAATTGCTATTGCCATAGGCTGTTAGGACTAGAGCAGAAACAGCACATATATGATACTTGTCATCGTTTTCAAAAGCTGTTAGATCGTTGTAGAGCTTTATATTGGCAGCGAATAATATTAACTGTTTAAACATTTTTCCAATGCTTCGACACGGAAACAACAACCTAATTTAAGGAGCGGCGCAAGCCAGAAGAGACTTCGGGTGAAAGTATGTTTAGTTCATTGATTCTCAAAGTGGTCCAGGTGGACCCCCAGGGGTCTACGGGAGACTCGACGGGGGTCTACGTTGTCGTGACAAAAAAATGGGGGTTCACAATTGGTAAGCGGGAGTCCACGAAAATTTATCTGGTTTCAACAGTAAAGAACTAAAATGTTGGCTTGAGTTCACCTATCAATGTAGGCATATAATATTTTAAGAAGCTCAGCGACCGTTACCTGTAAAAACTTGCATATTCCATATTCAGTACAACGTGTCGAGACTTGCAAAGTGCTGCCGCTGCCGCCGGCCGCAATGCTTGTTCAGACGTGCAAAGGGACGAAGTACGACGAGTCAACATTACCTGGTAATGAAGCATTATTATGGGCATATATTCGATTTATTATGGACGAACAAATTCATGAAGAGCTACTATTCGCGAAAACTTTGGAGACGGACACTAAAGGTGAATCAATATTTAATGTCCTGAGTGATTTTTTTAAGAAAAAATCAATTCCATTCGCAAACGTTATTTCGGTGGCAACAGATGGAGCTCCTGCCATGGCCGGGCGATGTCGTGGGTTTATAAGCCATCTTAAAAGAATTATACCAGAGGTAATTGCAATTCACTGTGTCATCCACCGACAACACCTAGTAGCGACAAATTTGAGTGCTAAATTGCACCAATCGCTTCAATTTGTGATTAATGCAGTTAACAAAATAAGAAGCAATGCATTGAATACGCGTTTATTTCCACAATTGTGCGATGAAAATGATGAAGACTTCCAACGATTGCTCTTACATACTGAAGTACGCTGGTTGTCGAAAGGTGCATGTTTAACAAGATTTTTCTCACTTTTTGAATCAGTTTTAGAGTTTCTGGAAAGTAAAGATCCAGATTTAAAAGAATACCTGATCAATTTGAAAGCAGATATCGCGTATTTGACAGATTTGTTCAAAAAATTTAATGACATTAACTTACAATTACAAGGGGACAGCCTCAATTTAATAAAAACAAAGGGTGTAATTTCAGCTTTTCTTGGAAAATTGAAATTTATGAAGCAAAATATTATTCGGCGCGAATTTTCCCAGTTTTCAAACTTGTCACAGGTAGAATGCCTTGATGAGGATTTTCACACATACGTTCAACATTTAATTGCCCTGCATGATGACTTTAAAATCAGATTTGAAGATATTCTGACGATGGAAGTACCACCATGGATCATAAATCCACTTGATGAAACGGAAGTGGAGAATGTGATATTACAAGAGGAGCTACTCGAGCTTAGCACTAATGAGGAACTGAAGGTGAAATTTAAAAGAGGGTATCAAACATTTTGGCTGCAGGCAGAAATACCCGAAAAATATCCTGGATTGTGGGGAATTGCGAGAAAGCTTTTGATAGCGTTTCCCTCGTCATATCTTGTCGAGAAAAGTTTTAGTGTCGTTACAAACCTTTTAACAAAAAAAAGGAGCAGATTGAATAATATCACAGAACGGGGAGGTTTGCGGTTATTCCTAACAAAACTGAAGCCAAATATTGATAATTTGCTGTCAATCCATCAAGTACATCACTCCCACTAAAATTATGACTATTTTGTGATTGTCATTGTAGAAGTTACGTTATTAATATTTAATTTTAATTATTTTACGAGTGTTATCATATTACAACGTAATATGATAACAACAATAATTAATAGTGTAATAATTACATATTTGAATAAATACAACACAAGGAAATATACTATTTTTCTTTTTATTTTTACCACTCCGAATGGGGAGTTTTCTAAATAAAATATGTGCGAATTGATTGGTTTCTTGTGCTGTGAGTAGATGTCAAAGGAGTAATGTTGGATGGAATCACTTTTTTGATTGGCTAACTTTACTTTTTTGACATCCACTCACAGCACAATCAATTAATTAACTAACCAATAACTCAGCCGCAACGCAAATTTCCATAGTTAGATTCTAATTTTCACATTTTTTGTCGAGTTTTGGGAATATGGTAGAAATGTAGCTACAGGGGGTCCACCGGAACCAGCAAATCTTTCAAAGTGGTCTATGAGAAAAAAAAGTTTGGGAGCCTCTGGTTGGTAATATAATTTTTATTGTGTTTTTGATATTACATTGGCATAATTTTGTTAGACGATCTTCCAAAGAGAATCACAATGAGTGCAGAATATTATTTAAATTTCCTTTTCTGTGCTACTGCTAAAATTGCTCATCAAAAAATCTACCTGGAAAGTTGCACGAGTGATCATTATTACAACAGGATAACGCAATATTACATTCGACTCGCCAAACTATTGTAGAAATGTGCTGAGAATTACTCCCTCATCCGCCCAAACGATTGTTTTCAGAATTTAAAAAACATGTACCTTTCACCTTAAAAAGATTTTGAAGACGAGAATAACGTTAACAACTTATTATCATATAATACTTTGATGATCAAATTTTAGATCTTCTAGTTACAGATATTCACTGTAAATGAAGTTAGAAGCATCTAAATAAACTTTCTTTCTCAAACACTGATTGGTCTGAGCCCTAGAAAGCCGTTGTTATCAATTTGGTTAAATTAGCTAGTGTTATCTTCTATGCGTAGCTTTTCCCCAATGAATCATTTCTTATACAGGTATATAAATTGGAACAGCTATATCTGACTATTAAAAAAGCATCCAAATTTGACTATTTAAAAAGTGTCCGTTTTTAATCACTATAATATGAATCTGTACATACTAATGCAAGTTCAACAAAAGTTGAAGAAATTAAATTAAGATTTTTAATTTATTCTCCATATTCTCCTGATTTTACCATAAGATTTTTTCATTTCTTTCGTTTATTACAAAACATTTTTGCCATTAAAAACTTCACATTTTGAGAAGCTTGTCAAAAATACTTAAACTTGTTTTTTCATTATAAATCATTTGAGACAGTGTAATACACTTTCTGAAATGAAGTCCTGAATTTTTCTTCTTATTCGTTCAGTTAGAGTACCAGCTTCACATCTATTGATCAACACAAGCACATAAGAGGTGTTAAATATCTTAATTTCTGTTTCTAAAGATAATTCTTCTTTTCTGAAGTATGGGCTGCCTAGTGAGCTTATTGGAATTAATAATTCTATTATTTATTTTTGTTTCCATGTCGCGTTGTGAGTTGATTATATCGACGCCGAATACTTAAAATCTTCCTTTGCCATATCCATATTGATAATTACTTTCTCACATTCTTTTACAACGACGATGGTTTTTGTTTTCTTTATGTTTATTTTCAGACCGATTTTTTTTAATTCCTCGTTCCTTGTTTGGAGAGTTTCACCGAATCATTCGAATAAATATTATATATATCTGCTGCAGATTATACACTTCAACTCAGACATACCTTGGACTCTGCTTTTACATACATTTTGATATGTCATCCATCAAAGCAATAGCATCAAAGTAATTAGTAATCAATTCTTTTGAACTGATATTATGTGTTCCAACTATGTTCGTTGTTATTTTATACAGGCTTTTTATTGCTCTGAGTAACGTTCCTCCTACTCCTCTCTTTTGTAGTATGCTCCAAATTTTATCTCTGGATAAATGATCAAAAACACTCTCGAAATCCACGAAACACGTTCAAATTTTGTTATTATATTATACTGCCCTCTCGATTACTTGTTTCACACTGAATATCATCTTTGCCTGGTCGGAATCCGCTCTAGTTAGTCTCAAACTTACATACGTTTAACTTTATCTTTTGATGTCAACTCTTATTTTGTGCTGTTCGCACATCACACTAAGAATTGAGATACGCCTATAATAATTACATCAAATATGAAGTACTACCCAGAAATTCCCGGAATTTGAATGTACCGTGCGAAGGGATGACAGTACAGCTCTATAGCACTAGATGATGTGAGCTACGTCTATACTAAGTTAGTCTATCATACGGTATTTTGCTAGGTGGTGCCAAACAGTGTTCGTGCTTATATTTGTTAGGTTGTGTTTGAGTTATTTTCCAATGCTACAACGTCTGATGCGAAAGAGCAAAGAACATGCATCAAATTCTGCTTCAACCTTGGAAAAACAGCAACGTAACTATGAAAATGCCCAAACAAGCGTTTGGTGAGGATAATTTAGGCCAGACGCAAACTTATGAGTGGTACAACCGTTTTAAAAATTCACGTGTTTCGATTGATGATAAGGGTTCCGGTCGTCCATCGACGGAAAAAATACGCCACAAAATGTGGCAAAAGAGTGTGGTGCTATCCTGCAAGGCCGAAAGAGAACAATCCATGACATTTGCAAAATGCTGTGTTTTGCCGCGAAGTTTGTGCCAAGGTTATTCAGCATTGAACAAAAACGGCATCGTCTTCATGTGTGCACAGACCTGAAAGAAACTGCCGAAAGGGATGCGAACTTCAGCACCAGAACTGGCGACGAATTATGGGTGTACGGGTATGATTCCGAAAGAAAGCAACAGTCATCGCAGTGGAAGATGTCATGGTTACCATGACCGAAGAAAGCATTGCAAGTTCAAAGCAACGTCAAGTCGATGTTGATTTGATTTTTTGACGCTGATGGCTTCGTGCGTAACGAATTTCTCCTACTAAGTCAAACAGTTAGTAGACGATTTTATCGCGATGTTCTTCGACGACTAAGAGAAAACATTCACGCAAGAGGTCTGCCAAGAGGCGCAACAACTCGTGGATCCTACACCACGTCAATGCACCAACCCATACGTCACTTGATCCGCGTCAATTTCTAGCTTCAACGAAGACGCCAGTACTACCACTTCCCTGTTCGCCAGATTTTGTCTCTTGTGACTTCTTCCTGTTTCCGAAGTTAAAAGTGAAGCTCAAGGAGCGCTGTTTTGAGACGATTGAGGAAATCACAGGCATTGTTAAACACGTTAATACGCGAAGACTTCCAGCACTACTTCCAGTCATGGACAAGTCTGAGTATTGATGCGGATAGAAAGCACTTTGAAGGGGATGGTTTTGAATATTGCGAAAAATTAATTGTTTCTTTCACATTTCAGGAATTTCTGGGTAGCACCACGTACTTTAAAATTTCTGACTTTACGCCACCATTCCTTCGGTTATTCCATTTTTTAATTTTTCTAATAGTTGTCCACTTCTTCTACACTTATCCGTTTTTCCATACTAAATCTGTCATTTTCTATCGTGTATTGTAAATTATCTTTGCTGGATTCGCTTAATTTTTCAGTGCAATATTCTAATCATCTATCGCTTATTTGTTCCTCGGTCGTTAATAATAATAGCTTTCTCTTTGTCTTCAATACTAATAATTCGGTTATTATTTTTCTTTTCCCTTTTTAATGTTTTCAGAGTTCTACATAAAAGTTTATATTTCCGTTCATATTTTCTTCCATTTTTCTCCGAATTGTTCCCATTCTTTGCCTCCAATACTTTTTCCTTAATGCCCTTTCATTTTATTTTATATGCAATGTATGTTGTCCAGTTCTATCACTCAAGTATATTTTCTACAGTTAATAAATCATAAAATGACTAAATTCTTGTATTTGAACGACTTGTAGATTACCAGCACAAAGGACCATACTATGTTGCTATATCGTCTCAGAAATTTCCGACAAGCCTTCAGCGCCGGAAGTCATGAGGCGGACACTATGAGAGTTTTAATGACTTCGCAGATTTGATTTAATTATGTGGAAGCAGTATTCATGAATAATAACGAAGGTAGTAATCCTTTTAGAAGTTTCGGGCATATGTCGATGTAGCAATATACACATTGTAACTCAAGCGCGCTCAATTGGTACCAGTAGGTGGTAATCGTTATATAGTACGATATCGTATTTTATAGGCGAGATTATACTTGTCAAATATAGATAGAGTTAGTCACTATACTCGTACCTTGTCATTGACTTATAATTGTCACGCCGATTGGTGGATTAGTCGACTAATCAACTCTAAAAACTTAAAAATTTAATGATCTAAGATGATGTATGTATACAAAAAGTTTTTTTTTAATAAATCGAACACAATATAATAAATTAAATACAGCAGCTTAAATAGTTAATTGACGAAGGAGATACTTGTTGAAACTTCATTATAACGCTAAGAAATAAGTAATTAAACTTCTAGTTTCAAAAATTCATCAGGTGGATGAAATAGTATTTCATTCACGTGATGAAGCCATTGTATGGCGAAACAATATTGTAGTGGTATTTACAATAAAAGAATTTTTGAAACTAGAAGTTTAATTATTTATTTCTTAGCGTTACAGCAGTTTAACTAAGTGTAAGTTCAAACTATATCATGGTTATATTCATGTAAGCACTAAAAAATAAATAGAAAAGACATTGGTAGCATTATTGATATGCGACTCGAAGAATATTTATAAAATTGCTTGGAATAATAATCGTCCGGCAAGTCGAGACGACTGCTAAATACTAAAAGCAGAGCTTAAAAAATTACTTTGATATAATATAATTCCATAGGCTTTCACGGCCGTTGTCACTTGTAGTACAACCGCCTTGCGGGTTTCGCCGTTGTCTTCACTCGACGTAGCAAGTTTCCACAATATTGTTCCCACGGAAACCATATTTGCGGTATCATTACTCATTAATATTTGTTTTTTTGAAAATTAAAATTTCTTCATTATATTTAGCACCTCCTTTGCAATTACTTCAGCGGTACGTTTTCCTAGTATTTTATTAGCTAGTAAAATTGAAACCGGTTCAGGACTTCTATTATCTGTACCATGACATTAAGAACATTACTTTTTGACGGTAAGTTCACTCGTCCACACATAACCGGACCAATGATATTATTGCAGAAAGAGTAAAATAGTTCATTACCTATCTAATAAATTAAACGGTCTATTATACATAATGAATGTTAATATTAATTCGTTTATTTACATCTTTTACTTGTTATACCGCTTACATTTTTTCGAAGCGCGTAGGATTGACCAAACATTCGCAGTGCCAATTCTACTAATAAAAGAATGATGTCACACCTATTGTATTCAACTAAAAGTTATTTTGTTATGCTTATATGTTATATCGATTGTCATTGAAATAAAAAGACAACGTAGGAAAAATGGAAAGACGCAATTATATAGAATATACATCCATTTTTTTTTGTAAAATTCGCTCACCTAAGCGAGAAAAAATCACAAATATATTTAAAGAAAAATTGTTACGGCACTGTGCGACCGATTATATTATAAAAAATTCAGAGACGATATTTTAAATTTGACCAACAATAACGTCCGTCAGTTTGAAGTTTCGGCCACGACTCAGTATGTTCGATATGATTTACATTTATGTCTTCGATTAAAGATAGAGTGTTACCAAATAGAATTTAGAGAACATCTTATATGTTCTTTTAATAAATCTACTTTAAAAATTCAATGCTAGTATAAATTTTTAATAGCTGACTGTCGTACCAGGTTATCGAACCAACAAAAGTTAGACACAATGTTATCGTTTTTGTAAACATAAACATTGCCACCCTTTAAACACAATAGCGGCATTCTGAATCGATACTAATATTTTATATTTATTACTTCCCCAACAAAAAAGACATTCTCGTAATACACATGAAAATAAAATCCCGTACTAGTTTTGGCTGTATTAAATTAACCTTTCTGGTGACATTTCTAATTCGACATTAATCAATTTAAATAAGTCACATTTCATCAAAATGTTAAAATTATTTGAATATGATAAAATATTAATATTATCAAAATTAGAAGGACGATCCATAAGAAATGTAGCTAAAATATTTAATATAAGTAAATCTACGATTTTGAGTGTTAAGAAAAAAATGGAAAGGAGGAAGATGGAAGTGTCAACAGGAAAAAAGGTTCTGGGCGACCGAGAATTTCAAATAAGCAACAACATGAATTTTTACTAGATTACACAGGTCTACAAAATTAAACTTCTTGACAGATGGTTTTATTTTGAAAACTGATTTAAATAATTTTGGTAGGCTGATTTCAATAATTCTATGCATTTATTTGTATCACGTATGTTTTTTTTGCAAATATTAAATGAAAAAAACGATATTTCTAAAAAAATTTATTTGTTTATTGAGTAAAAAGGTGGAATACAAGTTAAAAAAGTGGAAAAAATACTTTACTGAGTCTTTTTTAAGTGAAATCTTTGTCTTTTTGCCAGAAACTGCGTTGTCCGGACATTCGGTTGTATGTTTTTAAAGGCATATCCCGTTGTATTAGTCCGCCATCATCGTTATGCTCCATCTGCCTTGGTATCGCCGTTCCACGACGATGAAAGTGTTGTAACATATTTTGAACAATATTTTCGTAGTTTTCGTCCTTAGAGTTCCCAAAGAAACTTATCAATTACTTCTTTAAATGAAACCCAGGCGTTTTTCTCGACATTGGTCATTGTGTTTTGAA
Source organism: Melolontha melolontha (assembly GCA_935421215.2). Taxonomy (NCBI): domain Eukaryota; kingdom Metazoa; phylum Arthropoda; class Insecta; order Coleoptera; family Scarabaeidae; genus Melolontha; species Melolontha melolontha. The sequence goes on along the minus strand of OW285242.1, from coordinate 89,386,988 downwards.
AATCCTTGTCTTTGCATAATGTTCTTATCTGCGGCCCAACAAAAATACCTTCTTTTAACTTGGCATCGGATAAGGTTGGAAATGCTTTAACAAACTGCTTCATCAAGCCAAGTTTGATATGGAGAGGAGGCAGTAAAACTTTGTTGGGGTCAACGAAGCTATCTCTTAATACATTTTTGCTACCAGGTGTAAGGCTTGTTCTAGAGGGCCATTCTATTTGAGTCCAATGTCTATCCCTTGCTCGACTATCCCACTCACAAATAAAGCATGGAAATTTTGTATAACCTCCTTGTTGTCTTAGTAGCATGCACAGCACTTTAGGGTCTCCACAAAACATGCACTGATGTTCTTGGTAGTTTATTTTCTTTAAAAGAAGTTCAAAATTTTCATACGTTTCCATTAAATGTACCGAATGGGCAACGGGAACCGAGGCCAGCTCGTTACCATTGTGCAATAAAACGCCTTTTAAACTACGCTTACTTGAGTCAATAAACAGGCGCCATTCTTCTTTTACATACGGCACATTTCCTAATTTTGAAATTAAGTCAGGAATATTGTTGCAATACACTAGCGGTCCGTCTTGAGTAAAATATTGAAATAACCCTTTTTCGCGATCCCGGTAAAAGCTTGATGTGAGGCCAGGTGCCAGTAAATGTTTCTCACGAAGTCGGGAGGCTAACAATTCGGATGCATCCTTTGGAAGGTGCAAATCTCTTATTAAATCATTTAGTTCGCTCTGGTTAAACACTTCGGGCTCTCTGAAATCTGGTGTGAAATCTGAGTCATCTGGGTCGCAATTAGATTCCTCTGATTCTGACGATATGACGTTTTCTAGTGCTTTTGGGGCGGTATGTATCGGTACATCTGGTCCATGAGGAACTGGTCGAATAGCAGAGTCAAGATTGGGATACACAATTTGTTTCTTATTTTTTCTGTTGAATCCTTGAACATTACACGAACAAAAATAACAATCATCACTGTGATTTCTACGCTCTCGCTATACCATAGAAACACCAAAGCTTAAACATTTCTTCCTACCTTTTTGCCAGTTTCTTAATGCTTCAACGCAAACGGAACAAACAGTATGAGGAGCCCAGGACTTGTCTTGGACGTCAATTTTTACACCAAAATAAGTGTGGTATACATTTTTCACAAACGAAGTTATAGTTTGCCTCTGCTTTACTACGACATAACTATCACAGATATAACAAAAGTTATTCGGATTGTTCACACAATGTCTTCTTTCCATATTTATACGTTCTAGAACACTTAAAATACGCAACAACGAAGACAACAAGCGCGCGGACACAGTAGCACGACGACTAACACAACCAAACTGCACATAAGCAGGTTTCAACGTTGTATTGACGCTTCTGCGCCGACTCTGTTGCTTTGCTGAGAAATCTAATATTAACCAATGTTGCCAAATCACATTTAATTTCATAAAAATCTATTTATTTAAAAATCTTGCCTAACATGGAACAAACATATTCTTGTCATAGGTATGTATATTAATAAATTAACATTTTCAAGATATAGAGCGCTATAAAAAAAAATTACGTGATAAAGCAAAAATATGGCGTTTTTTTGGAATAAGGGCCCCCAAACATATACAAATTAGCAAACAGCTTTCAAACATCAAAATCACTGTAGACCTGTGTTATTTAAGAGAAAATCCATTCGAATCTGTAAGAGATGCTGTATTTCACACAATTTTTTAGGATCTTGGTCAACAGCATGCCGCAGCAGTAGCACTTCCGAATTAAAAGAAAGTATGCAAGTGCTAAAAACAGTTGTTATTTGTACAAAATAAACAATCCAGTGTATTATTTTTGTTAAATTATATACATTACATATACATTATATATATTTTCGGGCGAAAAAATATTCCAATCAAGCCGGCCAGGTGGCCATGGTCAGGTGAATGTGTATCGCCCAAGAAGCACAAGATATGATTAAAGATATGTGTCTCCGCCAAATAGATCTGGAAGATTTTCTGTTAACGTCTGGATGTGTGCACAATCATTAAATTCACATTAAACTCACAATCATATCTCGATATTTTAGAGAATGTTATGCTTCCGTCAGTATCACAACCATATCCCAATAATACTTTCGTTTTTCAACAAGATAGCAATCCTGTGCACACAGCTAGAGTTATCACACAATGGATTACCATTCGGAACGTTGACAGATTACCTTGGCCCTCATGCAGCTAGGATTTAAATCCGATTTAAAACACTGGGGTGTAATAATGAAACAAATGTATGAACGAAAGTTTCCGTAATAAAAATGAATTATGGGCGGCAATTGAGAATGCTTGGGAGGAATTAAGCGAGGATCGGGATATTTGAAGAAAGCTTATCCTGTCAATGCCAACAAGACTTGTACAGGTTTCAGAAGCTAATGGTGCAATGATTAAGTACTGACTCTTATAATTAGATACCTACTTCTATATTCGTATGTTTATCGTGTTATTATTAACAATATATGATATTAACCCAATTTTGTATTTGATTTTATACTAAATACCGCATTGTCAAACGAATTACATACACTATTTTTCCTGTAGCGATCGACCTCTGTCATAAACAATGTTTGACATCATACCTAGTTCTGTTGCCAAATATTTCCACATAAATAATAACGGGTGTTCAGAAACATTCGAAGTCAAAGTAGTCCTTGAAAATATGAAGTCATGTCTGAGATAGATTGATTTTTGACAGACAACAGTTGACATTTAATAATTATTACAAATCAGATACTTAAGTAAAGATATACGATTTTTTGTTCAGAGCCCACTTGACTTCGAATGTTTCTGAACATCCGTTATAATGTTTATATTTTGATAGATAGGTTATGTTTATGTGAGGTTGGGTTTAATAATTTAATTAACATGTTGTGTTTGATGCTATTAAGACATTAATTTCCAGTAATATGTATGGGCGATATTTTAAAATTAAACCATAATTAATAAACGTAAATAGTGAAAGTCGTCATTAAGGGCATTTGTACAGCATTCAGTGCTAAAATTATGTATAAAATTTAAATTTTGCTTTGTCTCTTTTGACGTTTTCATAATTAAATTTGTATCTTTAATTTGTTATGGATAGACACATATAAGCACTTTGGAAGCAGATTTAAGTATATTTACCTAAGGAATATATTTAACAAATATAATAAAAACTCTGTTAGGTGTTTATTGGAGTATTAATTTCCAGTTTTATACGTAGTAACAATAATTATAGATAATTTTAAAATAACCGGAATGTAAATATATTTGTAATACTGAGCAAAGTAAATTAAACAAGTCCTATAATTAATTTGCAAGTAATGTAACATTTTCTGTTGACATATGATTAATAATATTTGCAGCGATGTGTATAATTAATATAATTATACCAGGTGATTCAGTTTGGTATTCGCCCACCTGTAACTTTTTTACTTTTAGAAAAAAGTATTAAAAACCATATATACTCGTAAATTCGATGGCAAAGCCTATTGGATGGGATCAGCAATTTATCTTTGCAATGACATCTGTCAAAAAAGTGACTGTCAACTTTTTTTTTTCAAATGACACCCTGTATATTTTTTTGCACAATTTAATAGGTATTTTATTTCTAATTCCAAATATGTATCACTATGATAAAATAATAAAAAACAATCACAAAAATAATAAAAGTTTATTCAGATGCGTAACAAGTAGATGACGATGAAAACAATTATTAGGAAAATTTATTTAATAGTTTTAGCAAAAAAACTTAATTCATCAAATGCTCGAAATGTGCACCGTTCATCTCAAGACACATTTCAGCCCTATGTAATACCTCCTGAGTACAGACACGCAAAAGAACTTCTTGAGTCAATTGACGACATTCATGTTTTATTCTATTCTGCAGATCTTCCAAATCAACTAGAGGTGTTGTATAAACCCTCCCCTTAAGATATGGCTACAGAAAGAAATCAAGTGGCGTGAGATCCGGAGATCTGGGGGGCCACTTTACTTCCACACTACGATTTCCATTCCATCTCCCAGTATAAACTTCATTTAAATAATTGGTGACAATTCTACCGCCATGAGCTGGTGCGCCGTCTTGTTGTAATATCAGATTTGACCGTATTTGTAACGGAACATCGTTCATATATTCGTATAATTCTTCCCTTAAAAATTGTAGATACCTTTCCGCCGTGAGTGTGCCTTCATAAAATTTTAGTTCAATAATTTTTGCATTAAGGATGCCACACCACACATTTATTCCCCAAACATTTTGAAAATTGGTTTCTCGAAGCCAGTAAGGATTATGTTCTGACCAATAGTGGCAATTGTGGCGATTCACTTTTCCATTGTTATGAAATCGAGATTCGTCTGACCACATGATAAGATGTAAAATCCCAACTTCGTGGGCATAGTTCAGCCAGGCTATAAAGTTTACCCGTTCGTCGTAATCTCGAGGAAGCAAAGCTTGATGTACGTGAATTTTAAATGAATGCAGTTTATTATCTTTCAAAATCCGTTGAATTGACGAAAAATAAATATCAGTTTCATCAGCTATTTGACGAATGGATATGTGGGGATCAACACTTACTCGCTAAAACTGCAATTGCATTGTCTTCATTTCTTGTAGTCCTTGGTCTAAAAGCACTTCTCTTCTTCTTGAAACTCCCAAATGCACCCAACTTTCTTGCTAGTTTTGCAAATAATTTGTCAGATGGCAATGATCTCTCTGGATACCGTTGTTGGTATATTCGTCTACCCTTACTATTTTTTTGGCATTCCCCATAGATTAAAATCATATCTAACTTCTCTTGGTTTGAATGCACAGCCATTTTTTAAAGAAATTACAACTAAGTGACGCGCCGTGATATTTGTTGTTGACAGTTAAAAGTGAATTGAAATTATTTTCATGGGTAAATATTTTTTTACTAGAACTTACAATATCTCCACGATTTTAGTGATTAATTCTGTTACTCTATCCAAAAGTAAAGAGTATGATACATATTTGGAATTAGAAATAAAATACCTATTAAATGTTGCAAAAAAATATACAGGGTGTATTTGAAAAAAAAGTTGACAGTCACTTTTTTGACAGATGTCATCGTAAAGATAAATTGATCATCCTATCCGATAGGTTTTACCATCGGATTCACGAATGTATATGGTTTATTATACTTTTTTCTAAAGGTAAAAAAGTTACAGGTGGGCGAATACCAAACTGAATCACCTGGTATATAAGTTCAACGATATATATATTTTATTTGCATTATTACATTAATCTTCGCTGTCATGGTAGTCCAAAGAATCTGAATCTCGGTTAACATTAATTATCAATGGTGATTTGGAGAAAAATATTAATTTAGGCCCAGGAATAAATTCATTTTTATTTTCAGCATTTACTATTATATACTTAAAAACAAGAAGGTTTACTTCTACATGTAAAAGCAAAACCAATGTAAGTACAACCTTCTGCCATCTACTTTAGTACTCGTTACTGATCTTGTTACGATCTAACAACAGTCCTATTTTGAAATATACACGTTTCATACAAAAGTATAGATTAGATATTTTTTGCTTATATTTAAGATACATTCACAAAAATGTTAGCCTTTGTAAAACTACAGTTGGAAGTTTCATAAAGATATGACGTGGATCATCTTTTTTCCATTTAAAACCCTTGTGTAAGAATTTTTGAGAAAATATATCTGGCTCAGTTAATTTGCCACGTAAAATTTGTAGTGTAATATGTTCATCTAAAAAATTATTGATATAGATTTGGAGAATATATAATCACAGACTAGAACAGACCAGTAACAAGGTTTAAAAATTAATCCGTGAACTATCCTTGTTTAACAAATGCAACAGCAATTTGTAACTATCTTTGTCACATAGGTACTTGATGAGGCCTTAGTGAGAGGTGCTGATATCGTCCTATCAAATTTGAAAGGAACATGTGCTTTCTTTAAGCGGCAATTGAGGCCATTTTGGATTTTATATTTGCAAGCGTCTGTCGAGGTAGTTTGAAGTAGTTTTTTATATTATTCTTATCTTATATAGTTATTGGTTTTAAGTATAGTGTATATATTTAAAGTTACAGTTTCAGTACCGTGTAAGATAAACTTTAGACTAATTATTTGTTAAATATGTCGAATTTGAAGCACTGGCATTGGTAAGTGGAAACATGCAGATACAGCCGAGTAATGTTTGTTCTAAAAGTCTTTACAAAGTATTTCTTATGAACAATAATATTATTTATAAATTTGCAAGCGTTCTAATACTAGTCATATAAATTTTGCAAGTTATGTGAAAACAATCCTTTTTATATAAAATTTGTTTGTAGGTGACATAGGAAAATGGATTTCAAATGTATTGTTTGTGGTTATGGGGAGGACGAAGTAGATAAATTGCGTTACTTTTCCAAAAATCTAGAAAAGTGAGTATTTGCTTATTTTTTTTTATACTTATATAGTCTACTATACAGTTTTTTCTGTTGTATATTTGTAATACGCTTACTGTTGACTGACATATTTTGTTGAATGTAGGTCAAGAATTTGGACAGAGGCAATGGGAATTATCTCAACTGATTCACTCCGCGACCATAGAATTTGCAGTTGATACTTTACGCCTGATTCCTATCAAAGCTCGCTTTTGATTTGAAACGTGATGCAGTTCCAATACTTTATTCGATGACTACTTCATCCTCAGTTCTATCATAAGTCTCTGGTAATATTACAGAAGAACTTGTGGGAGCCTGTAGCTTTAATATCTTCAGCTTCTGATAACCGCAGAGAGGTATTTGAAGAAATGCAACGAGGATCATTCAAACAACCAGATGAACTACTGCCTCTATCAGATGTATCAGCATCAAAGTACTTTCCTTTTTATACATTGCTATTTAAACACAATAATCTTTGTAAGAATTATTTATTTAAAGATGTGCTTTATTTCAAAGCTGCACACAAGAGTTATAATGTATCATTACATTAAAGCAATATTAAAGATGATCCACAACATACAACTTTTTGTTGTAAATGGTGAATGAATAAGCTAGATAATATATCAAGAGCATACAAAATTTAATTATACATAAATTATATATATATATATATATATATATATATATATATATATTAACTTATCTTATATTGATATAATTCCAATATTGACTATTCAATCGTTATCATACTTGAATTTATCAATATGCAACATATAAGAAAAGAAACTTGTTTGTAAAACATCTTACTAAAATTTAAATATCATTGTTTTTATATCTAAAGTATATCATAATATGGCAGCTGCTTGAACACAATAAGCCGTTGGCTGGTGTATGAAGGAGCTATAAAAAGACTTTTGCACAACATTGTTTAAAATTATGTTTCTTTGTAGGATATTCATTGAATGAACTTGTGGTCTGAAAAGTCAAGCCAGGGAAAAGATACCCTTTAATATTATAAAGAAAAGAGAAGATCACCTAAGAAAATTGAAGGAGGAGTAGACGGCGTGCGAGGATAATGAAGGATTTATGCAATATTTATAATTCTTATGTAATAAATGTAATAATGTAATGTTTAGGGGCATGCCATTGTCCACGGTGAACTTTTTGGCTGCTCAAGTTCATTAGGCAAAGCATAATCGTAAAGGCAGAAGGTGAACACTTCATGATAAAGTTAGCATTACAGAAGCGAAGTCCAAAGTGTTATAGTCTGCTCCAGAAATTTGTAGCTCTACCCTCGAGAAGAACACTTACAAGTTAACTGGAAAAAAATCAATTTGAAGCCGGAATCAATCCTCATTTATTTAGGCCTATCGATCATTGCTTGAAATCTGCAAAGGAGGAGGACAGAATTCGTATAATATCCTTTGATGAGATGGATATAAAACAACACATCCAATATGATGCTGCTGCCGACCGTATAAGAGGGTTTGAAGACTTTGGACATGAAAAATCCGAGATGTTTGCAACCAAAGCCTTGACTTTTATGGCACAAGGTCTTCGTCTAATTGATAATTATAAATTTTGTCCATGATTTGCAAATTTATATTTAGTTATTGTTATTACTCATTGCACCCTATTTAGAAAGCACAACAATTGTTATTAGTTTAAGAATATTCCTATGCGTACAAGCTTTAAAGTAAGAAGCACATGTTAAAATTATTCTTGTAATATTTTTACTTCTTACATTATTTCGGGATTCTAATTAAGTATATAAAATAATGAGTATTAAAGTTGTTTAATTTCCAATTTTACATGTTCCGAAAAACGTTTTGTTGAAGAAGAAATCGGTCAAGAAGTAAACAACGATTCTATTTGTCCACAGCAATTGACTAGTCTTTTTATACCAATTAACTGCCAATGTTGTATTTTGGTTAAAAGTAATGGTGAGTGTACACCTCCAAAGCACCCGTTCTTTCCACTCTGATTAGTGGTTTCGGTGTTACTCTTTGGCGTTACAGTATACAAGACATATTTTTGACAAGCAATGTTATGTAAAGTTATGAATATATAATTCGCCTATCGCAAATAAATTAGCTTGCATAAGTATATTATTCATAGGAATATTAATTTAAACAGAAGGTAGTATACAAATGAAACAGACATGCAATATACACGTCTGTAACTGTACACATACACCTCGTATTTTCCAGCATTTACTTCTGCTTAAGACACGTGTTTCTGCCATTTACTTTAGGCGTCATCAGTTAAGCTAGTGAAGTAAAGCTTAAACAAATCGCCTCATAAGGTATAGCAAATTTTGTCCTATCAGGTGGCACCATATAATCTAGTGACGTCTGACGGACGAAAAAGACTATGACGGTACAGAAAGGAAGAAAATACGTATATAGGTGTATAGAAGGTAGTATGTTTTGGATATTTGTATTGTACTTATATTATTGCCAAAACAAATTGATGTACAAAATAAAAATATTTTGAAAAAATGTTTGTGTACTTTATATGTACCTGTTATATATACTTTATTGCATTATGTATTGCAACTTTTACAAAGTAAATAATTTAATATTATGTTATCTAAACATATGGACAATATTATTTTTAATTAAAATTCTCAAATTACAATTAACTAGTTTAATTGTAAATAAGTAGCGTTACTGACAGTACATGCTATATAAAAAATATGTATAACACTGTAATTAATTTAATGTGAAATTTCATACAAACTGGTTAAAATGATGGTAATTCTTCTTATCATTTTTCCAGTTGGTATTAAATTTTCTGCTAAATTAATTACGTGTTATACGAATTTAATATTTTAATTTACATAGTATTTATTTAAATTTAGCGCCTAAATGTCGATAGTGCTGCCTCTCACTGAGGCCTCATCACAATGTGACAAGGATATAACTATCTCTGTCTATAGTTTCGGATACTTTTTTCCATGTAGTTGCCGGTCTCTTCTAGTCTGTGATATAATATATTATATATAATATATAAAAATTATGTAATTGATTGTCATAGTATTTATATTATCTCTCTTACAAAAGTAATTGATAACACAAACGGCGTATATCAGAGAAAATTATACAAGTCTGAAAGCACACTTCAGTTAACGTCAATATAAAAATGACAAATTGTGACAAATAAAACTAATATGAAAGCAACAACGTTGGAATTTCGTATAACCTAATATAGTAAAAAAATTCCTAAATACTACGATGATAATATATAATAATATAGTACGTACAAAACTTATGCAGATGACAAAAATTACGTCACAATTTTTGTTTATATGACGTAAGTTGATTGCTATAGGAAAAATAGTATATGTTGATGATCACATCACATTTGCTTCACATCTTATATGTAAAATTTGTCAACTCTAAAATCAGCTTACATTAGTAAATAATCTCAAAAAATAAGCTATTTGACATTAAAGTACACGGGATTTTATTGCAAGCCAGTGTACATATTTACATTCTTAATATTTCGAGCTCATTGGCGGAACATAATACAATTTTCAGAAGGTTTTTAATTTTAGGGTTCGCGTCATTGACAATATTTTGTATTCATATTCTGTACAAGGGTTATTCAAATTTTTGAAACCATAGAAATTTCAAAAAATTTTTCAAACAAGAACTTTTTGGTTTTAAGCAAGCTATTGTAAGAACATATTTCTAATCTACATGTTGCTCGTGTTATCATGGAAACTGTATTAAATTTGTTTTTTTTTTTGAAATGCCCTGTATATTTTTACATAGCTGAAATCCTCGTGAGATAGGGCTTTTGTGTATACAACTATGTCTCTATTTTGCTCCATTCTTGAGATATTTACTATTATTTGTAATTTTTACCAACTGAGACGTTTTTAAGTTACTTGCAAATAATCATCTCGGCAACCACGCTGCCACCAATGTGCAGTATGTTTATTTACAGTCTCACAAAATATCAACCAAACAATAATAAAAAGCAATCAAATTAACAAAAAAAGTTGAAATCGCTGTATTAAATGTTCGAATTGTAAACCCTGGGCGATTTGATAACGCACTAATCTCTCCTCAAATTCGCGTAAGCAGTTTCCAAAATGATCTACACTAACGTTTCACGCTTTATGGCAAATCGTGTCCTTAAAGTTCTTCAATATTTTGTGGCATATTGGTATATACTTTTGATTTAAGATATCCCCAAATGAAGAAATCTAATATTTGCTAATCCGGCGATCTTGGTGGACATTCGATAAATCCTCTCCTTCCTATCCATCTTTGTGGAAAAGCTGTGTTTAAATAATTTCGAACTTCCACACAGTAATGAGAAGCTCCATTTTGTTATAACCATACATTGTCTAGTTGTTGCTCATTGAAAATGTTACGGAGATGAGGCACTACTTCATTCTGTAGTAAAGCTAAGTAACGTTCTGATGTTAACGTGCCGTTGATAAAAAATTGTCCCACTATTCTGTTCCCAATAATACCTAGCCAAACGTTAACTTTTTGACGATATTGCATATGAACTTCCTCAGACCAGTGGGGTTGTCTGCTGACCAGTACCTGTATTTGTTCCTGTTTACTAATCCATTTAAACAGAATGTGGCCTCATCAGAGAATAATATTTTACTTAATATATTAGGATTATTATTAATCATGTCTTGTATAACCTCACAAAATTGTAGTCTCTTATCTGAGTCATCTTCCTTCAATACGTGAATTAATTAATAAATAATAACTTTATAAGCATGTACTTTTTCTTTTTCAAGAATCCTATGAACTGATGATTGACTCATCTCATGATCTAATGCTAGTTGGCTTGAACTAATTTTAGGAGTCTCTACTATTCGCTCCATTATTTCGTGTGTTTTATATTGAGTCGTAGCAGTTCGACCCGTTTTCGACGAATTTTTTATAGATTGCAAATCACCAATTCCAATAACCATTAATAAAGTCAACCGCTTGCTACGACCTGAACGTCGTGCTAAAAAAAAAGAACAAAAAAGAAATTCAAGGGAAGGAAAGGAAAAAAAAAAATATCAACCCCGGAGCAGACCCGGTCACGGGCGACTGAAACCGCCACGTTCTTGCCAACGTCCAACGGCCCACCCGGCTTCTGGTATGTTAATAAACCTAAATCGATGGATAAGGGCGCCACCGAATTTATGCCGCTGGACGTCGCAAACTCGGAAAAATGGTAATAAAATAATAAAAAAACAAGGCAAGTCGCGTTGGGCCGAAGGCCGGTTCCCCGACCGAAACTCGCTCTGCTCTCGAGGATCGAGAAAAAAGGAAAAAGAAACTGCGTAGATTCCAACCAAACAAATCCTATTTATTGGTACACCCGGTATATAAATTGAAAATTTTAACAAAACCTTGAAAAGGTTAACTTATATGGTTAAGTAAAAAAGGAAATTAATTATGAACAATGTGTCTCAAAAATAAATATATATATCAAATTTTCTACAAAGCGGCTGATGGTCTTATTTTCGCCCTAAAAAAAACAATACTTTAACAATTACTTTCTTTTTGTTGGTTCACAATGTATTTTTCTAAATTTCAACAATTCGTTGAAATAAATCAATCTTAAAATTAATCTACGAAATCTTTAATTTAAGTAAGTTTGCAAAAATAAAAAAAAGTAATGAAATAAATCAAACTTAATCTACGAAATTTTTAATTTAAGTAAATTTGCAAAAATATAATTCATAAAACTAAAGGAATCAAATAAAATACACAAATAAAAGTAGGTTAATATAAAAATTTTACATTCGTTCGTGAAGCGATTGGAAAAAAAGAATTTAGAAAAGACCCAAAAAAAAAAACTGGTCAGGCGACACAGGATATTTCGTTTGAAAACACCTGGGAATTATTTAAGCTTCTATAAGTTAATTAACAATGATTTTGAAGATAAAGACATAGATAATGATGAGGAAAAAAAACAATGACGGTTAGATAAGAAATAAAACTAAAGCTTATCTGTCGTGTTTGACGGTTTCGGATGCCTTTCTCCCTTCAAAGAAAGCGTCTCGAGCGTGGAGAATCAGGTGGTATTTTCTCGCCTGTCGGTTAAACCATCTAAATAAAGAAATAAAACAACGAAATAAGCGAAAGAACAAAAAAAAAAGAAACCCTGATACATGCCGAAGAAATCGTTCGATGGCGGTGTAAAGTAATTAGGTGCTGGTCAACGTGCTTTTATTTTTCCCAACGTATCACCAAAATCCTCCAATGGAGATATCGCATTAGCGATAAATTTTGGTATTGAATATCAATCAAATCCCTCAAGGGGCCGTAATTATACAAAATTACATAAAGGCGGCATTGATATATACCAGTAATGCGGGAAAACGTAACCACGTTTTAAGATCGGCAACTAACGACGTAGTGTAGAGAGCGAGTTTCGTACTTTTTCCTTGAAAAATGCAAGTACTGAGGTACGGGAAAAAAGAAAACAACTTGAAAGAAATCAAATATATTGACAAATAACGAATAACGATACCTATACAGGTAGGTTCGTTGGAAATGGAGCAAAATATACTAAAGTTATAATTAATTTTATTACAAAATAACGCGATGTAGCGGTGAGCGTTATGGACACGTAACACGCTCGTATTCCGTCAGTTGATTCATTCTAGGGAAAAATTAAGTAGACACTTTCATTTTGTACAATTTATTATTTTCATATTTTCAGTTACCTTAAGATGAGATCCTTTTTTTTGGTAAAAAAAGTTCTAGTTAGAATTTAACAACCTAGAATTCTGGCCTAAAATTGAGGTACTGGTCTAAATGTAAATTTCAGGTATATCATTCATAGCTAACTAGAACACATACGCTGTGTAAAAATTACAAATAATAGTAAATATCTCAAGAATGGAGCAAAATAGAAACATAATTGTGTACACAAAACTACTTTAAAATCTCAGGAGGATTTCGGCTATGTAAAAATATACAAGGTATTTCATTTAAAAAAATTAAATTGAATGCAGTTTCTATGACAAAACGAGAAACATGTAGATTAGAAATATGTTCTTCCAATAGCTTTCTTAAAATAAAAAAACCTTTATTACAAAAAATTTTTTGAAAATTTCTATGATTTCAAAAATATTTAAGTGTTCCATTTTTCATACGTTGTCTTTTCACTTCAAGGATAGCCTCTATATAAACAATGCACATATGCTACTGATACGGAAATGGATACGACACTTGGACGTACAGTAGCTTCTCGAACCAGGCGAAACCCAAGAATAAATAAGGCTCAGTAATTAATGTAAGCATTCCAGTGAATCACGTAATGTAGACGACATTTTTGATACATTGCTATTGTTTATATTATGTCTGTAGACACGTTCTTCTGCGCTTGTTAATATAAGCTGGTGCTGGAAGTTATAACATTTTGCGTTGGCGTTGCGATTGGCTTAATTAATTAATTTCGGGCTGAAATAAATTATTTTTATACTTGCATCTCCTCACGTACCAATCTAACGGCAGAACTCATTAAAAAATCTATTAAAAGAATATTCATATAACCCTACAAATGGAATTAATTAGTAGAAAATTCCAATTTAAATTCATTCTTGCACCGCAATATTAATTCCTTCAGAGACACTCGTTGTATGTCTTAGTGAAATTCACAGTTATTATAGTGGTGGTACGACTATGTAAAGAAAGATTTAATAAAGGGTGAATTACGTTATAGGTGGAATATTTCATAGAGGGATGGCACGTGCTTAACGAGACGACTACTTGAATATTCAGCAGGTGTACGTCGACATCTCGTACGACAAGTGCCGCTATTTGAACGTGCCCTGTCTAATTATCACCGTTAATTACTAGGCATTCTGGGTCGTCTAATAGTTTCAACACTACCGTCGTAATATAAATTTAGATCATCATATTTAAATACTTGGAATTGCATCTGTTGAAAAGGTAGAAATAATGTGATGTTTTTGTAAAACTATAAACAAAAAATAAATTGTGTGCAGACTGGGTAGTAGGTTGTACTGAACGGGAAATCTGTGACAAATTATGTGAAGCATGGACCGGTAGGATGTTATATCAACACGTTAGGAAATAGATTTATTGTTGCCGGTGACTGAAATGTTAAAAAAACACATGCTACCTACGCGCGCATGCTCGGTTCTTGTGAAATAAAGATGGTTGGTAAGTTGTCGAAATCGGTAGTCGTAACGTACCATTTAAAAGCGAGCCTATATTTATCGTGTATGCTCTTAGTGGAGACGAGTGTGGGTTGACTAAAACAGATGATAGGTAGCGCCCCTTAGTTTTACTTACGGAGGCTCGAGACTGAAAACTAAGAAAGGTGTCTGCGCGATCGTAGGCGAATGCGCTGACAGACTAGTAAGTTGTACCAAAACGACGAACTAAATACATAAAATAAAAGAATCGGAAATAGTTAATTCGTACATTGCGATAACAGAAAAGAAACAATTATATATGTATATATGTATATATATATATATATATATATATATATATATATATATATATATAATAAAAGTTAAGTTATGAAAAATGGACACTGGAATATGAACACCTGGTACATCAGATCAATAAAGTATTGAACATATTACAAAAAAAAAGAAACTACATGAGTTTATACTGAATGAACTTAAAACACCAAAATCAGATCTGCAGATCTGTTGTTGAACCTTACATTTGGTTTTACACACAGTATGAATTACGAGAATAGTAATAGAAATTATAATTTAAAGTCATAGTAAAAAAACATTGTAAAATATATAACTAATGTCTCACAAGGTTGTTGCAAAAAATAAAGAAACAATGCTAGGAAGAAAACTACTTAAATTTGTGAAATCAACTAATTAACCAACAATTAAAATTTCAAAATTATTACTACATGAAAGCAACTAACTATAATCATTAATTTAATTCAAAATTATTTAATAGTAAATTTTTATAGCGATAAAAATGTACGTGAATTAATTTTATAAATGTTTAAGTTTCAAATATATTAGCGTCAATTCTCTAGATAAATGTACAATATTTAAATGAATTCTTTTACAAAATTACGTAAATCACAATAAAAATTTAACGAAGACCCAAATACATATACGAATTAAACTAAGAATATGTGCCGTTTTAATTAGCACTAAAAATTCGAAATTGTAATTATAACAAATAAAATATCTGCGAGGATTTCAAGTTCACTGCATTTAGAAAAGAAAGTTATTGCACAAAATATCTCATCGGACGTAAGGCACAGATGGTCCACAAAAAAAAACGTTGGTCTTGACACAGATGGTCGGCAAGAACGAGGTGGTCTTGTCATTCTAGCTACGTTGAATACTTGGTTATTTTGGATTTTCTCCTCGAATACGAAATATTTTAATTCCCAACTAATGGACAAACAAAAGAATAGGTCGAAGGCTACTTACGTCTGAATTGTCTCAGGACGTCCAAATACTCGATACGGTAATGAGCTTTCTTTCTATTTTTTTTACTACGCCCTAGCTTGAATCTGATAACTGCGATAATTTCCAAAACACTTAGGGCTGGTGTGAAACATATTTTGATTAACGGGGTTTACCAAGATATCGACCTTATTTAACGGTCGTAAGTATAGAAGCCCTTGTCAAACACCGAAGCTAAGCGTTGGTCGAAGATCCACACAATCCAATCTAAGAGTGGCGCGGCCAATATCAGAAGAATATTGTGTATTAAATTCAAATGTAAAATTTAAATACAGGGCGGTATAACTCTATCCACGCTAAACTTTTAAACAAGGAAAAATAACTGTAACAGCAGTTATGAAAGTCATTAAAGCTATATAAATTGCGACTCGGGCAGCAACGCCGGTTTATAGACATGCTAACTTCAAACAAACATGCCCAGTAATTCTTAGAGAAAAGATAACGAAAAAAAGAGAATTGTGCAAAAGGAAGAGTAAAAGACATGAAAATGATAAACGAAAATTAAATAGAAAAGCTAAAGGATTGACAGAACTGTTGGCATATACCAGAGATCAAGAAGTATAAGATTATTTAAGTAGACTAACAGCTTCAGAAGCTATTGATTATTCTTTATGGAAGGCCTCCAAAAAACATAAAGATATGCTCCGCCTATAAAAGGCAGTACTGTAAAATAGGTCAGAAATAACAGAGAGAAGTGTACCATGTTTCCAAAACATCGGGTTAAAGCCTTTAGGCCAAACTTTTATTAACCTAGTGACCTAGAAATCAAAGATTTTCTTGAATTTCCCTTCCTAATGGATACCACAATAAAAAAATTCAGGCTTGGTGAAGTTAAAACTGCAGTAAAAAACTACTACTACTAATAGTAAAAAAACTCCGAGGTTTGACATAATTAATGGAAAAGTATTTAAAAAAGTGAACTGGTTTGGAAGCGACGTAATACAGGTTCAATGCTGTTTTAAGAACCGGATACTTTCCCAGTTCTTTGGAAAGTAGCCCAATTCATTATGGAACCAATGCCTGGAGAAAAACCTGCAGGCCTATAGGTCTATTACTAGTTATTTCCAAAAAACTTGAGAAGTTAGTTTTGCTAAGACTGAAATCAATAGAAAAATTTAATACCTAACTCTCAACATTGT
Organism: Melolontha melolontha; assembly: GCA_935421215.2. Taxonomy (NCBI): domain Eukaryota; kingdom Metazoa; phylum Arthropoda; class Insecta; order Coleoptera; family Scarabaeidae; genus Melolontha; species Melolontha melolontha. The sequence continues at coordinate 89,369,961 of OW285242.1, read as the reverse complement.
TTTAGGGAAAACCATGGGACTATAGAGCAAATTCATAGTCTACTTAAAGAAATTGATAATTCACAAGAGCAGAAAAAATACTGTTAAGAAGCTCTCGTAGACGTTAGTCTAGGCGTTTGAGAAGGTTTAACACAAAGGTCTGCTTAACAAATAGAAACAAATAGTTCCACACCATTTATATCTAGTATTGCAGTCGTATTTCAGAAATAGTTTATTTTTCCTTAAACAGATCGACGAATATATGAATTTGTATCCCATCGAAACCGGAGTACCTCATGGGAGTGTACTGAGTGATCTTGTATAATCTGTACCGTTCCCGTGGTTGGCAATCATCATTATAATTTTTACTTTTGAAAATGCTGATCGAAATAGTTCATTCGAAGTGCAATTAAACCATTCTTTAAGATTTTTCAGCCATTTATTTCTTCTTCTTCCGGCACTTCTCCTCCTTGAATGTTTCCTTGCATAAATATTTGCAGCAAATGGTATCTATTCTCCCTCATGGTATGTCTGAGGTACTGCAATTTTCGCTTTTTGATAGTTACTATAATTTCTTTTTCCTTTTTCATCCTTATTATCACTTCTGTGTTTGTCATTTTGTCAATCCATGATATTTTAGCATTCTTCGGTATATTCATAATTTAAACGCCTCCAGTTTTCTAATATCTGATTTCTTTAATGACCAAGTCTCCATGCCGTAAAATAATATCGACAGCACGTAACATCTCACCAATCTTAATTCCAGGCTAAAGCCTCATTCATTTAGTACTCTGTTCATCGTGATCAAAATAGAGGTCTCTTCTATTCTTATTCTTATTTCTTATGAACAGATATTATTCTTATTTATGACGGTTCCTAGATAGATTCATTTCGTATGTACAGATTTTCCCTGTTCTGTCACTAACATGTACTTAATTTTCTTTATATTTAGAGTTGGTTCGTATTCTTCGCTCGCTTCTATGATTTTATTAACTATTATGTGTAAGTCCTCTAGACTACTTACTATTAGTGGTGTATTATCTGCATATTTTATATTATTGATTGGTTCATTCACTTTAACTCTTCTTGCTCCTTCTTCTAATGCATTTCGAATTATTTCTTCTGAGTATAGATTGAATAATGTGGTGACGATACGCAGCCTTGTCTAACTCCTCTTTTTATTTCAATTTCCTCCATAATGTTGCCATCCAGTTGCACAACGGCACTTTGTTCATAATGGGAAATGATTCTGATGTCTTTCATGTCTAGATTTTTGTTTCTATGTAGCTATATTAGATGATCATGTTGCACTTCGTCATAAGCTTTGGTAAAGTCAGTAAAATATAAATATAGATCTTGTTGCGCAAAAATCGCGTCTCCCGTTCGGATGCCATTTCTAAATCCGAATTGTGTCTCGCTGACAGCTTGATCCAGCTTTTTTATGTTCTATGGTGTATAATTTTTGAAAACATTTACAGGGTATGAGCTTATTTTCTGACAGATCTATATAATTTTGCACTGATATTTGATAAACTGATTTTTTTGGAAAAGGCCGTAAATAGAAATCACACGGTGTAAAATCACAAGATTTTGGAAGAAATTGATGTTCTTTATTCAGTCTAATTAAACGATTTCGAAACACTTTTCGTATCATATTTATTGCTTCACCATCTGTGTAAGCTCTAGTAACATCTTGTTGAAAGTATCCCAAAGCTAGTTTATCATTATGAGGCTGATTAAAGAAAGTCAAGAGTATTGTTTGTCGATATCTTCTGTATATAAAGCACCATAAAAAATTATCACATAATCCTTCTTCTACTTACAGTGCACCAAATGCCAATTTTCTGAGGATGTAGACGAGCTTCGACATATAAATTATTGGGCTTTGTATCACTCCACAGTCTCATGTTTCGTGGACTTCACATCAATCATTATTTGTTAACATTATTAATCACTTCTTGTGTCCGGACTTTTGGCCGCCTACTATCTTCTTGTCGTTCTACACGCCCTATTTGTTGAAAAATTGAAATAATCCTATTTGTCTTTAGACTCTCCTATAGTGTCTTTTGAAAAGTATTATAATCAGCAAAAAGTTTGGTTTGGAGTACTTCTATTGTTCATCTTTGACAATTTCGAAAATACGATTCAAGCGTGAATGCTTTGCATACGTTATTATATATCATTTTAAAATGCAAAAATGCAAAATACTATTTTTAATATTAGATTCTGACAATTTTTGACAGACAACATTTGATATTTAAAATTCAATATAAATCAATAGATTTAAGTCAGGACATAGGATTTTTTGTCCAAAAGCTTTGACGCCGGACTTGTCATTCGTTATATGGAAATGAACAACTTTTGTTTTAAAACGAAACAATTGAATTTGTGTAATTAATAAGTAATAAACCACAATGTTATTTAAACAAATTCTTTTAATTTTATATTCAATTACGAGCACTGATGATGACAATGATTCAAAAATTGTTTGTTGCTAGAACTTGTTTCCAACGTTTTCGTGTTATTTTATATAGGTATACGAGTACATAGAAACACGCGTGGAATTTATTTCGATATATTCACAATTTACTTAATATAGTTCGCAATTATTTTCATCGCCAAAAATAACCTAAAAATTTCTTCGATATTCGAGATATTTACGGAGACTTATTGAATTTACTTTGTTCCTCTACCAGTTAATGAACAATTTTTTTCGATATAAAGTTCCTCAAATCGTCTTCTCTCATTCTATCTCTCTGTATGGGTGTGTATATGTCTCTCTCTCTGTGTATAAAGTATACACAATCTAAAGACATGAAATATTCGAATATTATTCCGGAGATAGTAGTCGAAAGCGGCTGAAAAGGAACTGAAGCTGACAACGTCGTTACAGGGAGAATAACTGATTGATGCCGGTAGATGGAGCCTTGCTGCTGGCAGCACGATATTTGATAAATTGCATTCGTAAATGAAATTGCGGCAAAGTACGCAAACAATTGAGTAATTATTTATTGAGTGTATTTCTAATATTTATCTATCCAGATGTGCTGCAGAAGCAAATGGAATGGTTTATTTGAGTGAATAAATATCATTTTCGTATGATACGTTTCGCGTGGAAAATTTATTTTATGGCATACATATTTCATTAGACGATGTGTTATTCATTTCGTTGTCATAACTGCCATTAATTGCTCGATAATTGTAATTTGCAAAGTAAATAAAAAAATAACTGTAATTTATTCCACAAGTTCGCGTAGTGCAAATATTTATTTAAATGGAAAATATTGGAAAAAAGTATAGTGGAAACGATATAACTAGCAACTTGTATGAACATTCAAATTTTATATAAAATTTACGTTTAAAAAAACAATTGCTGTCTGTATTGCTTTAAAATGTTTTTAACTTCAAGTTTGACTCATTTGAATAATCAATAATGTTTGTATATATTTAGATTACACTGTAATTGCCACCATGCAGTAGTTTAAATAAAAAATGAATATTATTTTATTGACAAAGTCTTATTATTTCAAAAGTATTTTTAATAATATAAAAAAATATTATTAAAAATGGGGTGTGAAGAACACAATACAAGTTCATTTATGTATTTTTGAATGTATCTTCTCCAAAGACGTAGATACGTATTTCACATTTCTACATGTTCGTCGGTACGCCCCTGTTGGAGAAGAGACACATTCAAAACAAACATATCTACGTCTTTGGAGAAGATACATTCAAAAATACATAAACGAACTTGTATTGTGTTCTTCACACCCCATTTTTAATAATATTTTTTTATATTATTAAAAATACTTTTGTATTATACAAATTTAGTGAGGTTTTACCCACTCAAGTATGTTTCAAATTATGTTGTCTTATTATTTCATTACGCTATTCTGAAGTATTAAGTCATTGAAAGTCCATTTTTTGTCATAGATTTGAAAAACAGAAAGTTTTTTTAAAGAATATCAGTAATCTTACTTAAAAAAACTTACGGACAAAACACTTATCGCTTTTAATTTTAATTTTGAAATATTATATTTTAAATAGTTAATTGACGAAGGAGATACTTCAGAATAATTGAAATATACATGAGTAGGTAAACCCCACCAGTTTTGTATAATACAAAGGTTTTTTTAATAATATAAAATATTATTAAAATATTATTTTCGGACACGTTCACAAAAATATTAATAGTGAACCTGTATTTGTGTTCTTCACACCAGGTTTTTAATAATATTTTATATTATTAAAAATACCTTTGTATTAAGGAGATACTTGTTGAAACTTCATTATAACGCTAAGAAATAAGTAATTAAACTTCTAGTTTCAAAAATTCTTTTATTGTAAATACCACTACAATATTGTTTCGCCATACAATGGATGGAAACAATATTGTAGTGGTATTTACAATAAAAGAATTTTTGAAACTAGAAGTTTAATTACTTATTTCTTAGCGATATTATATTTTCTTAATCTATCATTTCCTGAACCATGCTAGTCTTTAATATCGTTTAACATGTATTTGTCATCTGAATCAACTAGTATGCACCATCACTTTAAATTACTAAGCAATAAGCAATCATTTAATAACATTATTGTTAACGATATGACAGTTCCTTTATCTAAATTAGACATTTTTTGATACATTTTTTAGTAGTTTTTATTAATTGCAGCGACTATTCCTACCGATTTCTTCGATTTTAATTGATTTCAATATCTGTTACTCTCTTCTAATACATTTCTCGTGTTGTACTCACTGTTACAGTGCTTTCAAAAGTTTATGTCTTCTCCACCATCTTGGTTACGTGCATTAACTTATCGTTCTAATATGTTTTCTTGTTTGCATGTTTCATTTACTGTTTTTGCTTTTGGTTTTACCTCAACCTTCATATTACCTATCGCTTTCTGTATTTTCACTCTTTATGGTACCATCTGCTGATAATCACGCTGTGAGTAATTCGCTGGGTGATCGACCTCGCTAGCGAAGAACCACGTGCTAAAGTTTTTCTTCTACAACACTGCTTAAAAGTGTATCGCATCTGAGGTTACATCTTTTAAATTTTATGTGTATTGTGTGCATTAAAGGTATCTTTAGAATTAATTAAATGAATTAATTTTGTTTTATTTGATAGTCCATCAGTGGCCAGTTTAAATTTTGTCTTTTTTACACGTCAATTGTGGAAAAGTATCATGCCTTCAATTAAATTTTCATTTAGAATAGCCTGACTTCAATATATAGCTGAAATTGATTGAAAGTTCGGTGTGTGTGAAACAAAGTCCTATTTGTCCAAATGAAAGTTGCTTTGTTCAAAACAAAGTCCGCTATTTCCAAATGAAAATACCTTTGTTCAAAACAAAGTCCGCTATTTCCAAATGAAAGTTCGCATTGTCAGATCAAGCTTGATTAATTTAATTAATCAAGATTAATTTATTAGAACAAAGACAAATGCATCCAAATTTCTTTTACTAATCATCAATAACTTCATATCTTAAGCATCTTGGCATGTATGTCTGCATGTGATTGAAATAATTCAAACAGTTTTCGTTGGATATTTCGGTTACAGCGTTTTCAATAGCTATATATAATTCATCTTGAGTGCGTGGTTCTGACAGTTTTATTTTATTTTCCATTGATTAAATAAATTTTCTATCGTGTTCAAAAAGGGTGAATAAGCAGGGAGATAAACTACCTCATGATCTAGTGCAGCAATCAAAGTCTGTATTTCATTGGTTTTATGAAATGAAACGTTATCCATAATAATAAGTACGTGTTCGTTACCATTATCTGCAAGTTTCTGAAAAAAAATAGTCAGAAACTGCGAAACTGTATTGCCATTGCAAGGTGTATTTTTCTTCTCGAAGAAATAAATCTTTTGGTTATTCATTGCCGCACAAATTGATATATTTTACAGCGTATTTGTCTTACTGCTTTAGTAGCTCTAATACCTGCGGACTTCGACCATGTTTCACTTACGAAAAGATTTGAATGCCAGTTTCATCTAAGAAGAACATTCTTTGTGGGTTGGCCATCATTTCCATAAATTTAATAGCGTATGCATGCCGATTATTTATAACTTCTTGGCAGTTTCTTCTTTCTGATATCATTGTAATAGTTTTTAATGTGTAATGGAAGTTGCGTAAATATCTGAAAATACAAGATACATTTTGATAACAATATCTATTCGTACCAAAATAGATGGCAACGTATAACTATCTGTAGTTGTACGGCTAATATTTTTACCAAAATTAGCCATACACTTTGCTTTTAAGTCCTTCGTTCAAATTTCGCAGTATTCATCGACCCAATTGCACAATTCTTCAATTTCTTTATGAGTTAAAATCTTTTTTCTATGAGCCTTCACTAATTTTTCTATCCTTCTTTCTCTTTGGTAGATCCGGACCAATTTTCTCACTGTGTCGTATTTTACAGTGAAAGTTCTACTTAGAGACTTCAAAGTTTCTCCTCTATCAAATGCATCTATAATCAGTTTTCGTTTTTCGTCGCTTATTTTATCATAAATCATATTAAATTACGTTTCTACTAACGTAACAAACATGCAACTGATAGTTTATTTTCAACGGACTCTCATTTGTTTTCAGCGTACTTTGATTTGAACATACGGATTTTCATTTGAAGATAACGGAATTTCTATCGTGCACACCGGAGTTTCAATCGATTTCGGCTGTAAATTTGGGAACACTGTGGAAGCGTAAGGTTTCTCTAAAGTCAAATTTTGATAACTGTCATCTGACAGATTACAATTTAAATGTGTTAGAACTTAGTCTTATTTCTTGTGTAATGTTTTAAATAAAAGACATTTATTAAAGAAATGCGTTTATTGTAAAAATACTACGTTACAGAAGATGCTCGTAAGTTTGCTCTCTTGTCTTGATGCACACGAACTCTGCATTTCATGTTTCCAAACGCGGTTGACAAATGAGAAATTATATTATCACAAACTTCTTTAATACTATTGCAAAATTCCTCAATTGCATGTTTAGGCGTTCTAAAAATCGTATTTCTCATGTACGGAAAAATTAAGTGAAAAATTGTGAGAGCTGGAGATCTTGGAGGAAAATTCACTATTCGATTATCAAAGAACTCTTCCAAATGAGCACGTGTTTTTTAAGCCGTATGTGGTGGTACATCGTCGTGTTGGAAAAATCATTCTGTAATTTCATCGTCATGCAACTGATTAATAAAAGGTTCTAATAAGTCATTCCGATATCTTTCTGTATTTATTGTTCCGCTAAAATATATTGGTCCAATGATTCGCCTCCTTAACACCGTCAGCCAAACACCAATTTTATGCGATGTAATGGTGTTTCCACAAATTCATGAGGTTTTTCTGCCAACCATATTCTCATATCTTGTTTGTTTAAATATCCCGAAAGATGAAACCAGACCCCATCAGTAAGGAAAAATTTATTAAGAACATCATTATTCTAGTTATTCAAGAGCCATTGGCAGTACTCGGTTCTTCTATCGTAATCAACGGGACCGAGTTCATGAACAGCTTGAATTTTATTTGGATATAATTTTAAATCTTTTTTAAGAATAGTGTTGCATGTTTCAACTGATAACCGAACTTCTTGCGACAGTTTCACAATGGATTTCTGGAGTTTTCCATTCGATGTCGAACATCTTCACAGAATCTGTCAACACAACAATGAATTTGATTAGCCAGTTGTGCATACGTGTGTGCTAGATTAGGGAACTGTTGTCGAAAATCCTGTTACATTGATTAATTGCATAAACCCACTGTCCATTTGCTAATCTACCAGTTCAACAATAAAAACTTTCTGTTGTATTTCCAACATGATAATAAATAATCTAATTGATAAGACTTTCAATAAATTGACTTAGCTATGACAGTTGTAGAAATTTGACTTTCGAAAAACTTACGTTCCACCATGTCAAATTTCTTTAGTAGATTTCTATCAGGTCACGACAAGCGAAAAGTAATCGTAAAGAAATCTCAATTTGATGTAATTTTGCGCCACCTAGTGATATGTAGAAGAATTAATAAGTAAAGAACCATATCATTTCACCAAATAAAGTATACGGGTATTTTAAAATTGTGGAATTTTGAAATCAGGGTTTTGCTTATGGAACACACAAAACTATGTGGTTTTACGGATGTCCCCAAATGACGTCACGATAATATAAATATAAATCCACTTTCAAGCTTCCAAATCCAACATTTCATTTTATAAGCCATTGTACAAACGCCTGCTTTAAAAAAAGAAGAGAACTCGTAAAACTTCTGTGAACCTCTTAATGAAAGTACTGCCAAGTGTAAAATGTGCAATACACAAAACGTCCATTTCCATTCTAAGGAAGCACGTGAAAATACCCTACTGTTAATTTATCAGTTAGGAGAACAGTGACAGTTGACGCTCTAACATAAATCCCAACGAATTAAATATCTTTATTTCATAAAACTGTCAGAATTTGCAAAAAAAACAGCTTCTCGAGAAATTAAAGAGCTACAAAGAAGTAGAAGAAATTTTTGACCACCATGGTGATTTGTCTTTTTGATGGAAAAATCGCCACCCTATGTTTACTAATTTGGATTGAGTTGCTAAAGAAAGGTTATGTACCGATGTAACTACCGTTTCATGTGAACGATTGTTTTTCAAAGCAGGGCAGTTATTATATGTAAGAAGAAATTGCCTGAATGACAAAAAAGCAAAAATACTCTTTTTAAATCAACATTATAAATTACCCGATAATGACCACATAAAAATCTCTTTCTTCTGTTTTATATATTATTTAAATATTTTGTAAAAGTTATTATCGTTAATGGAAACACCATCTCCTGAAATGTTTTGTTTTAATTGTTTTTTTCTTTTAATTTCTTAATTTACTTAGGTGTATGTAGATGCAGTGAAAGATTGTCGAAGTTGATATTTCACTGTTCCACGACAACTAATACTTGGCGCCGAAATATTTTAAGTTAAGCGGTAAATTGTAAGAGGCAAGCGGTGATTTATAACCAGTGATTGAGAAAGAAAGCCTGATTTAAAACCATGGGATTAGCCATTTCTAGTAAAAAGAAATTCAAAAAATGTGTTGTCTTCTCAACACTCTATTTTTGTATATTGTCCTAGTATAAACTGATTCGTCAATTCTATTGGATATTTCTTTTTGATTTAATTTACCAAATTTTAATAAATGACCTTTCTTTATCCTGAATAAATTGTTGTATGCATATTAATTTTAATTTACAATGATAAATTATTTAAATTTAATTTTTAACAAAATTTTGCGCACAACATTGCTATTCTTTTACCGATATTTTCTCAACTACGTCTATATCTTGGATTGTTGATGGATTACTATGAATTACTTTGCTTACTAATATAAAATATTACTAGATATTAATTAAATTCTAACACTTTCACCATAGCTTGCGAGGTTATTTCGGAGAAGAGATTTGGGCTAAGCTCTAGTTGTTACATCCAAATGAAGAAAGGGACCATTGATTGAGAAAATTAGAGCATCTTCCTTCAGGAGTCGAAGATCTTACTGAGGAAAGATATTACTAAAGTTATTACTTTCTGTGTTATGAAAGACCTGAAATTATCATATCATGGAAATTGGAACTAGAAGTTGAGGAATTTTATTTCAAGCTTGTCACATGCCACGTTCACATTTGTACGATTACTTTGATGTGATATTTTTGCATAGAAAGTATTTAATATTGTCTGGCATTGATATTTGTGTATAGTATTACTTACGCTGGCACTTCGTTTTAAGATTTCTCAAACTGCATAGAAACAGGGTACAAGTTATGAAATGTCTCAGGAGAAACTATGGTCGAATTTTTGCCGAAAAATAATCTTTTTGAGAGAAATCCCGTCCTCTTATGATATATCAACAAATCACAACAAAGAGTGAATGGAGAGTACATTACGTTTGCATGTTTCTCGAACTTACTGCTACACTCTTGCGACCAAACTAAATTCAGCAAGTAATAAGGTGGTTGCGAGATGTTCTGCAGGATCTCCCCCTCTGGCCCGAACCTACCTGATGATTGTCGTCCCGAGGATAAAACTCTGCCGGCTAGCTCAATTGAATAGGTGAGTGTCGCGAGTCCTTAGGTCGCTTGGTGGAGGATAGACGCCATTGTATTAAAAACCCTGCAGAGACCCCCCAAAAATACGGAAGCGGCTGGGACCCTGGTTGCTTCAATTTGAACCAAAGAGAAAGACCCTTATTACTTGCTACCGTTACAAACAGGTCTTTGCTATACACAAACACTTGTGGGAAAGGTAACAAACAAACAAACACAAGTTGTCAACAATAACAAGTTTTAATATTAAGTCAGAGAAGGTTTAAATTGAAAATTACATCAAAATAACAGAAGTGGCATGTAATGTAATCGTAGTAAAGATACAAAGTTTAAATATCAAGTCAAAGTAGGCTTAAACTATAAACAACAAAAATATCAGAAGTTTCATGAAAAGTTATCGTAGTATAGATACAAAGCTTTAGATAGCAATACTACTAATTATATAATTAACGCCTAAACAATACTAAGTGCGCCAAGGCGTTAAAAAGGCTTAGTTTAAATATGAAAAATAATTCCAAAATCTCCCTGTTATATTCCCCAAATCAAATAAGTATCGCTATAGGCGCATTACAGAGTTTACTATGATCAATAAAATTAAAATGCGATATAAGAACAAAACATGAGATAAGCAGAACTCAAATTAAGTATACGTAATAGTGGTCCTTTACAAATAGTTTACAGAGTATATAAAAAGGTAATCTAGAACTACGACGTACCCCAAGTTAATTATTAATCTGTACGGAGGCCCGACTGAGGGTTCTAAGCCTCGTACAATGAACTAATCTAACTACTGGCTGCTGGTGAAGCTAGACAACCAGTTTTAGTAATAAAATGAAAAGCAATTGCTTGAAATCAGTCGATAAAAGCCTAACTGATAAAGTTAATTGATAATGCCTTGTTTGCTATCTAAATTTTACGAGCAAAATAATGAGATTGCACAGAGAAGTGAATAGCTTCTCTAGTGCCTACTAATGATTAAACATTCAGTAAATTAATTACAATTTTGGAAAGGATTAGCAACAGATTAAGAATTAACCAGCATCTAATAATAATATATAAGCACCTACTTTAGCTTGCCCCCTACAACGACCAGTCTCCAAACTTATCTTGAATAAGCCTTCACAGAAGTAGTACAGGAAAGTCAAATTCCAAAGAATTATCGGAATACAGCCGTAATTAAGTCGCCATTGAACTAGAGGACGCCATTTTGAGACGCCGTGAAAATTTGATCCAGAATTCCAGAAAAAGGAAGCCCTGTCGATTCCAAATACTCCCTCGAGAGTGGATTGTGGATTTTTGAACGGATCTCCTCCAAAAGATCGAAATTTACGATGTACCGCTGCGTGGAGAATTGCGTATGCAAAATCAGCCTTCCACGTGGCGTGGTCCTTGAAGAGATTCCGAAGTAAAATTGGCTTATTTCCCTAATTAATTGGGCGGTAGTACAAAAATATATCCTAAGGACGATAAAAGAAACGCATAAGCAAAAATACAAAAGATAATGATATCTCTTACCGCAAAGCCTTGGTTCACTCACAAAAATAAAATAGATCTAGCTCTAACGAGGATCACGAACGAAGTGCCGGTCGATAGAAGTTCGAAAGAAACGATCGATATCTGATATACGTCACACACCAGACCCGTTGAACGGTAAATTTAAAAGGAAAGAATTAATTTACCAAAAACCCTAACATGATTTAAGAGTGATCGACGAAGCCATCAAGCGGCAATTCGGTAATTAATACGCCGCAATCAAGGCTAATTAACCAATTAAAGATCTTACCAAACGACAGCGAACTGTAATCGGAAGATAAACAAAGAGTCGTGAAGATGGCGCTTCAAGCGAAAGAAAAGGTGTACGCAAGATTTACGTTAATTGAAAGTTTAATCAGATAAATTAAGCACCCAAATAGGTTCACAAAATTCTAATAAAAATTACCACAATAAAGGAATGGATTAAAGAGAAACAACAATTGATTTAATAGAAAATATAAAACGTAGCATGACTAAGCATATAATTTCCAATATGTCGGCCTGCGTCGAGGTATAGGAAAATAACCGGAAAAAGGAATACGGATATAGCGACATCCAAAATATTTGAACATAAGTAAATTTTTTGAAAATAACAAAGTTTGAAGAAGCCTAAGTAGATCGATAATTATAACAAAAATAAATATAATTGTAATAAACGAAAATGTTGAATTATGAAAAGCCTAAGATGTCTTAACGTAAGCAAAAAATGAAATAAATTCATTAAAAATTGCCGAATGGTCTCTGGGTAATTTTCGAGCGTAACATTACTCAATGCTCTAATTTTTAGTTTATACATGTTTTCAAATTATATTAATCATTACATCTGGAAAAACATTTTCCTGACCGATGTTGTTTGTAACATCTGCATAGCACGCTATATAAATACGTGAGATAAATAAATATGGTTGTGAATGTTTCCACCATGAACATTGAAAGTTGAAGAACCAAATTGCGTTTAATCTTAAATAGCTTACGTCATTTCTACTATTTTGAAGACAAAAGAACAATAGTCTGGCTTACTTCCAAGTCAGAAGTGAAAAATATTGCATGCAAATACCATAATTAGTATAATTTACGATAAGTAGCAAACCAAAAATCACCACAAAAGTTTATCCGAAGTAAAAATACTGAATGCGACAGCAAAGAAAAGCTACACGAAATTATGTGGATTAAATGAAAATAGTTTTCTGAATATAGAACGCAAATGAAAAAAGAAAATAGTGGGAAAAGAAGAGACGGCCAGGACACAAGACCGTAGAGAATTTTAATTAAATGTTTGAGGAGTGACGTTTTTTCTTTTCGTTCTTTTTTTCTAGTCTTTTTCGCGCTAATGTTAGAGGAAGATGGAAGAATTCGTCAGTGGAATGACGCGGAAACGCGTCTGAATTTATTTTTCTGCCAAAGCTCCTCTCATTTGTAAAGGGCAGCTAGAAGTAATTAATTTTAATTGGACTGGTGTCCTTAGATGTGCAACTCCGTGATGTGAGCATGGCTTTGGTTGACGTAGTTTCGCCGATTCACTCTTCTTTCCTTTTCCTTTTTTCTTTCGGAATGATAAGTGTCGGGTTTTATTTTCAGATGAATTAAAGTTTAATTTTTTTGATATTATACTCTGTGATTTTTTCATGATTTAATTGCTTTCTATATTTGTTGATTCAAGCATAAATTGGAATAAAATACCACTGCTGGAAAATGCTTTCTTGTTAATCAGAAACGCGCATAAAACGCTGAATCCTACATAAAGATAGATGATTCTTAATTAGAATAAAGATTATTGTATTTGGATTTTTTGAATAAGCAAAGAATAATTTCTTTAAATATTTAACACTTTGGGCCGTTACTTTGCGATATTCCATATTACGTAAATAATAAAAACATACTTTGTAAATTGTAAATTGAAAATAGATGTTTATTAACTAAAACCTAAAATAGAAAAAAATCGAGAAGCACATGTCATCTATGTATAAAATACCATGTCGCGATTGCGATAGTTACTACATCGGCCAAACTAAACAATATTTATACTAAAGAATACAAGCCCATAAATACTCCAAAACAAACAAAGTTGCTTTATTTACACACAAACTACAACGCAATCACCATTTCGATTTTGAAAACATACAGATAATCGATAAAGAACAACAAACAATGAAAAGAGAAATTAAAGAAATGATTAATATTAAACAAGAAAAAAATCAATTAACAACAGAAGTGGTATAAAAAAATCTAAGCAATATATACTATAATCTAATAATGTAACGATCTGCAATTTACCATCATGAATATATGTTGTTATTATACAAATTTCTGTCTATGTTATTTAAATATCTGTACAGCTTATCATGCTGGCAGTTCAGTGTTTAGATCCCTGACTAGGCTGTAAGAGTAGGTTTTCGTGGTTTTCCTTCTCGTTTAAGGCGAATGCCGGCAGCTTAAAATCTTAAGTTGCTTCACGGGCGTAGACATAATTATAGCTCATGGCTGCCAATCCCACGTAATTGACATCTACCTGTTGCGAGCGCTGAGGCATGAATTATTATTATTAAACTTGAAGGTATCCTTGAATATCTTTATTTTTCCATGACAACTGCAGATATATGAAATAATTATATATATATAATTATTTGTTGACTTTTGTATGTTATAGTAGATTCAATTAGTCGGCGATTTAAGGTCTGTTTTACTTTAATATGTATATATTTAAAATAATCTCTTACATGCTTCGGCAATTAATGGCTTTTTCAAAGAATTTTAAATTATAAATCTTTATAATTTAATATTGTTTGCATTAATTTATATCTTGTAATTTTGTATTCTTTTATTACTTTCGATAAATTTATGTTCTAGATCAGATGATACTCTTAATAATATTCACGTTTTTTTCGAGCTTTCACATTAATTAACTTTTACTAAATTATTACTTCCATTTATAAATAAAATATTAATTTTTTATAAATGTTAACATATTGTTTTATTTAAGTTCTTTTTCTATTTAATTAATCTAATTAATTCTAATAGAACAAATGAATTATTGTGGTAAGTAAAGTAAGTCAAGTTTTCGTGATTTAGAGAAATGGAATAGTAATATTATTAGAACGAGCACCGGCAGAAATGGAAATGTTCCCCCAGAGAAGAGACACTTCACTACGTGACCGGAACTGTGTCTAAATCAAATCACCAGCGTTCTAGACGTTCCTGAATACTGATCATTCGAATATTCGAAGCTGGAATGATTTACCTGGTATGCAAATACTAATATCGAGAGTTACCTGTTCCCAATATTGTGGTATTAGCCCAGAATTCTGTTTGCCAATGTGTTATTTTAGGTTTGTAAACAATCCAAGTATAGAGCGAAATACAAGAAATATCTAATTTAGTTTTTAATTAAAATGTAAATGAGTTATAGAAGACTTGAGACATTAAAAATATGTATGTAATATTACAATATTACAAAATTATAGTATTAAAACGGACGAAGCTGTTTTATTTACACACAAACTGCAGCGCAATCACCATTTCGATTGTGAAAAACACAAATAATCGATAGGGAACAACACACAATCGAAAGAGAAATTAAGGAAATGATTAATATTAATCCAGAAAAAATTTAATTAACAACAGGAGTGACAAAAATCTAAATCATGTGGAGTAGCGACCTGCAATTCACCATCATGAATATGTACATATATTATATAAATACCTATCGTATGTTATATAATTATCTAGCGCACTGGCTTATCATGCCGGCAGTCCCGGGTTCGGATGCGAGGCTGGGCTATCCGAGTAGGTTTTCGTGGATTTTCTTTTCATTCAAGGCGAATACCGGCAGCTAAACATCTTAACTCATAGCCTGCCAATGCCCCCTGTAATTGGAGTCAAGCTATTCAGTGATACTAAGGCATTCATTACTATTATTACTATTCAGTATTCAGTATGTAGTCTTTATTTGTCAAAATGATAAAAATTATATTACACGTTTATTAATAGACTCGAATGTATTGGTTCCATTGATGTCTTCTTTTCAAGATTGAATGCGGCGATGGAGTGTATGAGCGGTCTGATTATATGGTCGTATGTGGTGATTTTAATGTGGACATGTTGGGGGGATCTGCCCAATTGGATGCTCTAATGGATATATTTGCGGGCTTCAACATGGGAAACGTGACAAACGGTCCTACAAGGGTTTTCACAAACAGGAATGGTGTGACGTCGGCATAGGCACTTGATTATATGGCTACAAGTATTCCGAGTAGTATGATAGCTGATAGGATTCTGCCAGTGAATATGGCTGATCATTTTGCACAGGTGCTCTTTGTCAGTGTGGAAGAGTTGAGTGTGGCCACTGTCTCGGTGGATGAATTTATGGAGATTAGAAGCTTGCATCCTGGCAATATCGGTGAATTATGTTGTTTGCTATGCAGCAATGACTGGTCTACTGTTCTTGGTTGTCGGGACTTGGAGGGTATGGTTGACGGATTTGTTGGGACTTTGGATTGGTGCCTTGATGTCTCTTGTCCTTTCAGGAGGGTCAAGTTTAGGAAGCATGAAAAGGGATGGATTACACTCGAGGTTCTTACGAGTTCCAGGAATTTGAAGGACCTACATTGGTTGAGGACTCAGGTTGGTGACGGTTTTTTGACCTATCGCGTGCTTTTGATTGTGTTGACGCCGGTATTGTAACTGATAAATTGTACAATCTAGGAGTTCGGGGAGTTGCATTGGATTGAATTTCCTCCTATTTAAGTGGCAGAAGGATGATTGTTCGGGTGGGCCATTGTGTGTCGTCTGAGACGGAACTTGATCTGGGTGTTCCGCAGGGTTCGGTTCTTGGACCGTTGGTGTTCTTGCTGATGGTGAATAACCTGCCGCATGCCTTCTCGCATGGATATCCGGTACTTTTCGCAGATGATACCTCTGCGATGGTGACTGGGTCGACGATTGATGAGCTTGAGCGGCGGTTGGACGAAACAGTTAGTGAAATGGGTGGGTGGTGTGAGTCTAATCGTTTGCTGTTGAATCGTGACAAAACAAAATTCATTTATTTTCATAAACGCAAAACTGTTCCGGATAATGTGTCAACAAAAAATTTTGAAGACAGAGTATTGTCACTGGGTGTGTATATTGATGCCAGACTTACGTGGAACCTGCACCTTGACAGCGTTTGTAAGAAAATGAGTAGTTCATATTATGTGATAAGACAGTAAAAGTCATCGCTTAGTGGTGATAGGTTGCTTGATGTTTATTATGCATTAGTATATTCCGCTATGTCTTATAACGTCATTGTCTGGGACGGTGCAACGGAGTGGAAGAGAATATTTGTAGCACAAAAAAGAATTATTAGGTTAATCTTTGATATACCGCACAGGAATTCATGTAGAAATATCTTTAAAAGTGAAAGAATTCTTACATTCCCTAGCATTTTTATCTATAAGGCTGTGCTATATGTTAGGGGCAATTTGAATAGATTTGTCAGAAATGGTAATTATCATCAATATTTTACTCGACATCGCGATAGGATTGCTGTTCCTAGGCATGGTCTATCTTTGTATGAAAAGTCACCAGTATATATATATATCTGTTTGAAAATTTATAATAAACTGCCGAAACAGATACAGACAGAGAGTTGCTCTAGAAGATTCAAAAGAAATGTGAAAGAGTTTCTTCAAGAGAAAGTGTTTTATGAATTGGGCGAGTATTTTAATATGTAGTTGTTTCTGTTGCTTTGCAATTTTACAATTTTGTAATTACTGACAATGTATTTTATTGTGTTTCTTGTTGTACTTTTTTTTATATTTTTTTGACGTTTCAATCCATAATACTGGCTTTTGAATAAAGATATATTATTATCATTATTAGTATAAATTAAATCATGTAATTTTAACCATAACATCGTATATATATATATATATATATATATATATATATATATATATTTAGTGTTTATAAGAATTTTATTTTTCTTATTTATTTTATTGGCCGTGTCTTAATATTAAAAATAATAGACTTTTTATTGGTTTAGCGACCTTTTATTGAATTATGATGTTTTATTCTACGACGTTTCGACTTTTATTATTTTTCAGTCTTTTTCAAGTATCTAGAAACAAGAATTAATACAATGAGATTATGAGAATTGTGTTTGCTTTTGTGAGATTGAATTAACAATTAAATTAACAATTAAAATTAAAATTAGATTAAAGACTGAATTACCAATTAGATTAACAATTAGAGTTAAAATTTAAAATTAGATTAATAATGAGTAAGGACAATTAAAGGGATTACATCTGTATAAATGAATAGAAAAATTTGAATTAAACTACAATACAGTAAGGTAAATAGAAACAAGAATTACTACACTGAAAACGTGAGAGTTGTGTTTGCTTTTGTGAGACTGAATTAACAATTACATTGACAATTAGAATTAAAATTAGATTAAAGACTGAATTACCGATTAAATTAACAATTAAAGTTAAAATTTAAAATTAGGTTAATAATGAGTAAGGATAAATTACAGTGGTTAAATCTGTATAAATGAATGAGATGTTAAACTTTTGATGTTAAACTACATTACATGAACAATTAATGACAAAACTCACCGTTTCTTTTGGTTTTCAAAATCACGCATTCTGTGTAACATGTGTGTTGGGTACCCGAGACCTTTTTTTGTAACGAACCGATCGCACTGGTTGGAATATTGTAAGTGTTTGTGGCTTTGTTAAGAGAGGTTAATTTTTGTTCTGTTTTTGGAATTTAGCAAATTGATCAGGACCGTGTTTAGGGGTATGTAGTAAAAGTATTTACAAATGGGAACTGATAAAAAGTTTTTTTTTTTTTTTTTTTTTTTTTTTTTGGTTTGTGTTTGTGTGTGCGGGGGGGTTGATTTTATCTATTGTTTAATCAGTGGGTAATAGAGTTTAGACAGTCCATCAATTTCGTTCCTGTCGTTTATTGTTCTGCTGTTTTTGAAAATGTGGATCATTTCTAAGACCTCCCTAGCTTTTGTATTCTTTTTCTGTGTTATTACTTTGGTGTTATCAAAATCAAAATTATGTTTTAGTGTCAATTGGTGTTTTTTTAAAGCAGTTTTTTCTATTTACCTTACTGTATTGTAGTTTTATTCAAATTTTTCTATTCATTTATACAGATGTAATCCCTTTAATTGTCCTTACTCATTATTAATCTAATTTTAAATTTTAACTCTAATTGTTAATCTAATTGGTAATTCAGTCTTTAATCTAATTTTAATTTTAATTGTTAATTTAATTGTTAATTCAATCTCACAAAAGCAAACACAATTCTCATATTCTCATTGTATTAATTCTTGTTTCTAGATACTTGAAAAAGACTGAAAAATAATAAAAGTCGAAACGTCGTAGAATAAAACATCATAATTCAATAAAAGGTCGCTAAACCAATAAAAAGTCTATTATTTTTAATATATATATATATATATATCAAAAATTATTTAAATTCGGGTAAGCGGTCAATTAAAAAACTCCTTTATTAAATTACCCTATATTTCGCAACACTTTGTCGCTTCTTCTGGGGTAACTACAAGATTAATGAGAAAAATAACAAAAAATAAATAAGAGTATAAAACAGTACTAAAAATACTTACAAAATGTAGAGTTAAAAAATAATAAAATTGACGTACAAAATAAAAATGATTAGATATAAAAAATAAAGTAACTATAGAAACAAGCCTTAAGAACTTTTAAAAAACATATATATGAAAAGTTAAAACATGAAAAATAAAAAATATAATGCAATATAAATTAAAACAGTATATGGACCAAATAACAAAACGATTTAAGATCGTCAACTAACAGGTCAAACCCAGTATATTAAAATAAATTATACTAAGACCATTAGTATCAGATCTATAATTTATGATATTTGTCTCCCTGTTGATGTGGACCATTTCTAAAAAGGTTCTTTTTTTATGGTTATTTTCAACGTTTAAGATTTTAACGTCAACAAAATTGAAAGTATGGTCACGATCAAGTGCATGGTCCACCAATGCACAAGATCGTGACCATACTTTCAATTTTGTTGACGTTAAAATCTTAAACGTTGAAAATAACCATAAAAAAAGAACCTTTTTAGAAATGGTCCACATCAACAGGGAGACAAATATCATAAATTATAGATCTGATACTAATGGTCTTAGTATAATTTATTTTAATATACTGGGTTTGACCTGTTAGTTGACGATCTTAAATCGTTTTGTTATTTGGTCCATATACTGTTTTAATTTATATTGCATTATATTTTTATTTTTCATGTTTTAACTTTTCATATATATGTTTTTTAAAAGTTCTTAAGGCTTGTTTCTATAGTTACTTTATTTTTTATATCTAATCATTTTTATTTTGTACGTCAATTTTATTATTTTTTAACTCTACATTTTGTAAGTATTTTTAGTACTGTTTTATACTCTTATTTATTTTTTGTTATTTTTCTCATTAATCTTGTAGTTACCCCAGAAGAAGCGACAAAGTGTTGCGAAATATAGGGTAATTTAATAAAGGAGTTTTTTAATTGACCGCTTACCCGAATTTAAATAATTTTTGATAATATGTCACGGTCGATCATTTCTTTTCAATTATATATATATATATATATATATATATATATATATATATATATATATATAATAACTTCGTGACCTTGGCATGATATGGTAAACCTAATCAGTAGGCGATTAAAGGTCTGTATACTACTTCAAAACACATGTATTTAAAAAACTCTACATGTTTTGGCTGTGTACGCCTTTATCAAGAGAACACAAAATATGAATGACAGGATATAAATTATTTATATCCATTTATATCCAGTCATTCATATTTTTTGTTCTCTTGATAAAGGCGTACACAGCCGAAACATGTAGAGTTTTTTAAATACATGTGTTTTGAAGTAATATACAGTAGTATGAAGTAGTATATATATATATATATATAGGGTGTTACAAAAATTTAGGGCTGGCTATATATAGACGGTTTCTACAACTAAAAATAAGCAAAAAAGTTTATATAAATTTATGTCCTAAAATGGTTCGTTACTGAGTTACGGCCAATTGAAGTTTTTTTATTTTTATTTTAGAAATGTTTACAGAAAACGGGAGTTTCTTATAGTAAATGTTAAAAATGACCTCCACGGGAAGCAACACAAGTTTTTCGAGAAAAATTAGTGACAGGAAAAATTTTGAGTTAAAAAGAAAATTAATCGGTGAAAGAAAAGCTCGAGTGTTTTTTGGCAAGATAAATTAACGATTTAAATAAATAATAAATAATTATTTTTATTTGAAAGCAGGAGAACAGTTATTAAATGTACAATTATTATAAATTGTTTGGTTTGGTGTACTAATTTTAATATTATTTTCTTTGTTGCTTTCTACACATGCTGAATAATTGTTTTGTCTTATTTTATTGGATTCGCGTAAATGACAAGTTTTTTAGATATCATATTTGTTCCTATTGGAACATTTTTATACCAATTATTAGAATTTGTCTTGTTCCAAAAGGGATTTGGAATTAAAAAAAAAGTCGTTCAGATGTTACAAAAATTTAGGTCTGGCTATACATAGACGGTTTCTACAACTAAAAATAAGCAAAAAAGTTTAAATAAATTTGTGTCCTATAATGTTTCGTTACTGAGTTACGGCCACTTGAAGTTTTTCGTATTGCATGTCCGACACGTGTGTATCTCGTCACAAATTATCGCGCAGACGCGAAGCGTTCGTATTGCATGTTTGAACAAGTCGCCGACAAGTGAGTAACTTATGTTAATCATATTCAGTAGGCAGTCCGTGTTTTTTGCTGTCAGTCGTGAAAGTTGATTAAGTCATTTGTGATTAGTACTGTTTTCTACTTAATAGTATAAAATGGCAGATTATTCTTTCGAAGAGATGTCCGACATGCATTTAATGTATGGTTTGGCACATTGCAACAGAGCAGAAGCAAGAAGACTTTACGCAGAATATTTCCCAAACCGACGTTTACCAAATGAAAAAACTTTCGAAAGGCTTCATATTAGATTAAGAGAAACAGGATCATTCAAACCAGTAGTCCGAGATCGCGGCAGACCACGAACCACAAGAAATTTGGAATTGGAAGAACGTTTGTTGGATCGTGTCGAAAAAAATGCAGGTGCTAGTACTCGAAGAATGGCATTGGCGGAAGATGTCGATCATGTGAGTGTATGGCGTATTTTAAGAACTAATCAGCTTTTTCCTTACCACCTGCAAAGAGTACAGGGACTTAGTGAGAATGATTTCCCTTCACGAGAAGCTTACCGTGTATGGTTGTTACGGACATGCGCCGCCGATCATCTCTTTCTGTCGTGTGTGCCCTTTAGTGATGAAGCTGGCTTTACAAGAGATGGTATCGTCAATTTTCATAATTTACACCAGTGGCAACAAGAAAACCCTCATGCTATTATTCAGTCCAGACATTAAGCGCAGTTTTCATTTAGTGTGTGGGCCGGAATTATTATCGAATTTGTGATTGGTCCTTTTGTACTTCCACCACGACTTACTGGGCAGAATTATCGTTATTTTTTAGAAAACGACTTACCAGGTTTGCTGGACGATGTTCCACTAAATGTTAGAGGACGCATGTGGTTCATGCACAACGGTGCACCGGCTCACTTCAGTCACACAGCACGCAAATTTTTAAATGCCGTATATCCTGGAAGATGGATTGGTCGCGGTGGACCTGTAGCATGGCCTGCACGGTCTACAGATTTAAATCCAATAGATTTTTACGTATGGGGACATTTAAAGTCTATGGTATATTCTACTCCAATTCAAAAAAAAGAAGATCTTCAACGAAGAGAACCATGATACGACGAGCTGAAGCTTGTGTTGCTTCTCGTGGAGGTCATTTTGAACATTTACTATAAGAAACATAAGAAACTCCCGTTTTCTGTAACCTTTTCTAAAATAAAAAGAAAAAACCTCAAGTGGCCGTAACTCAGTAACGAACCATTTTAGGACATAAATTTATTTAAACTTTTTTGCTTATTTTTAGTTGTAGAAACCGTCTATGTATAGCCAGCCCTACATTTTTGTAACACATATATATAACAGTAATATACTGTTATTTCTTATAATTATAAATTCTTTGATAAAGATAGTAACTGCCGAAACATGTAAGAATACTGACACTTTTTATAATTTAAAATTAAATGGAAATTGAAGATGGCGCTTCAATTTCTAGCGATCGTCAACTTTTTTTTCCAGTTGTTCGGTATACATTTTTTTGCATCATTGGATAGAGATTTTTTTCCTGAATCCATTGATGTGCAATACGTCAATTCTGGATAAATTTAGAAGAAAAAAAAAGATTAAAATACTGTCCGTATATTCTCTTAGTCACCTGTGTTATACTGTAGTGTGCGATCGAAAAATTACGCGTTACGCATATGTACGTTTCTTAACTTTGACGTTTCTTTACTAAGCAAGCAGATTTTGACATTTTTTAAGTAAATCATGAATTTCAATCAACTTACTGACATGCTACAAGTTTATTTTGAATGTAATAAAAACTCTAATCAGGCGTTGCGAATTTAGAGAAGTTCCAGAACGTCGTAAATTAAGCCGACTAGAAAATTTAAGAAGATTTGGTTGTTTCAAGAAACCGAAAGTAGTGCGCAGGAAATTTTCTGAAAACGTGGAACTGGACGTTTTGTTAGCTGTTGAAGAAAATGCCAAAACCTTGGTTCGTGAAGTTGGAAACATTAGTTGGTACGTCCTGAAGTACTGCGTCTGCAGTATTTAAAAAACTCGAAATTAAGCCATACATTGCCCAAAAAGTGCAAGCAATAGACGAAAATGATCCAATTCGAAGAACACAGTTTTGTAATTTTTACTTAACAACTTTGCAACAAGACCCGTTGTTTTATCGCAAAATTATTTGGACCGATGTATGTACTTTCACGAATTATGGAATTTTTAATCGAATTCATCACAAATGGAGCCAAGAGAACGCTAAACATGTTGTCGACAATAATTTTCAACGTCGTTTTAGGTGTAATGTTTGGTGTGGCCTACTTGGATACCGTTTGGTGGGCCATTTTTTTAACAACGGTTCCTTAAATCAACTAATATATCAGAAGATGTTGAAAGCTTTTTGGATGAATTACCGCTTGCGGAACTGTGCGAAGTATATTTTCAATAAGACGGTGCTACTCCCTATAATGCACGAATAAATGTTGGTTGGTTGAATAGAAATTTTAATTAACAATGGATTGGAACATATAGACCTATTAGTTGGCCTGCGCGTTCATCTGCTCTTACACCTCCTGATTTTTGGTTTTGGGATATCTCCTAGATCGAGTTTATTAAACAGTGTCACAGAACGTAAAGATTTACGAACCGAATAATTGAAACTTGTCGGGAAATACCTAATAATTTCGTATTAAATGCCACCCATGGTATTATGCCAGTATTGGTAAATATATTTGTAAATTTTTTTGAATTTATTGTTTAGTTTTGTTATTTGGTTTTCCTTGTGAATTAAAATTAGTTAATATGGGCAATGCGTTATTTTTTGCACTTATTTTTTCATGGCACACTACGGTATAACGGTATAACACAAGTGACCTTAAGAGAATGTTCGGAAAGTGTTTTAATTATTTTTTTCCTCTTCTAAATTTACAATTAAAATGGATGTATTATACAACAATGGATCCAGAGAAAGAAGAAACAATCTCTATTCAATGATGCAAAAAATATATATACTGTGTAATTTTTAAAAAGAAAATTTACAAACACTAGGAATTGAAGATGCAGCTGTGACACCCTGTGTATATATATATATATATATATATATATATATGAACTTCATGTGTATGAGAATTAATAATTATTAAATCTCATTTTACATGCGATTGTCGCTATAATTTGTTGCATTTAATTCTACAATTCGGCAAATCACTTTTGCCCTAGATTGTAGACGCAACAAGCCGCGACATCAACTGTACAAGTTGTCAGTACAAATGAAAAATTTTGTGAAAAACTTATCTGCGCGGAATGTGCATATATCGATATTTCACTGTTTTTTACAGATCATCAGTGCACCTTACCGAAGACAGACATGATATTCACCTCTATACTACGTGTATATATACGAACTGCACGTAGTATAGAGGTGAATATCATGTCTGTCTTCGGTAAGGTGCACTGATGATCTGTAAAAAACAGTGAAATATCGATATATGCACATTCCGCGCAGATAAGTTTTTCACAAAATTTTTCATTTGTACTGACAACTTGTACAGTTGATGTCGCGGCTTGTTGCGTCTACAATCTAGGGCAAAAGTGATTTGCCGAATTGTAGAATTAAATGCAACAAATTATAGCGACAATCGCATGTAAAATGAGATTTAATAATTATTAATTCTCATACACATGAAGTTCATTACAGTTCGTATATATACACGTAGTATAGAGGTGAATATCATGTCTGTCTTCGGTAAGGTGCACTGATGATCTGTAAAAAACAGTGAAATATCGATATATGCACATTCCGCGCAGATAAGTTTTTCACAAAATTTTTCATATATATATATATATATATACAGTATGACTGAAGTCTCATTTTGTTTTTTTTGGGGATATATTCTAAAAAATATAACAAATAAAATAGTAAAAATTTTTTCTAATAAAAGTTGTCTAGAAACGCCAAAAAAAAATTTTTTATTTTTTATTTTTTATTTTTTTTTGGCGTTTCTAGACAACTTTTATTAGAAAAAATGTTTACTATTTTATTTGTTATATTTTTTAGAATATATTCCCAAAAAAATCAAAATGAAACTTCAGTCATACTGTATATATATATATATATATATATATATATATATATACGGTATGACTGAAGTTTCATTTTGTTCATACTGTATATATATATATATATACAGTATGACTGAAGTCTCATTTTGTTTTTTTTTGGGATATATTCTAAAAAATATAACAAATAAAATAGTAAAAATTTTTTCTAATAAAAGTTGTCTAGAAACGCCAAAAAAAAATTTTTATTTTTAATTTTTAATTTTTTTTTGGCGTTTCTAGACAACTTTAATTAGAAAAAATTTTTACTATTTTATTTGTTATATTTTTTAGAATACATCCCCAAAAGAAACAAAATGAAACTTCAGTCATACTGTATATATATATATATATTGTAGAGATGCTGAATGATCTGTGAATAATAATTTGATAATAATAAAAGAAGATAATAATAGTAGATATTCAGTGATTTATGATGATATTAAAATTGTAAAGTATAGGAATTATACTATAGATTGGGCGCCTTGGTTTACTTAAAAACCTATTACACACGTACCAGCGCTCCTTATATGATTTATTATTATTATTATTAGTATTAGTATTATTAGTATTAGCGGCTAGGTCGTCGGAGAGCACTAAATTTATAACAAAGTTGACTGTCTAGGATCTTCGTCGATATGTTTTCCCTTAAGTGTATGGTAGTGAATTGTGTAACAAAATAACTTAGTTTTCTCCAGCTAAACATAGATAAATAAAAGATTTGATTTAAAGAAATGTATATAAAAGTTTATTTTAAATAAGGTTTCCGTACACAATAACATGTAACGTGCCTAACGACAAATAATAAAATTATAATTGCATACACGTGTGAATCAAGAAAATAAAAAGGGTTATGTTCTAATGGTTAAAATGTTATCAAGTAAGTTACGTTATAAATTAAAGAATAACTATATCTAGATAAGTACTACAAGTTTTTTATCAAACCAAAGTTCTTTCACAATTATCAATAATGATGGAATGTAATTTTCAAGTAGAATTATGAGGATTTTTATTTGGTTATTAAGAAAAATATTTTAAATGTAAATCGTTTTAAAAGTGTCTTTAGTTGAAATAATTTTCCATTGCCATTTCTCATTATTTTTGCACTTTACCTTTAACCTTTGTTTCGGTTTGAGCTGTGCCTGGTTTTTTGACAATAGCCTATTTCAAAGCCTTTATTATCCTACTCTTATCTTATGGAATAGCGTCTAAAAGACGGATATATAGGGATTGTAAGGAATAAAATTGTATCTTTATTGGGATAAGAGTCCCTATTGTGGAGAATACAATTCCGCTAAGCAGATAAAACTATTGTAATAGACGATTTCGTTACCATATATGCTTGGGCCGTAAAAACAAAAAGAGAAAACCCCCTTCTTCAAGGGTAAGTTGCTTTATATTTCTGAAGTAATGACTTTGCTACGAATCATATTTTATATTGTGCAAATTCTTTCTGTTCTTTTTTTTCTAAATTTTCTATCAACGTGTCTATGTTTTATGGTAGACTCCTTTTTTTATTAAATGGAAGCTGATTTTCGCCTTTTGTTTTACATAATAGGGAAATAGTAATACCCCAAGACGCGAGGAGTGAAAAAAAAAGAAGAAAATCTAAGAATTGCCAGACGACTATAAATCGACAATCACATCTGGACAGTTTTTGTGGGTGTACTTATGAAGACATCTGGTCTGTTTGGGACACTTAAGTATCTTTAGTTTTTTTTTTCTACATATTAAATTCTTTGATTCTTTAAAAAATTGATTTAAGTGTTTTATTAATTTGTAATAACATTTAAATAATCAATTAGCTAAATTTCTTTCACTTGCAAAAAAAAATTAAGTATACTTGTTAAGACACCTGTTACCGATTTAAAGATTGTTTTTCGTATGTAAGATATTTCGAAATATCACCGTTTTATGCTGTATAATCATTATACTGAGTAATCGCCCTTGGTGCGTTTGACAAGATACTTGCAATGTTTTTTTTGTTTGGCAGTAATTAGACATTTCACCTTTTTTTGTAATTATTATTAGACCTAGGAAACCATACTAAATTATAATATCAAGATATCCTTATAAGTAAAATACAGCCGCCTAGCTGAGATTACTACCACTTCTTATCATTCTTTTTCTGTATCATTTCTTACTCTCTTAAAATTCCAATGCCCTATATTAGTTATATATTTCGCATGCGTAATAGGTGGAAAGACTTTAAACAATGCGATGGTGCCTCTTTAACTTGCGAATTAGATCTTTAAACTTTAACCAATACCCCGCCCATCTTCGACAAGTTAGCCGTGTAGTCTTGAGGATACCAGGATCTAAGGTAGGTGGAATTTAGGAGGTAAGAAGGTTTAGCATCTGGCGCACATCGGCAGATTTCGAAGAGTGCGGCGAGCACTACCTTTTATCGTAGCGAGTTATAGTGTATATTTCTGCAATACATTCACTACGATTATTGTGTTCGTTATAGTACATTTTCCATAGTATAGAAAACAAAAAATCATTAATATTTATAACAATTTAACAAGTGACATGGCGTCGTCTCACTCTCAGAAAGGAGTGCTTTATTTATGCAGTGCTTTATTTATGCAGAGTATTGTTATTAGCTGCTTTGAATACCCACAAAAAGGGCCAATATATTGTTAAATCCTCCTATGGTACATTCGGCCTTGATTTAATCGTATTATTTCTTATTATACAAGTGTCCCGTATCGTTATGTTCAAATTTTAGGAGTAAAGTAGACTTCATTTCAAGTAACTAAAACGCTAAACTTGTATATCCATTTTTATTTGTTACAAAGTTACAGATCTATGAATGTGATTGTTAGATCATGAAAAAAAATGTAATCCTAAAGTCAATAAAAACTGATTTTATTTAAAAAAGTTCAATTAATAATATTTTCGAAATGTCCACCTCCTTGTTGAATGCAGGCTTGTGCCCGTAAGCCAATAGAAGAAGTACTTATCCGAATTTCATACTTGTTTTGTCGGATTTGCTCGCCAGCCAGGTGAATACGATCCAACAACTCTTCTCTTGTGTTCGAAACTTACGCGTAGACTAAATTTTTCATGTACCCCCATAAATAAAAGTCAAGGGGATTAAGATCGGGTGATCTGGGTAACCATGCAACAGGACCACCTCGACCAATCCATCTTGGGTAATTGATGTTAACCCAATTTCGGACAGCAATTCCGAAATGTCGTGGTGCCCCATCCATGTGAAACCACATGTCTCGTCGAACATTCAATGGTACATCCTCTAAAAGACCTGGCAGTTCGTCAATAAGAAATTGAAGGTAATTGTACGCATTTAACCTCCCAGATAGAACGACAGGACCAATCAGCAAGTCATCGATTAGAACCGCCCAAACGTTAATGGAAAATTCATGTTGAAATTTAGATGGGTGTATAGCTTTGAGATTTTCTGATGACCACCTGTGCAGGTTTCTAAGATGTGTAACACCACTTCTCGTGAACGTAGATTCATCTGACCAGAGGACTGTTCTGCAGAAATTAAAATGAAGCCGTAACTGTCTTAATATCCAGGTAGAATAAACTAGACGAGCATAGTGGTCTGCCTCGAGCAAACCGTGTTCTCTGCGATAGTGATATGGACATAAGCCCTCACGTTTTAAAATTCGCCAAACTGTCGTTCGCGGCACTCCTAGTTGTCTAGCGATTCGACGTACACTGAGAGTTAAATCCCTTGTAAAAATAGCTACTGCTTCTCTCTCTAAGTCCGCTGGCAAATTTACTCCTCTGTCGAAAAGATAATCACGCAGTCCGCATTCCAGAAGTTGTCTGTGAACTTCCAGAAACGTTCTGTAATGAGGAATGCGCCTATCGGGAAACCGATGTCGGTATTCAATAACTGCTTGACGTGCACTGCCGTTACAGTAGCCATACACAAAATGCATGTCCGCATACTCTTGACAAGAAAATCGGTAAGGCATTTTGAATAAAGAAAAGATGTCCACTCACTAATAACCTGTTGTATGAACTGAAACGTAATGTAATCCTTTATTAAAAAATGCAACGTTAAGAGTCATCTGAACATTTGTTTATTGTATGATATTCATGGTTCAGCACTTACGAGATAAGTAAGAACCTTCTTTATCATAAATCAATTTCCAGTACTCTTTTTTGTAGATCTCCAAGAAATTACTGTATGCACTACAACACGTGTTTATTTATTTCAGGATAACATTTTATTATGCGACGCTAACAATCACAGGCGTGTTATTGAATCGTATATCTTTTTTTTAAATAAAATCTGTTTATATTGACTTTAGGATTACATTTTTTTTCATGATCTGACAATCACATTCATAGATCTGTAACTTTGAAACAAATAAAAATGGATATAGAAGTTTTGCGTTTTTGTTACTTGAAATGAAGTCTTTTTTACACTCCTAATATTTGAACATAACGATACGGGACACTTGGTATATATTTGATGTAATTATATATAAATATTTTTTAGGTATTCATTTTTGTATTTGTGTTTTTGTCTAATAGTGTATATAATGTGTTGGGGATCTAATAAATTATTATTATTATTAATGCATAGTTTAATTCATTCGTAATAGTTACTCTGTTCATTATTTGTTTTTAAATTATTTTGTGCTTCCAACATTATTCCATGTACTTGAGATTTCAAGCTTATAGGGTCTTCTAATCCGATAGACAAATATTAACGAACTAGTTTATTGTAAAATGACCCGATGGGGCAGATAAAATGCTAAATATACTTCGTGTATTTGAGTCTTTCAGCAAATAAGCAAGAAGGTGCCAAGCTGATAAAAGTTGTAGATTTCAGACCCCAAAAAGGGTCCCAAAAAAATCCTATAGATTATATCTTGAATTCTGACGTGGTAACTACTAATTTGAAAACTTCTCTAGCGGTATTCCTAAAAATTGTTAATACTCAACTTCTAATAAAGATTTATAAAAAAAGTGTCATCTGCGGCACATAATACAGATTGCTTTCACACATTTTCAACCATTTATTTACAATAGCCAGAATTCTTCATTCGGGCAAACTTTACCTTTAAAATTTGTATGTATTTGCATATATCTCTTTACACTAATACTTTTTCAATACGAAAAAAATATGTCCAACGCTATCGACCATGAAGATTGTGAAAA
Source organism: Melolontha melolontha (assembly GCA_935421215.2). Classification (NCBI taxonomy): domain Eukaryota; kingdom Metazoa; phylum Arthropoda; class Insecta; order Coleoptera; family Scarabaeidae; genus Melolontha; species Melolontha melolontha. The sequence continues at coordinate 89,339,397 of OW285242.1, read as the reverse complement.
TTATACCACCGTCCAGCAATATTCGTTCCCTGAAAAAAAATTGGGGGGCAAGGCTCTATTTCTGCATTTTTTTTGAAATATCTTTTGTACGGGTTTGTAATTATCCATAGTCCAGACATCCCTAAGTGTATCTCGCCGAAATGAATCGATTGGTGCCACCCACAACGCTCTAGTTTCAAAATTGACTGATTTGGGAGGTTTCAAACTTGGGAGTATTATGTCACTTATACCATGAAAAGTGCCCTAACGTGGCCGCAGTGCATTTTCGCGAAAAACGCTGACAGATGTCAGTTATAATGTATATACGAGGATTATTTAAAAAAAACGCATCAAAAAAAGCTAACTTGGTAGCTGAAAATGATGATGACAAACTTTTCGTTATGCGAAGTATATTAGGGGAGCGAACTAACGTGCTAACTCTGGTAAAATTAAATAAATTTACCAAAAGCTAATAAATAGTTAAACGGTAATTATTTAATGTCCGAATATTTTTAAAGAGAATTTTGCATAGATAATACGCGGACGTATCCGCTTCTTTGTTAATACAGTCTACAATAAAAGGGTCATTATACCCCTGGATATTGTCGTCAATTCACCACCAATCAATCAATCCATTTTCGTTTTAGTTAGTAACTGCCATCTGTTCGAACTAACACAACTGGCCCGGCTATCGAACTGCTTTAATTATAATATCGGATGGTTTCATGCGTTTTTTCCGATGTAGTCTATTCTATTTGACCGTCGAAATTATTGGACGCAACGACAAAAATCTGTCGAAATATTTTTCGAGTATGTTCCAATTATATGGGAAAGGCAAACGCCGAAATTTTCATCAAATGCATTATTTTGATGCGTTTTGTAGTGATTTTGTATGGACCGCTGGCAGTTGGTTGTTTTTTTTTCTTGTTTCTCTGGCGGAACCGTATATTGTGAATAAAAATATTGGACATTGAGTGGAAATGAGTTTGTTTTGACATCACAAGATTGTAAAAGGGAAAAGGAAATAACGAGCTAAATATTCATTATATACAGTTGACGTAAAAGGAGAGGGTCTGTAATATTAACTCTAACGTATATCTTCTTTAAAACCATTCAAACAGGTTAATTTCATTTTTTAATTTGTTAGGTTTAAGTATAATTTGCTAGATTTTCCTAGACGTATTATAAAAAAGCGGCGGAAGCAAATTTTGTTAAACCTTATTTTATTTCTGGCTAGTAGTATATCAGACTTCAAAATTACTTTCGATACTGCTTTCTTCGCATCACAAAAATAACTTGAACAATAAAAGTACTTAAATTTATTTGTAATTCGATATTTTACTATATTGAAGGGATCAAGTCTCTTTATATCCTTTACTTTAGGTTCAAATTAGGTTTCGCAATGGTAATGAGTGTTTAGTATGCAATACACAAATTTTAGATGGCGAAGGTATAACGTAATAAATCATAAAATGCTTATTTCATGAATAAGAAGACATTCTTAATCATATGATTATAATTTCTGCCAGATATATTCGATTTTCAATTCTGTACAACTATAGAAAAGACTGTTTAAAATTATTTGCTTAATTATCTTAACTTTTCTCCCTTAAAAAAAAAATATATTTTACGTCTACCTGGCTGCATCGAATATTTATATCATTTTATCCTGTCGAAAGTTAATATCTGTGCCCCATCCTTTACAGCGTTTTAATAAGAACATTTATTAAAACTTTTTTTCTAGTCATAAAAATTAATAATTTTGTTGTGACTAGGCAAAATCGTCATTGAGGAATTGGAATTCATAAAACATGAGAAGATTATAGGTTAGATTAAATCGATTGATTAAAAATTCGTCCAAGCCACATCCATCCCGGAACGCGCGATGCATTTCGTTCTTATTGGAATTTATCAATGTACAGTATCCTGGAGAAAGACATGACTAACACTTCTTTCACTAGTTATGTATATATATATATATATATATATATATATATATATATATATATATATATATATATATATAGTTAAGATTAGATACAGAAAGATAAAGAAGCTCCAAGAACATTTGAAAGAAAAATAATCAGAAGGATTTATGAACCAAAGAAAGAAGATGATGGTTTTAGAAGCCTTATAAATCATGAGATAGAGGAGTTATTGTAGAGAGAAAACGTGGTAAGAGTGATTAAGTCGATGAGGATAAGGTGGTATTGGCATGTCAACAAAAGGGTCAACGTTGAGACGAATCATAAGATGGAAGCCATATGGAGCACGAACAAGAGGTGAACCAAAAATTAGGTGGAGGACCAAGTAGTGGATGATATCGAAGACCTGGGGACCGTATCAGAGAGAGCACTAATGTTAAATAGAGAAGAAGACAAGAACGCATCTATAGACCACAGAAAATGAAGTGACTCACCACGAAACGAGTCTTACGAGCAGCTGTAATTCCAGACTGGAATGTATAGTCTTATATATATATATATATATATATATATATATATATATATATATATAGAATATACTGCAAATGAGAATTTAATGTTTATTAAAATTTCAATTTACATGTAAATGTTGCCTAATGTGTTGCGTTAATTTCTACATTTCTACAAACTACTTCTAAAACTTCTAAATATAGTTCCGCTTTAGGAAATTGATCTCTCATTCCGCAGAATCTACATACGGTTTGTTCTGTGCGTATACTATTCATATGTTTGTTGAGCTTACAATGCCTTGTTAATTATCAATATACTTTCTGTCCCTACTCAGAAGTTTCATTGTAAACGTGTGTGAATGCTCCATAGGGAACTAGTTTGGCTGTCTCTGACCTGAGCCGTTTTTATACCTTTTCCTAGATTTATTTTCAGTCCATTTTTATGTCTGTTTTATATGTGTGAGTCACCCGATGACGTCCTTGTCGTGCACGTCAGCATGACCTAGAACAAATTAGAAGACGAAAGATACTAGATAGGGTGATAGATTATAAAGGAGATCAAGAGAACGATGGCTCATTAGACGACCAGCAACCGGCAACGAGTATTATGATATAAATAAATACTGTGAAATAAATATTGAAATAAATACGTCTTTGTTTTAATTATTAGTATTAGTTTTAATCGTTATTTAGTGTATTTTGTTTTATTAATAATATAGTGTTTTAAATCACCGTTAGTTTTATTTAAACGAACCCCGTAAGACAAGTATTTTACAGTATTTTTGCAATGCCACGGGAAAGTTACGGTCCTATAAAGGCTATAGATGAAAATCGTCGAGTCAATTAGTCCAGTTTCTTATTGAACCTATATCTTGCTCTAGGACTCAGGGTGATATCATTTTCTAATGACTCCTGACATAAACTAGAGCATACACACAATCTCGTGCAAGTCTACATTTAATTACTGAGTCCACTACTTTTAATAGTGCTTGACTGTCGGAGAAAATGGCCCCGGTGCAATTTGTTCCACCTTGTCCGTTAATGTTTCTAACGCAAAGATGCAAATATCGTAGCGTCACTTTGATAATCGTTCATTTTTGTAGCGCATATGTTTCGATACCGACACCTTGCTCTGTTTTAGAATGACTATTTTATCACATTCTTATGAAAGTTGAATTTCTGAAATAGTAAAACTTAGGTTCTCTTTAACGGAATTGCGATGTAAATGTCGTGGGCTTGGCTTATAGATGACTCGCTTTGCATTAGTTCCTAGGCCACTGACCTTGTTTCTCCGTGTGTATAGATATCAACGAGTTCTTTTCATGGCCACTCCTAGTATTTGTATGGCACTTAGCCACTTGCTAACTCCTGTTTGCTTAGTTTTTGTCCACCCTGCGACTGCACCATAACTTATTATAGGTTTAATTACCATTGCGTATAAACATAGCTTTTCCCACACATTTATCTATACCTGTCTGGCAATGGTTGCTTTTTTAGTGGTTTTTAAAATGTGACGAGTTCACAAAAGCCTTGGTCAAACAAAAGCCCTAATTGTTCTGCTTCCTTCACAAATGTAACTTCTGCATTTTAAAGCAGTGTTGGTTGTAAGCCTTGCAGCAGTCTCTTATTTGTGAAGGCGACTATTGTTTTGGCTCCGCTCTTCTTTAACGTCTTGGGGAAGTGGTAGATATTTATCGATCTGGTCTCTGTGCTTCGCCTAGATATTCGTTGGTGCTGGTACAGAGATGTCTATGGGGTACGTAATGCTCTTGTTATGGTCTCGTAACGTAATGTCTGGCCTGTTGTGTTGGACAGTTCTGTCAGTCTGTATTGTCCGATTCCAGTAAATCTTGGCCTCAGGCAGCACCACTACATTTTTCGGCTGGTACTGGTAATATGGTGCTGTTCCAGTGGTTCCATCATACAGTTTGCATATTGCCTGGTGGATCACTTTCGCAACGTTGTTGTGGCGTTTGGTGTATTCTTTTGGGGCTAAAGTGGGGCATCCGCTGAGTATGTATTCTATAGTTTCGAGTTTCTCGACACATATTTTGCATAACGTTGATGCGATGTTTTCTTTTAATATGTCTTTCTTGTAGGTGCGAGTTGCCATCACTTGGTCTTGTATAGCCATCATAAAGCCCTCTATTTCGACAAATAAGTTGGTGTTACATAGCCATTGTAGTGTCGCTTCTTTATCGATGTATTCATTGTGTGCAGCGTGTATGTACCTGCCGTGTAGTTCTTTGTTATTTATTATTATTATTTCCTCTACACACAAGAACATTCAATTTGTCCTTGGTTGCGAGTGTGTTAACCCATCGGTTCGTGAGAACAAGATGGCTGGCATAACTATCATAATATTATTATTATTGTTGTTTATTGTTTCTTATTTCCAAGTATTTTTCCGTAACCTAACTATGCAGCTCTCCTCCATATGGCATGCTTCATTCTTAGTAAGCAGATAATAACACCTCCCACCATGTAGGGGGGGTTTATTTTCACGGTCCAGAGGGTCCGGCGCTTTAGTTGTTATGTTGACGAAGTGGGTTAAGATGAAGGTATCTCAACAACATCCTCGCCTGCGTTCTTTGTTTCTACTGAAGCATGCAATGTTTGTGTTTCATTTCCAATTTGCTGTTTCGGTCTTTGCTGGTTAATCCTACCTGGATCCTGCTCCTCCGACCCACCACAGTATCCTTTTCATCCAGTGTTTGGAGCAAGTGTACCTCATTGGGGCTGCTAACCCAGCCCAACGGTTAGCTCAGGAACCCGTGGGGTCGCTAGTCCCCAGTAACCTATCTCTAGGCTACCCTGTGCGGGTTTATTATTATTATCTCTTCCACTCACAAGAACCATTCGTTCTTGGTTGCCATTATTTTACCCCATCGGTTCATTCGAACAAGATGGATGGCATAGTTATCTATCATTCATTTACTTTATATGAATATTGATTATAGTAGATACTTACCAGTACTTTCAAGGTGTGAACATATGTGTTGTCCGCTGCTAGCAGCTTGTGTCTCTTTCTGGGTATGAACTTGTGTGTTGGTTGCTGCTGGCAGCTTGCGTCTCTCTCTGGGTGTGTGGTTTTGTGTTTGGGCGAGCGCGCAAGTGTAGGGTGTTGTATGTTGGCGCGCTCGTGCGTGTGTTTAGTGACCGGTCGCGTTAATTTTGAGAAATCGGAGAACAAGCCGTTGCGCAGGGCCGCCAACCCTTTCCCGGCAACTTCTTTACTTTTCCGTGCAGTACTTCGACGGCCCGACCCCCGCACCATCGAGGCAAGGCGCAGACCAGCGAAGCGCACCCTGCACGGGGTTGCTCATCGCCAACCGAGGAAACACTCTTAGCGGCTACTTCGGTCGACGACGGTCACACTTTGTGCCATCGTAACGTTTTCCGCCATTGCGGAGGCACTGCACACACGTCGAACGTGTGTATGCTGTTAACGACAGCCTAGCCAGGTTGGTGCCCAGGACCAATCCTAGTGGTGTGTGCATTGCGCGGCGCCGTGTTTTGCGCCGCGTAGCTTGGTTCCTCTCTCCCCTGCTGGAATGGCGGAATGGCACCTGTCCGCCCATCGGGCGGACCCCCCTCGAGTTTCGTAGCGCATATGCTAGGCTACAACCCAGTAGAGGACCACATCAGCACCCCACCCGTTCCGTCATTTCGGCTCCCGGCCACGTTGCCCGCGTTCGCGCGGTGCAATATTAGTTTAGCACGCGACGTATTATTGCAGCCGTGTCTAACAAGCACTTTTTTGCATTTTTAAATAAAGTTTTTGGTAGAGATCCAAAGTATTTATGGACTTGTGTAATTTCTGTGGAATTTCTCCAGTTGGGGTAATCACAATTGGGACTATTAGGGCCTTGTGCATCTTCCACATACTCTTGATTTCGTCGCTGAGAGGTAAATATTTGTTTACCTTCTCACTATAGTTCCTTGCAGTACTTTTTGCCAACGGAACAGCAATGTCAATGATGTACGTTACCTTGTCCTTCTTCAGTGTCAGTATTATATCTGGAATATTGTTGGGAATTGTTTTATCTGGCGATTATTTAGCGATTCCAATATAATCGAGAATTTTCGTCCTCGCAAACTGAAGGTGCTTCATATTCATAATACGGGGCATTTTCAGAATACGACAAGTGCTTCTGTCTGAGCAGCTGGTGTAATATTTTTGCAACCCTGTTGTGCCTCTCGAGATATTGTTTGGGGGCAAGTACAGAGCATCCTGCCATCAAATGATAAATTGTTTCTTCCTTATCTGCGCTTACACGACATTTAATGTCAGATAAATTCTCCTTAAGAATTTTTTTCCTATAGGAACGCGTTGGAATTACTTGATCTTGGATGGCGGCTATGAATCCCTCTATTTCTGCAAACAGGTTACCTGTATACAGCCATGCCTGCGACGCTGAGGTGTCAAAATTTTCAGATCCAATTGTTAACGGATACTTGCCATGAAAAGATTTATTTTTCCACCTCTCTTTCTGTTGGGGTATACTTAAGATTCTCGTGGATGGATTGAATTCATCGTTAGCCAGTTTGAGTGGCGTAAAATTGTCCATTTGAGCAATTGCATTATGCAATCTACTTTCTTTCGACTTTTGCAGAAAGTACTCTCGTAAATTATTTACCTGTGTATAATGCCTGCAATAAACACTCGGTATTCCTCTACCTCCATCTCTTCTTGGTAGGTAGAACCTTTCGATCGCACTACGTGGGTGATGAATTCTAAATTTTCTGGCTTCTACTCTTGTCTTGATGTCTATTGCTTCAAGTTCAGTATCAGTCCAGTTAATTATTCCAAATTCATAAGTAAGTACGGAAGTTGCAAAGCTGTTTATTGCCTTGGACATATTTCTTGCCAACAATCTGGTTTTCAACAACTATCGCAGCCTAGAGAAATACTGATCTTTCGCTGATTCTTTTGCAATATTGTGTTCTATTCCTCTAGCCTGCAAATAACCAAGGTACTTATAATAGTCGTTGCTCTCCATTCCAATAACTAGTCCTTGTCCGCCTTCCACTTCGAACCCACGATGTTCAACCCATTGTCCCTTTTCTATGCAACTTATTTTGCATTTTTTCAATCCAAATTTCATTTGGATATCTCTACTATAACGGCCAACACAGTTTAGGGGATCGCGAAGATGATTCTTTTTCCTAGCATACAATTTGAGATCATCCATGTACCAAAGGTGACTAATTTGTACGACAGGTTGTAGTAAATTACATCCCTTATTTAGGGAATTTAACAAAGTTGTTAACGGTTTCAAGGCTATACAAAACCACAGTGGTCTCAAAGCGTCTCCCTGAAATATGCCTCTTTTAATACTGATCTTACCTGCATCAATACTTCCTGTAGGAGTTTTCATTAACAAACTTGTCTTCCATTTTTTTTTTTTTAGTCATGGCGTAACTAAGAAAATTAATATGATGCTCCTCAATCCTATATAACCTAAGAATCTCTACCAGCCACGAGTGAGGTACACTATCACTATTATTATTATTATTATTATTATTATTATTATTATTATTATTATTGTTATTATTATTATTATTATTATTGTTATTATTATTATTATTATGAGAGTTTATTTTAAATAACTGGCGGGAAATATAGCTATTAAATCAAATGATTGCAGAGAAACACGACCTTCGAGAATATAAGATCGCAGAGTATATTTACAAAATCTCTAAGAATCTTTGCGTAAATATATGATAAATGTAACCCAGAAATGCAAAATTTTCTCAATTTCTTCACTGAGTTTCTACATTTATAACAGCATAATATTTAGAGTAGTTAGTAACCAATACAAGGACACTACTCTATAGATGAATGGAATTTACATATTTTTCGTTATCCCGATTATAAATCTAACCCTCTGTAAATCTACTTAAATTTATATCCTACTAACAGGCATGCCATTGACGACCCGAAAATTTGCAACGAGCTCCATAAACATCCACACAAAATCCCCCGATCTCGAAGATTAATCTTTCTCGTTTGGTGCTAAAATATCATCCCTCAGTAATCGAAAGCTTCAAAAAAACCTGCATCGTAGGTTCGCCGGTCTTCCTCCTACAACCATTTCCGTAAATAAGCTACAGCTTTGGGAACCCATTCCATCAGACATCAGACATCAATAATTGGACGACCTTTATATTTTTAAATGTCTGAGTACAGGAAAACGCAATCTTTCAAGGGTAAAGGAAAGGAGAGAAAAACGTCAAACTTCGCTTCTCGCTTAAATCTCTCCGGATATAATAATGATTCGATATATATGTATACAAGACGAATGTTTTCGGGCGTGAGCTGCATGCTGGAGAAATCATTTAGAAAACGTAAATGAAATCTTTCGCGTATCGAAGTTGAAAATAGGATATGGAGCCGTTACGTTAGTAGAGATGTAGCGTAGTGGAATGAAATACTTGTTTCTGGTGCAGAGGGGATGTGATGTTAAATTCGAGAACTTGTACGACTACTTAATGCGTCGATATCCGGAGAAATTTATTAAATAAATTCTAAATGACAGTATATCTCCAATTTGTACTTTTGTTTTTTATAGAAAGACGTTTATTTTTGCTTACTTTATACTTTCTATTTTAATGTTGAAATAATTAAGTATGACACAGAAGAGTGAATTTACAACACGAAAATCTTTATAAATTTTGAGGTAACAAACCTAGCTGAACGTATTATTACTGGGTTCTTTTTTTATCATTACACATACATCGCCCAGTGTCTAGAGTTCAAAAAATAACAGTCAATGCATTGGCGGCATAGTAAGCAACAAGTTAATGTCAAATATTTCTGATTTTTATTAATACTTAAATCTTAAATACATTTTATTGAAAAATAGATAATTTATTTAAAACAGTTAATTATCCTAACGGGCGTATACCTTGTGCGAAGACAAATATTCTTAATATATATATATATATATATACATATTGCTATGAATTGTGGTTTTAAAATTTACTGCACCACCATCCACAACTAATCTACCCAACTAGGATACTCAGTCGGTTTATTTCCAAAAAATGGGACTGCTTTCTTCTCAGGGTTCCAATCGGAAATGTGGAACAAAACGTATTTTAGGCGCCACTCAAAATTTTTTTGAGAAATGTTAAAATAATATTTCTATAAGTTACTTGTTATATTCGTGGTGAAAGGTTAATTAAATAAAGATCACAAAAAAATTTAAATGAAAATTTAATACAAAATCAAAAAAAGAAAAAAAAAATTCTTTATTAAGTATAAAGATTGTCTAATAATAATATTACAACCAGAGGTAAAAGAATTCATTGAATATGACCGCTAAATGAATTAAAAATCCTATAATGACTTCCGATCAAACTTCTATTAAAATAATAATAAAGATTATTTTTAATTTCCCCCAGAGAAACACACTGTTAAACTTGAAAACACGATCAAAAATCTACTACATGCGCGCTCACATGTAACAAAAAGTTCCCTTGAATTCCAAACGTATATTTTTTTACGTAGAAATTTCAAAAATACTCTTTGTCATCTACCTCAACTAATTAAGAGTAAATCTCAATATAACAATATTAATACAATTGATATACAATATCTTTTAAATTAATAAGTCGACTTATAATATATATATATATATATTTTTACTTACATAAAAAAATAATGTGAGACACGTTGACAAGAAAACGTTATTAAATCAAATATAAACAAAATTACGAGAACAAAATCTCATAGAATATACGGGAATTGAAATACAAACACCATCAACCAATTAATTCAAATTCAAACCGAATTTTACTTTAAATATATAATAATATACTTTTTTTAAATAAAAAGAACGTTCTTGTCTGAAGGTTTAACTATGTCTCTCGAGTTCACATCAACCACGGTCGCTTCGCATAAGGCTGACCTTCAAAAGTACAAGTTTTTGCTCCAGACACATGAATTACATTTTCAAAAATATACACTTAAGTTCAAAACAATAGTACATAGATATATAAATAAATTTTTAATATTTATTGGGGAAAAAACCTTAGCAATATGTATATAGATAATTATTTCGTGACCTTTGTATGTTATGGTATTTTTATTTTATATTCTTTGAGAAAAGCAACACTTGCCGAAACATGTAAGATATTTTAAATATATGGATTTTTGAGTAAAACCAGACTTTAAATCGCCAACTAATTGGGTCTACCATATGCGCATAATATATATATAAGGTAAACTTAATAAGTCGGCGATTAAAGGTCTGGTTCATTACTTCAAAGTATATATATTTAAAACAACCCTACATATTTCGGCAATGATGCCTTTGTCAAGGGAATAAAAAATATAAAATTTATTTATTTTATATTTTTTATTCCCTTGACAAGGGCATCATTGCCGAAACATGTAGGGTTGTTTTGAATATATATACTTTGAAGTAATGAACCAGACCTTTAATCGCCGACTTATTAAGTTTACCTTATCATACCAGGGTCACGAAAATATTATATATATATATATATATATATATATATATATATATATATACAAAGAAAGATCAGTAATAGAGTTAATTCATATTAAAAAACATGAAGAAAACGCCGTTAATGACCGTCATGAAATTTCAAATCCGTCAAAATTATATCTACCATTAATCTAAATCCGTAATATAAATAACGTAAAAATTCAAATCCAATAACCTTAAATATTTTAAAACACACCTAGCCGAAAGTATCAAATTACAGACAAGGACAAAACACAAAAATTTAAAATAGATACATACTTTAGGCGTACTAAAAGTCAGTCTACTTCCATATGTTGAATGTACAATCTGCCAATTTTATATTTTAAGTAAAATAGTTCAAACTGTAAAAAATATAAAAAAAGAACACAAACTATAAGTTCTATAAGTATACATAAATTTACATTTTACGAGAAACAATAGTTATTATATTATTATTAGTTTAAATTTACCTTTGCAGGAAAACACCTAGTATTGTAATAAAATTTATTCTAATGAAGACAAAATATTTTTTTATTTTATTTTTTATTTAATTATTATAATTATATATTTAATTTATTTTTTTATTTAATGAATATTTATCAAGCTTAATTCCAAGAAATAATTAACCATCTATAATTTCACTGTTAATAAAAACAGAATTTGGGTCAATGTATTAAATAAAACGATTTATTGCTACGTAACGTTTCGAAACTATATTTCTTGAGACCATTGTAAGCATTGATGAACGTAGATGTGCGTTCTTTAGTATTGAGATTGTTAGTAATTTTTTTCATGATTAAATTTATATATATATATATATTGTAATGATGCAAGGCATACACATTGAGCTGCATCTGAAATGGGAAAAATAAGATATACAAAGTAAGAAAAGGGTAATAAAAGGTTATGTAAGTGATATTATTAAGTATTAGTAGTGTCGAAGTGCATACGAATTTTAATAACGATAACATTATTTTCCTAAATTTCTATATTTATATTTCTTTCATTAATTTCTTTTTTATTATTTCTAATTCAAATTTCAAATACTAGCGCGAAAAACACATATTCAAATTCATATGCATCTTTAATTTATATCGACGCTAGTAAGCCACGCCTACAAATTGACATCTGGCAAATGTAAATATTTATCGTGCGCAGTACTCAATTTGTAACATTAAGTTTTACATTAACCTAACTTGTTAATTTATTAAATAATTTTTAAAATCTGTAAGAATAGTATTATTAGTCAAATTCCATCTATGTAAAAATGTTAATAAGGTAAAACATCGAGACTTTTTGGCATCATTAGATAGCTAAGTTTGGTAAAACAGACAAGCGCTATCGGCATCATCATCTTTTGAAATTTATAAAATAGTAGACGCATTTTTTTGACCGATCCTTAGAAATTCTTATATATCATTAATTAAAATCGTTAATATAGTAAAAAGTAATTAAAAGTATCCTGCCTTTAAATAAACACTATCGACAAGAGAAATTCTTCAAGAAATTTCGATTTTTAACGTATTTACGTACAACAAAGCGTCATAGACGTAATTTCACGATAATCGCAAGAAATTCTAAAGAAATATTGTCAAGAAACAGTCACCGAACATCTACGGAATTGATTATCGTTCATCTACATCGATACCTGTAATCCAACAGCTAGATAAGAACGCAGGGAGAAATTAGGCATCAGAGACCAAGACCGAAGAAAATCTTCAAAAGCGTCATTGCAAACAGCCACCCACGCCGTCAACAATTCGAACAGCAATCGGACTTTTTTCGATCGCCGAGAATCATCCCATTTGATGCGTACGTTCTACAAAATAAACATCAGGATTATTATAATCACAGGTTACAGATAAAATGTATTTATTTTTCAAAATTTTTAATTCTTTAAACTTATAAACCAATAAAATTCTCGATTTTGTTTACCTAACCTAAATGTCCTATACTTGTATTAATATTTCATAAACAACCAATTTAAACGTAGGAATAGTAATTAATAAGGTACTTACCATTATCGTTATAAGATTATTTATATTGTTATCCATATTTTTATAAGTTAAAACACACATAACCACCTTATTTTCTTAAATAACACCTTGTTGTCTTTCTTACATATAGTTTCTTTAATTTCACCCTTTGCTATACATGTTATTTTATTACAGTTTTCTTTTATAGCAATAAACTTAATATTTTTATTATCATATCAATCTTTTATTTGTCTATATTTAATTGTAGGAGTTATTTCTTTAAGCCTTAACATTAATAGTTTACTTTTATGGAAGCAACAACATATATCTAACGAAGAGCCTGAGATTTCACATTTAATTAAGCTTTTTAATTTAGTTTCATGCGATCCGACTAGTTGGCAATTTAAAACACAGATCGAGCAGTTTGAGGAGTTATATAAAGGCGCCCATCTTTTACTTACAAAATTAATATTTTTTGAACTCGTTCATTATATTATTATCACCTCAGCAATTCATCATTTGCCAGCCCAACGTGAGGCTATGTATTACTTCATTTGACGCAACAACGTGGAGGCCAGATTGCTTCTTTTAAATAACTCGACTACAACATAAATTAGGACAAATAATTGCTTCATTCAAAATTATTTTACATATATAATTTAGACGAAAGGTGTATGTTATTACTGCAGTTGTGTGTAGAATTGTGTACCTATTTTTCCTATAGTACAGCTGATTTGTACCTACAATTCTTCACATCCCAGACTTTGAAGGAGTTACGGATATAGTAAAGGTTAGTGAAGGGGAAATATCACCTTGTATGTACGTTGTTTTATTTAACTTTTGTCCACTTATATTATTACTGTGTCTCGAATATTGTTTATACATATTTAAATCATAAATTTCTACTTATCAAATATTCATTATTATAATTCTATTAACAATTAAAGAAAAATATCAATATAAACTCTTTGCATAATATTAATTCAATCAATATTAATATGGACACCAGACACAGGACAAAAGCAGTAAAGGACACTACAGAAGAAGACAGGGCAGAACAGGGAGACATTCCGGTTGCACAAACTTCCACAGCTGAAGAGGTAAGTTCACCAGATAATAGTCAGGTGATGATGAACATGCTACAGACAATAATGACACAAATGAATGATTTAAAACAAGATAACAAGGACTTAAAACAAGAACTAACTAATAGTAATAATAAATTAGATAATACTAATAATAAAATAGATACAAATAACGATAACTTAAAACAAGACATAACTAATCTGAGTACTGACTTATCGGCAAAATTAGAGGCTAACACGAAAAAAATTAATGAAAGATTTGAACTCAATAATGCTCATATAGACAACAAATTAAGTGCTTTCAAGGTAGATTTAGAGGGTAAAATAGCTGAGATTTCTACAGCTCAGAAAAGGATGGAGAAGAACAAGCTGAAATACTTAATAAAACTAGATGAAACCGTTAATTTACTAAATTCACAATGGACAAAACGATTAGGTACAACCAACAAATTGGAATATAATTGCAATAAACAGACTAATAAAATAGATTCCAGAAATGCCGATCAAAAACAAACTATTACTAATATATTTAACATACAAAAAGAGATACAGGATAAGGATACAACTAACAATAGACACCATAACGACAATAAAGAGGCAACGAAAATAATACAAGAGCCAAATATAAACAATCTGCGTAGATACCAAGTTAAAAATAATTTATACAACCAATTCCAAATAAAAGACAAAGCATACCAGAGTTTCTTAATAAACAATGAAAGGGAATATAATAATTTTAACATAGAGAAGACGGGGATTAATAACATTAATTTTAATTTATCCAATATCAAAATCAAGAATATTAATCATAATTATGCAATCAACTTAATACAAACTAACAAAATTAACATACAAAACACCACTTTAATTTCACCAAATTTAACTATACACGATAATATGATAACTAACTTAATAAATAAAGAAGGCATGATAAACAATTCTATGATATACGAATACTTAAATCATAACATATTTCTTGCCAACAATCTGGTTTTCAACAACTATCGCAGCCTAGAGAAATACTGATCTTTCGCTGATTCTTTTGCAATATTGTGTTCTATTCCTCTAGCCTGCAAATAACCAAGGTACTTATAATAGTCGTTGCTCTCCATTCCAATAACTAGTCCTTGTCCGCCTTCCACTTCGAACCCACGATGTTCAACCCATTGTCCCTTTTCTATGCAACTTATTTTGCATTTTTTCAATCCAAATTTCATTTGGATATCTCTACTATAACGGCCAACACAGTTTAGGGGATCGCGAAGATGATTCTTTTTCCTAGCATACAATTTGAGATCATCCATGTACCAAAGGTGACTAATTTGTACGACAGGTTGTAGTAAATTACATCCCTTATTTAGGGAATTTAACAAAGTTGTTAACGGTTTCAAGGCTATACAAAACCACAGTGGTCTCAAAGCGTCTCCCTGAAATATGCCTCTTTTAATACTGATCTTACCTGCATCAATACTTCCTGTAGGAGTTTTCATTAACAAACTTGTCTTCCATTTTTTTTTTTTTAGTCATGGCGTAACTAAGAAAATTAATATGATGCTCCTCAATCCTATATAACCTAAGAATCTCTACCAGCCACGAGTGAGGTACACTATCACTATTATTATTATTATTATTATTATTATTATTATTATTATTATTATTGTTATTATTATTATTATTATTATTGTTATTATTATTATTATTATGAGAGTTTATTTTAAATAACTGGCGGGAAATATAGCTATTAAATCAAATGATTGCAGAGAAACACGACCTTCGAGAATATAAGATCGCAGAGTATATTTACAAAATCTCTAAGAATCTTTGCGTAAATATATGATAAATGTAACCCAGAAATGCAAAATTTTCTCAATTTCTTCACTGAGTTTCTACATTTATAACAGCATAATATTTAGAGTAGTTAGTAACCAATACAAGGACACTACTCTATAGATGAATGGAATTTACATATTTTTCGTTATCCCGATTATAAATCTAACCCTCTGTAAATCTACTTAAATTTATATCCTACTAACAGGCATGCCATTGACGACCCGAAAATTTGCAACGAGCTCCATAAACATCCACACAAAATCCCCCGATCTCGAAGATTAATCTTTCTCGTTTGGTGCTAAAATATCATCCCTCAGTAATCGAAAGCTTCAAAAAAACCTGCATCGTAGGTTCGCCGGTCTTCCTCCTACAACCATTTCCGTAAATAAGCTACAGCTTTGGGAACCCATTCCATCAGACATCAGACATCAATAATTGGACGACCTTTATATTTTTAAATGTCTGAGTACAGGAAAACGCAATCTTTCAAGGGTAAAGGAAAGGAGAGAAAAACGTCAAACTTCGCTTCTCGCTTAAATCTCTCCGGATATAATAATGATTCGATATATATGTATACAAGACGAATGTTTTCGGGCGTGAGCTGCATGCTGGAGAAATCATTTAGAAAACGTAAATGAAATCTTTCGCGTATCGAAGTTGAAAATAGGATATGGAGCCGTTACGTTAGTAGAGATGTAGCGTAGTGGAATGAAATACTTGTTTCTGGTGCAGAGGGGATGTGATGTTAAATTCGAGAACTTGTACGACTACTTAATGCGTCGATATCCGGAGAAATTTATTAAATAAATTCTAAATGACAGTATATCTCCAATTTGTACTTTTGTTTTTTATAGAAAGACGTTTATTTTTGCTTACTTTATACTTTCTATTTTAATGTTGAAATAATTAAGTATGACACAGAAGAGTGAATTTACAACACGAAAATCTTTATAAATTTTGAGGTAACAAACCTAGCTGAACGTATTATTACTGGGTTCTTTTTTTATCATTACACATACATCGCCCAGTGTCTAGAGTTCAAAAAATAACAGTCAATGCATTGGCGGCATAGTAAGCAACAAGTTAATGTCAAATATTTCTGATTTTTATTAATACTTAAATCTTAAATACATTTTATTGAAAAATAGATAATTTATTTAAAACAGTTAATTATCCTAACGGGCGTATACCTTGTGCGAAGACAAATATTCTTAATATATATATATATATATATACATATTGCTATGAATTGTGGTTTTAAAATTTACTGCACCACCATCCACAACTAATCTACCCAACTAGGATACTCAGTCGGTTTATTTCCAAAAAATGGGACTGCTTTCTTCTCAGGGTTCCAATCGGAAATGTGGAACAAAACGTATTTTAGGCGCCACTCAAAATTTTTTTGAGAAATGTTAAAATAATATTTCTATAAGTTACTTGTTATATTCGTGGTGAAAGGTTAATTAAATAAAGATCACAAAAAAATTTAAATGAAAATTTAATACAAAATCAAAAAAAGAAAAAAAAAATTCTTTATTAAGTATAAAGATTGTCTAATAATAATATTACAACCAGAGGTAAAAGAATTCATTGAATATGACCGCTAAATGAATTAAAAATCCTATAATGACTTCCGATCAAACTTCTATTAAAATAATAATAAAGATTATTTTTAATTTCCCCCAGAGAAACACACTGTTAAACTTGAAAACACGATCAAAAATCTACTACATGCGCGCTCACATGTAACAAAAAGTTCCCTTGAATTCCAAACGTATATTTTTTTACGTAGAAATTTCAAAAATACTCTTTGTCATCTACCTCAACTAATTAAGAGTAAATCTCAATATAACAATATTAATACAATTGATATACAATATCTTTTAAATTAATAAGTCGACTTATAATATATATATATATATATTTTTACTTACATAAAAAAATAATGTGAGACACGTTGACAAGAAAACGTTATTAAATCAAATATAAACAAAATTACGAGAACAAAATCTCATAGAATATACGGGAATTGAAATACAAACACCATCAACCAATTAATTCAAATTCAAACCGAATTTTACTTTAAATATATAATAATATACTTTTTTTAAATAAAAAGAACGTTCTTGTCTGAAGGTTTAACTATGTCTCTCGAGTTCACATCAACCACGGTCGCTTCGCATAAGGCTGACCTTCAAAAGTACAAGTTTTTGCTCCAGACACATGAATTACATTTTCAAAAATATACACTTAAGTTCAAAACAATAGTACATAGATATATAAATAAATTTTTAATATTTATTGGGGAAAAAACCTTAGCAATATGTATATAGATAATTATTTCGTGACCTTTGTATGTTATGGTATTTTTATTTTATATTCTTTGAGAAAAGCAACACTTGCCGAAACATGTAAGATATTTTAAATATATGGATTTTTGAGTAAAACCAGACTTTAAATCGCCAACTAATTGGGTCTACCATATGCGCATAATATATATATAAGGTAAACTTAATAAGTCGGCGATTAAAGGTCTGGTTCATTACTTCAAAGTATATATATTTAAAACAACCCTACATATTTCGGCAATGATGCCTTTGTCAAGGGAATAAAAAATATAAAATTTATTTATTTTATATTTTTTATTCCCTTGACAAGGGCATCATTGCCGAAACATGTAGGGTTGTTTTGAATATATATACTTTGAAGTAATGAACCAGACCTTTAATCGCCGACTTATTAAGTTTACCTTATCATACCAGGGTCACGAAAATATTATATATATATATATATATATATATATATATATATATATTACAAAGAAAGATCAGTAATAGAGTTAATTCATATTAAAAAACATGAAGAAAACGCCGTTAATGACCGTCATGAAATTTCAAATCCGTCAAAATTATATCTACCATTAATCTAAATCCGTAATATAAATAACGTAAAAATTCAAATCCAATAACCTTAAATATTTTAAAACACACCTAGCCGAAAGTATCAAATTACAGACAAGGACAAAACACAAAAATTTAAAATAGATACATACTTTAGGCGTACTAAAAGTCAGTCTACTTCCATATGTTGAATGTACAATCTGCCAATTTTATATTTTAAGTAAAATAGTTCAAACTGTAAAAAATATAAAAAAAGAACACAAACTATAAGTTCTATAAGTATACATAAATTTACATTTTACGAGAAACAATAGTTATTATATTATTATTAGTTTAAATTTACCTTTGCAGGAAAACACCTAGTATTGTAATAAAATTTATTCTAATGAAGACAAAATATTTTTTTATTTTATTTTTTATTTAATTATTATAATTATATATTTAATTTATTTTTTTATTTAATGAATATTTATCAAGCTTAATTCCAAGAAATAATTAACCATCTATAATTTCACTGTTAATAAAAACAGAATTTGGGTCAATGTATTAAATAAAACGATTTATTGCTACGTAACGTTTCGAAACTATATTTCTTGAGACCATTGTAAGCATTGATGAACGTAGATGTGCGTTCTTTAGTATTGAGATTGTTAGTAATTTTTTTCATGATTAAATTTATATATATATATATATTGTAATGATGCAAGGCATACACATTGAGCTGCATCTGAAATGGGAAAAATAAGATATACAAAGTAAGAAAAGGGTAATAAAAGGTTATGTAAGTGATATTATTAAGTATTAGTAGTGTCGAAGTGCATACGAATTTTAATAACGATAACATTATTTTCCTAAATTTCTATATTTATATTTCTTTCATTAATTTCTTTTTTATTATTTCTAATTCAAATTTCAAATACTAGCGCGAAAAACACATATTCAAATTCATATGCATCTTTAATTTATATCGACGCTAGTAAGCCACGCCTACAAATTGACATCTGGCAAATGTAAATATTTATCGTGCGCAGTACTCAATTTGTAACATTAAGTTTTACATTAACCTAACTTGTTAATTTATTAAATAATTTTTAAAATCTGTAAGAATAGTATTATTAGTCAAATTCCATCTATGTAAAAATGTTAATAAGGTAAAACATCGAGACTTTTTGGCATCATTAGATAGCTAAGTTTGGTAAAACAGACAAGCGCTATCGGCATCATCATCTTTTGAAATTTATAAAATAGTAGACGCATTTTTTTGACCGATCCTTAGAAATTCTTATATATCATTAATTAAAATCGTTAATATAGTAAAAAGTAATTAAAAGTATCCTGCCTTTAAATAAACACTATCGACAAGAGAAATTCTTCAAGAAATTTCGATTTTTAACGTATTTACGTACAACAAAGCGTCATAGACGTAATTTCACGATAATCGCAAGAAATTCTAAAGAAATATTGTCAAGAAACAGTCACCGAACATCTACGGAATTGATTATCGTTCATCTACATCGATACCTGTAATCCAACAGCTAGATAAGAACGCAGGGAGAAATTAGGCATCAGAGACCAAGACCGAAGAAAATCTTCAAAAGCGTCATTGCAAACAGCCACCCACGCCGTCAACAATTCGAACAGCAATCGGACTTTTTTCGATCGCCGAGAATCATCCCATTTGATGCGTACGTTCTACAAAATAAACATCAGGATTATTATAATCACAGGTTACAGATAAAATGTATTTATTTTTCAAAATTTTTAATTCTTTAAACTTATAAACCAATAAAATTCTCGATTTTGTTTACCTAACCTAAATGTCCTATACTTGTATTAATATTTCATAAACAACCAATTTAAACGTAGGAATAGTAATTAATAAGGTACTTACCATTATCGTTATAAGATTATTTATATTGTTATCCATATTTTTATAAGTTAAAACACACATAACCACCTTATTTTCTTAAATAACACCTTGTTGTCTTTCTTACATATAGTTTCTTTAATTTCACCCTTTGCTATACATGTTATTTTATTACAGTTTTCTTTTATAGCAATAAACTTAATATTTTTATTATCATATCAATCTTTTATTTGTCTATATTTAATTGTAGGAGTTATTTCTTTAAGCCTTAACATTAATAGTTTACTTTTATGGAAGCAACAACATATATCTAACGAAGAGCCTGAGATTTCACATTTAATTAAGCTTTTTAATTTAGTTTCATGCGATCCGACTAGTTGGCAATTTAAAACACAGATCGAGCAGTTTGAGGAGTTATATAAAGGCGCCCATCTTTTACTTACAAAATTAATATTTTTTGAACTCGTTCATTATATTATTATCACCTCAGCAATTCATCATTTGCCAGCCCAACGTGAGGCTATGTATTACTTCATTTGACGCAACAACGTGGAGGCCAGATTGCT
Source organism: Melolontha melolontha (assembly GCA_935421215.2). Lineage (NCBI taxonomy): Eukaryota > Metazoa > Arthropoda > Insecta > Coleoptera > Scarabaeidae > Melolontha > Melolontha melolontha. The sequence goes on along the minus strand of OW285242.1, from coordinate 89,318,259 downwards.
TCTTTTAAATAACTCGACTACAACATAAATTAGGACAAATAATTGCTTCATTCAAAATTATTTTACATATATAATTTAGACGAAAGGTGTATGTTATTACTGCAGTTGTGTGTAGAATTGTGTACCTATTTTTCCTATAGTACAGCTGATTTGTACCTACAATTCTTCACATCCCAGACTTTGAAGGAGTTACGGATATAGTAAAGGTTAGTGAAGGGGAAATATCACCTTGTATGTACGTTGTTTTATTTAACTTTTGTCCACTTATATTATTACTGTGTCTCGAATATTGTTTATACATATTTAAATCATAAATTTCTACTTATCAAATATTCATTATTATAATTCTATTAACAATTAAAGAAAAATATCAATATAAACTCTTTGCATAATATTAATTCAATCAATATTAATATGGACACCAGACACAGGACAAAAGCAGTAAAGGACACTACAGAAGAAGACAGGGCAGAACAGGGAGACATTCCGGTTGCACAAACTTCCACAGCTGAAGAGGTAAGTTCACCAGATAATAGTCAGGTGATGATGAACATGCTACAGACAATAATGACACAAATGAATGATTTAAAACAAGATAACAAGGACTTAAAACAAGAACTAACTAATAGTAATAATAAATTAGATAATACTAATAATAAAATAGATACAAATAACGATAACTTAAAACAAGACATAACTAATCTGAGTACTGACTTATCGGCAAAATTAGAGGCTAACACGAAAAAAATTAATGAAAGATTTGAACTCAATAATGCTCATATAGACAACAAATTAAGTGCTTTCAAGGTAGATTTAGAGGGTAAAATAGCTGAGATTTCTACAGCTCAGAAAAGGATGGAGAAGAACAAGCTGAAATACTTAATAAAACTAGATGAAACCGTTAATTTACTAAATTCACAATGGACAAAACGATTAGGTACAACCAACAAATTGGAATATAATTGCAATAAACAGACTAATAAAATAGATTCCAGAAATGCCGATCAAAAACAAACTATTACTAATATATTTAACATACAAAAAGAGATACAGGATAAGGATACAACTAACAATAGACACCATAACGACAATAAAGAGGCAACGAAAATAATACAAGAGCCAAATATAAACAATCTGCGTAGATACCAAGTTAAAAATAATTTATACAACCAATTCCAAATAAAAGACAAAGCATACCAGAGTTTCTTAATAAACAATGAAAGGGAATATAATAATTTTAACATAGAGAAGACGGGGATTAATAACATTAATTTTAATTTATCCAATATCAAAATCAAGAATATTAATCATAATTATGCAATCAACTTAATACAAACTAACAAAATTAACATACAAAACACCACTTTAATTTCACCAAATTTAACTATACACGATAATATGATAACTAACTTAATAAATAAAGAAGGCATGATAAACAATTCTATGATATACGAATACTTAAATCATAACAATTTTCTTCATAATTTATCCAATATAAGAATCAATACTAATATATACATTCACACAAAAATTATAAATATATACACACTAATTAATAAAAACTTACACATATCACAAGGAAGAGGCAACATGATATTTTTACACAGGGATAACAGCATCAATATCTTTAAAACAGTTCGTCGAAAATTAACTATTTAAATAAATACGATGACAGAATATCGATATTCTAATACACAGGATGATGAACAAAGCAGAATACGGGGATACGAGTTATATTTACAGATAAATTAAAATAATTACACTTATATTAAACATAAACAAACAGATGATGAACACGATTTAATAAGAAAAAGAAAGAACACATAATAAAACTATAATACAATAAATGAACATATAACTAGCTAGATAATTAATAAATAAAATAAAAGAGAAAACAAACATAGCTGGAGCTCGAATATAAATACTAATTTACAATAATTAAGAGATACTATACTCTGTGAGAAAAAAGGTAACACCACATATTCAGATGGTTAAAACAAGCTTACAAAAGAACAATTATTTAAAATAATATTGGTACTATCAATCGAATTAATCAAAGGGGAACATATTCACTTATAAACATGCTAATTTTAAAATAAAATGAAAGTTTGAACGTATTATTATTGAAAAAGAGAGAGCATAATTGAAAATAAATAATAAAGGAGTGCAGATATGACATAAGAGGGACTAGGTAAAGATTTTAAAGGTTGAAGGTATTAATACATATGATAGGGGTGTATAGAATTATATAAAAAAATAAATGAATTATTATTATTATGAAAATATTAAAATATAGACAAAAGTGTCTTCTTATAAGGTAGAAAATATATGTTAAAAGGAGTGGTATTTTTATGATTAGAGAATAGAATGTGAATGTAACGTCTTGTATGTATGAGGAGAGAATTATTTATTATGAAAGCTAAAGCTTATATCAGTATATCAATTATAATAAAAGATTAAGAATAACCAGTTATTAATAGAATTATAAAGCATGCACCAGCAATGAAAGATATAAATAAAATAACCCCAATGATAATACTACGAACAAATACCTGAATATATAATGTAATTAGTACAAGAAGTAAATAATACAAATTTAAAACCACAGAAAACAGCCCATTATCACAATTGAATATGAATATAGTCTTAAAAATTATTAATATTATTGAAAGGTATGTTATAGCTCGTAAATTATAAGATTATAATAACAATAACTAATAAATTATACAAAAACTATAAATATAAACAAAGATAACATTAATATTAAGATAAATAATAATTAAATAAACTAAAACTTATGCGAAAAAAAGGAACAAGAAACTAAAGATTTAAAAGATCATATGTACAATTAAAAAAAAAAAAGAGGAATTTAATAGTGCAATTAAACATTTCTTGAATATTAGTTATATAAAATAGAAGAAGTTATTCCTGTTAATAGATTAATACATTTTTTTATAATCTTTACTCATTATTCTTAAATTCGTTGACACATATAATAAGATTAGTATAGCAAGGTCGTTATTTTCCATTTCATGTATCTAGTTTGGGAAAAGAATATCCTCATTTGCGCATTCAGACATCTTTTCCACGGGGAAATGTAATGATGCAAGGCATACACATTGAGCTGCATCTGAAATGGGAAAAATAAGATATACAAAGTAAGAAAAGGGTAATAAAAGGTTATGTAAGTGATATTATTAAGTATTAGTAGTGTCGAAGTGCATACGAATTTTAATAACGATAACATTATTTTCCTAAATTTCTATATTTATATTTCTTTCATTAATTTCTTTTTTATTATTTCTAATTCAAATTTCAAATATTAGCGCGAAAAACACATATTCAAATTCATATGCATCTTTAATTTATATCGACGCTAGTAAGCCACGCCTACAAATTGACATCTGGCAAATGTAAATATTTATCGTGCGCAGTACTCAATTTGTAACATTAAGTTTTACATTAACCTAACTTGTTAATTTATTAAATAATTTTTAAAATCTGTAAGAATAGTAATATTAGTCAAATTCCATCTATGTAAAAATGTTAATAAGGTAAAACATCGAGACTTTTTGGCATCATTAGATAGCTAAGTTTGGTAAAACAGACAAGCGCTATCGGCATCATCATCTTTTGAAATTTATAAAATAGTAGACGCATTTTTTTGACCGATCCTTAGAAATTCTTATATATCATTAATTAAAATCGTTAATATAGTAAAAAGTAATTAAAAGTATCCTGCCTTTAAATAAACACTATCGACAAGAGAAATTCTTCAAGAAATTTCGATTTTTAACGTATTTACGTACAACAAAGCGTCATAGACGTAATTTCACGATAATCGCAAGAAATTCTAAAGAAATATTGTCAAGAAACAGTCACCGAACATCTACGGAATTGATTATCGTTCATCTACATCGATACCTGTAATCCAACAGCTAGATAAGAACGCAGGGAGAAATTAGGCATCAGAGACCAAGACCGAAGAAAATCTTCAAAAGCGTCATTGCAAACAGCCACCCACGCCGTCAACAATTCGAACAGCAATCGGACTTTTTTCGATCGCCGAGAATCATCCCATTTGATGCGTACGTTCTACAAAATAAACATCAGGATTATTATAATCACAGGTTACAGATAAAACGTATTTATTTTTCAAAATTTTTAATTCTTTAAACTTATAAACCAATAAAATTCTCGATTTTGTTTACCTAACCTAAATGTCCTATACTTGTATTAATATTTCATAAACAACCAATTTAAACGTAGGAATAGTAATTAATAAGGTACTTACCATTATCGTTATAAGATTATTTATATTGTTATCCATATTTTTATAAGTTAAAACACACATAACCACCTTATTTTCTTAAATAACACCTTGTTATCTTTCTTACATATAGTTTCTTTAATTTCACCCTTTGCTATACATGTTATTTTATTACAGTTTTCTTTTATAGCAATAAACTTAATATTTTTATTATCATATCAATCTTTTATTTGTCTATATTTAATTGTAGGAGTTATTTCTTTAAGCCTTAACATTAATAGTTTACTTTTATGGAAGCAACAACATATATCTAACGAAGAGCCTGAGATTTCACATTTAATTAAGCTTTTTAATTTAGTTTCATGCGATCCGACTAGTTGGCAATTTAAAACACAGATCGAGCAGTTTGAGGAGTTATATAAAGGCGCCCATCTTTTACTTACAAAATTAATATTTTTTGAACTCGTTCATTATATTATTATCACCTCAGCAATTCATCATTTGCCAGCCCAACGTGAGGCTATGTATTACTTCAATATATATATATATATATATATATATATATATATATATATATATAATGTAATAATACGGATAACCGCCCCTAAGTTAGGCCGCCAATAATGTAATAACGCTGATGGGGTATATGAAAATAAGAAAATTTAATAATAATAATAAATATAAATAGATTTAGAAAGAATAGCCTGTATTATGCTAGCTCAAATATTATGTATATAAAAGATAATCTGAGATGAAAACTGCTTATCTCTGGGTCAAAGGTAGGTTCCGGACGTACAGACAGCTACACAAGAATACATAAAATAAAACGATTAGGTCAATAATAATAGTAATATATTTTAGAAATTAACTGATATCCCTTTTCAATTATAAAACAAGATATGATATTAAAATGGTTGATCAAAGAATCTAATACAAATGTAAGATCAGAATGATATGATATTTTGAAATGTCGTGAGTAATTTTAAATATTAGGTATTTGATCTCGAGAATAGTCATATCTTTAATATAATTAAGGTAAACAATCTTTACAGAATACCTTTAAGTACATACTTTAAGTACAAATGGAAATGTCAAACCACGTGTCTTCTCAACTGTAAAATGTGCCGTAGAAAACCAACAAATACAGCAAAGGCAGGTTACGATATCCTTATCTCGAACGTCTGAATAGATAATCTTGTTGTAGACTCGCAAATAGTCCTCTTGCATGAAGTAAACAACATGGTTATGTGTATATACGTTTTCCAGATGAGTGTATCTTGTCCAAAATTTTAAAAAGATAATTCCAGTGGCTTCTTTAGTAAAACTGTATAAACGAACATTAATTAATTTATAGAAGGAATCAAAATAGAGAAGATTATTAGGTCTCCATGATCTCCAGACACGAACAAAATCTTCTCACAAGGTAAATATGTCAAGTAATTATAAATTATCCACTTTTTGGTAATTAACACGTTGTTATAAGTTATTATGAGAATAATTTCGTAGAGGAATTCCAAAATAACACTTAATTATTCAACTGCATGCAAAAAAAAAACTTCTCAATCCATCAAAAAATAATAATCAATAATCTTGTTTTTCGTTGTCCCGGCTCCCATAAGAAAAATTTGTATTTCCATAAATCAGATTTTCTTAGGAATTTGTACAATGATCTCGAAAATTATATTAATGACAACTATGACAAATTCAAATAAATAATAATTTTGAATGTTACTTTTGTAAATAAAATATATAATTTAGTAATGAAAATAATTCTGACAGCTAAACGTCATTCTGATAAAATCTACTCACGTATTTCAAATTACAAATTTAGAAATGATAATATCCAAGAAACAATAAAAGATATTACAATATTAAAAGAAATATATGTATAACAAAGAATATAACTATAATCAGATTTAGAAAACCTAGATCTTCGCGGAAAAATATAAAGATATTTAAATAAAGAGCGAGAAATAAAAATAGACTGAATATAATTTACAATGTTTATCGATATCAATATTTATACAAAAATTTAGCTATTCAATAATCTTACAAAACATTATTTTTCAGATATAACATTCTCGGGTCTGTTATCTATAAGCAGAAGAATTTGATATGTGGGTCAATTGCCCTACAACAATATATATATATATACATATATATATATATATTTATATATATATATATATATATATATATACAGGGTCCGGCAACGAAGCGGGGACGGAAGATTACACGCGTATTTGAAAGTTAGTCAAATATTTAGTCCTCGGATATCCTTCCGTACCATCAAGGGCACGTTTTAAAAATATTTTGGTTTATACAGGGTGTTCCAGATGGAAATGCCAAACTAAAGTTGCATTTTTTTAAATGGAACACCCTGTATATTAATAGATAAAATGATCCGCGCTTGACAGCTGGTTACATCGATATAATGTTGTATGGGTTTAAAGTTGATAGTTTCTGTGTAAATAATTATTTTACTTGATAAATTGATACATTTCAGTAGGCTATTCTGCATAAGGAAAATCAAAAGATCCGAAACCAATAGAATAGAATATTTTCTATTAGTATGGACTTTCGTTGCTACGTGAAATAAATTCTGCAACTGCTCGCGTTATACAGGGTGTTCACAATTTCGCAAAATCGAAGAAATCTCGTAATTTTTAAATGGAACACCCTGTATATTTTTAGCTCATTGAAAAGCCCTTTCACTACGCTTTCTATTGATACCTCATTTGATGAACTTAGGATGGCTCATTTGCTAATTATTTCTTTTTAGAATTGAATTAATGAAAAATGCTTGTATTTTTAGTAGCTAATTTGCACTTTTAAACCTTTTCTAAGATCGGATATTCAACAAATTATCCATAAATGGTCTATAACAAGAAGAAACCTCATTAAGTACGAGAAACAGTTGATTTTCACTCGCGGTGAAAGCAAACATTAAATTAATATAAAGTAATATAGCATCTTCAATAGATTCACTGCTGATCAAGTTATCTGGTGTCAGTTTTAAGCTTGCATACTTAATAACCAAGTTGTCAAAAATTTCGTTCCATCTTACACAGTATTTCCTTCAATCTTTAAAAGAAATTGCTATAATGACTAATTTTAGTATTAAAGAAATGGTGAATATGATATTTATTCTTGGGGAGTGTACAAGAAATTGTCTCCTATCAAGTAGAGTATACGCAGAGAGATTTCCAAACCTTGAAAGAAAGCCAAGACCGGAAGCATTTGAAAGGCTATTAGAGAGATTTACAGAAACTGGTAGTGTAACCTACAAGAAGAGAGAAATAAATAAGCCGGTAGTCAATGAAAAAAGCGAATTGGCCGTATTATTAGCAATACAGGAAAATCCACATATAAGTATAGACGGTATTTCAAAGGTAACAGATATTGAAGATAGGAGCGTACGAAGAATTTCAAGAAGTCATAAGTATCATTCGTACCATATGGAATTAAATCAAGAATTGCATGGTGATGATTTCATTAAAAGAACAGACTTTTGTGGTTGGTTGTTAAATAAAATGCGAGAAATGCCAAATATTTTAACAAAGATTTTGTTTAGCGATGAGGCTACTTTCAAAAGTAATGGGGCGGTAAATAAACATAACATGCATTATTATGCAACAGAAAACCCGCATTGGATACGTCATGTAGACAATCAGAATAGATGATCTCTTAGCGTCTGGGGAGGTATACTTGGTCCATATATCATTGGACCGTACTTTTTCGATGGAACCGTTACAGGGGATACATATTTGGTATTTTTGCAGAACGAACTGCCTAATTTACTTGAGCATGTGGATGCTGACACCCGACAAATTTTCTGGTTGCAACACGATGGTGCACCTGCTCATTACAGCCTTAACGTTAGGGAGTTTCTAGGGCGATGAAAGGAAGACAAATGGATAGGACGAGGTGTTCCAATCGCTTGGCCTCCACGAAGTACAGATCTTGCTCTCTTGGACTTCTACTTTTGGGGATATGTCAAGGCTCTAGTAGAACAAGGGAAAATATGATGGAACGCATAAGAGAGCCATTTAGAAATGTTCGCCAAAAAACATTACAGCATGTTGAACAGAATTTCACCAGGCGGCTTCATTTATGTATTGAGAGACATGGAAGGACATTTGAAACTTTTCTTTGATTTATTTGCATTTACTATTTACATTTACTTTATTTTTATTTACTGTGCTACTACTTTTGTTAATTAAATTTGATGTTGTGGTTAATAATTAGTATTTATTTGAAATACTGTAAACTTTTAATACTACTCGTACTTGATTCTTTCCTACATGATTTCGATTTATGTTAAGTTAATTAGGTATGTATTGTTTCATATTAGGTATTCGTAAAATAGTTGGTTTTACAAAATTCTTTAAAATACAAATTAATTAGTGCAAATTTTTTATTAAACTGACACCAGATAAGTTGTTCAGCAGTGAATCTATTGAAAATGCTATATTACTTTATATTAATTTAATGTTTGCTTTCACCGCTGAGTGAAAATCAACTGTTTCTCGTACTTAATGGGGTTTCTTCCTGTTATAGACCATTTATGGATAATTTGTTGAATATCCGATCTTACAGAAGGTTTAAAAGCGCAAATTAGCTACTAAAAATACAAGCATTTTTCATTAATTCAAATCTAAAAAGAAATAATTAGCAAATGATCCATCCTAGGTGCATCAAATGAGGTATCAATAGAAAGCGTAGTGAAAGGGCTTTTCAATGAGCTAAAAATATACAGGGTGTTCCATTTAAAAATTACGAGATTTCTTCGATTTTGCGAAAACGTGAACACCCTATATAACGCGAGCAGTTACAGAATTTATTTCACGTAGCAACGAAAGTCCATACTAGTAGAAAATATTCTATTCTATTGGTTTCGGAACTTTTGATTTTCCTTATGCAGAATAGCCTACTGAAATGTATCAATTTATCAAGTAAAATAATTATTTACACAGAAACTATCAAGTTTAGACCCATACAACATTATATCGATGTAACCAGCTTTCAAGCGCGGATCATTTTATCTATTAATATACAGGGTGTTCCATTTAAAAAAATCCAACTTTAGTCTGGCATATCCATCTGGAACACCCTGTATAAAACAAAATATTTTTAAAACGTGCGCTTGATGGTATGGAAGGATATCCGAGGACTAAATATTTTACTAACTTTCAAATACGCGTGTAATCTTCCGTCCCCGCTTCGTTACCGGACCCTGTATATATATAGATAATTATTTCGTGACCTTTGTATATTATAGTATATTCAATTAGTTGGCGATTTAAGGTCTGGTTTTACAATATATGTATATTAAAAACGATATTACATGTTTCGGCATATGATGCCTTTCTCAAAGAAATTTGAAATATAAATGACAGTATATTAATGTCGTACAATATATCTGTAGTTGTCATGGAAAAATTATTCCGTGTACATTCAAGTATCATATGCTGTTTGATTACGGACGATTCGATCATTCGGCCGGCTGCAAACGATTTATTTTAAATGACTCGCTCGGTCGGGAATATCATGGGGAAAAAAGCGTTCAATTGAATCAGAATATGCTTAAGGATTCGGTGGACGGTGAGATTCTAAATATCACTGGGATGATAACTTTACTGCTTTCTAATTACGGGATAGTCGAGAATTCTGATTAAAGAATATTTCGGGGAATATAATAATTACCAATAATTCAGGAATTTATAATATAATGAATGATAAATCTAATACGGGTTGATTGTTAGTAACTCAAAATTTTCTAAATAGTTATTCTTGGACAAATGAACATGAGATGGAATTAAATATATTAAAATCTCTTATATGTAAATCTCCTGTTTTACAAATTTTTAATCCAAATTTACCAATAGTTACCTTACTTGCGATGCCTGACTTACAATGCGATGCATCAAGTGATGCTTTGGGTTGTTGCTTATTACAGTTAGGTAAACCAATTGCTTTTGCTTCAAGGTGTTTATCTAAATCAGAAAGAAGATGGGCGCAAATTGAAAAAGAATTTAGCGACCTTTTATTGAATTTTGATGTTTTATTCTACGACGTTTCGACTTTTATTATTATTCAGTCTTTTTCAAGTAACTAGAAACAAGAATTAATACAATGAAAACATGAGAACTGGGTTTGCTTTTGTGAGACTGAATTAACAATTAAATTAACAATTAAAATTAAAATTAGATTAAAGACTGAATTACCAATTAAATTAACAATTAAAGTTAAAATTTAAAATTAGATTAATAATGAGTAAGGAAAAATTAAAGTGATTACATCTGTATAAATGAATTGAAAATTTGAATTAAACTACAATACAGTAAGGTAACTAGAAACAAGAATTAATACAATGAAAACGTGAGAACTGTGTTTGCTTTTGTGAGACTGAATTAACAATTAAATTAACAATTAAAATTAAAATTAGATTAAAGACTGAATTACCAATTAAATTAACAATTAAAGTTAAAATTTAAAATTAGATTAATAATGAGTAAGGAAAATTAAAGTGATTAGATCTGTATAAATGAATTGAAAATTTGAATTAAACTACAATTACAGTAAAGAAACAATGAATGAACAATGAATGACAATAAAACTCACCGTTTTTTTTTTTTGGTTTCAAAAACACGCATTCTGTGTAACATTATATATATATATATATATATATATATATATATATGTATCGGTTCCTTAAAAAAAGGTCTCGGATGTCCCCGATAACACATGTTACACAGAATGCGTGTTTTTGAAACCAAAAAAAAAAACGGTGAGTTTTATTGTCATTCATTGTTCATTCATTGTTTCTTTACTGTAATTGTAGTTTAATTCAAATTTTCAATTCATTTATACAGATCTAATCACTTTAATTTTCCTTACTCACTATTAATCTAATTTTAAATTTTAACTTTAATTGTTAATTTAATTTGTAATTCAGTCTTTAATCTAATTTTAATTTTAATTGTTAATTTAATTGTTAATTCAGTCTCACAAAAGCAAACACAGTTCTCACGTTTTCATTGTATTAATTCTTGTTTCTAGTTACCTTACTGTATTGTAGTTTAATTCAAATTTTCAATTCATTTATACAGATGTAATCACTTTAATTTTTCCTTACTCATTATTAATCTAATTTTAAATTTTAACTTTAATTGTTAATTTAATTGGTAATTCAGTCTTTAATCTAATTTTAATTTTAATTGTTAATTTAATTGTTAATTCAGTCTCACAAAAGCAAACCCAGTTCTCATGTTTTCATTGTATTAATTCTTGTTTCTAGTTACTTGAAAAAGACTGAATAATAATAAAAGTCGAAACGTCGTAGAATAAAACATCAAAATTCAATAAAAGGTCGCTAAACCAATAAAAAGTCTATTATTTTTAATATATATATATATATATATATATATATATATATATATATATACATTTAGTTTATTAAAACTATTTTTGTGAAACAAGTGTTTTGTTTTATTTCGTTATTTCAATATTTCACAAGTGCTCAACATACACTACTATCAAAATGAACATTTATTTGATGTAATTTGATTTATTTCCCTATATATCTATTTTCTTCATTCCGTATATCTCCTCTTCTGGCTATTACTAACCCATTCAATTCAATTCAGATTTTTTAACAAAAACTGTAAACGAACATATTTTAAAATACTTGACCTTTTCTACAATGTATTACAAGATAAACGTTTTGTATTTATGAGGTAGTAGGTCTTATATAAACACGTGAGACATCAGGGGATCTAGCTTATCTTCTTTTAAGTCACGCCTTCAATACCATACCATTATAAAATATCTACGTAATAATGTGGCTTCGTAAGAATAATTTTGAACAAAATTACCTTTCGTTTATTGAATTGAAATATTTATATATTAATATTTAAATACAGATATTTTGTTGTGGCGCATGTACAACGCTATATTTCTTGTAAATCAATATTTCAAGAAAATAAAGAAAGAAAAAGTTTCAAGTAATATTAGAAGGTTGGCAACAACAGTAATAGAGATCATGGCCTAGTTGTAACATGACAGGCAATGTAGTGTAAAATACATTAATAAAGACATATCTAATAATAACCTCAGTAGTAGTTATTATAACATGGTGTCAGGTGTTTAAAAGAAAACAGTTGTCTAAAAAAAAAATGGAAAAGAAATTGGGCAACATGGAAGGCTTTAGACCGCCATTGGCGTTATCAGAATATGATATAAAAAACTGGAATTTATGGAAACAAAAATTTAATATTTATCTGAAAGCAGCAGATAAAGAAAAAGTTTCAGAAGATGTTAAAATAGCAATCCTTTTAAATAGTGTTGGAGATGAAGGGTTAAACGTACATAACACGTTCAAGAACGAAGAAAAAGATACTTTCAAGAAGCTACTTGATGCTTATGACAATTATTTCTTGCCAAACGTAATAATACCAATGGAAACATTTAAATTCAATAATCTGGTACAAGCAGAATCACAGTCAATTGAACAGTATGTTACGGAATTAAAAAGTCAAGCAAAATTATGCAGTTTTATTTGTGAAAAAGAAGAATGTAAAGCAAGTTATGAGGAAAGAATGATAAGGGATCGTCTCATCATAGGAATAAATGATAAGCAAATACAAGCAAGATTACTAAGAGAACAAGATATTAGTGTGAACAAGAAGTTGAATATTGCAAAGCAATTACACTAAGTAAAGAACATTTAAAAACATTAAACCCAGAAGAAGAAGTTAATCGTATTAGAAGTACAAGGAAAATTAAATGTACAAAATGTTTGTATGAACATATCCAATATAGATGCCTTGCATGTCGTAAAACATGTGCTGTCTGTAAAGAAGTTGGACATTTTGCAAAACCATGTAGTAAAACAAAAGTGCAGAACAAAGATGTGCAAAAGAAGGAAAATACACCACAGTAGGCGGAGGAAAAACAAGTTAGTGAATTAATAACTGAACAAGAACTATTCATCAACGAATGTAAAAGCAACGGAAGTTCCTGGATTCAAGAAATCACAGTCGAAGGTACAAATATATCATTTAAGCTAGACACTGGCTCAGATTGTAGTATTTTACCAAAAAGCATGTTTAATAATTTAAGCAAGAATGTAATTTTAAAAACTAGTTCAATTACACTTGTATTGTATGGCAATTTTAAGTTTAAACCATTAGGTGAAGTAGTTCTAAGTTGTAAACATCAAAATATTGAAAAATTGCTAAATTTTTATTAGTTGATTTAAATTCAGAGGCATTACTTGGACTAAAAGATTGTATAGAATTAAAGTTGATTCAAAGAATACATAATATTCAAAGTACATTTAAATCAAAGAAAGATATGATTGAGAAATATAAACAAACTTTTGAAGAGTTAGGTAAAATCCCTGGTATATGTTCTATTAAAATTAGTGATCAGGCGAAACCAACAATTCAGTATCAACGTAAAGTACCTTTGTCATTACATGACAAGTTAAAAGAAACCCTTGATGATATTGAAGGAAAAGAAATAATTAAAAAAGTTGATTATCCTACTAGTTGTGTAAATAATTTAATAATTGTTGAAAAATCTAATAAGTCCTTAAGACTTTGTTTGGATCCAAAACCATTAAATCAATACATACATAGAGAACATTTTTTAATTCCAACTAATAATGATATCATAAGTAAACTTTCAGGAAAAAAAGTTTTTTCAGTCATTGACATGAAAGATGGATTTTGGCAAATAGAATTAGATAATAAAAGTGCTGATCTTTGTGTTTTTAATTCACCATTTGATAGGTATCGTTTTAATAGACTTCCGTTTGGAATTTCGTGTGCTCCAGAAATATTCTAACGCAAGAATTATGAAATTTTTGGAGACATCCAAGGTGTTGATGTGTACTTTGATGATATTATTATATCGGGTGAAAGTGGGGTAGAACATGATAAAGCACTTAAAGAAGTCTTAGACAGAGCAGTAAAGAATAATATAAAATTCAATTTTAGTAAATTTCAATTTAAATTATCAGAAGTTATTTTTATGGGTCAAATAATTTCTGAGACAGGTATAAAACCTGATCCAGAAAATATTAAAGCTGTTACAGCAATAGAAACACCAACGAATAAGAAAGGGGTATTAAGAATATTAGGTTTATTAAAATTTTTTGCCAAATTTATACCTAATTTGACAGAATTAACATCAAAGCTAAGAGAGCTTACACAAAATTATGTGCCTTTTTCTTGGACAAATGAACATGAGATGGAATTAAATATATTAAAATCTCTTATATGTAAATCTCCTGTTTTACAAATTTTTAATCCAAATTTACCAATAGTTACCTTACTTGCGATGCCTGACTTACAATGCGATGCATCAAGTGATGCTTTGGGTTGTTGCTTATTACAGTTAGGTAAACCAATTGCTTTTGCTTCAAGGTGTTTATCTAAATCAGAAAGAAGATGGGCGCAAATTGAAAAAGAATTAGCAGCAATAGTTTTCGCGTTAGAGAAATTTCATTATTTTGTTTATGGATTCGAAGTAGACGTTCAAACAGATCATAAACCATTGATACCGATTTTTTCGAAAAATAATGATAAAGTTACCGCACGCTTACAGCGAATGTTATTAAGATTACTTAAGTATAGAATAAAAATTAGTTATTTACCAGGAAAAGATATGGTTATAGCGGATACATTATCGAGGTCTTATATTAAAGATCCTGTTGAAGATGATCCGGATATGGAATCTGTAGTTCATTCATTATATAATAATATTCCAGTATCCACGGAGAAGAAAACCGAATTTAAAAAGGCTATTATTTTGGATCCTGTTCTATCTAAAGTTAAGGAATATTGTGATACAGTATGGCTTAGCAATGACAAAAATTTGAGTCATGAATTAAAAATATATTATAGTCTGAAAAACGACATTTGATAGTTCCTTCAACTGTTAAATTAAAAATGTTAGAATTAATACATGAACCTCATTTTGGAATAGAGAAATCCAAACGTAGAGCTCGTGAAATTTTATATTGGCCTCGTATGTCCACAGACATAGAAAACTACATAAATAAATGTGAAACATGTCAATTGAATAGAAATAGTAATCAAAAAGAATCTCTAATATGTTATGAAATACCTACACGAGTGTGGCAAAATATTTTCTCTGATTTATTTGAGTTTAGTGGAAAATATTATATTTTACTTGTGGATGCTTACTCTAATTGGCTTGAGGTAGAGCAAATGAAAACTAAGACAGCTGATGAAGTAATACAAATTTGTAAAAGCAAATTTCAACAGTTTGGCATACCAGATAAATTTAATGCGGATAATAATCCTTATAATTCACAAAAGTTTATAAATTTTGCAAAGGAATGGAACTTTAAAGCGATATTTTCTAGTCCACATTATCACCAATCAAATGGTTTAGCGGAAGATACGTGGGAATTGTAAAGAAAATGCTAAAAAAAGCCAAAACAGAAAACAATTTGCCTTTGTTTCTTATGGAATATCATACTACTCCAATACCTCAAATTGGTTATTCTCCAGCGCAACTGCTTCTAAATAGAACTCTTAGAACGAAACTCCCAATATCGGAACAAGCTCTTAAACCTGTAGTATTAGATCCAACTGAAATTGAAAATAAACTAAAAAATAAACAAGTAATACAAAAGAAATATTATGACAAAAACGTAAAAGACTTGCCAAAATTAAAAACAAACGAAAATATTCTAATGCAAAAAGATAAAAAATGGGCAAAAGGAAAGGTAAAAGGTATAGTTAATGATAGGTCTTACATTGTAACAGATGTAAATGGTAATAAATACAGAAGAAATAGAAAATTTCTGACTAAATTTCATTCGAATTTCGTAGATCACTCACTCTTGTATGATGATTATAGTTTCAGTAATGAAAGTGCAAATAGTGTCTCTACATTTAATGCTAATTGTAATCCTAGTGTAAGTAATACCAAGTATGATAATATTACTTGTAATATTAATGAAAATTGTAACAATATACCAAACAGAAGACATACTAAACGACCTTTATATTTGAATATATATTGGACTCTGATGTAAATTTAAAAAAAAGGCGTGTAATATGCAGTTTCAAGTAATATTAGAAGGTTGGCAACAACAGTAATAGAGATCATGGCCTAGTTGTAACATGACAGACAATGTAGTGTAAAATACATTAATAAAGACATATCTAATAATAACCTGAGTAGTAGTTATTATAACAGTCGTTGCTTCCTTTTTTAAATTTTAGAAGTACACAGAAAATTTCAACTTCGCATCATGAATGGCTTTGGCTAAAAATATTAAACAAATTTCAAAGGGCGAGCACATCGCCTTAAGCATTTTTTCATTTTTTAAACTAAACTCCCTTCATTCAAATAATCGCTTGATTGATCTTGTATCTTTGAAAAAACATATATCGACAAATAAATGTTTGACGAAGGTATATAACTGTTAATCTCCCACAGTACAAATACCAATTGTTCCACTTACATTCCACTTTTTAAGAAGAAAAAGTACTTTTCTTTCTGTAAAATGTGTCTTTGTGGTTGTTATTAAATCAAGAGAAGAGCCTCAAAATAGTTCCACGCATTCTATATCAGATGCTTAGAGCCACCGTTTTATTGAATAAAAACACTTTACTTAATACAAAGGTATTTTTAATAATATAAAATATTATTAAAAATCTGGTGTGAAGAACACAAATGCAGGTTCACTATTAATATTTTCTGTGAACGTGTCCGAATATATCCTATCCCCAGAGACGTAGATACGCATTTCACCTTTCTACAGGCTCATCGGTACGCCCCTGCTGGAGAAAGGATATTCCCAGACACATTCACAGAAAAGAACCACATCGCCCTATCACCGTAATTATCCAGACCGAGCGCAGAAGTAAATTAGGCGCTGCCTGTTGTCAGACAGCCGAAGTACCTCGCATATCGTCCACATAATTAATGTGAAGTGGGGATAGGATATATTCGGACACGTTCACAGAAAATATTAATAGTGAACCTGCATTTGTGTTCTTCACACCAGATTTTTAATAATATTTTATATTATTAAAAATACCTTTGTATTATACAAAACTGGTGGGGTTTACCTACTCATGTATGTTTCAATTATTCTGATACATTACACATGCGGTTAAGCCGTAGTATGAGTGAAGACACAAATAAAATGCAGTTTTCTAGAGAGATTGGCTGTGCCAACCTTTGGAAGGGCGTCGTTACTTCACATTAATTATGTGGACGGTATGTGAGGTACTTCGGCTGTCTGACAACAGGCAGCGCCGAATTTACTTCTGCGCTCGGTCTGGATAATTACGGTGACAGGGCGATGTGGTTCTTTTCTGTGAATGTGTCTGGGAATATCCTTTCTCCAGCAGGGGCGTACCGATGAGCCTGTAGAAAGGTGAAATACGTATCTACGTCTCTGGGGATAGGATATATTCGGACACGTTCACAGAAAATATTAATAGTGAACCTCCATTTGTGTTCTTCACACTAGATTTTTAATAGTATTTTATATTATTAAAAATACCTTTGTATTATACAAAACTGGTGGGGTTTACCTACTCATGTATGTTTCAATTATTCTGATACATTACTTTACTTACTTCTGGACTTTATTCATAAGTTTCTCTGGATGTGTTTGAACAAATACGACAGAGGTAACGCCTCATATTAAATAAACAAACTTCAATGTAGAGATTAAAATGGATGATCTTTAAATATCCGTAATATAACTTCAATAATAACTATAGAATTCCTCACTACAATACTGACATCGATTATCACCAATATTAATTCCCGTAATACATAAACATTCTTCAGTGATGATCCCCCCAATTAAAACTTTAATATTACACGGGTAATGGAATACACATGATGGTAAATTACTGTTCCTCACGGTGATTAAGCGGAAAACACGACGAGCGAGGGAAAAGGATAGAGTGAAAGATATAGTGAATTTAGGGTGCGTTTCACAGTGCGGCTGTCGTCGCAACCCACACGCCGAGTCGGACCGCTTGAAAAATTACACTTCCCCAACGTTGACGTTCCACCATCGACATTAGAAATAATTACGAGGGCCGTGCATCGTTCGTTTGAGACGTGAAATAATCGTAAATTCGTTGGTTTCTCGGCTCCCCTTCTTTTAATTCCCAAAAAGAGCGCGGAGAAATCAAGCGGTATCGGTGTACTTGTGCTCAGTTCGCGTGTTCATGAATTAGTTTCGTACTAGCTCTCTGTGTACGTCAGTCTTTTCAGGTTCCGACCTTTTTTGGTTTTAATACACTTTTTCACGTCAGAATAAACTGAAGCCCTGTCGTACTTATATATATACATCGAGAGGCATTCGCGAATAAAATACGGCGAAAAAATAAAAGAGTACGAAGTTTATGAGTTCCTATTTTCTCTTCTACCTTATTACATGTAACAGAACACGCGAGTATCTCGAAAAAATACGATATAAAATATATTTGGCAATATAGTGCAAAGAGATTGTGTAAATACGTAAGCAATATGTGATCAACCAAAGTTTAAATAGAAATAAATTTATTTACGACCTTTGTGATAATATGATTACTTCTGGGAGTCTGTGCTGTAACCGCATCCTAGACACTGCTTCCTTCTTAGCCGACGTTTTGACCGCAGTTGCAAAGGACATCTTCAGGGTTACTACTACTGGTGTCGTTGCTGTACTGAAACTGGAACTTTCAGTTGCAGTACAGTAAAATGTCCCTTGTGACAGTGGACGAAAGTCGGCCAAGAAGGAAGCAGTGCCGAAGACGTCGTTCCAGCTAGGAACCCAGATGCAATCATGGGAAACGATGTCAGAAACCTACAAACGAGACTAGTGAAAATATATATACATTATAAATGATATTTACAATGTGGTGATATGCAGATTATATTAATTTCCTCATTCGAGGAAATAATCCACTGCATTTAGCAGATGAACGCGAAACATGTGCAAAAAAGTTTCCAATTAAAATTCTTAGCAACACTTTGAAATGTCAATTCGTATGAAGCAACTACATTCAAACTTAAAAGACCGATGTGTAGTTTCCTGTTTTGGTATACACTAAGTTCTATGTTACTCCAGAATGAAATAGTAGCGATTTTAATAAAACATCGATTTTAATAGAACACACCAAAAACATGTGATTAGAATGATATTTGCCTTATATCAGGTTGATGCATCATTGAACACAAAATATATTATTTTTTTTAACCAACAAATAAAGAATATATTCTCTTCCATTATTTACAATTGCCTGCCAACGATCTTGCAATTTTTCGATTCCACGCTTGAACAAATCCGGTGATTTGGAAACAAAGAATTCATTAGGATGATTTTGATGCGCGACATTTTTCCAAACACACGGAACTTGAAACCTCTTTTAAATTTTGTTAAATTAATAAAATAAAGGTTTTACAAATATACCTGTACAATCGCGACAATAAAACTAGGAGCGGAGTCAATACTACAGAAGAAACTGTCTTTACAGTATCTCAGACGATATAGTATTTCATATGGTGTAGTCCATTCGCGTATTGAAAAGCAGTACAGCTCTTAAGGGAATACCGTACAGAGTTGCTATACACGTCGTGAAAGATATTTGAATAAAATATTATCGCAAATGCAATTCAATAAGTTTGAGAAATGTGAATTAATTCCAAAACGTTCGAAAAATTATTTAAAATTATTATTAAAATAGAAAATCTAATATATAATAACTTATTAAAAAAAGGATTATCATTGGAAATTTATGTACTTTAAAGCATTTACATGCATGTTTATGATTGGCAGGCGGTATTGGTTATCGTTTGTTAAACACACATTGGCAAATAACTGAAATCTAAGTTACAAAATTGTTAATATGTACTTTTGAGTTATAAAAAGTATAAATTAATTATTAAGATAATAAATTATACGAAACTCTCTGGGTATGATAGATTTATTTCTTAAAGATCTACTACACGCATGCTTAAGCAAAGAAAGCAGTTACGAATAAAAAATATAATTAAAATTATTATCAGATAAGAAATATATATGCAATAAGAACATATGAGATATTAATACTCATAATTTATTGAAATAAATATATATATTGTTACTAAATATGTAAAAGAAAATAATTTTTCAAATATCACTGCAAACTCCATAACAATTTTGAATGGGAAGAGTTTGAAGGCAAATTACATCGAATTGTGGACACAAAAATCATGGAGAAGAAACGCATCCTAAACAGAAAATTAGTTAATCTACAGAACAGTTCGCCAACACCTATTGTAGAAACGTTCAGTCAAAACACGGTAATCAACAAATCACTAGCTAAATTTACAAAACAAGAATTAGAAATGCTCAACAAAAGTTTAGAATTCAGTGTTAAACCAAACAAACCTCAAGTGGAGGATTTAGTCAACGACCTACATGATGCTATGTATCTTATTCCAAAGGAGAACATTCCTGCATTCAACATGACGCAACCCGGATGCTAGAACACACCGTCAACAAAATGAAGGAAATTAAACCAAACATGTACAACCAACCAGTAGCATCACTAAAAAAGAAAAAAGATTGTATTTTCACGAAGGCTGATAAAGATACCGCAGTTGTAATTTTAAATAATGTTGATTATATTACGGATGTAGTGCTAATGTTATAGTCTGGTCCGTATATCAAATCAAACAAAGATCCGTTAAATATTTTCATAAAAAACATTAGTAGAACCTTAAATGAATGCATCTTATTATTAGTAGAGAACGGACACGCTTACCACATGACGCAAAGCCCAGTGCAGTACTGGCGAAAGGTTGTATTTCTAAAATATTTAATTTTATTTATATAATTGGAAAACGAACGGGTGGTGATCTATAAAATTACGAAATACATATTTATTTGTTGAAAAGTTGTATTTATAAAGTTTTTAATTTTATTTATATAATTGGAAAACATCTATCTATCTAAAATAACGAAATACATATTTATTAATTAATTTTATTTATATAATTGGAAAACAAACGGGTGGTGATCTATAAAATTACGAAATACATATGTATTTGTTGAAAAGTTGTATTTTTAAAGTTTTTAATTTTATTTCTATAATTGGAACATTTTTATTTGTTCATTTTGTCGTTCAAGTTGAGTAAAGGAGTATTAATATTGACTAGCAATAGTTTCTCAAGGTTTTCTTCTGTCACTTTTGTTCTCCTTGAATTAAGTACATCCTTATAAATAGAAAACGTCCTTTCTACATCGCAACTGGTTATAGGTGCATACTGGAAATATTCTTTTATTTCTTCATATTTAGCCGTTAGATTTTGTGGAATTGTCTCCATACATAATTGCTGCAATGTAATTAAATCTGGATTTCTATTAAGAATTGCTTCAAACTTTTGCCGAAGGCCACATCCGAAGTCACTTGGAATACTTTTCAAATTATTAACAGCCACATCTAACGTGGTTAATCCGTCATTTAATTTGAGATTTCGATTTTCAAAATAAGTGATTAGTTTTGGCAATTTTCCAAAGTGTTCGTGAAGAAAGTACGACTGATTTTTTAAATTTGGGATTTGTGTGAGCTCCTTGCACTCACCAACACTTCTAGCATCCTCCTTTAGCAGTGTTACGAAATGTTTTAGACTATCGAAATTCTCAGCATAATAACTAGTAGCTTCCAGCCATGTTCCCCATCTAGTTATTACTGGAGTGGGAGGCAGTGACAGAGATGGAAATTTTTCCCTGAAAAGAGCTACTCTCAATGGTGCTTTTCTGAAAACTTTTTTAAAAGCTGATACAAGTCTATCAACTTCCGGAAAAGTGTCTCTGATATATTCACAGATTCTGTGGAGAGCATGTGCTACACAAGTAGTATGCAGCATATTAGGATATGTTTTCTTCAATAGTCTGCCTATTTTTAACATATACGCACCACTATCACTGACAAATAAAAGTATTTTTTCTTTGTACGTGGCGTCCGAATGGAGCATTTTTTGCATATTCTCCTTAATGGTTTCAGCAACTGTTTCCGCATCAACTCTATTTATCACACTTGTTGCTATTACATATGAGTTATAGGGAATAGTTGGATGTAGTACACCAGCTACAACATTTACCACACAGCGTCCTAACATATCCACCGTTTTGTCGGCGCTTATCCATATGTATTGATTTAAAAGATGGCTTCTAATGCGTTCTACTGTTCTCGTATAGCACCTAGAAACATAATATTTGCGTAAAGTTGATTCATCAGGAACATTTCGACCAGTATATTTTTTCAGAAATATTTTTAAAGTGGGATTGCTAAGTTTATTTAATGGAATATTAGTCGCCATAAAAGTTTTACAGAGTTCAGATGTGTTTGCGATCATAAGTGACGAATTTTTGACGATACTTTACGGATTTTGTAATAAATTTCGGAATCACTGACAATGGACATACAATCAGTATGACCGTCAATCCAACTCGCCATTGTTTTACAATGCCGTTCTCGACATTCTTCCATATCATGTCTGAAAAAGTAACTTAAACAATGCTCTAGATCTAAATAAATGAAAACTAAAAATGTGTGCGTAAGTTATTGAAACTGAACGAAATTCAATGCACACTACATCGAAATAATTGGTAGAAATAAATTCAATCAAACGATATTAAACAGGATCTATCACAAAAATTACGATGTAATTAACAGTTAAAACTATGAAAACAAGAAACTTACTCACAGTACTTTATTTATCTTACTAAATATAAACTAATAAATAAAATACATTATAAAAACCCCGCTTCTATCTACGCTCATGAAAACACTTTAAAAAACACTATATTCTCCGAATACGATAGATGGGTTGTCCATTGTTATCGCGGCGAGACCAGGTGGCCGAGTAAGTCAAACAAATACTTCATTGAATTACGCCGGGATGTACTGTGCGACGTTATACACAATTCCAATTGCCGATTGCGTTTTATGGAAATTGCATCCGTTCTCTAATTATTAGACAAAAAACAGAAACTTAAGTTAAAAATTAGTAACCCAAAAATACCACATTTATATTGCCTGCCAAAAATCCACAAACCTGGGAATCTTATCGCCCAATTGTCTCGAACATAAACTCTCCCACTTATGAAATTACCAAATAGTTGGTTAAGGAATTCGGTAAATTCAAGTTTAAACATGACCTTTCTATTTTAAATACGTTGGACCTCATTACCAAATTAAATTATGTAAAGTCAAACAATAAACTTATTTCCTTTGATGTAGTGTCCCTGTTTCCAAGTGTTCCGATAGATACTGCTTAAAGACTTTCTAGAATTCAATTCGATCTCTTCAGATTTAACAAACGAATACATAAAACTAACAACACTTTGCATGGATGAAATTTCAACAATAACTTTCACAAACAAATACATGGCACAGCTATGGGCAATCCTCTATCACCTTTTTTAGCAAACCTATTTTTGAATAACCTTGAAAGCAAAGCCAAAGCTAATTGTGGCATCTTTCCTAAGTTTTGGGCAAGATATGTAGATGATGTGTTTGCAGTGATACCCGAATCTTTCAATATGGAGGCTTTCTTAAATATTTTAAATAAACAATATCCTTCAATACGTTTTACGCACGAATTAGAAAAAGATAAAACTTTACCCTTTTTAGATTTAAAAATTTCATTATCAGACAATACTTTTCAATTTGACATTCACAGAAAAAAAACATACAGACAATTACATTCATAAACACTCGTACACTTTTCACAAATATAAAGAGAGCAGTTTTTATTTTTTGATCAACAGATTACTGTCAATCCCTCTATCTCCTATGAATTTTAAGAAAGAAGTAGACTACATAGTTGCAGAATCGATTGGTTACGACAAACAATTAGTATTGAAAATTAAAAACAAACTAGAAAAGAAGAGGCTCAATACTTCAAAAATCACTCTAACACCAGACACTTTGAACAACAATAAAAAATACTGTAAGATATCATTTAATAAAAATTTGAATAACAGCGTAATAAAACTTTAAAAAATACAATTTAATTGCAGCTTTCTCCAACAATAATAAGTTACAACAGTGTCTAAAAACAAAAATTGTTGACACAGATCCGTTGATAGAGTTGGGCATTTCCAAAATAAGTTGTAATTCTTGTCCAAAATTATACATCAGGCAAACCAGAAGAAATGTTCAAACACGATACAAAGAACATATGGCTCATGATAAATTACATAACATAGAAAAGTCAACATTAGCTCTACATCATACAGATACAGGTCACAACTTCAATTTAGAAAATGTTAGTTTAGTTAAAAAAAAACAGTAATAGAAATTTAGACATGTGGGAAGCCATATAGATGAAAAAACACAAAAATTATGTTCTAAATAATGATATTTCACCCTTCAATAGTAAACTGTTACATGTATGCCGACATCATTAAATACTTAAGAGATTTTGTAAACAGGTACTAAATTCTATTCACATTAATATATTATATTATTAATCCCTATTCCTTTTACCGTTAGTCCAACCCGATGCTCCTCTTTGTTTCATAGATATTTGGTATTTCCCCATGAACTCATTCTCAGAAATTGTATTAGTTTTAAAATTTATTGTAATTTTTCATTAATTTGCTCTAATTTTTCTGTATATGATGTATTTTAATATTATATATTGACTCGTAGATATTATGTTTAAACAGTACTACTGATGATGTGTGCAGAGCACACAAAATGTACATTTAGTTTATTAAAACTATTTTTCTTGTGAAAAAAAGTGTTTTGTTTTATTTCGATGTTTCAATGTTTCACAAGTGCTCAACATATAATACAACACATAATGACATTTGACACCAAAAAACAAGATAGCAAATAATCCAGTTAATTTCAGTCTATTTAAATTGTTTAACAGAATCCGACAACATTAAAAACTAGTAAATAAGAGAGTTATATAAGTCAACTTTATAATTATAGAGATACACCTAGTCCCATAAGAGCTTGTTCTGTTTTGTAAATTGCGAACAGACTGTAGATAACTTCTGCAAGTTGCAATAATTTTCATCAGAATGAATGTGGATATTATCAAGTAATTCGATAATATTCTGTGGTATGTTCATTTCAGTATCATAACTAGAGCTGGGGATGTTTGCGGTGTGCCAGGATAGTATTCAGTTAAACGCACGAATATAATGACCTTGTTTCGATCGGTGATGCATGCGTGATTTTATTGCTTTACATGCATTCGCTATTTATATCACTTAGGTATGTCAGTTATGTGTACTGTATATAAATAACACACTTACCTTATTTACGATTATTATAGCATAGCGCCAAGTGGATAAGACTTGCAGTAAGTTTGTAGCATTAGATACGTTTCCATATTTGTAGCGGTGAGCGATGTACGCCGTGATGAATAAATTTTTTTATATTTTGAGAAAGACCGCTCGACATCAACGGATGTAACACACGCACAATTAAAATAATCTTTATAGATAGAAACCGAATCTACACTTGCACCATTACTAATTTGTTTAAATCTGGTAAAATCAAAATCATTGTTTATCACACTCTCGAACTTTTCTATTACATT
Source organism: Melolontha melolontha (assembly GCA_935421215.2). Classification (NCBI taxonomy): domain Eukaryota; kingdom Metazoa; phylum Arthropoda; class Insecta; order Coleoptera; family Scarabaeidae; genus Melolontha; species Melolontha melolontha. Next base: position 89,292,386 of record OW285242.1, on the reverse strand, counting down.
AACATTTTTGTTGTCATTTACTGCGCATAGCTGGGCGTGTACATCGTCCAGTATTTGCAGTGACTCCGCTAACGATAATGCAGTATTTTGAAATTTCTCAATTGCGTTAAACAATCCTATATGATTGTTATAGTTTGTAAATCTGCATCAAGGGAAGGGTTTTGAAAGAGTCTCTGGCTTTCCTTAATGGCTACAGCTTCGGCAGGATTGAATTGTAGAACCACAGATTTTATTTGTTGGAAATACTTGGCATAATAAAATGCCGCCTTTAACCAACTTCCCCAACGTGTAAGGATTGGCTCTTGTGGTTCGGGAATACCAGGGCACCGACTGTGAAACTCTCGAATTCGTTTGGGAGATTTTAGAAACACTTTTTTTGTGGTTGCTATTAATGCATCCACCTCTGGATAACATTGCCGAATAGTTTGTGCCACAAGGTGTAAAGCATGAACTTTACATGTCACATGCAAAAGTCTCTCACAATTTGCTTTAAGAGAACGGCCTACAGAACGCATTGTCGCAGCACCATCGCTCATAAACATCAGGAGTTGATTAGTTGAAACTTGAAATTTTTGTAGCGTATCGAGCACTACCTTCGTAATTACTTCGCTAGTGCACTTTTCCAATCTTTTGCTGGCTAATAAAATGGGAAATGTTGATTTGACAGGATCTAGTACACGCACTATAATATTCACAATAGAATGTTTTTTTCGATCTGTCGTTTCGTCGACACATACCCATAACTGTTTATCATTTACTACTGCTTTCATTCTGTTTTCAATGTCCTCACGCACAATTGGTAAATAGGTGAGTAACGTTCTCCGTGACGGTAGCTTTATGTTGGAATTGTATTTATTCCAAAAGTCGTGAAAGGCTTTTTTATCTAGCAGGTGAACTGGCACATCGCAGACGAGTAGCATTGTCAATAAATCGAAAATGAATTGCGTTTTAGACAGCACATTATTTTTTTTGTCTTTGTGGTGTACACTTTCAACATGTCTTTTATAGTCGTATTTGTCCCAGCAAAGTAACTGTTTATCGCATAATTTACAAACCACTTTTGCTCCATTATAATACAAATCGGGAAAGTCTCGGATAAATTTCTTCACGTCGTTATACAATGGGCGCTTTCTTGGCTTGGGCACGTCCGTCATACTTATTAAATAGAGCTCAAGACAACACACGATCACGTTGTCAGTTCACGACTAACTAAAGTGTTTCGCTGCATCGTGTATATACACTGGTGGGGATGCACTACATACGGTCCTGCCGTACCGCAAACATCCTCAGCTCTAATCATAACACGAAGTATTTTAGTATGGCTACCTTTACTACTCACAAAGCGTAATAATTCCTTTGGATCGTAGGACACACGATTGTCAGTACAAGGAATACAGTTGCTATATACCTACATAAATTTATTTTCTTCGCAATTCGTAAATGTTTAAAGCTATAGTGGCGAAAATTAGTTTTATATTTTCTGAAAATGCTGAATCACATTCCTATCGTGTCACAAAGAATAGATGTATTAAGGGTTTCGTATATCATGCAATGAAGTTACCAAAAAATGTCATGTCACGCGTGATGTGTAAACACATCACGCGTGTACAAATAATACGAATATGTATTAAACATATATGTATCACATGGATGTAGCGAGACATCTCGTGTTACCTGACAAGATAAAAAAGTGATTACTAGCAAGAGCGAACCATATGACGTCACTTCAGAAACCCACACTGACGAGATCCATTAAGATCGAAACGCACATGTTTGTGGTTGAAGTGACCACTGGTTAAATATATGTGTGCAGATACAGAGAAATTACTTGATCTAAAATATATATTATTTCGTAAAACGTATCATTTCAAGCTTTCATCGAATCAGCACGAGAAAAATGTAACAAGTCTCTATTGAATGTTATAAGAACATCAAAAGAAATTTGCTTTTCTGAAATTGTAAGATTTGCGTTTTGTTCGAGCTGTTGAAATGGAACATGGCCCTAAATGTGCAGTTCAAAGAGATACAAATCGAAGCTGATTCTTTTACTGAAGGTATGTATGCCTAGTACAATTTATATTAATTAGTACTAAACCAAATAAGCGATTATACAAATTTCAATTTTTTAAATTTTTCTTTAGAAACTAATTTCAATTTTCGCTTTTTTGTATAGTTATAACAATAGAAATAACAACAAATTTATTCTGGTACGTCAGGTTTCGGAAAAAGAATATTGAAAAGTAAATGAAGTAATATTAATTAGGTATGTACAAGGTATGGATGTATATGGAGTTGTATGGTATCGTCCTGTTTAAAATGTTTTTCTTTTTACTTTTATTTATAGTGTTCTTCGGCACTTTCTGATGTCATTGTTCAACAATAATCAGCAAGCATTTCACTATTCCACTTGCCCTGAACACGTTTTTCAATATTATAAATGTCTTGATAAAACCTTTCGCTGTGTTCATCACTCACGTCGCCAAGCTTCGGAGGAAAGAAATCCAGATGCTAGTGCAAAAAATGTATTTTAAGGCTCATATTACAGCCTAATTTATGATAACTTATAAGAAGTTCATTAATAAGTGCTATATAATTGTCAGATTTTCTCTTACCTAAGAAAATTGTGGGTCACATTTTTAAAACAATTCTAAGCCACCCTCCAATTCACTTAAAGCTTCTTCAAATTTTTTATCTTGTTGTAGAAGTTTGATTTGCGGTGCTACAAAAATTACCTCTTGAAAGTTTTGCATCTGAGATTTTTGGTAATTTTTGCTCAAGCTATAGGAATCCATCCATTGCTTTTACGAAATTTTTCATCAAATCTAATTTTATGTGTAATGACGGTAGAAATATTTTATCAGGTTCGACTAGTGATTGACGAAGGATATTATTTGGTTCAGGAATATACTGAGTTCTGACTGGCCAGTCTTTAACAATGTAGTGGGAACTTCTTGATCGACTATCCCACTCACAAAGAAAACAGCAATCCTGTGTATACCCTAGTTCTAAATCGAGTAGATTTAGTACAACTTTAAGGTCTGCGCTGTTATACCATTTGTACATTAATTCTGTCTAGAAGAAAAGTAATATTTTCGTATGTTTCTTTTAAGTGGATTGCATGGCCAACGGGGATGGATGGATAAACGTTTCCTATGTGAAGAAGGACAGCTTTCAAACTCAATTTCGAAGCATCCATAAAAAGACGCCATTCTTCGGGATGGTGTTGGTGACCTAACGACAGCATCAAATCGTCAACTTTATTGGTGTATGAAAGGCCCTCGTCGCTTGGGAAATACGGTGACGGATTAGGATACCCAGAAGTATGTGTGCCTCGAGCTAATAGGCTAACAGCTTGCATCTTTGGAGTCTAGATCCTAGTATTCCTGCTTTAGTTTTTGACAAATAAAATCATTTAATTCTAACTGATTTATTAGGTGTCATACATCCTCTTCAGATGGAAAATATTCGCCATAACTTGACACTTGCTTCTTCTGGTTCTGTAACATCATATTCTTCACTCAAAACACCTATGGCTTGCTACTGGCAACGCTTCCGAATGAGGTATTGGACGAGTAGCGGAGGACAGACTGGGATAACTAATATTTTTCTTATTTTTGTTGGAAAATGCGAATATTTTCGTGTAGCAAAAGTAGCAATCAGTCGAATGGTCCGTCGTTTGTTCACGCCAAATAATAGGTCTTGCAAAATAGTGAAAATATAACTTTTCTATTAAAGGTTTAATATTCCTCTTATGCTGATGGGTTGTGAATTCTCCACATACATAACAGAAACTGTTTGGATTACTTATACACCTACACAAAATTATGAAATAAAAAGACGTTCAGCTATCACAAACCGACTTATATTTAATCGAATAAGCAGTGTAGTTGTTTATATACCCACATAGCCAGATATCTACCAATTCTTAATTTGATTGGTTCTAGAACAAAAATGGGTATGGTTTAAGTGCTTTGGCGTAGGAAACATGCAAAGGCATGTTGAGATATGACCACTCAATGTAAGACAGAACAATATTTTTAGTGGAGCAAACTTTAAATCAGATTTAGAATCAGCATGACAAAAAAACACAAACTACACGAATTGGTGTATAATAAAACCAAACTGTGTTGATCAGTGTTGTTAATGTTACGAGTTGGACTGTAAGTATTAATTTAAGTCTAAAATTAACAATTGAATACTTGCAAATAATCTAGATGCAACTATATCAACTTTTGCTAAAATATGGTAGAAAAAATTGTAAATTTACAAGTAAATTTAATTGCATTCCATCCCTCTTCGATAATCTTGCTGCCTTTAGGTACGTCTCATTGCAAGAAACTGTAGGTAGAAATTGCTAGGAAAAAATGTATTGGTGCTTACGCCATTAATTAGTCAGGTTTTCGTATCGCAGTGATGGTCAAAATCGCAAGCAGACCTATTGTTATATTGGAACTGTTTGTTTTAGAATTAATGTTGCATTAAAAGATCATAATTTTAGTATTCCTAAAGTATTAGTATAAGCATATGATGCAATTGGTACAGTTAGGTTTGCTAACTTACTTTAAACAGCTTATTTTTGGATGTACATAATTTTAGTTTGTAGTTCAAGGTTAAGAAGTTTATATGCTTATAGCGATTGCGGTGTCTTGTTAAACGAAATGAATTATATTCTTCTATAGTTTTTTCAATTTTTGAGTTCCGCTATAACGGAGAAAATATTTGATTCATCCATTGCTATTTTATTAACCCGTGATTATTAGCATGGGAGTTTTTATATCGTGCAGTTTATAGAAGAAAATCATTAACATTCATCATGTGATGAATATTTTAATTTTCGTATAAAATTTTATATAAATTTGAATTTATTATTCCCTGTGATTTCTGTGAACAATAAGTAACGCACTCGGTATTCACTTTCGCGTTACCATATGTCCTGGAAGTGTGCTAAGTAGTACGAGCAGACGTTTCACTTTTACGTCCCTCTGGATACGAACAAATCGCCTAATTGTTGATAAAATCGGATTACACGGAAGACGACTTCGTAAACAAAATAGGAAAGGCAGAGGGGTTCTTCCACTGTAGCTCCACTCAACCGTTTTAATTAACTGCCTGTCTTAAATGAACGATATAATTCATCGCTAATGCTGTCTATGTTCTGTAACCTAAAAGAAAGGACCCCGTTAAAAGACAAAAAGAAAGAATGGCCCGAAGACGCCTGAATAGTCACAATGTAAATCCTTTTTCGTTACTCCTTCGTTTATTATTGTTATTGTTATTATTCCTATTGTTATTTAAGTAATAAAAATACAAAAAAGAAGAAACTCCTCCTTAGACTTGGTAACTCTCGGAGGATAATAGAGGGCCTTAATGAAGGACTATTATTCATCGAGACGAGTAGTAGCGGTGCGACAACAATAACTTTCCAGACAAATGATATCCTGATTGCGGCGAACTGGGCGTAAAAACTGACAAAAGTTTTAATTTTTACCTACGCCGGGTGTACGTGAATGAGCTCGTGCGGGACTTTCATTTATTTTATCTCTCCCTTCGTTTTGTTATTGTTGTTGTTGTCATTGTTGCTGTGTTCGTACCGTTGATAAATTGGTACCTTGGCTGATTGAATGACTGGCTGTTTACTGCCGCGCTTCTTTCAATGGAATGTCATGAATAAAGGAGTTAATTAAAAATAGACGGAGATGCTTGCCTAGCATGCGAAATGCGGTGCATACTTATGCATTCAAAAATTCAACTATTTATTATTTTTGTGTCTAATTTAGTTTTTCTTCGTGAAATTTTACGGAGGGTCCAATTTTAAGATGACGAAAAAGATATACAGCATTCAGCATAATGTTTTTGTTATTCATTTTAGACATGAAACTTTATTTATTTATTCTACAGGTGAGACAAATCCGCCGATATAAACTGTGAGGATTTCATGTTTTTGGTTTAAAAACGGTATGCGGTAATCGATCACTTCGAGCAATTTTTATATAAACAAATGGTATTATGCTTAATTGCATGTACATACTTCATTTCTTTTGTTTTTTTAATTTTTCTCAATTTGTAGATTCATGTACTATTAGTTTCTTTTTAAATGTCAGTAGAAATGTATGAATCATAACCCAAAGTATAGCTAGCTGTATTAGGGTTTGCTGAAGTTCGCAACCGAATTATACGAAATTAAGAATATTCCCTACATTATTGATTTATTATTATAATTAATTCCTGTAATTTAATAATAATAAAAAATACAATATTCAACATAGAAGAAAACTCAAAATAATAATTGCAAATAATTGGAGAAGATATAATAAAAAAAGATCACCGCATCTAGCATTTGATCTCTTGCGCTACATGTATAACCTATATCGGTCTAGCGATTTGGTGAAGAGCATATCTTTAAAGTACAAAAGTATTTTTAATAATATAAAATATTAATAAAAAATTTAATAATATAAAATATTATTAAAAATTGGGTGTGAAGAACACAATACAATTTCATATATTTGTGAATGTATTCGCTCCAGTGACGTAGATACGTATTTCACTTTTCTACAGGATCATCGGTACGCCCCTGCTGGAGAAGAGACACATTCACAAAAATAACAACTTCGATATCTCACAGAAATTATTAAGGCAGAGTGTAGAAGAATATTCAGAGCTGTGCAACGTGTTTCCATCAGACAGTAGCAAATGTATTTGTAGATACTGTATTACCATGTCTTCACTCTTTAACGGACGAACTGCATGCGTATATAACAAAATAATTTGAAACATACTTGAGCAGGTAACACCCCACCAATTTTGTATAATGCAAAAGTATTTTTAATAATATAAAATATGATTAAAAATCGGGTGTGAAGGACACAGTACAAGTTCATATATTTGTGAATGTATCCTCTTCGGAGGCGTAGATACGTATTTCACCTTCTAGAGGATCTTCGGTAAGCTGATGGAAACACTTTGCTAGTTCTGCAGAACTGTTTTGACTTAGCGTTTGTGATTTATTTTGGAGAATGTTTATTTTTTGTTGGTGCTTTTCTTTTAACCTCTTCAAGGACATATACACATACTCGTATGTGTACGTTTGGACCATTACAGCATAAACCCATATTGTAAAGATATTCTTCAATGCTCAATGACCCCGTATGTTGCCAATATATTATAGAACCTATGTACCTGCGCATAAGGTGTATGACCGAGCCATAATAAAATTACGTTAGTTTATTAGTGTTTATGTGTGGCTAGGTTTTGTTAATTACCTTACTTCAAGTTGCAGTATTATTTCTAAGTATCTCTTCGAATTTGTGAGAAATAAAAATCAGTAAGTAATGTGACCTTCTTTTACATGCATGTATTTTTGTATAATTTTGAAATATTTCACATTTGTTTGCATTTGTTGTTGTTATATGTACACATTTGTGTACAAAGTGTGAAAGTAGATATTACTTCATTTTCTTCTTTTTGCTACATTTTATAACTGTTTCAGTTATTCGGAAATGTCTACTCAAATTTCCTGTGGATTATTTTATGACAAAAGAGATGACGCATCAACCATAACTATACTGGATAAATTAGCAAATCCAAATAATTCAGATTTAGAAGTTCTTGATATTATAGATTCCAATGAAGAAGATTTTGATGAAGATGTACGGACAAACAACGACGGGTTGGACCAACCCAGTACGTCGAGTATATCGGATGATGAAAATGAAATTTATGAAAATGAATGTACGGAAAGCGAAGATTTTGATAGTGAAGGTGAATTGCCATTGAGAGAAATAAAACGTCGAATAGAAACCAGTCAGCCGACTAGGTCTAGAATATGGTATGTTGAGAATAACAACGATCTTACTCACAATCCACCACCTTTTTTATCCTCCCGTGAAATTAATATTCAAGGTGAAACTCCGCTTTCCTTTTTTATGGAAATCTTTCCTGAAGAACTATTTCAGCATATTAGAACAGAAACTATCAGGTATGCAGTCCAATCGGGCAGAGATATAAATATCACTACTGCAGATATAAAACGGTTTATTGCGGTAAATATAATGATGACATACATAAAATATCCTACATACCGGATGTATTGGTCATCCAATCAAGGCCTACGTTTAGATATTATCGCTGATAGCATGCCGCTGAAAAAGTATGAAGAAATAAAAAGATTTCTACATTTTACAAATAATCAAGACATACCGCACGACAACAATGATTCTTTTATAAAAATAAGACCATTATTGAATACATTGGCCGAAACATTTGCCAATGCTTGTGCGCCAACTGAATATATGGCAATAGACGAAATGATCATACCATTCAAAGGAAGAAGCAAATGTAAACAATAAAACAATCAAAACCTCATAAATGGGGTTTCAAGGTTTGGGTCTGTGCAGCGGCTGATGGATACGTGTCAAAATTTGAAATGTACCAGAGTCGCAAAACAGAGTCAAAACCTAAGTTAGGTGTTATAAGGGACACCGTTGCAAGACTATGTTCCGACATTGAAGGAAAAAACCACAAGATATTTATAGACAACCTTTTTACGTCTCTTGATACAATATCATTTTTGAAGAGTAGAGATATTTATGTTGTCGGAACAATACGATCAAATAGAATTGTAGGTGCCAGTGAGAAACTAGTATGCGAAAAAGATTTGAAAAAAAGAGGAAGAGGATCAAGTTCAGTTACCACTTCATCCGATAACATTAGTGTGATTCGGTTGGTAGACAATAATATAGTACATATGGTTTCATCTTTCGTTGGTAAAGAACCGCAAGATACTGTAAGAAGATGGGACAAAACCAAAAAAAGCCACGTCAACATTCCGCGACCACAAGCAGTAATCCAATACAATAAATTTATGGGTGGTGTTGACATGGCAGATAGAATGGTTGCCAACTATGCTCATGCTACGAAGAATAAGAAATTTTACGTAAGAATCGCATTCCACTTTATAAACGTCGCTATCATAAATTCGTGGATCTTCTACCGCGAAGCTAAACATTGTAGCATCTCTTTGGTTGAGTATAAGGCATATATTGTCCATGCCCTTCTTAGAATGAATACAAACCAAAAAGGAAGACCGGCACATGGAAATACACCACCAACGAAAAAGAAGACATGGACAAAAACTTTGCGTGAAGTGCGATTGGATGGAATAGGACACTACCCCGAAAAGCAAGAATAAAAAAATCCTCCTAGATGTCATTATCAAAACTGCGTAAAACGTACTCGATATACGTGCAAGAAATATAAGGAACCAGTGTGCCCTGAGTGTCTTGAATCTTTTCACCAATGAACTTTGGCAACATGCGTGGACAGATATTTCTTCTAATTTTTTACGTTCACAGGTTACTAAAAATTTCAAAACTATGTATTTTTCAATTTCTAAGATCAATAAAAGTTGAACAAAATTTATGATTTGCTTTTTCACGTGTTGTGAAAAACCCGTCCCTGAAGAGGTTAAAGAGATGAAAAATTTTTCGGTGGCGTATTTAATTTTTTCGACTAGAAATACTGTCGATACTGGGAATGACCTTTCATTTAATTGGTTGTAATACGTATTAAGTTTTTTTTTCAACTCTTCTGAGAGTTATAGTGCAATCTGTTAGGAAACAATTCAGTATAGTTAATTTAAAATTGATTTGCTTACTTCGAAAATGCCTGGCCAATCTGCAATTACCAATTGGATAATTCTCAAATCCATTTTCAAATTAAAAAAATACAAAGAACAACTCTAGTGCCGACGCTAGAGTTTTTGTTAATTTGAAAATGGATTTAATCAATTACAGTTTACATTTATTACATTTTGCACGGCACTGTTTATTTATTATTAATCTCATTCTCTTTTATCTCGTATTATGCTTCTAATTTATATTTTGTTTGCTATATTTCCTCTTTTCATTTCTTGTTATATGTTTTTTGAGTTTAACTTTTCTTACACCTTTGCTATAGGTATTTAAAATTAATAAATTATTTTTATTATTATTATTATTATTAAAATATACAGACAGTGTATTTGCCACTCTATATCTCTCCAATAACTTATTTAATAATCTAGGTAACAGGATTTATGATGAGAGACCCTGCTGTCTGTCTCCAATTATGTTATTTCTATTTACGCGACCTAACAATTTATTTACCATAGCATATTTAAATAGTTTGAGAAACATGAGCTCAACGCAATTTGATGAAAATTGAATATATTATGGATACAATTCTGCAAATATGATTCAATATAAATTAATTATTATTGCTATTAAAAGCTTGGCACTATTCATTCTTGATAGGCTAAATTGTATTAATCAAAGTTGGAACAGATTATTGTCTATGATGAAATATAATTTACTTGAAAAATTTGGTAATTATAGGGCCTAATAATAGTGTACCCACTCAAATTGATACAATTCATGCCCGCGAACGAAACATCATAAAGCAAAAGGCATTAAATCATCTGAACGGTAACGTTACACTCGTGCATCGGACGTTTTATTAATCAGATATATCCGGACAACGCAGAAGGGTCACTTTATATACACATACATAAACCAGACACGAGTCGGTCGTCCGGTAAGGGGATTCATCGAAGCCTGTAATTCGGGCCAGAAGCGACACTCGCGCCATCTAGCGCTACCACCATCAGACTGATCTGCTCCTCTAATATTTCATTGAGTGGACGTGACAGATGCGTGTCGTTTCGGCCGCCCGCATCATGGTCGACTTGATTTGCACTGCCGTTGATATGATGCCAGATCGAAGGATCAGGGGATGCTTTTTCGCTGCTGATTTATGTGAATGGGACGACTTCGATGAAGTGGTGCGCGAGGGACGTGAGGTTATTTAATCCCCGTTTTTATCGAAAACGTAAACGGTTTTTAGGACTTTTGCTTGATAGTAAATGGTCACCGAGTTTCATATACATATTTGATTCATAAGAGCGGATCTAATAAATTTTGTCGATATGGAGAAGTTTTTGATTAAATTTTCGAACAACAGACCACGATGATTACGTTTTTACTGATTTTTAGTATAGCATCCGTTGTGAGTAGTAAGCCAACTACTATTTTCCAAGATATTATAATAATGTTTTTGATTCCATTCATACAAACTTATATCCTTCTTTACCATATATACCTACAGTAAAAGTAAGAGAGTTATATTCTCCAAAGTTAATAAAAACTGCACATATGAATACGAGAAAAGCAAATAAAATAAAACAGGGAAACATGAATAATTATTAGGAAAACATGAAACACGCAAACACGAATAAATACATCTGAAATCAGATTTCTAAGGAAAATACAAAACACAATAAAGAGAGATAGGACAAGAAATGAAATAGAAACACAATCTACAAATAGACCTGCCTCATAAATAAGAATATAACAGTGTTAAATTAAAATGGCTCCGTCTCGCGTATCGCATGACACAGAAAAAGTATATGTAAATTACAAGAACAAGGGAAGAATACAGTACAAAACTAAGAAAAATGTTGGCTAATAGGATAAGGGAAGAAGTAGTAAGAAGGGGATTGCATATAGAAAAGAATCAAGCAATTAAAGCAGGATAAAATATATAGCAAGACAATAGGGTTCTTGTGTTACATTTATCTCCAAAACGGCTTGCGATTACATAGGTAAGTAAGTATCTTAATAACTTCTCAAAGTCTCGTCTATTTTCATAAACTACGACGATGGTTTGCTGGAGAGTTTCTCAAAATTTAACACTTTCGTATTACTTTGACTTCAGCCATACTTTAGAAGTCTCTCTCTTCAATAGGGTTACAGCCCAAATTGAACCTTGGCCTTGTTTATCTTTCATCTCTAACACAAATAGTCGAGAGCTGATCTTTTCCAGGTTCTAGCCAGACGATTTTTGCGCATTCATTGTCACTTCGTCCACCCATCGTTTCCGTAGCCTCCCTTATGGTCTTATATTATCTTGTATACTGCTGCTTAGGCCTCTTTTAGGCAAACCTGCCGTCCTCCATTCGTACCACATGACCGGCCCAGCGCAGTCTCTGTAGTCTGTATTGTCTTCTCCATGTTCCATCATCGTTTATTGGGCTAAATATTTTCCTCAATATATTCTTTTTAAATACCTGCAATCTGTTCTTGGGATTCTCAGTGATAAGCCATGTCTGATATCTATAACATGCTATCGGTCTAATTATGGTTTTATATAGACGTTGATTTTTGATTATTGATGTACGATTCTGGAGTGGAACATATGTGACACAGCTTAGTAGACCTTATTGGCTAAAATTATTCTGTTTTCTGAAGTTTCAGTTCCTTTTAAGTTCATGACTTCGACGCCTAGGTAAATAAACCTTTGGACAACTTGAACACTGTCCTCGACTTTAAGGCGATTTTGGAATTGTTCTTGATTGTGTAAGTGTCTTTTCCTTTTTGCGTGTTTATTTTTAGTTCAATATTTTGAGATTCTCTTTCTAATCGTGTATATGTTTTTGCCGCCTCTCCCGCTCTGCGAGACGTGACATGCGTAATGTCATCTGCCTAGGCTGCCATTTGCTGCGATTTGTTTATCAGCAAATTTGATGTTTCAACATCTATCTGTCGCATGTCATATTCAAGAGCTATGTTAAAGTATGTCAGGGCGAGCCCATCCCCCTCTTTGAAAACTATATTAATTTGAAATATATCCGTCATTTCGTTCTGAATACGCACTCTTGCCGTTGTTGAGTTCATTGTTGCCTTTATTAATCGAATGTGTTTCAGAGGAATGTTTAAGCTATACAATAAGGTTAGCTTCTGTTGATTGAATCATAGGCCTATTTGAAATTAATTAATATGTTGTGCACATATATACCATGTTCCCAGCACTTGTACTTGCTTAAGATTTGTTTAACAGTAAAGTGCTGGTCAATTTTGGAACAACTTTGCTTAAAGCCGGTTTGATATTTGTCGATCCGACTTTCTGTAATGGGCTAGAGATGTTTGTTAAGAATGTATGTAAATATTTTGCAAGCTGAACACAGCAGCAATATTCCACGGTAATATTCACATACTAGTTTGTCCCTGTTCTTGTAGATTGGGCAGATAATTAATGTTTTTCCAATCGTTAGGAATGGTTCCTTTATTCCATATTTTGGTTTTCTATATATGCATCTCTGTTGTTATGTGATTCCCACCTAATTTGAATAGTTATCTTGCATTTCAAATATTAATTTGGTTTATAGTGGGTTACTTGTTATCTGTCCTTCGCCTTTCTGCAGAAAGTTATTCGAGGTTCTTTCTTTTAAATCGTCCAGATATCCGTAAGCTGTTTTTAAGTTAATGTTTCCATTTAACGCTAAAATGGCTTACTATACTTTATATTCTATCATTTTCGTATTTTCTTTTTCGGCTATGGCATATCTTATCCGCTTTTCATCTTGCTTTCTCGAAGTATGGGTCTCTTTCTCTCATCCCCATTTCCATGTACCTCTTATGAGCTTTATTTCTTTCTGCGATGAACCTTTTACGTTGTCCATCGAACCATATGCCCATTTTCATTTTCTTCTTGTTACCGACAATTTGTGCTGCTGTTTATACATATGTTCTTCACTGTTCAGGTTATTTATCCTAGTTAGTGTGTGTGTAAATTTCTTTTTATACTCCCCCTCCCCTTTAGAAGCCTACCGCCAAAATGTGCCCAAATCTCTCAAATAGATAAGTTTTTACAATCGCATAAAGTAAATTATTTTTTTGCTTTTGCGTTAATATGGAGAAAAAATAATTTCGTGTCTTAATTAAATTAAATATCTATTTGCACTGTATTTGTATAGGTATTTAGATTCTGCTATCTGTAAGATTCGAAATATCATCAACTAGAGCTACTGTTTCCTAGATTTATTTAGTTCAATATGTACTAAACTTATTTATAATTTTGGGACCATGGTCTTTTAGTAGAAATTCTCAATATACAAGTAATTAATTAAAATTCCTTCTAGATAGGTTCTGTATTTTATCGTCTTAATTTTGATGTAGCAAAATATTTTTCTAAGTTTGTAATTCTTAATGAAATTATTCTCAACAATAGCTTCACCTATTGTTTGTTTTTACGAACTCCGTAGCTTCTTGTATAAAACCATTGAGTTTGCGAAATGTCGCTCTCTTGCATTTAGTCGTCATTTGGAAATTGGAAAACATCTGGGAGCGTCCTTCATTTGGAATGGAATTGTAATGACTTGTTAAAAGTATCTAATTACTTCGCTTATGCGGTTTTTAGTCATTATAATTAATATAAGCAACAGAAGGATGCAGCGAGATATCAAAAGTGTTGTTTACCACGGTATTTAGCATTTTTTTAACATTTCCATCTGAGATGACGTGACCGTAGGTGTTCCAATTTCTTTTCGATGCAAGACCATTTACCATATTGTAGGTGGGTCTTTCCATGGTGTCCATGTGTAATGGCATTGTTTCTTTATTGTAATTTATTTTTGCTACATTCGTTTTTTTCTTTCTTGAATTTTAAAACGGGGCCTGAAATTCCTTATATGGAATTTAAAGTTACTGCTTTGGGCATAAAACTTTATGGAATGAGTCCCATGTCCACGGATTTTGGTGTTCAACTTATAGCAATGATTTCATTGCTAGAAGTTGAATTGAGTATGTACCATTGTCAAGCCGTTTCCAATAAAAATTCTTACTAGTAAGGAATCGTATTGTAATCGACAATTGTATTTCACTAAGATAGGATCTGCTTGTTTTTATATTTTTCTGGAGACTACAGACAGTTAATGTGAAACTCACTATTGCAGGACTAAATGTAATATGTGTCTCGTAAATTCGATGGAGTCATTTTTTTTTTGTAATTTAGTGTCAATTGATAACCCTTAATTTTCCTCGTACAGGGTAATGGAAATTTTATTGCATACTAGTGTCATGTCAAATTTTTTTTTTCGTTTTTTTTGTTGATAACGTAAGAAACATTTCTAATTCTTAAATATTAATTATCACTTTGTAGCATGGTATAGACCAACTTATCGTATGTCTAAAATTTATAGTATATTTTCACTGTTCAATTTTCTTTATTACGATTTTAAATTGTAGATTGATTTTTTCTTTGAATATTTAATAATATAACTATTATACTGAATCTATATAGAATCTCTATGTGAGATTTGTGGAAAGATCTTTAGATAAATTACCAACTGATTTATTATCTACATTAAGTATGCAAATTATTTATTAATGACATATATACTGAGATCTTGCTTCTGTTTTATAACTTTTATTTTTCTAAACTCATCAATATAATATTACTTTTTACAATTTAACTTCAGTATTTATTTGATTTTTTGATGCATATTAAATGTGTATTATCATTCTATAAGCAAAAATTATTTTACATGGTGAGTCAATAACTCAGTATCATTATATTACATTTATTTCAACTTTCTGAAATAAAAAAAAATAGATAATACCGACAGTAGAGATAATCTGAAAACGAGTCGAATACTAAACTTAATAGAAGATGGACAGCTGAGTTAGTTGGGCATCTATTGAGAATGAGGGAAGATAAGTCTGTAAGAAAAGTTTTTGAAGCAAAAAGATACAAGTGAAGAACGAAAGGAAGACCAAGAAGAACCTGGAGTGATGTCGTTAGAAGTGCGGCTGGGGAAAGGTGTGTTGAGTGGAGTGAAGTGAGATATAGAGTGCAAAACAGAAAAGAATGGAAAGAGATATACAAAAAGAAACTGAAGTCCTGACTCAGCTCCGTACAGGCTTACAGCTGCAAGGGTGTAAAGGCTATAGGATGAAGTGAGTATTTCAACTTTATTTATATAACTTTTGTAATCATTAAGCAAGTTGGTTACAGATATTTGTTTTAATTTTTAATTAATTATTACTTGTGGCTCGTGAGCTTTATTCAGATATTTTGATTTTGTTGTTATAATTCAATAGTATATTTTGCATGCTTATTGCTATTATGTTCAATATATATGCTTGTTGATATATTATCTGTTGTTAGTAAACTATATCTTGTTATTGTTTTCTTATTTGGCGTTTCATTGTTGTGGTAGAAATTGCCCACGTATTACCTGCGATTTACTTAGCTTACTTTCGGCGGCGTCTGTGTTCGCTGTACCGGTTTGGGATTATAAACACGGTGGCGCCTATTATTAATAAGAATCTCTCCCTAGCTCGCGTCTTAACTGAGTTAGCATCCCAACCGAAGATCTCCGGGGTAATCATGTTATCGAATAAGTTGGTGAGCTAATTAGGTAGCACGTTGTGTAGGAAGGCGCGTGAACTAGTGCTTGAGAAAGCACGTAGCAATGTATTCTCCAATTGAGAGGTATGTACAAAAACAAAGCGCAAGTAATCTCATCTGGAGGGAGCTTATGAATTAAACGGGCATAATCCGATCGAAAGCTTTGCGAAAATCCAAGTAAAGTCGTCCACCTTTATTTCCACATTTTAGAGAACTGTTTATAAATTTAGAGAACTAAAGTAAATTTGTTAAGGTACTGTGCCCTAAAAAGAACCCATGCTGATTTGATCTAATTACGCTATGATGGGGTGTAGGCTAGTTCGTGTCCGTAGTAGAATACTACACCCTGGATAACGCTAAAAGAACTTGCACAAAAGGCTGCCAAATTAACCGGAATTACCTGGATCTCCTGACCATAAGCACATCATCAAAATTACTTGTATCGACACCAAGTAAAAGGGAGTTATCTCGTAAAGCATTGTCAGCCCATATCAACCTTAAATAGAATCAGATTAAACACTGTTGCAATGTTGCAAGGTTGCTGACCCATAATGCGACTGCGGAGCTATGCGTCAAACCATACGCCATGTTGTTGAGGATTATCCGCTGAGGTGATTTGGAATTTGTGGAATTCTTCAATGCGATGGAAAGTACAATAGATTATATTAAATCCTTAAATGTTAGTTTGTGAATAAATCATTTATTTACAGATGTGCTTCGATGCCATACACTAAATAAATAAATACGCTATGTTAGGTATTAAATATGGATTCGGAAACGATATGTTTCAGTATTTTCGAAACTTATCATGCGATAATTCTCTCCAAAGATTGAAGAAAAACATAACCTAGTTTATAGTTATAAGGGCAGATTCCGGGATTTAGAGAAGTCCGGTATATTAGTGACAAAAGGAAGGCCATTGTAGGGCTGCACATATTTCAACAGTATTTAGGGATATTGAAGGCTTCAGGCTGAGAGGGCCTTCTAGATGTATGACTTTATTAAATAGTAGATAAGAGTGAACATGGAAAACTGAGACATAGTAGCTAAAAGTAATTCGGTGTTTGGCGTAAACAGATTATAAAAAAGTAGCAAATAAATTGTTGATCTAGCCCAAACCACCAAGTATAACATCATTAACGTAACACTAGTTGATATAACTTAGTAATTTTGTTTTATTTTTACAACTTTCCTAAATGATCCCATATTAGAAGAAGACGGCTCTTGAGTAAAGGACTGGGCTCGTAAATCCCACACAGTAGGATCTTGAGTTGTACCTCTGGTAGAGCTTGTTTATTAATCTCCGATTGTAGTACATTATAAAAACAAGTTAAGTTCTGGTCTAATTTTCAGAGAGTAAGCCAGCCCGCAATGGCAAAAAATTGTTCAAATTATCTTGGGAAGAATTTATAAGGTTATATTTCCAGAATTGTTTAGAATCAATTATAGGGTTTCGCCTAAGTTGAGAAGAAATTTTAAACAAAGGCGGTAGAACGTCAGAAGTTACTAAATGAAAAGTTCTCCTTAGAATAGAAGGTTTGTTTACAAGTACTGTATCTTGTTGACATAGTTTATATTAGCATTGAAATTACACTACAGCAAACTATTAAGAGTTAAACTGTTAATAAGTTGTTATTTACAATGACAATCCTTTAGTCATAGTCGTAGTCATAATTATAGTCATTGCAATTTATTCTTGTAATAACAATTTCAGAAAAGTCAAAAGTAAAAGCAGTAGCATGTGTTTAATACAGAAAAATATGTGTCAAATATATGTTAAATAAAATATTATATATTTAAATAAAATACATGTAAAAATTATAAAAAAATTCATGAAACATTAATCAAAATTCTAAAAGTAACATTATACGTGAATAATACATACATGGGATTGTTTGTCTTAAAAGTACGAGTATAAGACCTACTGCAAATGTATATCTTTTATATACAGAGTGCCTACAAAAGAATCATAGAGTTATCTAGGAAAGCTATATTTTAGAAAATATTAGAAATATAATATCAAGGAACATATGAAATTAAAGGGAAAATGTCCAAGTTTTTATTCAATGCTTGTTACGATAAAATGGACATATACTGATTCACTATAAAAATTGTCTTTTTGTACTCGCTTATCAAAACCTGTCATTTCACGATTCGATTTGCGTGCGTAAAAAGTCACTTTAAACACGAGTGCGTAAAAGTAAAGTTGGTACTTCCTGGAACTTGATTAATTTAGTGGCATTTTAAAATCATAACTCCCTAAACTTAATAATATGCTACCCAGTTCGTTGTTTTTCTATGAAAATAGACGGAAATGAAATAGAAATTGTTATATTTGGAAGGAATGTAATTCAATGTCAGAACAGCAACAAATATTATTTTTTAAATATATAGAAAACTAAAAAAAAAATTGTCAGAAGTGGGATTCGAACCCACACCCTCAGAGAGGACCAGAACGCTCGAGAACCCGTATAACGGGCAAGGTAAACCTTGAGTCTGGCGCCTTAGACCGCTCGGCCATCCTGACAGATACTAATAATATTGTTAAAAATACTTATAATTATAATAATTTTGAAATTATATTTATATTTTATATAAATATTATTATTGTTTATAGTTCTCGTACAAAAAATATTGTACAAACTTCGTGCGTGAAACATTTCGCGAATTCGTGTCCATAAAGCACTCGCCTGCGGCTCGCGCTTTAAACTGGTCACTCATTCGCGAAATATGATTTCACGCACTTGGTTCGTAAATAACTATTACAGCACAACGTGCTGTATTGACTTTTTTTATTGAATTCTCGTCTCTCTAAAGCAGAAGGTAAAAGTGCTTTGATGTGCACTTGCGTATACCTGCGCGCATCTGTGCGCGTGAATGGGCAAATTCCTAGTGGTTCATTTTACATAATACTTAAAAAATATAGTGTATACAGAGTGAAATACTATAACAAAATAAACAAATAATAAAATAAAGATAAATCATATAGCAATATAACATTTAGATAACGACGCACTTCGACATGCCAATGAGACGGCGCGCCTTGTTGGAAGATGAAGTTGTTGGAATCCTCTGTTAATTGTGGAAACAACCACAACTGCAACAGGTATATTATACCTGTCACACTGTTTTCATTAAAGAAAAAGGGCCAGTACACATTTAATGAATTATATTTTCTCGCGACACAAAAATCGAATCACACTTTCAACGAAAAATTTCAATACTTCGTGACGATACATAAGATACCTCGGTTAAGTTGAGCAGCACATGGTGCTCACCTCGTGTAACTCTGGGGGCAAGTTTAATCTTTGAACATCGGGGCGGTTTTTCAATAAATCGCAGCCCCAAATTAATGAGCCTGTCCTTAACACCCTAATGAAAAACGTACCGCGAGAATTAAAGAATAATATTATATAACAAAGGAAACAGCAAAGGTAAAGGAAAACGCGTCTTACCAAAAGGTGTTCCTTGAATTTCCTTTAAGTTGCCATGTAATTAAGCCAGTAAAAAGCTGATACCGTAATTAGACATTCAGATCAAGGTCCCATCCACCTCAATCTGTGTTTAACTTAAAAATATCATAAACAAAGCTCAACAATCACAATAAAAGACCTTGTCTAGTGAACACGTGCAACTTAAGTCAAATATAAAGCAAAAATGAAAAGTCACTCAAAGACAAAGATTTTCCCTATTTCTTGTTTCCCATACCCCGAACAAAGCACGCGCAGGCTTTGTCGATGATATGTAACAAACCGGAAAAAACAATTTTAATTTTGCTATACCAAAAATTGGCATACGCGAACAACACTAGTTGACAAAGTATTGTAACAGTTGTTACTATTAAACCATTTATTCAGCTCATGTGTAATTTTATTTGTTTTTCATTTTACTACATCAGTAGCACCTCTAACAACCAAGGTTGCATCATCCGCATAGAGTCACATTTTAACTCCTTTACATAGACAATGAACAGTGAACCTAATATGGACGTCCTTCTCTATGTATCCCGTACTAGAGACTTTCACCATTGAATTGAGTATTGTCTCCGATTTTCCCGGGGTTAATTTGCTTCGACCTCCGTGGATATATAACTTCCCTAAAAGTATATTGTTATCGACGTTGTCAAAAGCTTTACTTACTCGTAAATTGGTCTATCTTTGACATGTAAGGCCTATGTCAACGATTCAATAACTTCAGCCATTTTCTGTAATGGTGAATAATTTAGAAACTATATAGAAATGTACCTGAATTTTACGAAACACTTATCGAATATAATCTGAATGTTTTTATTAAAAAAAATATATTTGCATATTAAATGTTGGCAAAATTTATTCTACGAACTCTATATTTACATTTTAAAAATTTAAAGATTCGGTTCCTATTTTCTTTAATCCAACATGTAAGGGTGCAAACATTGACTTGCGTAAACTAAATATGTCAACCAGAGTAATGTAGAAGTCGAATATTTTAAAATTAGCTTGCTGAAATCCTTTAGTACACATATATACTCGTTCATCCATCCTATGCTAGCCGATTTGGGTTTATTGCTGTTTTTCTTTGAAGCACTCTTCCGTATGTTACGATGACGACAAGCCCTCTGGCATTATAAGATTCTATGCCACGCCAACACAAACGCAGAGAAATGCATTTTATGTAAGATACGTACGTTTACACGCAAGTAAAAGTTAATACAAGTTTATGGATAATAAATGTAACGCAATACATGCTATAAATTTCCAGATACTCTAATAAATTTACTAAAAGAAGTGAGGCATAAAGACGAAAATAGAAATCTATTCACTATGTTCCAAGCGTACGTATTTTTATTTCATTATTTGTTTAAATAATTTTTTAGTCCTCTTAACGTTGAATAAAAGTTTAACGCACAAAAGAAAATTCTTTCAGTATATGTGACGTACGTTTATGTTAAAGGTGTTAAAAGTGTAATTGAAGCAAAATTCTTTAGTGTGATGGTTCATAGAGTATAAGTCTTATAAGGTATTAAAATGAAATTATAAAAAGTTGCTTTTTTATGGCTTTTATTAATTTTTTTTTAATTTGGCGACACACCATCCTACAACAATTTAACGCAAACTGCTAGAGCGTTGGCAGGTATGAGTTCTTATTAAGCCCATGTCCATGTTCATGGAGTGACTTAGTTTATTTAGCAGTCGTAATTCAACTTAAACGAGAAGGAAATCCACGGAAACCTTTCCGAAGTGATAAACCTAAGATTTACCACATTGAAGTACTTAGGATGAATAAATTTTCAGTCTACAATTATAACAAGGTATGTGACAACAATTGTTTGTTTGGATAATACTCGTATTACCATATTTTTGCAATTTTGTGCAGCTAGAATTATTATAATCGAGAACTAACGAATGCGAATCTGTCATATGAGACGGCAAACTATATGTTATACATTTTTAGTGTTATTTCTATGAACTTTCCAGTTTAATTCAGTGTCCATCCAAACACTTAAAAATGTTGTTGATTGCAGTTGTTCATGCGTGTTTTTATAGATAAGTTTTTTATTTTGGCAATATTTAATGTTAGTAGGTTTAACGCAAACCAATGCCTACTTTCTCGACTATCTCAGATGTGATCTAATTTAAATCATCGTCATTATTTCTAACCATTAAGGAGGTTGTGTCATTGGCAAATAATACTGTTTGTGCTAAGGTATTGTACGTACATATACAATATAAAGAGAAGAGGTCCAAATATGGAGCTCTGCGCTACTTGACAATGCATTGCGGTCCACTTAAAGTAAAATTAAAGCTTACTTGCTGTTGACGGTTTGATATAAATGTCTTAAATATGATTGTGAATTACCCCTGAACCCGTACTACTCCAGCAAGATGATACAATGAGATACGTAGCTACAAGCCTTGAAAAGGTTACAAAATAATCCACATGCCGACTGCGATTTCTTAAATTTGCTATTGATGCTGTTTGTTAATTGTAATGCAGCATCGGTAGTCGATAATTCCTATCCAAATCCGTAATGCTGGTTATTAAGCACATCCCTATGGTCTAAGTACTGTACAAATCCTAGAAAGAGTACTCTTTGGAATAACTTTGGAAGAATCGGTGTTATGGTTATGGGGCGATAACTTTCTGGGTTTTGATAGTCACAAAACAAGTACACATTTGTGTGAAAATTGTATCTATACAGGCAGACACATGTTTCGTCCTGCTCTAGACTTGTCACTGCTTGATTCTGGGATAGACAACTTTCACAACATTAACTCCCTTGTTACATACAAAGGTATTTTTAATAATATAAAATATTATTAAATATCTGGTGTGAAGAACACAAATGCAGGTTAATAATATTTTATATTATTAAAAATACCTTTTTATTATACAAAACTGGTGGGGTTTACCTACTCATGTATGTTTCAATTATTCTGATCCCTTGTTACATACTGTCAAGTTATAAAAGACAGAATGGTATAGACACAACGCCACTCCTTGACTAATGCCAACCATCATCATGAACGCCAAACCAACCAGCGCCATCCTTATTACAGGTGGAAGACTTAGCAAGTGGTTTCCATCGTACGATCACAGTCGTAATATATGGGAAACTGTATTAACTAGTGTCCACTATAAGTTGAACAGATCCAACTGCGTAAGTAACAAAACATGTTTGAGTGGGTAAAACGTCTCCATTTTACAAAACAAAAATATTTTTAATAATACCATAAATTTATTAAAAACACAAGTACAATATTTCTGTGAAAACCACACATAGAAACAAATGTTTAGTTTTACTATAAATTCACCAGTCCATGATACTAAGACAGACAACTTTCGCACAAACAATAGTCAAAACATAAAAGAGAGCAAAGAAGAAAACGAACGCCAAACCAACCAGCGCTATACCCATGACAAGTGTAAGACCAATCAAGTGATTTCCATCAGATGATCTCAGCCGTAACAGATAGCAAACTGAATTAATGTGTCTCCACCATAAGTCGAACAATTCCGACAGCGTACACAACAAAAACATACACAAGTGGATAAAATCTCACCATTTGTAGAAAACAAAAACATTTTCAATATTATCAAAAATATTATTCAAAATCGAGTGTGGAGTACACAATATAAGTACGTTTTTGTGAGAAAATTGTTATCCAGACATGCAAAAACGATAGATAAACAAAATTCACAGCACCAATTCTCTAAGTGGAAACAGTCAAGTCATAAAAAGAATAAGGAACACAAATACAGCGCCGCTCATTGACTAATGTCTATATCGAACACCAAACTAACCAGCACCGTCCTCATGACAAGTGAAGGACAACTGTAGTTTGCGAGAGTTTTTTATCCCAGAATCATGCACTGACGAATGTATAGCAGCACGAAATTTTTACAGAAATGTGTACTTGTATTGTGTTCCCCACGCTCGATTTTTAATAATATTTTTGATATTATTAAAAAATATTGTTAATGTGTTTTACACAAATGGTAAGGTTTTACGCAAATGGTAAGGATTTACGCAAATGGTAAGGTTTTACGCAAATGGTGAGGTTTTACCTACTCATGTATGCTTCATATTGTTTTTGTTTAATAACTTTACAATATTTATTGTAACCACTAGGGTATTGTTTTCTCATAAAATGGCTTCATAAGGTGGATGAAAACTACATACTTAAGATTCATCCACTTGATGTGGCAAGTAACATTGTAGTGGTTATAATAAATATTTGAAACTATAATTTTATTACTTATTACTTAACGTTATAATGAAATTTCAACAAGTATTTCCCTCGCTAATCAACGACATAAAATTCACTTTAGCCACAAAGTGAATTTTACGTCGTTGATCCATAAAAAACGTTAGATAAAGTCTACGCCCAACATTTAGTTTGAAAAATATGATATAATTAAAAAAATTGAAGATTTAATATGAAATAGGCTGAATGTCAAGAAGAACGCAAATTTTAAGAGTGGAAGTCATTGCTTTCCAATTACAATATTGTGTATGTATACAGAGTTTTTCACGTAACCCGTTCGTTAGAAGTTTTCTTTGTAAACGCCTTAGGCTACTTTTGAAAATTTGTGGCACGTAAACTGGATACCTGATGTATTAGAATAAAATATCGGAAGTCATAGCCAACTTTGATATTTTAAATGGAATGTTATACTTTTTATTGCTTTTATAGATTCCTTGTAAAGTACTATAACACTTGATATTAAGGTTTCTTTTGTAAAAAATTAACCGTTTTTGAATTATTTTGATTTTTGTGAAATGTTTTGTTTTTTCAATGTACTTTTAAAACCACATATCTCAGGGGTATTTGATCTGAACTACGTCATATTTGTGCTGGATACAGCTAAAGGTATAATATTCTGAGTAATGTCTAAACATTTAAGAAATCTCTTACAGGGTGTTCGAAATTTATTGATTATTTAAGTAATCTTTAATTAAAGAGAAATAGATTTTTTTAAATTAAACCAGATGATCTAAACTAGATGATGATCTAAACTAGATGATCACGTCATAGTAAGTAGATAAACATTTTGCATCGTATAGGCATAGGTTTCCCTATGTCTATCTCTCATAGTTATAGAGTTATTAATGATTATTTTCTAAATTGAGCATTATCAAGAAAAATTGTAGAAGTAAGCCTTGAAAAGTAAATCTGATCTGTCAAAATTGCCACAAAGTTTATTTCGTGTCTAATTGGTTTTATGTTGTTCACAAATATGCAAAACGAATTAAATATTTATTCTAATAGAGATATTTTGAATTTATTCTACATTCACGGCGAATCTCTTCAAATTATTGAAAGAACTTGTCGACTTTTTAATGAAAGATACCAACATTTACCAGCAATGCAAAAAAGTAAATATAAAATTATTAATGATTATTTTCTAAATTGAGCATATTAGGTGAGAGCTTTGGAAAAAAAATCTAAATAGTTTTGGAATAATACCAATTATATGTATAGATTCATCAAACTTCTTACGAAAAGGTTAGAAAAGAAAATAAATTTCAAAACTGAGAAAATATTTTATATCATATGAAATAACAAAAATAACCACACATTAACAAGCAAAAAAGTGAATAAAATCAATATATTAAAGACACCTAATGCGTTAGTAATGATATTCGCAAATGTTCAAAATGATCTTCGATCTAAACAAAGCATGACTCTTCTTAAGTCTGTTATAGTTGCTTTTCTTACTTGCTCAGCGTTCAAGTTTCGAAAACCGTCCCTTACTCTAGTTATAAGCTATTCTCTGTTTTGCACTGGGGACGCATAAACCTCATTTTTTATTTGACCCCAATAAATAAAAACCAAGGAGAGTCAGATTTAGGATCTAGGTGGCCAGAACCAAGGACCATTGCGACCAATCCAGTTATCCTCAAAGATATTGGTTGATTCCCGATATACCTTATGTGTAGAGTGAGCGGTTGCTCGATCCATTTGAAACCAACATAGGTTATTCAAAAATGGCAATATTACTTTCCTTAGATACCTGACGCTTGTTAAATTCTTGTTATAAATTTCATTTTCAACGTGGGTATAATTATTGCAAAAACATTAGAGCTAAAAATGTCTTGAAAATTTTCTTCTCTAATGGCATGTGGATTTTGTTATGCCCAATGGTAACAATTTCGTCTATTAAAATCCTTAAAATTTTAGATAAAAAATTGGGATCTTCTTGTGTTTCAGTTAAAATAAACTCGCAAAATTGAACTCTAGATCTCCTGGACAAAAAGCCTAAATTTATTGGAAAGAATAAGGATGCATTTTATTTTTCTTTAAAATTCTTTGATGTACATGAAATTCCTACATCTGTAGACGCCGAAACACAACAACGATTTCATTACCTCCGTCGCCCGTAATCGGTTTTGGAACTCTCTTCTTGACTTGAATACCAAAGCGAATGGAATTTGACTCTATTCGCTTGAATTTAGTTTTATTCATTGCTGATAAATGTATTTTTCATTAAAAATTCGACATGTTCTTTCAATAATTTGAAAAGATTCACCACGAGTGTAGAATAAATTCAAAATATCTGTATTAGAATAAATTTTTAATTCGTCTTGAATATTTGTGAACATCATAAAACCAGTTCGACACAAAATACACTTTGTGACAATTTTGACAGATCAGATTTATTTTTCAAGGCTTAGTACAACAATTTTGATAATCTTGATAATGCTCAATTTATAAAATAATCATTAATAACTCTAAAACTATGAGAGATAGACATAGAGAAACCTATACCTGTGCGATGCAAAATATTCATCTACTTACTATGGCGTGCTCATCTACAGGATAAAGATTATTTAAATAATCAATAAATTTCGAACACCCTGTAAGAGATTTCTTAAATGTTTGGACATAGAATCCAGTAGAAATATGACGTAGTTTAGATCAAATACGTCTGTGATATATGATATTAAAAAGTACATAAAAAAAAACAAAAGCTTCACAAAAACCAAAATAATTCAAAAACGGTTATTTTTTTGCAAAAGAAGCCTTTATATAAAGTGTTATAGTAACTATAAGATAAAATAAAACAAATTTTATTAATTTCACTTTTTAATTATCACTGTAGCCAATCGTTTCGCACCAACCTGGGCTTCGTCAGACATATAACAGACATATATGTCTGACGAAGCCCAGGTTGGCGCGAAACGATTCGTTACAGTGATAATTAAAAAGTGAAATTCATAAAATTTGTTTTATTTTATCTTAAAAGTTATAATGGAATTTCATCAAGTAAAGGCTGAAACAATCATATAGTGTTATAGTACTTTACAAGGAATCTAAAAAAGCAATAAAAAGTATAACATTACATTTAAAATATCAAAGTTGGCTATGACTTCCGGTATAACCGAAAGTGGTTCATAGGTGTAAATATTTTATTTTAACACATCAAGTATCAAGATTACGTGCCACAAATTTTCAAAAGTATCCTAAGGCATTAACATAGAAAACTTCTAACGAACGTGTTACGTGAAAAACCCTGTATAGTATCAGTGTGTTAAAATATGTAATTTTTCATTACATTCCATTGAGGACATACAACACATGTTACCATATTTAATCTTCAATTTTTATTTAATTTTACAATACAATATAGCGCTACACACAAGTCCCCAAATTATTTTAGCTTCGAATTTATACATTCTTCGTCTGACACCTGCTCTTCTCGTTTATGTATTATATTAGAGAAGCCTGCCTTCCGTTCTTAATGTCACATTTCGCGTAAACAACCTGACGTTACAACCGTAACAGTGAACCCTTACGTTACAGGTGCTATTTCCAACCTCTTCGTTATACGCATATATACGTAAGTATATACAAAAAGAAAACATGTAACAATAACTTGAAGGTTATAAAATGAAAGGGGAAAATAGCATGGGGCGTATAACGAATGGTTTTTTCGTTTACGGTCGTCAGAGCACGCTAGATGAAGCTGCGTTTGTGATTGGATAAAAGGTGGGAGTGATGGGGGGAATTACCGGCACGTCAAACTTTGCCCCTCGAAATTCACGTTGTGTAATCGTATATACGCGGTGATAATTTATCGTTATATGGTGGTAGCAGGGCGGAAAAGAGATATAACGATATTACGATATAATGGAATGATGCATAAATGTATTGCGCAAATTCTGGTGAATGGTTGGTAATATTTTTACGACCGATGTGTCAGATTTAGTATAGGTTAAGATACAATTCTAGCAAATGGCAATTACATATATGGTAAAAAAAAGCTAGTGTGAATAATCGGCCGGTAACTATTAAGTTTTAGAAGTGTACTTAGAAATGTTTTAAGTCGATGGTTTTCAAATATTTCCAAGGCTTATTTTAGAAACGCTCTTTATATATTATATATAATCGAAGATTAAAACTGTTAACTTTGAGATCTCCATTCTAGTACTACAAATCGAATATTAAAAATACCTGGAATGTTGTAGTTATGAATGTTATTGTTAAAGCGTGTGAACAGTAATATCTTATTTAGAAATAAGTTACATCCATGACAAACCCAATACAGAATCATGTGAGGATGGATTGACATACAGACTGTCCTTAAAATAAGGAGACAACGTATGAAAAATGGAAAGTCGAAATGAAAATGGAAAATCGAACCCCAAAATTAAAAACCCGTGAAAATTGTATTACGTGACGCCTATGAATGCAAAATATTCAGAATGTAAATACCTCTACTGAAGTTACATACACATATACGTCACAGCGTATATTTACATACGTAACAGCTGTTGATGTTATAAAAACTATTACACTGTTGTATGCTAAGGCCAATAACCGCGTATAAAGTCAGCTGTTTATACATTCAAGTGAACTATTAAAATTTTAAAAATGTGTATTACGTATGTTTTTTTTTTGTTACGACAAGTAACAAATATAATGGATTTAGAATGTCTATAAAAAATATCGCTATTGAATGTTCATGTTCATAAAAACTCTAGAAAATATTATGTAGAGCTTTGTATGCTAAGGATCGATTAATTCTTTAAAGAAGATGTATTAAAACATGTAAAATATGAGCTCTGTAAATATTTAACGTCCTATTTGGTAATAATCTATCGTTAATCGAAGACGTAAGAAACGATCGATAACTGAATGAATCGTAGATAATAAAAAAAAGCTATTTTATTTGTTATTGTCTGTCAGTTTTAAGATGTAGTCTCCGATACGTTGTCTTTTATTTCAAGGACATCCGGTATAAGGTCTCCAAAAACGCTATTATGTGAGTAGTAGTGAGGATAGTAAATATTGTGTCGATATGAAGAATGTTTGCCAGTGTGTTCGACGTACAAAACTCTGTCATAGAGGCGAAATGAAAGTGTTTGATGAAAAGCGGCCGAGTCAATCAGTAACAGTATCGCATGAGAACAACTGAAGACAAGTGAGTGCACAGATTCAAATAAATCACCGGATTACGCAAAACAAATTACTCGGTTTATTAGGTATTAGATGAGAAAGAGTCCTGTGTATTTTTCACACGTTGAATTACAAAAAAAATTGCGCCAGATGGGTCTAGAGATGTCATCAAAGAACAAAGAAAAACATTTGCCACGAACTTCTTAACCAGTATTGACGTGAAGGAGTACGTTGCTGTATGGATCATACAACAAAGAAGACCCCAAAACATTGCTCAAAGCATTATGTTGTCCCATGACAATTGCAGAGTTCACAAGGTTCTTCAGGTTGCTACATACAAAAGGTGCGAGCAATAAAAGTCCACAAAAACTGGCTTGTTAAAATGTTGCTCAAAACAAACACCCTCCTCGAACATATCTTGCGTGGGTGGGAAATTCTTAACTTGACAAAACAGCCAGCCAGTGCTAACGGCGTAATACTCAGTGAGATGGTCGTACGATTCTTGACGAAATAATGCTGAGCTGACTATAAATTTAAAATGGGTACCACCGCGATTTAAGAACTGCTTATCGAATACACGAAATTCGTATTCGTGCTAACGAATCCACCACAGATGGACTAAAGCAATTGCGGAAAACAGGAGGTAATGACAAAAGAAAACGTTCCACATTAAAGAAAAACAGACAAGTTTATTATAGATGTTGTAATACTGAATAATTCTTGAAGCTATACAAATAGTACTGAAAACGTAATGGATGTTCAACAGAATTAATAATGGGTGAGTTGATTTAATAAAAACTTCCGAACGTAAAAGTTACTGCCAACAAAAAAAATGTAAAAAAAAGAAAGAGTAAAACATGGACGAAATGATTTGTTGATTCTGAATATTTAATGTCGCTAACTTGTCTTCTCTTATAGTACGATGTAAATTTTTTAGGGGATTAACAAAACAGACGTATCGAAGGAGTTAAGCTGCAAATCTACATAGCTGCACTTAATTATAGCTGGCTAATATTGCTCTCTTGCCGCGCAAGGGTATCCTGCTGCAAATGGAGTCAGATCCGGTACACGAAGTTTGTATTAGATCCCAGACGATCTCTGCACTTCCGGTGTTGCACCAACTCAAGCAGCGAAACGCAACAGACATCTGGAGATGTAACTCGTTACAAAAACTCTGTAGATGGAAAATAAGCAGTAAATAAAACGAAATATGAAAATGGAGACACGAAAGCTTCTGAAAAGACTTAGCGGTTAATTTACTCACCTTCAGATGGCCGAAGTGTACAATTAATATACAGCCTAGTCAGACACGACGATCCAATATAAAGAATTGCTGTAAAACAAGTTCAGCATGCCGCTAATTATTCACCAAATTTCAAAGTAACATTTCAAACTGCTCAAACTCTAGCGGCACACACACAAGTAACACTCTAGTTTCGCAGAGATATATAACGAATGTGTCCGTAAAACACCGCGCACATTTCCTTCTCTAAAAATTTTTCCCCAAAGGGCAGATGACGTAGTGATAGGCTATATTACAGCAGAAACATACAGGGACCGGCCAACAAATCGCCAAAATATCGTAACAAAGTCCCAGAAATAACGACTGTGGCTTTATAGAGATGTAACATCCATTCTACATTGGCACCGAATGATTTTTCTTTAATGAAAAAATCACCTGCGTGGACTACGATTTTCTTCAGATGATTACATGAAAGAAGCGGTGGAGGAGATCTTTGAAGACCTACCACAAGGATTTTTTCAGAAGGAATATCAGTTTTAGAAAAACACTGCAATAAATATGTAACAGTTAGCAGATCATATGTTGAAAAATAAAATACAGTTTTTCTTATAACGCCATTCATTTATAGCTAGGTGGATAATATAAAAATCTCCCCTCGAAGTTACCTTAAATTTATTTTAAACATGTAAGATTGTTTTAAATATATACATTTTTAAGTAAAACCAGACCTTAAATCGCCAACTAATTAAATCTACCATAACATACAAAGGTCACGAAATAATTATATATATATATATTATCGTAAATTCAATTTGTTGGCGATTTAAGGTCTTAGTAATATACTGTCATTTATATTTTATATTCCTTGAAAAAGGCATCATTTGCGGAAACATGTAGAATTGTTTTAAATATATACATTCTGAAGTAAAACAAGACCTTAAATCGCCAACAAATTGAATTTAACATAACATACAAAGGTCACGAAATATTTATCTATATATATTATCTATATACCGGGTGCGGCAATAGTGTGTCGGCGGAGCTTAGCATGAAAACTAATAAAGTTATAGCGATGAAATTTTACGTACATTATGCTATGAATAGTGGTATAGAATTTGATAATACCACTATTCACAACCAAACTGTCCAGCTTAGATATTCAGTCGGTTTATTTTCCAGATGAGACTGCTTTTCCCTCAGGGTTTCAATTGAAAAAACGTGGTTTTTCTCTTCTACAAATTCATATAGCGCCAGTAAAAGAGTATAGACAAATGTTATAATTATAATGTATTAGAGTTACTTCTGAGTACAAATGAAGAAAGGTAAAATTCAAAAACACTCACAGCTAACTTTAAATGAAACTTTAATACAAAAATTTAAAAAAATAAAAAATATCTTTATGAAGTATAAAGATTAATATTGCGTCATTAAACAATATTATTAAGGCAAAAATATCGCACGGAAATGACCGCAACGTGCTATAAAAAAATCCTTTGTGACTTCCGATCAAAATTAAAACTAATAAATTCCAAAGATGCTTGTTAATTCCTCCCTCAATAAACAAAGTAAACAAACTGATATGACAGCCCGAAACAAACTCTAAACGCATGTGCAAACCACATGAAAAAAATGCCCTTGATATACCAACGTACAAAATTTTAAAGTTACAGATATTTTTTTAACTATAAACTTTAAAAAAACGATCTTTGTCATTTAATTCAAATAACTAATATTAAAATATATCAAAATTAACACAATGAAAAATACAATTCAAATCATTCACAATACTAATAATAAAGATAATAAGAATAATATCTTATAAAATAATTTACTTACGTACGTATAATAAGAAAAAATATATATTTTTCTTCGAGACACCTGAGTTAGAAAGCTACTAATTAAACAATTACGAGTTCTACACACTCGAAAACAAATCGGCATTGAAATCAAACACCATCCACTAATTAAATCAAAATCACGAAGCTACTTAAAACAAAGATAAAGATTTATCTTCTTAACACACGACCTTCTAAACTCAGCGTACAATCGTGTCTGTGGTTACAGCAATACAAAACGGCGTGCTTCAACTACACTAGTCAAAAATATATTTAAGTTCAACATAAATATACATTCATAAATAATAAAATTTTCCAAAATATTTCCGGGGAAAAATCTATAGCAATATGTAGTATGCTACAGTTCATTTTCTATTTTTATTTATATATTTACAGGATGTTCCAAATTTCCGCAACCACTTTCAATTTTTTTTTAAATAGATTGCTATACTTTCTTGTTATTATGATGATAGCCACCCAAATTATCTTTGCAATGATATATGACAATGTGCACTTACAACTGTTGTTAGTTTTGGCTTTATTGCAAATTTTGTTAAAATCTTGACAGTTGCAGAGTCTAACATTTTAAGTCTTAACCTGAAAATGGATACAGTGCCTCACGTAACTCTTTTGTTACCAATTTATGGACTAGCACGTTATATGTTTTGAGAGTGAACAACGTGACAACATATACAGAGTGTTAAATATGTCGTGCCAAAGTTATCGAAGTTTAAAGGCTATTTTCTCTTTTTATTTAAATTGAACCTATAATTTTCTTATTAGTAAGCAAATTCCTTGTAAAATTGCCGTTAACCCAATAACATAGTACTTATTTCTAGTATTTTCGAAGTTATAACCCTTTAATGGGATATACCTATGTTTATAATATTCAATATGCGGTGCTGCATCTAATAGTTGGTTGGTTGGCCATGAAATGATATTAAGCAAAAATTGCTGTGTAACCAAACGTCAAATATCTACTTAAAATTTACGTATAAAGTGTTTTTTTGTAGTTCCTCTTTGCTGTAATCGCGTTTAATTGTTATAATTTAACTTCGGCTAGTTAATTATCAATTTCCGTTTGTTCGTTATTAGTTGTTATCTTGTTGTCAGTTATATCGTTTTGTTGTCATTATTTTTTATTTACATGCCGTAATAGTGTATAGTTGTTCTAACTTCGAAAATACTAGAACTAAGTACTATGTTATTGGTACCATTTTAACGGCAATTTTACAAGAAATTTGCTGACTAATAAAAAAATTATAGGTTCAATTTAAAAAAAAAGAGAAAATTGCCTTTAAACTTCGATAACTTTGGAACGACATATTTAACACTCTGTATATGTTGCCACGTTGTTCACTCTCAAAACATATAACGTGTTAGTCCATAAATTGGTAACAAAAGAGTTACGTGAGGCACTGCACCCATTTTCAGGCTAAGACTTAAAATATTAGACGCTGCAACTGTCAAGATTTTAACAAAATTTGCAATAAAACCAAAACTAACAGTTGTAAGTGCACATTGTCATATATCATTGCAAAAATAATTTGGGTGGCTATCATCATAATAACAAGAAAGTATAGCAATCTATTTAAAAAAAAATTTAAAGTGGTTGCGGAAATTTGGAACACCCTGTAAATATATAAATAAAAATAGAAAATTCACTGTAGCATACTACATGAGTACGTAAAATTTCATTGCTGCAACTTTATTAGTTTTCATACTAAGCTCCGCCGACACACTATTGCCGCACTCGGTATATATATATATATATATATATATATATATATATATTACATTGTTGATAAACTGTCTTAATACAATTTTATTCAAACCTTTAACATCGAAATGAATGTTAAATGTTGAAATATTGAATGTACGCTGAGTCATATGTGTCGAATGAATGAATAATATCGAATGATTCTTGAATTTAATCTTGAATGCTTCTCGGATTTATTTCCAAATTTCATTTTATTTCTTATTTTCTTGCAAATTTGTTTTTTCTTTCTTTGTTTGAAGTTATTTTGCTCACATAAATTCTTTTTTGTGGTAATTTATGTGTTTTAAACAGTTAATTGACGATGGAGATACTTGAAACTTCATTATAACGCCAAGAAATAAGTAATTAAACTTCTAGTTTCAAAAATTCTTTTATTGTAAATACACTACAATATTGTTTCGCCATGCAATGGCTTCATCAGGTGGATGAAAAACTGAATATGTACAATACAAGTTTGAATATCTATGTAAAAATTATTGGGGAAAAAAGTGTTGGAAAAATTTTACAATCTTAAATTTAGTAGAGGGGGGTTGTTTAAATCCAGTTGGTCAGTTAAAGCTAATCCTAAACTATTGTATCTATTAATTTCTAAGTATTCTAACAAGTTAAGTTTTTGACATTTTTCTTGAATGTGTAAAATTTTGAAATCTATATTAAATCTATGATTGATATCTATACAATGACTTGCAAAAGTTGAATCTGTTTTATTTTCTTTATGACTTCTCTGGTGTTCTTTCATCCTAATTTTGAATGTCCTCCCCGTTTGTCCTATGTATACCTTATTACAATCTTCGCATGTTAACTTATATTCACCAGAGTTCTTTGTTTATTTTATCTTTGTTGTTTTTAATAATGTTCTGTAAAGTATTGTCTGTTTTAAGTGATGTATGTTCGTTATTAAGTTTTTTAATGAAAGTACCAATTTTTTCCGAAAGGAAGTGATTGAGTTGTAGGAATGAATTATCTTGCATTTTAATTTTGGGTAAACTAAGGAAAGGGTTTTAGATTTTTGTTGGCTATTCAGGATGTTATTGATAATATTTATAGAGTAACCATTGTTTAGTGCTATTGTGTATATTCTATTTAGATCGAGGTCGAAATTACTTCTATTCATAGGTACATGAATTAATCTATACACCATTGATTGGTATGCTGGTAATTTGTGTGTTATAGGTTGAAAAGAATTAGCGTATATTGTGGTGTCTGTATGTGTTGGTTTATGGTATATAGCGAACTCGTGTTTATTAGTTTTGTGTGATATGGTTAAATCTAGAAAATTAATGCTTTTATTTATTTCTGTTTCTAGAGTAAAATTTATTTTGGGGTGAATAGTGTTGATATAATTATGTAAAGTTTTTAATTGTCTATCTGAACCGTTAAAGCAAATTAATACGTCGTCAACATACCTAAACCAATATACACAATTACCAAACAAGGGATGTGTACTAATTTTAGTTTCTAAATTATTCATGAAAATTTCTACCCAAAACTAAAATACAAGATAATTCATTCCTACAACTCAATCACTTACTTAGGAAAAATTTCGGAAAAAATTGGTACTTTCATTAAAAAACTTAATAACGAACATATATCATTTAAAACAGACAATACTATACAGAACATTATTAAAAACAACAAAGATAAAATAAACAAAGAATCAAACTCTGGTGTATATAAGTTAACATGCGAAGATTGTAATAAGGTATACATAGGACAAACGAGGAGGAAATTCAAAATTAAGATGAAAGAACACGAGAGAAGTCATAAAGAAAAGAAAACAGATTCAAGTTTCGCAAGTCATTGTATAGATATAAATCATGGATTTAATATAGATTTCAAAATTTTACACATTCAAGAAAAAAGTAAAAAACTTAACCTGTTAGAAAACTTAGAAATTAATAGATACAATAGTTTAGGATTAGCTTTAAATGACCAACTAAATTTAAACAACTACCCTCTATTAAATTTAAGATTGTAAAATTTGTCCACCGCCTTTTTTCCCCAACAATTTTTACATACATATTCAAACTTGTATTGTACATATTCAGTTTTTCATCCACCTGATGAAGCCATTGTATGGCGAAACAATATTGTAGTGTATTTACAATAAAAGAATTTTTGAAACTAGAAGTTTAATTACTTATTTCTTAGCGTTATGTGTTTTACCTTTTTGTTTGAACATTTCTTTTCTTAATTTCTACGAATTTTTCTATCTTGACCTAGTTCTGCATGTCTCAATTTCCAAATATTTATTCGTATTTTATTAGATATCTTTCATGTTTTGCTTTCTTCATCTTTCCCATGCTCCTTCTGTATTTGTTACAGTCCTTTCTTTAATTCTATTAAAACTTCTCATCTTGTCGTTTAGGTATGTGCATTCTGATGCATTTTTCCTTTTATCGAAATGACAGTTGCTTTGTTTATATTTTTAACGTAAGAATTTACAATTGTTATCATAAATATTTCCGAATCACATTTGTTATAGGCTTTTTTTTTAGGTTACACTGCTTCAGTTTCTAATAACAGATGCCTTTATATGGATTTATTCTTATTCTAAGAGAATTTGACAATGCAACATTTCTATCATAACAATGAATAGGTTTCATACAATATCAAGAAATCTGAGATAAACGTTACTAATTATCGGACTAATATATAAAGAAAAACTTATTTTTAGTATCTTTTTTATGCAATCTTGGTACTTCAAGCATCCTTTTTATATTTAATTTAATTATAATTGTTGTCGAAGTTCCTATAACTTTTAAATTCATTGCATCAAGTATTTTGTGTAAAATTGTCATGCTATATACCAGTTGCATTTCAAAAACACGATCTGTATTGATTTCGTTTTAATTTGTTTATGCTACGTTCGATTAATTAATATTTTATTTAGTTTATTTAGTTTATGTCACTGTGAGAGTTCACAGTAATATGTATGTCTAAGAATTTTAATTCATTACAACCTAATGTCATGAAAAGAAAATATGTTAAGTTAAGCATAGTGAAACATTAATTATGAATTATAAGAATATAAAATACATTCATCCTGAAATGAGTTTTAATGTCATCTTAACCACTCCGTAAGTTTTTTTAGTATTTTATATTTCCATCTCTGCACATTAAATAGTTTCCACCAGTGCTGCAGTGCTTTAAAAATAATTTATGCTTTTTGACCTGACAGAACTTATACATATATATACTTATATATTTTTTAGACAAGATCTTCAAGAGTTTTAAGGATGAGAGAGTTTTCATCGACATATGATCACTCTAAGTTCTATAAACATAACTATTTTAACCCTTAAACCGAAACACCGGTCTCTGTGACCTTTAGTGCTATATTAGCTTAAAGTGTGGCAACTCTGTTTTACCTGCCCGTCTCCCCTCCCGAATATACTATCACCAACTACTTTACTACGTAATACAGTTGGTATCGTTTAGTAGTTGTCAGTTTGTGTTAGAGTACATGTCATTTTTTGAAAAGGTCTCTGTCTCACAGACCGGGTGTTTCACATTACGCTAAGGATTATACAGGTATGTAGTACCGGATGTTTCGTATTCTGTACTATAAAAAAGGACTTGAAATGCTTTTACTATAAAAAGGCGTTCTTACTTCTTTAGACTTGTATCATGGATATTCCTTCTACAAGTAGTGGAAATGTTTCAAAACGTCCACGAAAAGAGAGAGTCCGCTTTCTGGCTAAACATTTTGAAGAAAGACTTATGGAGTGGTATTTAGAAAGTGAAGATGAGGTTGACGAATATGGATATGGATCCTGACTATGTACTCAGTGATGAGGAGCAGACTACACAAGAAAGAGATGTAGAAAACGACAATGGAAGTATGAGTAGTTACTCAGAAGATGATCTTTTAAGCGCTGAACAGGAAATTATTGTTGAACTAAACAATATTCAATGCAATCAAGAAAGGAAGGGAGAAGCGCAGTTTTTTATTGGAAAAAAAAATAAGAAAGCTAAAAACGGTAAGTTCTACCATTCGAAAAACAGCAAAACATAATATTATACGACAATTACCTGGACTCACCCGAAAAGCTACCCAGTTGGAAAGTGTTGATAAAATCGAAATTTGGAAGTGTTTATTTGACACACAAATGATTGATAAAATTGTCCTTTATACCAATTCGAAACTAATTTCAGTTAGAAATAAATTAAAACCCGAAAGTAATATGTCAAATTACCGAAACACTGATTCTGTAGAAATACAAGCTTTTATCGGGTTACTAATGCTAACTGAAATTTTTAAATCTGGCCATGAAAATATGAAGTCGCTCTTCGCAAAGGATTTGACAGGGAGGCCTATCTTTAGTGCAACTATGTCCGTTAAGCATTTCGAAGTCTTAGCGACTTGTCTCAGGTTTGATGATTCCACAACTCGTGATGAAAGAAAAAAGAACGACCGTGCCGCTGCTATTTCCGAAATATTCAATTCGTCCATACAAAACTCTCAAGAAATGTACTGCGTTAGTAGTAATGTGACAGTGGACGCAATGTTTCTGCCTTTCAGAGGAAAATGTGGGTTTCGTATGTACGAGTATATTCCAAAGAAACCAGCGAAATATGGCATAAAAATTCAATGCTTAGCTGACTCTGCTACTTCTTACCTTTTTAACGCCTATATTTACACAGGAAGAGACAGTGATGGAATTGGACTTTCCGAAGAAGAACCTAAACTGTCGAAACCCACACAATCAACTATACGCTTGTGCAAACCACTTGAAGGATCGAACCGAAACGTTACGGGCGACAACTGGTTTAGTTCGTTAGAGTTAGTAGAAGAACTTAGAAAAAGATCTCTGACATACGTAGGTACTATGAAACAAAACAAGACTGTTATACCACCAGAGCTTAAAGCAAAAAAATCCAGGCCAGTCGGGTCAGCACTTTATGGATTCGCTTCCGATATGCCGGTAACATTGCTGTCAATTGTGCCAAAAACTAATAAAGCAGTTGTACTTATATCATCTATGCATGACAAGCCTGAAACAAATTCTGATAAAAATAAACCAGAGGTTGTCTGTTACTATAATAAAACAAAAAGTGGTGTAGACCTTCTGGACATGAAAAGTGCTTTGTATTCATCCAATAGGAGAACAAGAAGATGGCAATTAGCAATATTTTATACTCTAGTAAATGTAAGCTGTGTCAACAGTTTCATACTGTATTTGTGTTATTCTCAAAATCCTCCAATAAATAAAAGCGCTTTTATTAAAAGTTTGGCTATGTCACTCTTGGAATCGCATCTTCAAAGACGATTAGCAATTCCAAACCTTCCTAGAGATCTCAAGTCACTAATACGTCAAATAATTCCTGAGGAACTGCAAAATACGACTGACGAAGTTCCATGCGACAAACTTCAGAAACGCAAAACTTGTTCTAACTGCCCACCTCGTAAGGAGAGGTAAACGTCCTACAAATGCATAAAATGTAATCATGCTATTTGTTTAGAGTGTAGCAGAAAAGTGTGCATTAGCTGTGCCACCAAAGAACTTTAACTTGTTTCAGCAGATTAAACTTTATATTTTGTAATGTTTAAATTACTGTATTTGTTTAAGTAAATAAACGTTAAATTTGTTTAGATTAAAATTTACTGCAAAAAGAATATAGTTTTTCTGAAAAATATGGAAATATATACATATACTTAGAACATTTTAGCTACCGGTCTGTGTGACCGGATATTTCTCATTACATACTATATAACTATGTTTCGGTTTAAGGGTTAATTTTAAATAAATTCCTAAAATATATATTTTTACATTTTCTTAAAATAGCGATTACTTTAACAATAGCCTTCAAGATCAACAAAAACGAGTATCAAAATATTAAAGATGCTGCGGATTATGTCCTCCCGGTTATTTCGTGATGCTAATAACAGCTTATCCAATAAAATTGAACAATACAAATACTTTAGATAACCTAAGTTCAAATAAAGAATTTTATATAACAATAATGCTGAAGAAATTTCATTTCTCTGTCGTGCCATAATCGATGTATAGGAATTTCATTGGATAAATAATGAAATAAATTTTCTTAGGTATATTTAAACTTCACGTATCGTTTCCAATTTCGAACAAATCCAAACGAAATATAAACTCTGTATACATACAACTTTCGATTCGTTTAAATTTACTCGCCATCCCAAGGGAATTTTCTCTAATGCGAGCTCCAAGATTCGATGAAGCTGCTATGTTTCCCTTGTACGAATTGGACTTCCGCCGTCTTAGTCGTCGTCGTTGACGGAGTCTCCTGCGATTCGATCAATCCATGCCGCGTCTTGGGAAAGTCCCCGGAATATAATCGCGATGCCGTCGGGATATAAGACGAAAAAAGTATTTCAATTACGACTCCGAGATTTATGTTTGTTGGGAAAGTTTGTGTGTGTGTATGTGAACAAGATAACGTTCTGTCGAAAGGAGAGAAGCGGCCTGCTCGCCCCGGAGCGTGTTCCTGTTCCACCGGAATACTTCGATTCCGTTCCGGGAAGTTTTAGGAGATGAGATATTCCGTCCGCGTGTTGTGTTTGATGTTTTCTAGTGTCCTTTATGGCACGTATTGTCATCAGATGACCGGAGTTGAATTACCAATTCTGAATTTGACCCGAAGAGAGTGTAAATTGTTCAAGAAAAGGGACGAAAATCTGTTACAAAGTTTCGCTACTTTCGAAATTACATTTTTCTAATAAATTGCGTGGTAGATATGACGCAAAGCATCACCGACAAGTTTTGGCTTCTTAAGAAATAATGTGATGAGTATATAAAAACTTCAAAGCAAGTATTTTAAATAATAATAATAGTGGTAAAACAAAAACAGTTTTAATAATATGTGGAGAACACAATACAAGTTCATATTTGTGTGAGAATGGCTACCCAGACAAGCAGAGATGTACTTCGTTTTGCTGTAGACATCATAGTATGTTACAGAGATAAACAAACTTCCTCACAACAATTCCTTTACTACATACAATCAAGTCACAAAACATAACATGAAAGAACATTCGGCGCAACTCATTAACTAATGTCTCCATCGCGAACACCAAACCATCCTTCCTCATGACAACTGTAAAACTAGCAAGTGGTTTCCACCGAACGATCACAGCCGTAACAAACGGAAACTGTATTAGTGTGTTTCCATTTCAAGCAGCTCCGATAGCGTATATCACAAAAAAAACATAATTTGAAACATACTTGGTGAGTAAAACCTAACCACTTGCTAGTTTTACACTTGCCAATCGCTTGCTCTTAAACAATCTGGAAATTTTTAGATTCCATGCCTGCAAAAATGCAATGATTTGGCAGTGAAGAAGCCGGTAAGCCAATATTGAAGCGCGACATCGATCTTAAAAGAGATTGCAACCCGTAAACGTGCAATAAAATCGCGAAAACTGGTCTTTCTAAATTTACTAAATTCCTCTACTAAATTCCTACTAAAAACCCTCCTCGGACTTACCTTTCGTGGGTGGCTTGCTGTTAAACCTACAAGTCGGCCAGTACTACAGACATAGCTCAATGAAGGCGGTGTGGGTTTCTTGAAGAAACATTGTTAAACTAACTGATCGATATTTAAAAAGGGCGCCATCGCGTTTTGTAGGCCGCTTGTGTAAGTCAATATACGTTACGCAGCGGACGTACATGAAATAACGTACCCAAGTAGAATCACGTTGCATTCAAGGAAGCTAAATATATTAAAAGAAAACGAGCACCAACCAAATAAGAAAAATGTACCATGTGTCAAAATATAATGAAGGGTGAAGCCCTGTATATATATATATATATATATATATATATATATATATATGTATATATATATATATACAGGGCTTCACCCTTCATTATATTTTGACACATGGTACATTTTTCTTATTTGGTTGGTATATATATATATATTTAGTGTTTATAAGAATTTTATTTTTCTTATTTGTTTTATTGGCCGTGTCTTAATATTAAAAATAATAGACTTTTTATTGGTTTAGCGACTTTTATTGAATTTTAATGTTTTATTCTACGACGTTTCGACTTTTATTATTATTCAGTCTTTTTCAAGTAACGTTTTTTTGTTGGGTGCTTGTCGGTCCTTAATTAAAAAAAGGTCTCGGATGTCCCCGATAACACATGTTGCACAGAATGCGTGTTTTTGAAACCCAACAAAAAAACGTTACTTGAAAAAGACTGAATAATAATAAAAGTCGAAACGTCGTAGAATAAAACAACAAAATTCAATAAAAGGTCGCTAAACCAATAAAAAGTCTATTATTTTTAATATATATATATATATATATATATATATATATATATATATATAAACAAATGCACAAATAACAATTTATTCCTAAAAATTCGAAATAATGAAAGGATGAACATTTTTTTAATTTTATAATATTAGTATAATTTATCAGCACAAAACAATAACGAAAAGGTTTTGTTTAAGTATAACAATACGTTAAGCACGTATAAAGCGTTTGTACAATATGAAACAAACATGTAAATAATTTACATATCTGTAACTATGCACATGGACAATACACCTCGTATTTTCAGCAATTACTTCTGCTTAATACATATGTTTCTGCCAATATAGGCGTCCTCAGCTAAGCTAGTGAAGCAATTTATACAAATTAATACAAACCTGTTATAAACAACTGGTTTGTATCTGTATTTAAATTTACTGAAATAGCCCGCAAAGATCAAGCAAGTTCCGTCCTATAAGAAGACAACTATTTAATAATTGACATCTTACGGGCGAAAGATACATTGTCCGGAGGGCTACCTATCGTTCGAACAGCTATGCTGCTACGGGAAACGATAAAATACGTATGTAGATGTAGTCCATTAACAACCTGCCAGATGGCGGTATATACGAAAAGGTTTTGTTTAAGTATAACAATACGTTAAGCACGTATAAAGCGTTTGTACAATATGAAACAAACATGTAAATAATTTACATATCTGTAACTATGCACATGGACAATACACCTCGTATTTTCAGCAATTACTTCTGCTTAATACATATGTTTCTGCCAATATAGGCGTCCTCAGCTAAGCTAGTGAAGCAATTTATACAAATTAATACAAACCTGTTATAAACAACTGGTTTGTATCTGTATTTAAATTTACTGAAATAGCCCGCAAAGATCAAGCAAGTTCCGTCCTATAAGAAGACAACTATTTAATAATTGACATCTTACGGGCGAAAGATACATTGTCCGGAGGGCTACCTATCGTTCGAACAGCTATGCTGCTACGGGAAACGATAAAATACGTATGTAGATGTAGTCCATTAACAACCAGCCAGATGGCGGTAAATATACAAATAGTTGTCTTCTTATAGGACGGAACTTGCTTGATCTATGCGGGCTATTTCAGCAAATTTAAATACAGATACAAACCAGTTGTTTATAACAGGTTTGTATTAATTTGTATACATTGCTTCACTAGCTTAACTGAGGACGCCTATATTGGCAGAAACATATGTATTAAGCAGAAGTAATTGCTGAAAATACGAGGTGTATTGTCCATGTGCATAGTTACAGATATGTAAATTATTTACATGTTTGTTTCATATTGTACAAACGCTTTATACGTGCTTAACGTATTGTTATACTTAAACAAAACCTTTTCGTATGTACCGCCATCTGGCAGGTTGTTAATGGACTACATCTACATACGTATTTTATCGTTTCCCGTAGCAGCATAGCTGTTCGAACGATAGGTAGCCCTCCGGACAATGTATCTTTCGCCCGTAAGATGTCAATTATTAAATAGTTGTCTTCTTATAGGACGGAACTTGCTTGATCTTTGCGGGCTATTTCAGTAAATTTAAATACAGATACAAACCAGTTGTTTATAACAGGTTTGTATTAATTTGTATAAATTGCTTCACTAGCTTAGCTGAGGACGCCTATATTGGCAGAAACATATGTATTAAGCAGAAGTAATTGCTGAAAATACGAGGTGTATTGTCCATGTGCATAGTTACAGATATGTAAATTATTTACATGTTTGTTTCATATTGTACAAACGCTTTATACGTGCTTAACGTATTGTTATACTTAAACAAAACCTT
This sequence comes from Melolontha melolontha, assembly GCA_935421215.2. Taxonomy (NCBI): domain Eukaryota; kingdom Metazoa; phylum Arthropoda; class Insecta; order Coleoptera; family Scarabaeidae; genus Melolontha; species Melolontha melolontha. The sequence continues at coordinate 89,248,343 of OW285242.1, read as the reverse complement.
TTCGTATATACCGCCATCTGGCAGGTTGTTAATGGACTACATCTACATACGTATTTTATCGTTTCCCGTAGCAGCATAGCTGTTCGAACGATAGGTAGCCCTCCGGACAATGTATCTTTCGCCCGTAAGATGTCAATTATTAAATAGTTGTCTTCTTATAGGACGGAACTTGCTTGATCTTTGCGGGCTATTTCAGTAAATTTAAATACAGATACAAACCAGTTGTTTATAACAGGTTTGTATTAATTTGTATAAATTGCTTCACTAGCTTAGCTGAGGACGCCTATATTGGCAGAAACATATGTATTAAGCAGAAGTAATTGCTGAAAATACGAGGTGTATTGTCCATGTGCATAGTTACAGATATGTAAATTATTTACATGTTTGTTTCATATTGTACAAACGCTTTATACGTGCTTAACGTATTGTTATACTTAAACAAAACCTTTTCGTATATACCGCCATCTGGCAGGTTGTTAATGGACTACATCTACATACGTATTTTATCGTTTCCCGTAGCAGCATAGCTGTTCGAACGATAGGTAGCCCTCCGGACAATGTATCTTTCGCCCGTAAGATGTCAATTATTAAATAGTTGTCTTCTTATAGGACGGAACTTGCTTGATCTTTGCGGGCTATTTCAGTAAATTTAAATACAGATACAAACCAGTTGTTTATAACAGGTTTGTATTAATTTGTATAAATTGCTTCACTAGCTTAGCTGAGGACGCCTATATTGGCAGAAACATATGTATTAAGCAGAAGTAATTGCTGAAAATACGAGGTGTATTGTCCATGTGCATAGTTACAGATATGTAAATTATTTACATGTTTGTTTCATATTGTACAAACGCTTTATACGTGCTTAACGTATTGTTATACTTAAACAAAACCTTTTCGTATATACCGCCATCTGGCAGGTTGTTAATGGACTACATCTACATACGTATTTTATCGTTTCCCGTAGCAGCATAGCTGTTCGAACGATAGGTAGCCCTCCGGACAATGTATCTTTCGCCCGTAAGATGTCAATTATTAAATAGTTGTCTTCTTATAGGACGGAACTTGCTTGATCTTTGCGGGCTATTTCAGTAAATTTAAATACAGATACAAACCAGTTGTTTATAACAGGTTTGTATTAATTTGTATAAATTGCTTCACTAGCTTAGCTGAGGACGCCTATATTGGCAGAAACATATGTATTAAGCAGAAGTAATTGCTGAAAATACGAGGTGTATTGTCCATGTGCATAGTTACAGATATGTAAATTATTTACATGTTTGTTTCACATTGTACAAAACAATAATGTATAGAATATGCGGTATAGTTAGAAATAGAAACCCAACTTTCGGAGTGTAAATCTATATCTCGGCGATGACGATGGCGTCTCTTCATTCTCTCTCTTTTTTCGATATCCTGTTAATTAGTTTTCTCCTCAACAAGCCCAACTATTAAGAGGAGCTTGTAACGGCCAATAATTAATTGGATCCAAATAACGGGACTAGTAACGTGATGTCCAAGGGCACAATAAATCACGATGTGTGGGGATCCAAGTATATCTTGGGATGAATTAATCAATCAAAATGCGGCCATATTATTCAGCCATTCAGGGCAATTTTTCTAAAACTCACTATACTTCTTACAATAACTGTAAGCGGCACTATACAGACACTTGCGTTGTGGTTAAGATACTAAACTAAAGTCAACCAAAACTAGGCGCGGTCTCCCAAAAACGTTGGAGGGGAAGTGCTGATGTAATCGGACACCTGGTAGGACCGCGGGGTATACTCTAAAGAAAAAGGCAAGTACGACACAGTGCAAAACACAAAATTATTATTTCAAAATGATATTTTTAAACGTAATAAGATTCCTCGAAGGTTATTTGATAGAAAGCATAAGATATGAAAATCTGATGGTGCAAGATCAGGAGAAAAAAATTGATGTGGAATGACCTCGCAATCGAATTCTTGAAAAGTCGCTTTTATAATGTAAGCAGTATGAGGGCGAGTACGATAATACTGCAAAATGACCTGATAATTTCTTCCCGGTTCTTTTTCTTGAATTGCGGCCTCAAACCAACGACAATATATTTTACTAGTGACGGTTACATTTCTCAAAAACAATTCATAGAGCACGACGCTGCCTTTGTTCCACCAGATTCATAACATCAGCATCCGCAAATGAGTATCAGCTTTTTCTTGGGCCTTTTTGTGAGGGCTTAGCTATTTATTTCTGTTCTTGATGTTAACGTGAACGTACCATTTTTCGCTACCAGTAGCAATGTGAAACAAAAGCGGTCGAAGTTGTTGATGACATAACGATAACGAGCTAGTAAAGATATAACCGTCGAGATGCCGATTCTTGTTGTTTTCGGTCTAAATATGAGGCAACGAAACCATGGAATTCGACGATGTTTTAAGGACTTAAAGTTATGTCTGTCTAGAAGGCGGTTGTAGTTAGTATTTTTTCCTGGATATCTAACATCACATCTGAAGGAAAGGTATTTCATAAATCTCCTCTGAACCCGTTCAAGGAGGAGTCATGCGTCGAATAGTAAGGAGTCTATATTACCGAAGCATACTCCAATCTACTCAAAACAAAAGCCTGGTGCAGTGATTTCAGAACAGCAATATCCTGAAACTGACTGGTTGACTTCATAACAAAGCCCAACATGCTAGAAACAGACGAGATGATGAAGGTGTAAGCTAAAGGACATATCCAAGTCTAATTTGACGCCAAGGTCGTGGAGTTTTTTTCACTAACTGGCCACTAATACTATATAATGACTCCACTTTATTAATTTTACTCGTGTAACGACGTGATACGACACAGAATTAGTTCACATTAATCTTTATCTTTGTTTTTACCACACCAATCCCCAAACACTTTAATATTATCTTGCAAGACATCAACATCATTCTGTGATAATTATAATGTGTGAGGAGACCATCAATAAAAAGCAGAAAAAGAAGAAGTCCATGATTAGAGAGCCCTGAGGCAAACCAGATGTTGAAAAGAATTGGTAGGAGTAAAAACCGTTATAAAATACATAATTAACTCCATTCAAACATATGACGTAACACATGGACTAAAGCCGAAAGCACTCAATTTGTTTAATAATATTAGATGGTCAATAGTATAGAAGGTTCGAGAAAGATCAGGGTATACAACGTCTAGTTGACCATTAATATCCAATACCTCACAAATATTTTGAGTCACTATTATTAATAGTAACGGTAGACCGTAATGGCAAGCATCCATATTGGTTGCTAGATATGTATGGACGAGTGTTATAAAGAATAGTGTTGCACAAAATCAGGATCAGGAAAAGCACACGTTTTCAGGGCCAAATTAATAACAATTATTTAATTACCGATTTGATTGGTGGGTATCATTATAATAATAATAATATATCTTTTATTTCAACGCAAAGTTTCTTTTTTTTATTACATACATGAATACAACAAATCAGAGAGGAAAAAGAAAAAAGAACAAAAAAAAGTGCTGAAACCTTAAGGCGTGGTTCAGATGGACTGAAAAGATTTTCCGCTGCCTATTCTTCCACCAAAACCTTAATTCACAAAATCAGTAACATAAAAAGTTTGCCTAGTCTAACTTAACACTAATATTCGGCCATTCTATATTATAATAATAAAAAATACATAAAAAAAAATAAAACAAACAATATGCAAATAATGCAAAATGCAATAAAGCCCGCGAATTTTAAGGGCAGAACAGACGCAGAGGAACAGAATATATATATATATATATATATATATATATATATATATATATATATATATATATACATATACGCTGCTCAACTTTTGAACTGGTACACTTACGAGAAGATATATAAATAACTATTTACTACTTTTTGAGCAACACTTTCTTGCTTAATTGATAGTATATGATTCTGTGAAACACTTTTCAGCCGAAGAATTAAAAGAATAAAACTTAAATAACGAATTTCAAATGTTTTAATAGAAAAATAACAAAATCTTCATTTTAGTATTACAGAAAAGTTTGCTTTGGAAAGAAAAGATAACCAAACACTTAAAGATTAATAATGCGTGGGACCTCCTCTAGGTCTTATGACCTCCTGCCAACGTCTTGGCATGCTGGAAATCAAATTCCGAATGTAGTGCTGAGGAATATTTTGCCATTCTTCCAAAACAGCAGTTCGGAACTGATGGTGATTGTTTGGATCTACTCCTCGTGATCTTATCAACCTCTTCAGAGAATCGCATACGTTCTCTATGGGATTAAGATCTGGAGAGTTCGCTGGCCAATCCATGTGTGTAATATTGTTCTCTTCAAAAAATGCATTGATTTGTCTCGTTCTATGAGGATGCGCGTTATCATCAACAAACACAAAACCATCGCCTATTTCATTACCAATGGCAAGACTACAGTTTGTAATACCTCATTAAGATACCTGACACAATTCATTGTAGCATTTCCAAGCATAACCAATTCAGTACGACGAGTCGCAGAAATACCTCTCCAAAGAGTAATTGAACCATCTTCATAAACTTGATGGTAAGTCACGTTGTTCTCAATATAGCGTTCTCCTCTGTTTCTCCAAACTCTAACTCTTACATCTGAGCATGGAGACGCACTCTGGTCTCGTCACTGAATAAACAACGACCCCAATCTTCAACATTTCAATTTGCATGTTGATATGCCCACTCTAGCCTTCTTCTTTTGTGGGCTCTGGTCAACAGTGAGCCTCTTTTTAGAAGATTTGGACCTTAAATTTACTCCATGAAGCCTTCTTCTTACTGTTTGAGTGGATACTTGAGTACCTGTTGTATTCAATAACTGAATTTGGAGTGTTCTTGCAGTAGAAAATCTATTCCTTCGACACTGAACCGAAATAAAGCGGTCCTCCCTAACTGTTGTACTGCGGTTTCGCCCTCCGCCGTGTCTATGTTGAACAGATCCAGCATCATTAAAACGCATTCGAACTCTTCTGATCACATTGTGGCTCACATTGAAATGGGCAGCAACAGTTCTTAGCGATGCACCAGTCATAAGCGTTCCCATAGCTTGGCTCATCTCTTCAATTCTTAAAACGCCTTAATGGCATCTCTAAAATGCAATCAACCACTCTGCATTAAAACTTATTCAAGAAATTAGCAAAAATTCTCTTAAAACTTGATAAAAGTATAAGCGTCCGCGAGCTCAGTAACTGCACTTACGACAGATAATAACAACAAACAACAATGGAGTCGCAAATGTCATTCGATAGACATTTGTTTGCATCCGAAACACAGTACTGATCATATAGGAAGTCATGCCTAACGCCTAAGAAGGGTTATTTACTTTTACAGCATGCTATATAAGTGTACCAGTTCAAAAGTTGAGCAGTGTATATGTATATATATAAAAAAAAATTTTTATTGTTTCCCATTGTAAATACATATGCTATTTTTCCCTAACACATGGCCTAACCATGCTAATTTTAAAACGAAATAGAAAACTTCATTTCTCAAACAAAGATATTTAGTCACACAAAATATTCGGAGGAACGCGGTCGACCCTAGAAAGGTCTCGGGCAAGCCCGACCACACATGTACAGATGTGTTTTGAAACGGAATAAATCGGTGAGTTTTATATCATTTTAATTTTCCTTACTTTATTATTATTTTAATTTTAATTTTTAATTCATTCATATAAATGTAATCATTTAATTTTCCTTACTTGATTATTATTTTAACTTTAATTTTTAATTCATGCATACAAATGTAAACATATTTTCTTACCTTTCGTTATATTAATTTTTTGTTTCTAGTCACTTGAAAAAGACTCAATAATAAAAAAAAGTCGAAACGTCGTAGAGAAAAACATTGAAATTCATTAAAGGTCGCTAAACCAATAAAAAAGTCTATTATTTTAATATTAAGACACGCCCAATAAAATAAATAAGAAATTTAATTCTTATTAACACTAAATATATATGTATATATGTATATATATATATATATATATATATATATATATATATATATATGGTAAATTCAATTTGTTGGCGATTTAAGGTCTGGTTTTACTTTAAAATATATATATTTAGAGTAAAACCAGACCTTAAATCGCCAACAAATTGAATTTACCATAACATACAAAGGTCACTAAATAATTATCTATATATATATATATATATATATATATATATATATATATATATATATATATATATATATACAAGGTGTGTATAAATTGGCGGACCCACTACACGTGGCGACATTCTTGGTTAAATTTTGAGTTAAAAGTCCTAATCCTAAAACGATGTATCAGGCTTCCTTTGTCTTCAGAATGAATTTGAAAGAAACATACATTTGGCAACATTGAACACGCATGTGCTAGTTATAATCTTCGGAACATTTTTACACGTCGTCATGTGAACCTTACATTTTAAATTTAAAAAAGAAACAAACGAAATAAAATTGGTTTCTTAGATTACATATTTATTACGAAAATATTACAAAGTTTTAAAAATTTTTGATAATATTGACTAATTTTTGTACATCTTCTTGATAGAAATCAATGTAATTATTACCTACATAATTGTTCGAATTGAAAACCATCAGTTTGTAGACATAGCTGCAATCTTTGTGGTATCGTTTGTACTATTCGCTGATTAAAACTATACAAATAAATACGAAAACTAAACAAAATTATACAAATAAACACGAAAAATAAGCAAGTCGAATGAAATAGGTAGATTACATAAGTGTCAAAATTTGACAGTAGTAATGTATTTGACTAGAACAACATTAGGCTGCCTACTTATTGTTTTACAACGTTGTCGGATGTGTTTTTCGTCAAAATAAGTTAATAAACAAACATTAAAAACAAACTTTAAAATCAAAAAGAAAACTTTAACGAAAGGATAATAACAACAATTCTTCTGTCTTCTAAATTGTAGCTCTTTCTGTCAACAAATATCGAGTAATAATTTCAAGACTGAAAGTCCGAACTTTAGGAACCTCGTGCAAAGATATGGAGCATGGTACAACATTTTCGTATTAGAATTTTGGACTCCGAATTTAACGAAGAACATCGCCGCGTGTAGTGGGTCCGCCAATTTATACACACCTTGTATAGATAATTATTTCGTATGTTACGGTATTTTATACAAATGAAACAGACATGCAATATACATATCTGTAACTGTACACATGGACAATGCACCTCGTATTTTCAGCATTTACTTCTGCTTAAGACACGTGTTTCTGCCATCTATAGGCGTCATCAGTCAAGCTAGTGAAGCAATGTAATACAAATGATACAAATCTTTTTAAGAACAGATTTGTATCTGTATATACATTTACGCTGAAATCGCCTACAAAATATAGCAAATTTCGTCCTATGAGGTGGCACTATTTAATAAGTGACATCTGACGGACGAAAGAGACTATGCCGAAAAAGGCGACCTTTCGCTTGACCAGCTATGCTGGTACATAAGCGAAAAAATACGTATAGGTGTAGTCCATTAACACGAGCCAGATGGCGGTAAATATACAAAAAGGTTTAAGTATATCAATACGTTATGCACGTATTACACGTTTGTTACAAATGAAACAGACATGCAATATACATATCTGTAACTGTACACATGGACAATACACCTCGTATTTTCAGCAATTACTTCTGCTTAAGACACGTGTTTCTGCCATCTATAGGCGTCATCAGTCAAGCTAGTGAATATAGCCTATAGATGTCAGAAACACGTGTCTTAAGCAGAAGTAATTGCTGAAAATACGAGGTGTATTGTCCATGTGTACAGTTACAGATATGTATATTGCATGTCTGTTTCATTTGTAACAAATGCGTAATACGTGCATAACGTATTGATATACTTAAACCTTTTTGTATATTTCCCGCCATCTGGCTCGTGTTAATGGACTACACCTATACGTATTTTTTCGCTTATGTACCAGCATAGCTGGTCAAGCGAAAGGTCGCCTTTTTCGGCATAGTGTCTTTCGTCCGTCAGATGTCACTTATTAAATAGTGCCACCTTATAGGACGAAATTTGCTATATCTTGTAGGCGATTTCAGCGTAAAAGTATATACAGATACAAATCTGTTCTTAAAAAGATTTGTATCATTTGTATTACATTGCTTCACTAGCTTAGCAGATGACGCCTATAGATGGCAGAAACACGTGTCTTAAGCACAAGTAAATGCTGAAAATATGAGGTGTATTGTCCATGTGTACAGTTACAGATATGTATATTGCATGTCTGTTTCATTTGTAACAAATGCGTAATATGTGATGTACTTAAATCTTTTTCTACGGTATTTTATATTTTGTATTCTTTGAGAAAGGCATCACTTGCCGAAATATGTAAGATTGTTTTAAATATATGCATTTTTCAGTAAAACCAGACCTTAAATCGCCAACTAATTAAATTATTACTACATTACTATATATATATATATATATATATATATATATATATATATATATATATATATGTACTAGCCGAAATCCATTATTGATGGTTAAAAAGAAAGTACATAATTTCTTTTCTGAATGCCTTTGTCTCCAAGGACTTGTAACAAGCCGGAATCGAATTGTCTGTACAGCTGATAGATGATATGTGTGAAAGATCAAAAAGCGTCAATCTGTGTTTGGGGGGTCTAATCAAGTTGGAGTTGCGAAGATTTATATAATGTACATCAGACCAGAAACGTATCTTTTCAGAAGTAAGAAGTAAGGAGTCTCTAAAGTTATAACTTTATGGTATAGACATAAAGCTTGAAGCTTTCTCCTGTTCTCTAATATATATATATATATATATATATATATATATATATATATATATATATATATATATATATATATATATATATATATATATATATATATATATATGACAACTCCGGAATTATTAATTTTGATGATTTGTTCTTTAATGCTCTGAATTAATGCAGGGTTACCAAATAGGACGGCAGTGGTTTTTCCAGGTTGATCTTTAGTGCATGATTCTGTGAAAATGATTGTATGCGCTCTAATTCCTGATTAATCTTATCAATGGCAACTCGAACAGCGTTTTTTGTGAAACCAACGTAGAGCTGCCTATAATAAGCATACATTTACACCTGGCAGTGCTTGACACATTTTTGTAAGTGACTGGTATAAATGGATAAAAATAAAGGGCCAAGGATTGATCTCTGTGGAATACCACTCGTCCCAGCCAATGGTGAGGATACGTCGGCACGCAACGTGACGCACTGATATCTTTCAGAGAGATACGAATGTACCAGACTCATAGCATTACTGCTGAACCCGGTATGATATAGAATAGCCAATAAAATGTCATGTTTAACAGTATCGAATGCCTTACTATAATCTAGTATAACCAATAGAGACATAGAATTATCATCTCTAAATCTTAGAATGTCATCTGTGACCCAAAAGTGCAGTAGTACAACTGTGATTACTTCGGAAACCGGATTGACAGTGTGGGAGCAAATCAAAAGCTTATAAATGTTCATTAATTTGAGTAGTTAGTATTTTTTCCAAAACTTAGAACTGGCAATAAACTAATAGCCCGAAGATACTTCCCCATCTTCATCAATATTAGGAACCAGCTGATCACGCAAAAGATCTAAATATCTCTTTCCACTTAGTGTACCATAAATGAAAAAGCGCGGCAATAGCAGCACAGCCGTTTAATTTCTGCGGATGTTATGTATACGTTTCTAGAATTCAACCAAGATCGATAATTATGGCGATTAAGATTACCATTCAAACAAAACGTAGTTCCTTCGGAGAACAGCAAATTGTATGTAAAGTATTGGTCAAAATTCAATTATACGATCATAATCCCCGTCCAATAATTCTTGCACTAAATGTGGTTTATCCGGATGATATTTTTCGTGCTTCAATATTCTGACTACTGGTCGGCAACTTATATCATAGTTTATTGCCAGGGATGTAGAAGAAGTTTGTGGTAATTTTTCTAAAGCTATAGCAATATCTCCAAGATCGATAATTATGGCGATTAAGATTACCATTCAAACAAAACGTAGTTCCTTCGGAGAACAGCAAATTGTATGTAAAGTATTGGTCAAAATTCAATTATACGATCATAATCCCCGTCCAATAATTCTTGCACTAAATGTGGTTTATCCGGATGATATTTTTCGTGCTTCAATATTCTGACTACTGGTCGGCAACTTATATCATAGTTTATTGCCAGGGATGTAGAAGAAGTTTGTGGTAATTTTTCTAATGCTATAGCAATATCTTGAGCAATAACTTCATTAGTTGCGACTTTTGATCGCCCGCTTTTCGGTAAATTTCTAACATTTCCAGTCAAATCATACCTTCTCAACGTTTTACCAACGACGGTTCGTGATATTGGATGCCGATCTTGAAACAAATTGTTAAATAAATCGCATACTTCATGAGTTCTGACGCGGTCACCAAAACCAATCATTATCAGAATTTTAATACGTTATTTTTCAGTTAATTGAACCATTATTGATACTTGGACGTCTACAAAGTTAATTCTGACAGTTTAAGTCAAGTACTGAATTTTAATTCCATGGCATATTAAACGTAAACATGATTTTAAAATATGAGTTTTAATTAAATATCTTTGTCGTTGTTCAACAAAAGGGTACTAAACCTTATTATTGGTGAACTCCCAGAGCAGAGCTATATTGAAATTCGTAAAGATATGCAGGGTATTCCACTTAAAATATAAAAGTTAACATCGTTTCCGGCTAAACCGGAAGTCTGATTCGAATATAAATATCATCGTCGAATCCCCGATTTTAATTTAATTAATTGTGGAAAGTCCTATTAAAATCTAAGCAGTCATATCAAAGATATTCGAATGGATTCATACATTTGCCTAACTGTATATTTCTTCATTAGTAGTTTAATATACAGGCTTAGTCAAATGGTCGGTTTGTTTCCGTAATTATGAACTTTATAACAAAATGTCTTTAATAAAAGTTTTTTGACTAATTATTCTCTATTTCTTATCTTACTCGTTGATTTCTGTATGTCAACACATTTCCATGGAAACGTTATTTTTTTTCAAATGGCAACCATGTGTTTTTTTTGCTGATTTCTATTTCCCTTTTTTTTCTTGAAATGACTTGATATTTTTTTCATATGCTTTCATAACAAAATTTCTGTGTAAAATCATAACTGCCAATAAACGGCAAAATGTGATATAAAATCAGATTCTCTCAAAAAAATTATAGTGGCCTTTGTTTTCTTTAACCCGTTAATGCCCGAATTATTTCTTTTCGCAATTTTTTCGTTGCGGTGTAAATTTTAATTGTTGGGGATATTTTATAAGCTGTCTGGTTATAAATTTTTACATTTTACATTCTACATTTGTGATTTTAGTGTAGTTCCAATAATGGAACAATGGGCATGAATGACAGCTATATTTTAGGTACACTTATGTCAAAAGAATTAATAAAACCAAGTATCTTTTTTAATATAAAAATATAATTTATTAAAAAAAACGTATTTTTGCATTTTATATACCTAATGGAAAATATTATAAAACTGATTCACAAACAAAAGTTATTTAGAGTGGAACAATGCAAAACAGTCTTCATGACAGTTAACACCACATTTTTCACATGCTTTTGTAGTATTTTTTTTGCAGACAGCGCAGCGATTTTGTTTCTGGGCTGCAATAATCCAATGGTCTAATCGATCATACCTGACCTGGTCGGGCACTCTTGAGGAAATTTCTTTATGTGTGATAGGACGACCAGCACCTTTTCCAGGCTTACCATATTTTGTCAGATAGGTCTGAACTATTGTTCGTCTAAACTTTAGAAGATCAATCTTTTTTCCGTAGCTTTTTCTGTGTAGTTACCAAGCATTATAGCATTATGAACACTAGTGTCTACGCAATATGCAAAGACCGACCACCACCACTTTTTCGATCTAATTGATATTCTATTATTGTCGACATTTTGGTCTAACCGATCGACACCCCCCATAAACTTATTGTATTGCGATACCACAAATGGCCGAGTAACAGGAACTTTTTTCTTTCCTGCAGACATCCATCTGTCTACACTACCTACAGGACCGGTAGGATCGCAGCTGCTAACAGTAAGCATGACTCTATTGTCATGCCAACTTGTAATTGTAACATTAGTTTTTTTATCAGTGCAGAAATCGTAGTAACCCCTGGGTTTTTTCTCGATTAGTTTTGAAGACATTATAGCGGGGCATTTTTCAATTCTGTTGTACTTTATAGTTCCTGTATAACCGATACCTATATCTTGTAAACGGTTAACTAGTTTTAACGATGAAAATAAGCGATCGCCGTATATTTTGAAGGATATGTTTTGCGGTAGATCTTTCAAGAGAGCAAGTACAACGGTCTCACCTACTCCCAATTCATTCTGCAATAATTTTGAGACTACCTTTGTTTTGTTGTTTCTTGTTGTGGAACACCCTGCTATGACAGTTTTAGTTGGTATAGAATCTTCAGCTTGTTTTACTTTCCCTTGGTAAGGCTCAAATTTCATAAGATATCCAAGAGGTTCGCACAGGCACCACATTTTATAACCATATCTTATTGGTTTTCCCGTTAGGAATTGTTTAGCCCCATGTCTCCCAAAGTATAGTACCATGCTTTCATCAATGCTTAGTTTTTCCTGAAGTTCTGAATAGTTAAGAAATCTTTCATTTAGCATATTCATCAAAAGTCTCATTTTTCCGAATTTGTCATTAGTAGGTAAGTTATTGTTGTCAGAGCAATGCAGATATCTTTGTATTTCCTCAAACCTATTTCTACGCATTGCATTTACGACAGACAAGTTACAGGTCTCAGTTCCAATCTCCCACCACATACGCCAACGAGGTACTGAACAATAGCCGGATAATAGAAGTATAGCTATAAAGCAACGAATTTCTTCCTCGCTAACCTGAAATGCTGGTTCTTTTTTTTCCATATATATTCGTCATTTCAGTTAGAAAACTGCAAATAATTCCGTCAAAAAATAACTCAAAACATTCCACCGCGTCTTCTGGAATCGGTGGCATTTGTTTGGGAGAAACAAAAGCGGATAAGTTGTCGTCAAGATCGGTGGAATTTTGCAAAACTCTGTTATATGTTCTCGGCAACTTTTTTCTTAGGTCTGATAATGAAATATTATCTTCGCTTAAATAGCCATCATTATTTTCCTCGATATTATTTTCTATTTGAGTTTTTGTCTCTATCTCCTCTTGGCTAATTTTTTCATCATGGTATTCATCTTCATCACTATCTATGTCAGTGTCATCACCAACAGTAAATGTTTCCCCTCTGTTTGTAACTTTTGCCACAGCTTCAGCTTGAAGTTGACGACCGCTTAACTTATTTATATCATTACAGTCCTCCTCTTCACCACTATCTTCCGCACTTTCATCACCGTCATTCGGGGGTGTTATAAAAACATCCGCCCGCCAGAAATCTTCGTCCTCTACTAGTTGTATAAGCTCTTCAGTAGTGTAATACCTCAAATTGAGAAAAAATAGAATGAAGCCATCCATGCCCAATGTACCAATAATGAAACTTTTAGAAAAAAAATCTACTGTCATGAGGGTATCAAATATATATTTTTTCGGTGCATGCCAATTAGTTTGGGTACTAACCAATAAGAGATAAATACCACTATAGATTTGGTTAAAAAAATGTAAACATTTGATTTTACTTACTTTCGGTACGCCATTTTTTTCACACTGTTTCAAAATATGTAGCACAATAGATTTTTCAAACAAAACGCCCGATACACTAGAAAGATTCTTTATTCACTGCACAATAGTATCGAAATCACGGTGACTCTTTGTATATACGCATGACTAATCTGTATCAGGTGGAGGGGGCTAATATAGCATGTTCCATTAATGGAGCAATGGGATAAAATGGGTTAATGTCATTTTTCATGTTATTGTGAAGTACCTTTCAATAAGTTGATATAATAAGAATAGTTTCATTTTAATTTGTAAACATGGTGAAACTCAGTGAAACTGAAAGAATTTAAATCTTAATGATGGCTGGTTATGGAGATCGACAACGTTCACACCAAGATGTTTGTCATTTATTTAATAACGTTCATCCGGAAAGAAAGCGTATTGCACAATCCACAGTGTCTAAATTGGTTAGAAAATTTAGAGAAACTGGAAATGTAAAAGCCATGCCAAGGTCTGGACATTCAAAATCAGCCATAAATCAACATCAAGCTCTAGATGTATTACTTAATGTTACGGATAATCCAATTACGTCAACCACGCAACTTCTTTTGGATAATGATATTAGTCAATCGTAGGTTGTTCGAATATTAAAAAAGAACAAACACAAGAACTACAAGATACATCTTCTCCATGAGCTAAACGAAGATGACCCTGACGAAGAATGCAGTTTTGTGCAACATAATGGAAATAATCAATAATAACCCAAATTTTCTAAAAAAAAAAATTACGTTACGATGGAAATGCGTTTACATATAGAAAACAACGAATTGGCTTAGAAAAATGGAGAATAATTATTAAAGAAAACTTTTATTAAAGATATTTTGTAATATAGTTCATAATTACGGAAATAAACCGTCCATTCCATACTTTTGACTAACCCGGTATAATCATTTGATGTGGAATATAAGTAACGTTACTTACGTTTGTACTATTTGTTAGATTATTACATACGTCGATTAAGTCGATTAGTCAATCGTCGGTTGTTCGAATATTAAAAAAGGACAAACACAAGAACTACAAGATACATCTTCTCCATGAGCTAAACGAAGATGACCCTGACAGAAGAATGCAGTTTTGTGCAACAATAATGGAAATGATCAATAATAAACCAAATTTTCTAAAAAAAATAACGTTACAATGGAAATGCGTTGACATACAGAAAACAACGAATAAGCTAAAAAATGGAGAATAATTAGTAAAAAAACTTTTATTAAAGACATTTTGTTATACAGTTCATAATTACGGAAATAAACCGTCCATTCCATACTTTTGACTAACCCGGTATAATCAATTGGTGTGGAATATTAGTAACGTTACTCACGTTTGTACTATTTGTTAGATTATTACGCACGTCGTTATTTATGTATGTATACATGTAAATTTGTCACACATATAGAGCTAGTTGCATTTATTTCAGTCAAATTAACAAGTGTTGATGTAGTTTTATCCATTTGTGTATTTACAGGAAAAATCACATCAATCGACTTCAAGATAATTAATCCCTTTGCAGTGCACCCTAAAAACAACACACATACTCCAAGCTTCGATAAAAACAAATTATTTAGGATAGGGCAGTTCTCTACTAAGTAGTATTTATATAACGTGGCGTCTTTCTTGTCTTGGCGACTCTCTTGTATTCACTTTCAAGTTATTTCGTGGATTTACAAAGAAGCTGGTCATTCATTTTTTACCGTAAGTTTCACCAAAGGATCCTTAATTTATCTAAATCTAGATATAAACGAGAGTAAAAAGCAATCCCCTTCTGTTAGAATGTTTCTGATCCATCCCCAAAGTATTTCGAATAAATAAAAACCGAAACAGTCCGCTATATTTTTGTCCTCCGAGGCGAACCCTCGCCAAAAGCTTGCCTATGTTGTCGTTGGCAATATATACCACGATTAAAGGACAGATCACGACGCGGTCGCAGGATCAAGGAGACACAAACGCACTAACAGAACTGTTCGGCGTCCGTAGAACACCGCAGGGCCCAAACCCATTGCGAAATCCTGTCGACAGTTCCGGATCTGTGTGTACCAGACCGCACTCCGTCACCCGCACTAAATTGCATAATTGATGTGTCAAGCCATCTCTTGAAATTTAATTTGTCCGTAATTCGATTTTAAGGTCGAGAGTTGGGACTTTCCGTCCGGACTGTCCCAGAGTAGTAATCACTGCTGTTTGGACGTTCCTTGCCGATCTTAATCGGATTATTTGTCGGAAATTCTCTTTGAATGAACAAGACAAGATTAGAAATCCTTACAGTACGTTAATGAAAAATGGTAGATATCATTAGTAAATAGCAGATAATGTTACAAGGTATACAGTATTATACCCATAAAAATTATAGCCTTAAACAATAGTTATATACACTCAATTAAAGAGAATGTTACGTTTATTGATTTGATTTATTAAATATCATACGTATCTATTGTTGTTAAACCATCTTTTATCTAGCTGTCTATGGAAAAACGGTGTATATACATGTATTTTCAGGTACGACGCTGGTCTATAGTTTCTATACAGTCATATTAAGTACCATTTTGGAATTAATAAGGGTCCTTCAGTCCCATTTGCGCTAAAAGACGTTGAAACGGAAGAACTAATATATATTGAAGCTTTCAGATAGCGACTACCAGGCAGATACAAGCAAGTAAAGAAGTTTTAGTTATTGAAAATCTATAAATAAAAAATGTGTGCATTGTTGAACTTTACTGTATGTTGGAAAGAAATGTAAACGAAAGATAACAGGAAAAAAAAGTATAAAGAATTTTCCAGTTAATAAAAGGAACCCTCGATCGAAAATAGTGTTGGTGGCCCATCTCTAGCTGCCATGGGAGTGAAAATAAGTTACTAAAACGAATGAAGCAAGAAGTTATATTAGAATACCTACACATGTTAAGAGGCCATGAGACTGATTTTGTCTGTATACCTATATTGAAAACTTCAAGGTATATTGAGGTTTGTCAAACACTACCAAAAAAATAGAGGCAAGTGCTTCTTCCCATATTTGTCGGGTCATAAAGAATTAGAGATATAAGACAATAGGCCATTTTATTATATATATATTATATATATTATATATATATATATATATATATATATATATATATATATATATAGACTATTAAGTATTATCGACCGTACTGTATAAGTAAAAATTTCATTAACGGGTGAGCGGTCTGTCAAGTAAAAATAAAACTCCTTTATTCCACTCTATATTTCATAACTAAAGACGGCAGACTATGTGCCCGAACAGTAGCGTGGTGTGGAGGAATCGAGTAGAGGCGTACGACGAACAATTCAGTTGCCGTTGAGACGTTGTAAGCGATACATTGTTAACACAATCGTGTAGAAAATGTCGGGAGTTCGTAGAAACAATGCATTGACTCGGTTGCATGCTAACGTAGTAAAGAAATTTTTACATCGGTTTCCCGATATGACGGTACCGTAGTGAAATGTTTAGTTTGTGAAACAACTTTATTAACTTGGAAAGCAAGTCAGTGCCAAAGACATATAAATAGTGACAAACATAAATCGAATAATAGTGGACGCATATCATATAATAAATTTGTGTGTGATCCTTTGTCAAGGATATAAAAAATATCAAAATATTTTTTATATCCTTGACAAAGGCATCATTGCCGAAACATGTAGGGTTGTTTTAAATATATATACTTTGAAGTAATAAACCAGACCTTTAATCGCCGACTTATTAAGTTTACCATATACCGATAGAACCACCGGCCATCTGCCTATAGGGAATTGTATGCAGTACACATTTATATGTACATATATGTATCTAGTCCTACCGTTTATCAGAAGCGTTGTCTATGCCGACGCTAGGGATCGACAGTCAACCGCGTCAGTCGTGTCTTGACTGCGGTGGAGTATAGTCATAGTTGGTCGAACTTGCAAAAATACGCAAATTCTTGTTGTCTGCATCTTTAGGGTTTAGAATTATTTAGAGCTCAGTATTTTTTTCTGTTTTTTTACCGATATTCATTTACGTATTTACTATGCCGTTAGTTTATAGTAAAGAAGAAAAAATAAATATTATTAAATGGTATTACTCATCTCAAGGAGGTACGCAAGAAGTGATTGGTCGTTTTGTTTTTTCGTTTTCTGATCGTCCAGTTCCCTGCCGTCGGACGATACTAGATATCATACATCGTTTTGAAAAGTCGGGCTGCATTAATGGATGTTCGAAATGCTATCAGAGTAATTTCCATCCTATTTCGGAGGAAAGAATAGAGAAGGAAGTCAGTGTATGCGCCTTTGTAGAATCTAGTGAGCCCTGCTCTAGCCGCCAAATTTCTGAACAATTAGGTATTCCAAAAACCACAGTTAGGCGTATATTACACAAAAAGAAATATAAGTGTTATAAGGTTAGAAAAAATCAAGAAATATTCCCAGATGACCAGTTTAGACGTCTCGAATTTTGTGAGGCTATTAGAGAAAAATGTGATAATGATGATAATTTTACACGAAATATTTTGTTCACTGACGAATCAACATTTTCCCTTCACAAACGCCATAATCCATCTGCCGTTCGCTACTGGTCTCAGAAAAACAAACATTTGAGCAGGGATGTCACCACTCAATATCCACAGAAACTAAATGTCTGGGCAGGAATCTTAGGGGATCACATCATAGGGCCATTTTTCCTAAACGGAACATTAAATGCGCAGTCATATTTACAATTACTGCAAAATCATATTGTTCCTGCAGTGCGTGACCTTGCTGTAAACTTTAATGATATTTGGTTTCAGCAAGATGGCTGCCCAGCTCATAATGCCAGAATAGTACAAGAATGTCTTTCATTGCATTTTCCACATACCATTAGCACTAGAGGTAATATTTCTTGGCCGCCTAGATCCCCTGACTTAACGCCAAGTGATTTTTTCCTTTGGGGATATTTGAATGAAACCATTTATGTACACCAGAATGAAAGACCCCGCACATTAGATGATTTACGAATGCGAATTACACAACTCTGTAATAGTATTTCACCTGTAACTCTCTCTAATGTACGTAGAGAATTTTACAACAGACTGGGCTACTGTGAGGCAAACAATGGAGGCTTGTTTGAAAGAGATATTTATTAGCCTCTAGAATTCTATTATATTTTCTCTAGAATTTTTTTTGTTTGACATCAATTATTACTTTTTGAACGTTTTTTAATTTCTCCATGTTGGTTCCTTTTTAGAATTATTTTTCTTATTTTCTCTTGGTTTAGTAATTTGCAATTTAATTTTATTTAACTAGGTACATTCAGAATCACTAGTTACTACTTCTTTGGAATCTCAAACCTTCGTTTACATTACAAATCTACTACTAATATTTCTACAACACGAAACATTATGCCGATGATTGATTCTTACAAATATCTACGAAATGTAATGGCAATATCTGTGTCATATTTAAAGATTAAATTTGCTTTATCGACGGATGTGTATTTATTTCTTTTTACGCCACAAATTATTATTGCCGGTACGTAGATATATACGTAGGCGTATATAAATGTGTACTGCATACAATTCCCTATAGGCAGATGGCCGGTGGTTCTATCTGTATATATATATATATATATATATATATATATATATATATATATATATATATATATATATAAATATAATAACTTCGTGACCTTGGTATGATATGGTAAACCTAATCAGTAGGCGATTAAAGGTCTGTATATTACTTCAAAATATATGTATTTAAAAAACTCTACATGTTTCGGCTATATACGCCTTTTTCAAGAGTATTCTCTTGAAAAAGGCGTATATAGCCGAAACATGTAGAGTTTTTTAAATACATATATTTTGAAGTAATATACAGACCTTTAATCGCCTACTGATTAGGTTTACTATATATATATATATATATATATATATATATATATATTTATATATATAATTATATATATATTTTATATATTTAAGAGTGGCTGTATATTAAATGTAAAAGAATAATTAAAGTAAAATGCTGATGATATTATGAATAATTATATGTAATAATATATAAATATAGATGTCGCGGAGAGCATGAAATAAATAAAGAATATTTAAATTCGCTAATCTCAGGATAACAGTGGATAGTGATTTTCAAATATGGCTGTAAAAATTACACAAACATTATTAATAATTTTGATTTCACTGAGCATGAATAAATAACACCATTTTTATATTTTACATATTAAACATTTATTGAATGAAAGAAAACTATACACATATGTTGAGATACTTGGACTCTTTCGGTCGATTTGTAAATTACAACTTTGTGATGAAATAGAACTAAAACTAATAATTTAAATGACTTTAAATATAACTAATGAACCTGTGTTTGTAGGAATGGCAGCTGGCACAAGGAAAAGTGGCTTATTCGTCTTGAGTCTCAATATGCAGTCAGAAGGAGTAAAGGATTTTTTTGCTATTTTTTTGCGATTTTTTTGTCTGACAGGGTATATTATTTGGCACTTTGGATGTTTCTAGGTACCTTTTATCTTTATTACGTTATAAAAACTTGGATACTAGGGCGAGCTTCATCTGATGATGCTATGACGTATATCTCATAGAAAAATTATTTTATGCAAATAAAAAGATACAAAAAAGGTTTAAGTATATCAATACGTTAAGCACGTATTACGCATTTGTTACAATTGAAACAAACATGCAATATACACTTCTGTAACTGTACACATGGACAATTTGTCCATGTGTACAGTTACAGATGTGTATATTGCATGTCTGCTTGATATAAAACGATGTTTAAACGGTGATCTAAAGGTTTATGCACTTTTCTATCCGGTTATTTTGTCGAAATTACTGTTTTAAACAATTTTTTTTACGAATTACCAACGCATAAATATAATTTTGATGCGAACGATGTCGATTTCTAAAATAGACGCTCCGTAGTCGTCTTTTTATTTCAAAGCCTTATTTATGCATAATTATCTTGATTTTTACCTTGAAATAAATTATTATTTAAGTAGAATCTTGAAAGTAAAAATCGATTAAATAGATTTATTAAATTATTTTTAGAATTTACAAGTGTATTTGCATTTCATCATGTAAATGCGTATGCCTTAGATGGTAGGTTATGTTAACTGTGTGTATATAAACAGATCTTATCCGCAGGCTTTCCTGTTTTGAAAATTGGGCGTGTTCAAACTAATGACGATACAAATTTAAATGGAAATAAATAAAATATATTTTTATTTTCGCGTTAATGAATAATATGACTTTAATAAATGATTTAAACGAAAATTAAAATTTTGAAATAAATATAATTATGCGTAAAATATCAGAAATTGTCGGAATATAAATTTATTAACATTTCGACATTAATTTTCACATGTTGTACCACATGCAGCTGTGTTGCAATATGCCTTTTCCTTATTTTAATTTCTACCTTTTCATTCCCAGGCAACCTTAGTGCTCTCGTAATTAGAACTACGTCAATATATATATATATTGTAACATTTCTAAATTGGTTAATATTTAAGAATGTTTATTATCGTTATAAAGGCCCCAAAAGTTGGGCTGACAAATGTAATGTGTCAGAGTCGTTAATATATATATAAAATGTTCATTATATGAGGTTATATTTATGAACGCCCCAAAACGTTGGGCTCTATATGTAATGTGTCAATGGACGTTATAATATATATGTGTATATAAAAATGAATGAATGTTATATAACTGTGAATTGTTGTATAAGAAAATGTTATAAAAAGTGATATACAATTCAAATCGGGCTCGTTCAATACTTATCTGTTTTTTGTTATTTTCGTCGTCGGCTAGCTTCTTTAATTTCTTCAGGGTTAAGGTAGGTTCACCTCTCTCCACTTTGACTTTATGTACGTAGTTTACTTTTTAGTTGGGATCGGAACAATATCTCAAGTATATTACAAAGAAAACCAAAGTAAAATATTGACAATTAACTTTATTAATAAAAAATTATCTAGCAAAGTTTGGAATTTATATTAACAATTTTCGTGACACACAAATAACAATACGGGAGACACACTCAACGGTTGGTATTCTTATAGTCTAACAATATGGTGTACGACAAGTGCAATTAGGTGTTGTTTTATTAAAAGAGTTTATAAAAGTAACATAGAATCAAGTTTTTAAAATTATAAACAGTGGATTCTAATATTTAAATAAGTGGAATAAAAATTACAGTGATATAATATCGGTGAAAGCAAAGTAAATAGTTAGTTATGGAATAAACAAAGAAAATTCTAGAAAAGTATATGAGCAAGTAAAAATGGCGCGTAAAATATTGTTAAAGTTAGCAAAAACCTGAGTCTTCGGATATAGCTTCCGTTGCTTCCTGCTCCTGTGTTCTGCTGGTTTTCACAACGGGAAACTGGATAATATTTCTGCGATGGTCCCTCGGGATGACTTGAGTTTTTTAGAAATCTCCAAGTCCGACGGCGGCTTGCTCGGATGACCGGTTTCGAGCGTACCAAGATGCTGGTCGTTGCACGGTGAAACTTATGGCGGGTAATTAACGTATTGAAACTTTAAAAATTCGTAGTTCTTGAACTAATTGGTCGGCAGATGGTAAACTTTGTCTACAGGTAGATCGTAGGTGTGAGTAACGTTGTGTAGACTCAAAACTCTCCAGAACTTAATAATTTCACCAATTTGTTTTAATTAATTCGGAGCACAAAAAGCGTGACCTCTCACTGTGACGACTAATTACCGACGCTTACTTTTTCACTTGTTTTTAATTGCATAACTTTCCGCAAAATCGCCCCCTTCTTTACTTGTATTATCTTTTCGAATATTATTATTTTAGACATTTTTACAGAGTAAAACAGTAAAAAAAATTACAATTTGATTTATAAAATAACTTTGGTTGAATAACATATGTTTATGTGTTTACAAACACTCTGGCAATATCGGTTTATTTTCGGGTTATTGCACCGTTAGAATTGTGGGCGGGGCTTAATTGTTCAAATACATTTGAAAATAAATACGTTACATTTGTTTGAATAAACACGCGTTGAATATTAATTTGAATAAAAAAAATTGAAAGTAAACATTTTAAAAAAATAGAAAAATAAGTTAATTATTTCAAAGCAAGTTTGTCGTCAAAATAACGTATTTATACCTTGAATCAATCTTTCCCCTTCTTGGTATTGAAGTACATATTAGATATAAATATTATGGTTACAAGTATTCTTTGTTTCTTTCAGAGAAAAGAAACCCTTCTTGCAATGCCTCAATTTCCCCCTTGATTAAAAGTTAGAAACTTGTTGAGAGCTTTTAATCAACCGTATCTAGGAGTAAAACAGAAATATATAAGTGCAGTATAGTGATCTGATGAAAATTTAATAAAATGTGTGTGTTCACGTTAAAAATATTTCAAATTCTATAAGTGGTTATTGGTATTATTCTAGCTAATAATTCCCTATTTAATAATTGTCATTCAATGGTTAAAGTTAATTGTTTTATTTTGTTGTTCGGGTTCTTTTGTTTGAAAACCCCTTTTAATATTAAGTGATTATTTTCTTCTTCCTTTTTTTTTTCTTTCTCTTATTTAATAATAATATGATTAATTTAATTAGCCTAGTCTAAATGTAAACTTGTGATTAGTATAGATAATAAAATATAGTAATCTAGTATTTATTATTGGCTTACGGACTATAACATGCTTGGCTGGTTTTGTTCTGAAAGTTGTTTCGGCTTGTTATGTACATATATATAAAAAAATACTTTATTTTTAAGTGGGGTAGTCTTGCAACATAGTTATGTGATATCTACCTTTAATGTAATTTGTTTCGGGTTCAAAAAGTTCGTAGGTATTATTACCAATGATTCTCTTAATCGTATAGGGACCTTGGTAGGCTTTCAGTAGCTTTCCCATTATTTTGTGTTTTAAATCTGTTACTCTTAATCTCTTAACTATAACTTGGTCTCCTACATTGTAAGTTTTGTACTTCTTATTTGCCGTATTTCTCTTTTCCTCCCATTTTCGCTTTCTTAGTGCTAATCTTTCTCTGACTTCTTGTAAACGATTATGTAAATTTATATGCTCAGAATCTGTCCATGGTCGTTGTGGTGGTTGTCCAGTGAATAAAGTTATTGGGCAGTGATTATGTACTGTGCTAGGTGTATTGTTTATAGTAAATTCTATCTGTGGTAACAGTCTGGCCCATTTTCTGTGATTTTCGTCTAGTAATATACGTAAATATTTTATCGTTTCGCGTATATATCGCTCGGTAGGATTTCCCTGTGGGTAGCGGATTGATGTATAGACGGTGTTGATGTCGTGTGAATGTAAGAACTCCTTGTAGCGATCGTTAGTGAAATAAGTAGCGTTGTCCGATAGGATCGTTTGTGGTTTTCCATAATGTGCGAAGTAGTCCACTAAAGCTTGTAAAACGGTGTTTGTATCGCATTTCTGTGTAGGTATGAGTTTGATGAACTTAGAAAATATATCACATATTACCAAAATGTGGCGATAACCTTTAGTGCTAGGAATAAGGTGTGATAGAAAATCAATTGATATTAACTCTAGTCTATCATATGCAATTATATTATGGCTTATGTTGGTGTTAGTGAAAGTTTTATCTTTGGTTATTTCGCAGAGTCGACATTGTTTTACCACGCTATTTATTATTCGTTCGTCATTTATACAGTAGAAAGCTTCTCTGTAGAGCATCCAGCACTTTCTTGCACCTATGTGGGAGTATAGTCGGTGTAAGTATTCTGTTATTTCTCTGGTGTGTTGTTCGTTTGTGACGTATACAGTAGTTCTTCCTATTTGTTTTACTATGAATTGTTCTCTGATTGACATACCTTTATATTCACCTACAGTTCTTAAATGTTGTCTTATTTTATCGAAGTCTGGGCTTGATTGTATCTGTAAGATTTTTGTTTTTGAGAAAATGCCTCTCCTTTGTAGATTTATTAAGTTGATGCAAATATTCTGTCTCTTTACGTCCCCCTCCTGTCTCGTGAGTGCATCGGCAGTTACCATTTCTTTTCCAGGTTTATATTTTATTATGAACTCGTACTGTTGTATTAACAAAGTCCAACGATAAATGCGACTGTTATTAAGTTTGCAGCTCATGATGTTGACTAAGGCTTTGTGATCCGTTTCTAATACGAATGACTTTCCTATCAGATAATATCTGAGTTTCGTTAACGCAAATACGATAGCAAGCATTTCCTTCTCGGAAATCGTGTATCGAATCTCGCATGTTTTCAAGGTGCGTGATATAAAATAAATAGGAATTTCTTGATCGTCTTTCATTTGTACTAGCTCTGCTGCAATTGTCTTGTGTGAAGCATCTGTTCGCACAACAAATGGTAGAGTAAAATCTGGGTGATGTAAACGGAGATTTTCTACAAAGTTTTCTTTTAAAGTGGTGAAGCATAATTCGCATTCAGCCATCCAGTTCCATTTCTTCCCCTTCTTGATTAGTTCCAACAAGGGTAACGTTTTCTCGCTATAGTTTGAGACAAATTTCCTATAATAATTTAACACTCCTAAAAAATTTCTTAACGTTTTTAAATTCTTCGGTCTCGCATACTCCTGAATGATATCTAACCGTGTCGGGTCTAATAAAATGTTATTCTGATTAATCACATATCCTAGATAGTTAATCTCATGTCTAAAGAATTGACATTTCGCTAAGTTAAGTTTCATACCATGAGTTTTTAAAGTGTTAAGGATAATGTTAATATGTTGTAGGTGTTGTTCCACAGTTTCGGAAAATATAATAATGTCGTCTAGGTAATGCAAAGCGAATTCATCATATCGGTCTAGTATACGATGTAGAAAACGTATCAGAGCGGCTGGTGATGTCTTTAAACCAAATGGACATACCCTAAACTGATATACTATTCCATTCACTAAGAAACCACAGTATTTCCTGGATTCCGGTTCTAAGTTTATTAACCAAAAAGCATTCTTTAAGTCTAATTTACTATAAATTTGTTTACTTCCGCATTTCGTTAATAAGATGTCTATGTTTTGCGGCATCTCGAATTCTGGCTTAATTCGTTTGTTCAGAGCTCTAGCGTCTAAGCATATTCTTAATGATAGGTCTTTTTTTTGAACTATTACAATGGGATTAATAAAATATGTGTTCGATCTCTCAATAATTCCGGATTGTTCTAATCCCTCTAATTCTAAACTAACTTTCTGTTGGTAGTAGTACGGAATCGGGTAATTCTTACTTATTAATGGGCAGTCATTGTCAATATTAATTGGATGTTCATATCCTTTTGCAAAAACAATATCGTTATTAATTAAAGTGATGTTTTCGTTTAAAATGTTAATTAATTGCGGTACGACGTTTGTATAAGGTATTTCTTGTTTATCAATTATATTCGTTATATCATTCTTATCATTTATAATGTCAGTTGTCTGTAAATCCTCCTTAGTCTTGACCTCTTCTTCGCCCTCGTAACTATCTAACGTTCCTAACAAATCTGGCCTATTATTCACTCCTATATATTCATTATTTATAATATTATCATTTCCAACTCTATCAATAAACCTTTCTTCTGCTCTCCTATAGTACGGTACATTATATTCTAATAAATTATTTATTACAACTGCTAAAACTTCTCTCTTATAAGTATTATATTCGTGCACTTCCTCTACGGACAAATGTTTATTAAATGTTAAATTGTTCTTTCCAATTGATAAAATACCTTTTTCAAAATTCAATATCATTTTCAACCTGTTGATATTGTCTATACCCAATATACAGTCATATTGTAACTTCTCTATTACGTAACAGTGAATTAAATAACCGATTTCGTTTATTCTTATTTCGGTATTGAGTTGCTTGGTGACAGTGCCCATCTTTCTTCCATTTGCGGTAACTATGTCGGTACCCTTAGTTTTAACAACGTGTTGTTCGTATCCCTTTATTTGTTTTGCCAGATCTTCTCTAACTAATGTAATCTCGGCTCCGGTGTCGATTAAACAATTTAATTTTATGTTGCTGAATTGTAAAATAATAATGGGTAGAGAATATACTTCATTCACGGCGTCCCCTGCGTCTTCTATGTTTATGAATTCCTCCGGTGATTGGTAAAATTTTATATTTTGTAACTTCCAGAACATGTTATAGCCGTTATCATTATTTGTCTTGTTTATTATACCTCAGTTATCTTTGTTTGGTAATGTGTTCTCTTTTCTTTATTAAATTGTGTTTATCATATCTGTGTTTATGTTTAATAATTGTGCATTTAGTTTAGTTTATGTATAATTATCAGTCATTAATAAATCGTATCCCCATCTTAGCTTAGGTCGTCTTCGTATTTATAGGACACCGAGCTTCTATTATCCTATATTAAACTGTTAATTTTTCGTCGACGTACCTTTGGTATTACCATGCCATTACCGTGGTATAAAAATATCACGTGGCTTCGGCCTCGTGTTATATGAATGTTTTTTATGATGAGTATCATATTTAGGATATTGTAGGTATTAAAATATTTGTAAGTAATTATATGGGTTATAGTACCTTCTATATTCAGTACATTATTAATGTCTGTATATGTAACTATGTATTGTAAAGTTCGACTAGTGTTTCGGGGGTAAATATTATTTATATGTGTGTTGTTGGTTGTATATGTGAGATGCAAATTTTCTATTATAGATATGTTAAGCTTATTTCTTTCCGTCGTTAGTATTTTAAAAGTATTATACTCCTGAGTATTGTTTGTTAGAAAATTGTGATAGGCTTTATCTTTTATTAGACAGTGATTGTGTAAATTCGTTTTATGTTGGTGTTTGAGCGGTTCGTTAAACTTTTGGTTGTGTATGATTTTAGTTGCATTTTTGTCATGTGTATTGTTAATTCTTATGTTAACTTGTTGGTCTAATTCTGGTTTAAGTTGGTCTAATTCTGGTTTATTGGTCTCGTATTTTTGATTTATATTGGTTATTAATTTTTCATTAAACGCATCTAATTTTTGTTTCATCCTCTCTTCCATGGCTTTTTGCGTTGCGGTTATTTCAGCAAGTTGTACGTCGATATCCCCCTTGAATGTATTAAGTTTCATTTCTATGTTTGTGTTGTTTAATTCTATTTTTTTATTTATATTAATTAGGTTAACTTCTAACCTCGTCGTAAGTTCGTTATTTAAGTTATTTAAATCTTGTTTTAGCTCGCGATTATTAGTATCCAGTTTGTTGTTAGTGTTATCTAGTTTGTTGTTAAGATCTTTATTGGCAGTGTTCATGTCTTGATTATTAGTATCTAATTTGGTATTTAAATCTTTGTTGTTGGTGTCCAATTTGGTATTTAAATCTTTATTTGAATTATTTATATCTTGTTTTAATTCTTGGTTATTAGTATCTAATTTGGTATTTAATTCTTGCATTTGTGCCATTAACATATTGAACATGTCCATGAATTTACTGTCAGGCGAAACACTGGCTTCTCCTGAAACGGACGGTTGCGGTACTGTAATGTCCCCCTGGTCACTCCGGTCTTCTTCTACTGCGTCTTTCGGGGTCTTAGCTCTGTGTCTTGTATCCATTTTAGAGAATATTTACTTAGTTTGTAAGTTATATTAGTGTTTGTACAGGTAGTTGTAATTATCTTGTTAAGATTTTGGTTGTAAAATATTATTGTTTATAGTGTTATTAGATTTAATGTACACACGTAAATGCAATGACAAATAACAAAATATATGTATATAAAAGAAATATGAGTCTGCACTTTAATATTTCCCTGTAACAACCTTTTGAATATCTTACCGATGGTCTCGAATACAGCAATCCCCTGATATGCAAAACTGTGTTCTCTCTCTGAAGTTCCACAAAGACAAAATAACAAATACATAAACAAATAGTACAGTATGGTAAATGCGAATACAACGGTTCTCCTTGGGTTTTTTTATTAATTCTTTGTGCCACGAAACTTTGTTACTTGAGAAAGTGTTCCTTCTTAATATACTTGACAATAGAGTGACTTTTTATTGAAATGTGGAGTAGAAGTACGCCCCAAAACGTTAGGGTGCCAAATGTAACATTTCTAAATTGGTTAATATTTAAGAATGTTTATTATCGTTATAAAGGCCCCAAAAGTTGGGCTGACAAATGTAATGTGTCAGAGTCGTTAATATATATATAAAATGTTCATTATATGAGGTTATATTTATGAACGCCCCAAAACGTTGGGCTCTATATGTAATGTGTCAATGGACGTTATAATATATATGTGTATATAAAAATGAATGAATGTTATATAACTGTGAATTGTTGTATAAGAAAATGTTATAAAAAGTGATATACAATTCAAATCGGGCTCGTTCAATACTTATCTGTTTTTTGTTATTTTCGTCGTCGGCTAGCTTCTTTAATTTCTTCAGGGTTAAGGTAGGTTCACCTCTCTCCACTTTGACTTTATGTACGTAGTTTACTTTTTAGTTGGGATCGGAACAATATCTCAAGTATATTACAAAGAAAACCAAAGTAAAATATTGACAATTAACTTTATTAATAAAAAATTATCTAGCAAAGTTTGGAATTTATATTAACAATTTTCGTGACACACAAATAACAATACGGGAGACACACTCAACGGTTGGTATTCTTATAGTCTAACAATATGGTGTACGACAAGTGCAATTAGGTGTTGTTTTATTAAAAGAGTTTATAAAAGTAACATAGAATCAAGTTTTTAAAATTATAAACAGTGGATTCTAATATTTAAATAAGTGGAATAAAAATTACAGTGATATAATATCGGTGAAAGCAAAGTAAATAGTTAGTTATGGAATAAACAAAGAAAATTCTAGAAAAGTATATGAGCAAGTAAAAATGGCGCGTAAAATATTGTTAAAGTTAGCAAAAACCTGAGTCTTCGGATATAGCTTCCGTTGCTTCCTGCTCCTGTGTTCTGCTGGTTTTCACAACGGGAAACTGGATAATATTTCTGCGATGGTCCCTCGGGATGACTTGAGTTTTTTAGAAATCTCCAAGTCCGACGGCGGCTTGCTCGGATGACCGGTTTCGAGCGTACCAAGATGCTGGTCGTTGCACGGTGAAACTTATGGCGGGTAATTAACGTATTGAAACTTTAAAAATTCGTAGTTCTTGAACTAATTGGTCGGCAGATGGTAAACTTTGTCTACAGGTAGATCGTAGGTGTGAGTAACGTTGTGTAGACTCAAAACTCTCCAGAACTTAATAATTTCACCAATTTGTTTTAATTAATTCGGAGCACAAAAAGCGTGACCTCTCACTGTGACGACTAATTACCGACGCTTACTTTTTCACTTGTTTTTAATTGCATAACTTTCCGCAAAATCGCCCCCTTCTTTACTTGTATTATCTTTTCGAATATTATTATTTTAGACATTTTTACAGAGTAAAACAGTAAAAAAAATTACAATTTGATTTATAAAATAACTTTGGTTGAATAACATATGTTTATGTGTTTACAAACACTCTGGCAATATCGGTTTATTTTCGGGTTATTGCACCGTTAGAATTGTGGGCGGGGCTTAATTGTTCAAATACATTTGAAAATAAATACGTTACATTTGTTTGAATAAACACGCGTTGAATATTAATTTGAATAAAAAAAATTGAAAGTAAACATTTTAAAAAAATAGAAAAATAAGTTAATTATTTCAAAGCAAGTTTGTCGTCAAAATAACGTATTTATACCTTGAATCAATCTTTCCCCTTCTTGGTATTGAAGTACATATTAGATATAAATATTATGGTTACAAGTATTCTTTGTTTCTTTCAGAGAAAAGAAACCCTTCTTGCAATGCCTCAATATATATATATATATATATATATATATATATATATATATATATATATATATAAGAATTAAAATTTATTTCTTACCTATTTTATTGGCCGTGTTCTAATATTAAAATAAAAGACATTTTCTTGGTTTAGCGACCTTTAATGAATTTCAGTTTTTTCTACGTCGTTTCGACTTTTTTAATATAATTAAGTCTTTTTCAAGTGATTAGAACTAAAAAATTAATACAACGCAAGGTAAGAAATATATTTACAATTTGTATGAATGAATTAAAATTAAAATAATAATTAAAGTAAGGAAAATTAAAGAATACAAAACTCACCAATTTATTTCGAGTTAAAACACATATTTTGTGTAATATGTATGGTTCGGACATGTCGATCTTTTTTGGGTCGATCTGCCTTTCTCGGAATATTTAGTGTAACTAAATGTCTTGGTGCAGAAATGAAATTGTTTATTTTGTTTTAAAATTAGTTTGGTCAGGCCATGTGTTTGGGAAAATACAGTATATTTACATTGGGAAATTTTTTTTTTTTGTGTGGTTGGGGTTGTCTTTTATTGTTTAATGAGCGGATAATAAAGTTTAGAAAGGCCATCAATCTCGTTTCGATCGTTGATTGTTTTGTTGTTTTTGAATATATGAATCATTTCTAAGACCTCCCTAGCCTTTGTATTTTTTTGTTTGGTTATTATTTTTGTATTTTCAAAATCAAAATTATGTTTTAATGTTATCTGGTGTTTTTTTAAAGCTGTCTGATTTTTTGCGTATTTGTGTCCTTTTAATCCTTCCTGTAGTAATTGTTTTGTTTGGCCTATGTATACTTTGTCACAGTCTTTGCAGGGTGTTATATATTGTATGTGATTGTTTAAGTGTTGGTATTGAGTCTTTTAGTTTTGTGTGTAGGAATTTTAGGTTTTTTCCGCTTTGATGTGCTATTTTAAAATTAAATGGTTCAACTACATTGTTTAGTTTTTCGGATAATCCAGTTATATAGGGTGTAGGGATATATGTTAATTCATTGGTTGTTTTATTTATATTTTCGCATTTAGTTTTGTTATATATTTTATTAAGTCTATGTTTTATAATGTTTTGTATAAATTGTGGTGGATAATTGTTTTCTGTTAAAATTGTTTTTACTTTTTTCAGTATTGTTGGTCTGAAAACTGGATATTTGTAACATATTTATATAAAAAAAGTCGAAACGTCGTAGAAAAAACTGAAATTCATTAAAGGTCGCTAAACCAAGAAAATGTCTCTAATTTTAACATATGTTTCTTTTTACACACATTCAATAATGTTTTTTAAATTCTACATTTATAAAATAAAGGCACTAAATTAAATTTACTGGAAAACTTACAAGCTAATAAAGTAAAATGATCACAAATTTTACCCAATGATCAGTTCGATTTAAATAACTCACCTTTGTTAAATTTATTCATTTAAAGCGACCGATTTTAGACAATAATAGAAAGTAACTTTTAGTTTATTAAAAAAAATTATTTGTAAACATATTTCTCTATAGTATAACAGTAAGGGCTGACGAGATGAGTAGTATATTTTTACTAGAATATTTGTGTACATTCTCACATTTTAAAGACCCTGGAAAATAATATCGACCTTTTTGTATTTATGTATACCAATGTTAGTTTCTAACTTGCCTAACTTGTCCATACCTAACGAAACCACCGTGTTGGCGAAACCATTGTCGTTTTATAAAAAGTGAATATTTAAACTATTAGTTTTATTTCTATTTTAAATAAGGAAACAACATGAAATAAGAATAAAAGACACTGAATTACAGCAAGTATAAAAACTTCAGAGCTAGGCACAATAAAATACAGACAGAACGCAAAGGCCAAATCTACTGAATAGCTTTTCAACAGTATACAATGTTTTGAGGAAATCAATATTGTATTTGATGATGTTTATTAGCTACCGTAAAGTGGTGATACAATATAATTTTAACTTGGTCATGATTGAAGAGGACAGGGTATTACTGTAAAGAGCAACCCTAAAGATTAGTTGACGCACGCAAGTCTCTTTGCTGTTAAATTCCCCACAATTTGACTTTAGTTCAAAAAGTAGACCATTTAATATGATGCAAGTCTACACTTAATCGCCTTGCCAATAGATCTTCTCTTCTAATCTACAATATCACTACAACTGATGGAACATCCGTATACCACTATGATCCAGAAAAAAAGTAACAATCGGCAGAATAGATTTTTGAAAATGAGTCGACTCTAACAAATGGAAGACTGTCATACAGAATATTAAAATTACAGATTGTTTGCCACAAGTTCTCTAAAGTATCCGCGAAAATCCCTCGAGAAGAAGGATCATCTCGAATTGCAATAACGTTCTAGCTCATACTGCTGCTTGAGCGATTGACAACTAATATCCAAATCTATAAAATAATGTTCGTCCTATAATTTATATCTGGCATCTAATGGTTTATGTAAAAGATAAATTACAGGATCTACGTTTTACAATGGCGGAAGAAGCAATAAGGAAGTTGCAGATTTTTTCTATTTATTATATACATATAGTATAGAAAACTGGGATTAATTTGATATATAATAAACTAAAATTCATTCATTATTTTCCAAAAAATTTAAAAAAAAACGAATTTTATTTTAAATTAAGCTGAGACGCGCCCGCTCTTCTAACAAATATATGTGACGTCATCCGGTAGTAAACAGGATTTTGTTTGAATAGTTGATATGTGCTAGACCACGTTCGATATCCACTTTTTTTTGTTAGTTCAGCAGTGTTATCGGCTAACTAATCGAATTTAAAATTTTAAACAAAGTGAAAGTTTTTAAATACTGTAATAGTGAAAAAGAACAATTTTATACAATAAAATGGCAGAAAATAAGTCCCAATCTTACAAATATTGTGTAGTGCCCATGTGTAATAACACAACAGTAACTACTCCCAGCAAATTATTTTTTTCCGTCCCGAGACATGAATGTGTAAGAAGAAAGTGGTGTAAGTTAATGAGAAGAGATCAGTTTAAAAGCAGCCAAAGCAGACTTCATTGCTGTGAAGATCATTTTAATGTATGTAAAATAATACATACCTACTCTTCAGAAATAAATTTGTAATTTTTTTTAGTTGGAAGAGGATATGTCAAATTTCCTAGAATGTAAGATGATGAAGGCAAATCCTAGATTTAAAGTAGATGTTGTACCCCATAAATTTTAGTGCCAAAAACCCGAACCTGCACTAAGTATAGAAAGAAAATATATGGTAAAAAAACGCAAATTGGAATTACTTGAAGAAGCGCACGCTGAGATCTCCCTGATACAAGAAATAAATGATTCCTTTGCAATTTTTAATGCTAGCAGAATTTTTAAACGAACTGTTCCTGTTATTGCAAAATATGTGAAACAATTAACTTATTGGCCTGAAAAGTCACAGATATTTTATTATTTACCGATACCTTTCAGAGCCAGATATAATAATGTTGTATTCATAATTGACTGTTTTGAAATCGAAATAGAAAAACCTAGCAATGCTCTCCATCAGTCCTTGACTTGGTCACAGTACAAAAATTGTAATACGTTGAAGTACTTAATTTCTTGTACGCCAGATGGTTTAGTAAATTATATTTTGAAAGGTTATGGTGGTCGTGCTACTGATGCAATAATAGTGGAAGACTCAATATTTAAATCAGTTACCATCTGGATCAGATGTAATGGCTGACAGAGCATTTAAAATATTTCGCACCTTTTAAAACAACAGGGTTGTCAGCTTATTCGACCTCCATCTGTTTCTGCCTCAGAGCAAAGTTCAAAAGAAGATGTTAAGCTTCCAAGAGAATTGCTGCATTAAGAATACATGTTGAATGTGTTATTGGAAGATTGAGGGAATTTAGTATGCTGCAGCCACATGTGCGTGTAGATAATCACTTAATCCAATATTTAGACAATATTATTAAAATAGCTTGCGGTGTTATAAACTGACAAGATCACCTTATCAAGATCCAAATTTAAAAAATATATGAATAAATGTCCATTATTAAAATTGATTAGGTTATTCTGAAACATTACCAAATGTTTCCTTTTCATACTTGTAACTAGGTTATCATTTTCTTATATTTTGAATACAGATTAAATTGTTTCTCTAAGCGGCTATGAATTTGTGTATTGTTAATTTACTATTATTTTTATGAAATTTAATGTATATGTATTATTTTATAATAAACTACTTGTTATACTTACAAATTTTATTTTCATTTTAAAGAAACAATAGAAATATGTATTCGGCATATGAAAAAAAGGTTTACTTCTCAAAATTTTTATAATGTTAACAACAAAAGTCTTATATTTATGAAATAATTTACATTGTAATAGTATGCATACATTTATTAAAGGATAAGTATAAGGTACAAATGTACAAATTAGAAAAACAAGCATCTATTATATCAATTAATTTACAAAAAATTATAGTATAGAGCATTTTATTTTGTCAAAACAGGAAGGATACACTTTTTCCAAAAATTCTGAAATTTTCATAACCGTATCACTGCAATATTCTTTGTCAAAATGTACATAATTTATAGTAACATTATTAGTTTCTTCAAAATCATGATGCGCTGCACAAAATATTGCTTTTAATTTCTTTTTGCAAAACATTTGCAACTGAAGCTGTGCTAAATATTTTGCTGTAACTTTGTTATCTTTTCTAATATATTTACTAAAACTATTTGCAGAAGAAGGACATTTATCTTCAATGATACTGAATCAGGAGAGGCACCAAGAAATGGACATTGCTTATTTAGCATTAATTCACATGGCTGAAATATTATTTTGATACTACATCTACCAGCATACGACCTCTTTTCATTGCAAAAGTATCTTTCAATTTAGAGGCACCTAAAATACCTTCTACTACACAGCCATCAATCTTTTTGCTGTGAAGGACAGCATATGCATTTGAGGCTTTTACACGAGCATATCTTAGCTCGTTCCATAATGGGTTATTTGACTGGCCAATAGTTTCTATACAGGCTTTTTCACAAAGCTCCTCTGACAGATATTGTTTGCAAAATATTTCAAAGTCTAAAACATCTGGTACACTACAAGAGGATCTGTATTTTGATAAAAGATAGTGTAGTGACAATGTTTCTACATCAGAAAAAACTTTGAAATATTTTGTTAAAACTGTATTCATCCTTCCTACATCTTTGCTGTATTTCACTATAGTTTGCAAAAATGTAATATCGGATTCTTCATCTTCTGACACTGATTCACCCATTTCGCAGGCTTTAATAAATTTGACTGATGTTCCTACTGTCGATAGGACTGTTTTTTTCCAGTAGCACAGAACTGATGTAGTTGATGGTTCTTCACTTCTTCGATGCACCCATGCCAGGAATGCAATCGTATGTTTACATCCACCTGAACAGACAACACAACTAATACTAACTAGCTTGAAATACAATTGAAATTACCTACCTTGTGATGCAGCACAACCCTCACAAGTTACGGATTCTACAATACCATCAGCTTCATTACAAACAATTGTAACTGGATAAGGTTTTGCCTTTATTTAATGTTCAGCAGTTATCTTTCCTTTTATAATGCATTTATTTTCATCTCTTTTTAACTGCACATATCCTATTGCACTGTCGCCATAGTTTTCTCTTGTAGATCTAGAATAAAATTGATAATTGTATATAAATGATAGGAATATATTTAAATTGTATTTGATCTACCACGTCCTACTAATTTCAAAGACCAAATTAATTGTTGAGTATAAATTATTCCCAGGTTATATTTACTAAAATATCTACTTAAAAATTAACTTACCAATATTCAGAGATATATAATATATTAGGGAAGAATACATACCTTTCAACTTTAACAATCTTGATTTCTGCACTAATAAAATTAGAATTGCTTCCAAAAAATTCTGCCATCATTATTAAGTCAATTATCGGTAAATTATCCGACTTTGTTTGAATAAAATTGGATTCCATGAAGAAAAATAATATAGTTATAATATGACAATAGAAAATACTCAATTGTAACAACGTGT
The DNA here is from genome assembly GCA_935421215.2 of Melolontha melolontha. Classification (NCBI taxonomy): domain Eukaryota; kingdom Metazoa; phylum Arthropoda; class Insecta; order Coleoptera; family Scarabaeidae; genus Melolontha; species Melolontha melolontha. The sequence continues at coordinate 89,211,788 of OW285242.1, read as the reverse complement.
AGTCGAATGTCGATCATAATCTGTTTACTACCGAATGACGTCACACCAATCACCGACGCGTTTGGTGTCACGTGATTCCTGGCTGGTTTTATCCAATTTTTAAAGGCCTCTGTATATTAAAAACAATTTTTTTTAAAGTTATTTTTTTAAAATTGCGCATGAATCTTTCAAAATATTTCCTAACAGAACTTTACACTGCATTTAAAATTTTATGCAACTTCCCTATTGATCTGTATATTGATATATTGATGCAAGGAAGAACAATGTGTGATACAATTTATATTATTTTGACAAATAAAGACTGGATACTGAATACTGAAAGATGAAAGATAATATAACGCGAAAAGATTAGAAATATTTTTCGAAGATTGGATTTCGCGGATGTAAAAATGTATTGATTGGAATACTTAGAAAACTTATTAATCGTTTTGTCAAGAAATTATGTACTACTTTATTAGGCTAAACAGAAAAACGAATAGTTTTAGTATACGAAATTAAAACTTTTGAAAGAAATTACTCGGCTACATCACAGTGGAGCCTTTTATTTTACAAATCTGCCTTCATTCGGCGGTTGCGTTTTCATTAATAAATAGTATTTTTAACTTAAATACAAATACCAGTACTGGATTGTTTATTCTTGGTCCATTTCGTAACTGTACGCTTGGACTTAATTATTTTTTTTTATGGCTGTCGCTTGGTCAAATGATAATTTCAGAAAATGGAATATTCTCTATAAATGTATGCCGCCTTAGCGGTGTAATATTTTTAATATTTGTAATTGAAATACCACTTTAAAGTTTGCTTATGGAGATATCGACAAACCACAAACTTATTTTATCGAACACAATTGCAATGTCAATATTGAATATGCAAAACTTATCTATTCACTGCGCGCGGAAAGCATAATGAATAACTGCCATGTAATCAGAGATTCGCAAAAGCTTTCCCGGCGAGAGCGTGCGGACAACAGCTAACAGCTGTTGTCGTATTTTGGATTCACACCCGGTGAGCGTACGAGCAAACATTATCATCCGGACAAATCTCCAATTAAGTACGGACAAACATGAGTACGGCATACGTTTTTCGGAAAATCCAACGGCGAACCTAGATAACCGGAAAAATTAATGTCAGGCTCGTTAAATCGATGCGATGATGTGTCGACGCTAGTAGCTATGTTTATTCCTAATGTTTCAAAGTTCTAACGCACCCTTCGGGTAGCGGAGGCTTTTAATTGTTTAATCTGGTACCTCGAGTGCGATAGTGGGGCGACGAATATTTGTGGTAATTGAAGGATAACCTCTCATAGAGTAATTTGGGTAATAAGTTTTAATATGGTTAGTGGTGGAATATGCCTGGTAAATTCAACAATTATTGTTATTATAATTCATTCATTAATGTGTTTTCTATATTATATATATATATATATATATATATATATATATATATATATATTTTGTGGTAGGTCAAGCCTACACATAAGGATTTCCGAGAATCATGAAATACAGATCGTTTAAAGCTAAAATGTTAATATTAGAACTTAAGATATATTAGGAACTGCATTTTCACCTGTCACATCAATAAAGTTAATTTCGCGTTTTTAATTGTTCAAATTTAAATCTCATATTTATTTATTTACATGTACTCATTTGCCAAAGTCATTTTATTTCAATATTTTATGTTACCGAAGATTTTTAACTTAATTGATTGATAATTAATGTCGCCTATTTTTTAGGAAAAACTGTACAGATTCAAATCTGTATATAGCGGGAAATATCCCAATTAAAAATAGGCATAAAATGAAACTTTTAACATTCCAGTGACAATTATTTATATAATAAAACAAAATATATAATTTTTGTAAAACATAAAAACGATAAGCGTTAATAAATTATTACTTTAATTTATATTTTTAACGAGATTAAATGAATACATACAAGAAGTACGAATGAGAAGCCAGCATTCAAACAAAAGGATAGTTGGCGTCATGTTGTTGAAATTCCTAAAACACGCCGACGTATTAAAAGAGTGCCGCTCTGAAATTTAGAAAAAAACATTAATTAAAGTATTAAAATCATACTACAAGTATATTCAACACATCACCAACTTACCAAGCACCTTTCTACGTATTTTCCGTATCCACAAACCTTCCAGTCCGTATAAAAACGAAATTAGCATTTTCCCGGGAACACCATCCGAACGAACGGAAGCAATCACAGGACGCCGTCAGAAAGCCCGCTGTCCGAGTCCTGCATCCCGAATTCTGGAATTTCAAACGAACACCTAACCTCCTGAATCAAACCTGTTTCCATTTTGAGTATTGTTTATTTATTTCTCCTAAAAAATTTTTAAATATTTTGAATAAGTTTATTTTATAAAAACACTATCGTAGATATTACTATAGGTATGCCTAATAGGTTAATTTACACTTAGAACACTTTTAAAGAATTAAAAGAATACAGTTCCTTTGATTTTAGTTTAAAATAGTTCAAGTTAGATAAATAAATTTAGATCGTTATCATTTAATATCATAACTTAACCTAGATATTATTGAATTCAAATGATCACGTGACTTTATGCAAATTAATATCAATACTATTATCATGTCAACCACTTACCTGATTAATTGATACTTCTATTAAACCATTTACATTAGACCATTACTCTCTCGTTTTATCTAGTAGATTTTACATCCAGAATATTCAATTATTTTATAACTTAATTATTATTTATATATATATTCTATTTGAGTACCGATCCCGCAAAACTATTATCTTTTCATAGCACAAATTAGAGTCTCAATTGTTCTGCTAGCCGGACATATAACACAAAATTACTCTTAAGAAATAAACAATAAGAGTTTGTACGAGGAAAAAGCTGTATAGGTTAAATATATATCGTTTATGTACGTTTGTTTACAATTTGAATTATACGCAGGCGACAACTATAACGTTTTAAACACGGCTCCATCTTTAGGTAATATTTGTAACCACACTTGGAGATATAATTAGAATTATTTAAAATTACCATACCCATTAATTTACAACTGATAGATGGTTTTAACGTAATATTCATCTGCATTTGTATTAATACACCTTCTCAGTTTTTCATTAATTGTCAGCCCAACGTAGGGGCTGTTATTATCAGCTTTTCATCTATATATATATATATATATATATATATATATATATATATATATACATATATATAAGGTTCATTTTTCTTGAAATTCGGTTTACTGATAAATTATTCTTTAAATAAAAAACTTATTTCAACGTTTCGACGTTTATTGTCTTTTTCGGAAACATATTGGTTTGGCTACTAGGTGTACAAACAAAAATTAAAAATATGGTATTTATGTATGTTGTATGGTACTTATAATTTTAATGTATTTACTACTGTTTTAGTAAATATAAAATGTAGACTGAGTTTACACATACTGACTTTAAAACTACCTGCTTGCTACATGTGTTTATTTTATATTTTTCCGTTTACCCCAGCATATGATTTAATATTTTTAACGTCATGCGAGTGGGTTTAAAATAGTTGAGTGTTGATATTGAAATTAAAATGATATTTATTTATAATATAGAAAAATACAATTCTGATAAATTTGCAATTTCATTATGATCGTTTACGACGTTTTTTTAATGTTTTTTAATGTGAATTAGTTCTAATACTGATCTAGCTTTGTAATTTTTCTCTGTTTGGATTATTTTAACATCTTTGTAATTGAAGGTGTGACTATTTTTGTTATCGTATTTTTTTAAAGCTATGATACTTATTGCATATTTGTGACCATTGATTCTCTTTTAAATGTTATTTTGTTTGATCCATATAAACGCCACTACAATCATTACATGGTATGCTATAAACTACGTGTGACTTTTTTTCCGTTGAAATGGCTGCTTTTAATTTTGTTTTGGTGTTATTATGATTTTTGTGAGCCATGTGTATATCATATTTTTCGAAAAAGCACTTGTTTAGTCTTTCAGATAGATGAGGAACATACGGTATTGATCAATATTTTTTCGGTGTGTTTGTTTGTTCATTTACTGTGTATTGTTGGTGATTATACATTTTTTGCACCTTTGTTTTACTATTATATTATATAAACTTAGTTTATAAAACATAAAACTTTTTAATTGTATTAAATAAAGATAATTAATTATTTACCAAGTTAACCATATATATATAGATAATTATTTCGTGGCCTTTGTATGTTATGGTAAATTCAATTTGTTGGCGATTTAAGGTCTGGTTTTACTTCAAAATGTATATATTTAAAACAATTCTACATGTTTCGGCAAATGATGCCTTTTTCAAGGAATGTAAAATATAAAAAATATTATTATTATTATTTATATTTTATATTCCTTGAAAAAGGCATCATTTGCCGAAACATGTAGAATTGTTTTAAATATACACATTTTGAAGTAAGACCAGGCCTTACGCCAAGAAATTGAATTTACCATATATATATATATATATATATATATATATATATATATATATATATATATATGGTAAACCTAATCAGTAGGCGATTAAAGGTCTGTATATTACTTCAAAATATATGTATTTAAAAAAAACTCTACATGTTTCGGCTGTGTACGCCTTTATCAAGAGAATACAAAATATGAATGACAGGATATAAATGTCAAGTAATTAAGTTGCTATGGTTTAAATTATTCAAAGATACATTCTAGTAATAATAATAAATCATGCCTTAGTATTCCAAAAAATAGATAACAAGATGTGAAAATATGTGTTGTTCGCTGCTAGCAATTTGTGTCTCCTTCTGGGTATGAACTTGTGTGTTGGTTGCTGCTGGCAGCTTGCGTCTCTCTATGGGTGTGTGGTTTTGTGAGAGCGTAAGCGTAGGGTTTTGTATGTCGGTGCGTTCGTGCGTGTGTTTAGTGATCGGTCGCATGAATTTAGAGAGGTCGGATAACCAGCCGTTGCGTAGGGCCGCCAACCCTTTCCCGACAACTTCTTTACAATTCCGTGCAGTACTTCGACGGTCTGACCCCCGCCCCAACGAGGCAAGGCGCAGACAGGCGAAGCGCACCCTGTACGGGGTTGCTCATCGCAACTAAGGGAACACTCTTAGTGGCTACCTCGGTCGACGATGGTCACACTTGTGCCATCTTAACGTTTTCCGCCAATGCGGGGGCATAGCACACACGTCGAACGTGTGTGTGCTGTTAACGGCAGCCTAGCCAGGTTGTCGCCCAGGACCGGTCCTAGTGGTGTGTGCATTGCGCGGCGACGAGATAGCGCCGCGTAGCATGGTTCCTCACTCTTGCTGGAAAGGCGGAATGGCACCTGACTGCCCAACGGGCAGACCCCCCTAGAGTTTTGTAGCGCATATGCTAGGCTACAACCCAGTAGAGGACCACATCAGCAAAAAACAGAAAACAGGGATAGGCAGGGAAAAGTAAGACATGAGTTATTATTACGTATGCGCCCGTGGAGCGACTTAAGATGCAAAGTTGTCGGCATTCGCTCATATATATATATATATATATATAATATTTTCGTGACCTTGGTATGATATGGTAAACTTAATAAGTCGGCGATTAAAGATCTGGTTTATTACTTCAAAGTATATATATTTAAAACAACCCTACATGTTTCGGCAATGATGCCTTTGTCAAGGATATAAAAAATATAAATGACAGAATATAAATTTATTTCCTTGACAAAGCCATCATTGCCGAAACATGTAGGGTTGTTTTAAATATATATACTTTGAAGTAATAAACCAGACCTTTAATCGCCGACTTATTAAGTTTACTATATATATATATATATATATATATATATATATATATATATATATATATATTTAGTGTTAATAAGAATTAAAATTGATTTCTTATTTATTTTATTGGCCGTGTCATAATATTAAAATAATAGACTTTTTCTTGGTTTAGCGACCTTTAATGAATTTCAGTTTTTTACTACGACGTTCCGACTTTTTTATTATTAAGTCTTTTTCATGTGATTAGAACTAAAAAATTAATACAAAGAAAGGTAAGAAATATATTTACATTTGTATGAAGGAATTAAAATTAAAATAATAATTAAAGTAAGGAAAATTAAAGGATACAAAACTCACCAATTTATAATCAACAAATTTCAATAAAATAAGTACATTTTGTGTGATTAAAAATTATGTACAGTTAGAATTGTTACTTAGCGACATCTATTAGCAGTTCACTTAAGTTTAGTATATACAGTATGTAAATTTATTTATGTTAATAAGTTTTCTTTATTAAATGTTAATTTTTTTAATATATATATTTTTATAAAAAGACTTGTTGCCTCGATGATTTTCCCTGAATCCTAAATCCAAAAAGACCTGAAATATATTTTTCAAAATACTAATCAAAATATAAATATCTGCTATCGCATTTGGTGTAATCGGTCAATAAAACCTGTAGAAAGTAACGAGGAAAGAAGTGTATAATAAATAATAATGACATATTTAAGCAATAGTGCAATTTTAAAGATTGATTTTGACAGCTAAATGAATCATAAAAAGTATAAATGTAAAATATCTTTAACTATCAAGTCAGACTTTCTAAATTTACTCGAAAATTCATAAAAAAATTCATTATTTCATTTTATTCGTTAATATCAGCTATTTGTTAGCACATTACTTGATCATTTATGATTTTTAAAAAAAGGGTAAAATAATTAGTTAGTTGACATAACAGTACTTTTTAAAAATTAAAGGGCGAGAGAAGAATTTTACTAGGTGTATGATTTATAATCAACCAATATTTGTATTGTAATAGAATGTACATGTAAAATCTTAACATTAATTTGGGCAAATATTGAAATAATAATAATAATTAATTTATTGATGACTAACTAATAAATTATTGATAATTTACATATAAAATTATGAAATAATCCAGATTTTAAATAAAATACACAGACAAAGGACAACGACGGGGTTTACACACGAGGATAGTAAATATAGAAGCGGCGCTTAGTAAGTATTAATTCGGCTCTACAATTATCTTAGAAAAAAAGTATTCAAACGATATAAATACCTCACTTATTAACATCCTCGAAAAAAGTCAACTCTCTGATAACACACAGAAGAATTTTCCAAATACTATATCCCTTATTGAGGTTAGAAAAGCCACTTTCTCCAGCGACCTGTATTCATCTAGGAAATCCTTCCCGAATCCTAATAGAAATCTGTTTTGTATATAGAAAATATTATATAGAACTTCAAGACACCTTTAAAGCTTCCCACAAACCTTTTCCATCATCAGGTATTGTAATAAATCTATAACGTTTACCTTTATACCTAAAATCGAATAAAATGCGTAAAAGCAGATTATTTCAGTATTTTCCATGTTAAATATCTAAATTGATTATATTTTTAATGTTAACTAATACTTACCATAAGTAATTTTAAGTTTCATAACAAAATTTAGATAAATATCTACTTTAGAATTTCACATTTAATTAGATTACGCATAGAAAAATTAAACATACGCATAATTTGCAATTTTGAACCTAGTAGACAATCATCTTTGTACAGAAGCATAGAATATATATATTTTTCGAATGTAATAAAGAAAATATCTTATTTATACGGTGACCTGTTGTTTTACTAATTCATTTAGTTTTAAATATATTAAATTAGTATTTTAAATAAGAAAACAATTATTATCAGTGGATTTTTGAACTTACTATATTCATCTCATGCTAATTTATTATAAAGCCATTTCAAAACCCTGAGAAGCACTTGTAATCTGGAATAGATTATGGGCGCAAATACCAATGTTCATCACACGGCTTGGGAGAGCAAAGATAACAATTATAGGGGTAAGTCTCTCTTTAGCTATCTTTGTGGTACTGAACTTGATTGTCTGAATCAAGGTGATAAACCGACATTAAGACATTAACCTTATGCACGTTAGGAGTACGGGATATTGTAAGGGGGTGGCATGTATCCGACGAGCCGTCGCTCTCTGATCATGCGTATATCCGCTATAAATTATGTAAAGATTTATCGGAACCCAGACGATACAGGGATCCCAAGAGAACAGACTGGGGCTCTTATAAGGAAGACCTGTTAGCTGCAACCCGAAACATGCCTATTAGAATAGGGAATGTGGAAGAGCTGGAGCTGGCTGTTGCATGGTTGTAACGGACCATTCTTTCCTGCTATGAAAATAACTGTCCCCTTAGGGAACGCCCTATAGCTAAGCGGGCAGGTGGAATACAGAGATAACCAATCTAAGGAAAGAAACTCGCTTGTCATTTAATAAGGCGAAGAAAACAGGTAATTGGGGAGCCTACAAGGCTCTCCTCAATAAATACAATGATAAAATCAAAGAGAGCAAAAGGAAGGCCTGGAGAAAATTCTGTGAGGACATCTAAGATGTCCCTGATATGGCTAGATTTAACAGAATTCTCAAAAAAAGATTGTTCCAACGCAATTAGATCTATATAAAAATCGGACGGGACGTGTACCAATACCGTGGAAGAGATTTTAAAGTATCCTCTAGGAGTACACTTTTCAGGTTCGAAGCATATGGATGACTGTGGTACCAATCAACTTGTCACCTCTTGGAGGGCGAATAGGAATGATTGGGAAATATCAAGCGAGATCTTCATGCCACATTTAATTAGATGGGTGATAGGGTCGGTCGAACCATATAAATTCTCAGGAACAGAAGGAGTGTTTACAAAGCTCCTTCAGGAGGGAATTGGGGAAATTATGGGACCTCTATTGGAGATATTCAGGTCTAGCCATGCCATGGTTTACATCCCTAGGGCATGGAGAGAAACTAGAGTAGTGTTTATTTCAAAACCCGGAAAAGGAACATATACCCACCCTAAATCATCCAAACCAATTAGTCTTACCTCTTTTATGTTAAAGACTATCGAAAAAATGATATTTAAATATTAAAGAAGGGGCTCCTCTCCTCTACGTTCACTGCAAGAGGCATACCAGAGGGGAAAATCAGGTGAGGGTGCCCTGCATAGCCTTGTAAGAGGGCTCGAAAGGAGCCTATACCACAAGGAAATTGCACTTGCAGTCTTCTTAGACATAGAGGGAGCTTTATGGACGCAGAGGTGCGCCGATGACATTGTCATTGTGTCCCAGTGGAAATTCCCAGGGACAGAGAAGAGCATCATGCGAAATGCTCTGCGAATTGTAGAAAGATGGTGCATTAAGGAGGGATTAACCATCAATCCTCGAAAAACCAAGTTGATAGCCTTTACCAACATGAGAAAACTAAATGATCTGGGCGGCATAAGGCTGTTTGGACAAGAGTTGGAACTAACCAATGAAGTGAAGTATCTAGGCATAACACTTGATGCGAAACTGAATTGGAGTAGACACCTAGTCAAAGTGGGAGACAGGGCGACGCAGCTCTTCTGGAGATGCAGAAGAGCTGTTGGAAAGACCTGGGGACTAAAGCCAAATGTGGTAAACTGAAGTAAGACCAACGATTACCTATGAAGCAGTTGTCTGGTGGAGGAGGACGGAGCAGACATCGTCGGTGGGGTTCCTCACGACTCTCCAGCGACAGGCTCTGTTGGGAATCACAGGAGCTATGAACAGCACGGGAACCGCCTCCATGGAGGCCATCGTGGGTCTCCCTCCACTGGAACTGTTTGTAAAGGCCGAGGCAATGGCTGCGATCCTGAGGCTGAAGGCCATTGACGTATGGTGTCCTAATAAGGTTGTTGGGGGCCATACAGATATCACAGGAACTATACTGGAGGAGTCGATATTTCAAATACCGGCGGATTGTATGGCACCTGAGATTATGTTTACAGCTAAGCTGAACATATTTATACCGACCACGGGACAGGCAAAAAGTCGCTCGAGCGATTGTGGTGCCGGTACCTGGAACACTGATGGAAAACAATCTAATCAGGGGGCAGGTGCAGGCATATGCAGAATGTGCCCTAGAAGGAAGATATCGATATGCCTGGGGAAGCATACGGCGGTTTTCCAGGCCGAATTTTTTGCAGTCGCAGCCTGCGCCGATGAAATTCGGGAAGCCGGCTACGCAAACAAAAATATCCACATAATGACTGATAGTTAGAGAGCTACTAAAGCCATTATGAATCCATCTACCAGGTCTAAGCTGGTGAAATATTGTAAACAGGTCCTCAATAAACTGGCACAAGACAATACTGTGCCGCTGATATGAGTGCCAGGACAATGAAGGTACTAACATAAACTTCATAGGACCAGAACCTGTATGTGGAATCGCTAAGGATTCCGCTAAAATGGAGATCTGGTTATGGCTAGAAAGAGAACAAAAAGAAATGGAGGTTAACGGAAGGTCAACTCCATACCAAAACACTACTAAGGGAGCTGGACGGAAGGTCTTCAGCCAACCTAATTCGTAGTAACAAAAAAGAAATTAAAATAAAATAACAAAAATATCATTTTTTGCAATGTATCTAGTTTGCATTTTTTCCAAAAAACAAAAAGCTTATTAAATTGAGCTCGTTAAATTGCAATTCTTTCCCCATTTAATCATCTCTCTATCTCTGTTAGTTTCCGAGATCCCCATGCTAAACATCGGAAAAAACTCGCTCTATATAATTATGTTACTCAAAATTTTGTCATCAAGACACCGCGCATAACTTCATTCAGAGCTGGTCATCGACTAATGTCACAAACGCCAAAACAACCATCGCTGTCTTCATGACATGTGTAAGGGTGTTTCCATCTGACGGATACAGCCGCAACTTGTGGAAACTGTATTAACATGGCCCTACTCTACATCGGACCAAGTTTCACACTTGTTACGAAAACACTCTGCTTTTATTGATGATAACGGAACTGGACCTAGGCACTCAGTAATCAAGGATATGGGAGTTACTTTTGATTCACGATTTACGTTTAAGCCACATGTTGAGCTAGTTTGTGCTTCTGCATGGCGATTCCTTGGTTTCCTCATACGTCTTCAGAAATACCTTAGAGATCCTAACATTTTGAAGTCTATGTCGCCTATGTGATGAGCAAGCTCAAATACGCGAGATTTTATGGTATTCCATTTGTCTATCTCACAAAGTTTTTCCAATCGGAACTAATCAGGTTGAATTACTTTCGCGGCATAACATGCCATCACTTTTCGATAGAAGAAATTTCTGATACACAAACATTACCTTACCCTATCTCAAGTGATTCTGTTAAATATGCGATACTTTCCATCTGTCACGGCGAAGACTGACATCCTTCATAGTGCATGTTTAACAATTCAAACTTTTTTCAGATATATTTTTGTAGTTTAATTGAGTATATTGTTTTCGGTTTGCTTAAAGTGTACAATTTTTGCTTATTTTTTTGATTATATATTTGATTTTGTTCTGTAAATGGCTGCAATGCCAAAGGCAAAATATTATTATTATTACATTTTGTATTTTAACCCAATCAAATTTCTTATCAAATTGTAAATTCTGTTTTATAAAAAAAATATCTTCGTCGTTCTTTAGACTGTGATAAAAATGTATAATTTAGAAACATAGAAATACTTTCAGTAAAAATTGAATTTAATTTACGAAAGAAACATCGCACATTATGTTTCTAAATTCAGGTCGTAAGTGCGCCGTAGGACATGACTTTACGAACGGTGGACAAGGGGTCTGATTAAATTTGTCTTGACGTTGTTAAAGTTTGTCAAGGATCACGAGGGGACGTTTGACTACGTGTGTATGTATGTGCTTGTACTTGTAAGAATGTATACGTCTGTATACACGACAAAGTTAGTAATTTGATTTCGACGTTCACCCTCTTGATTAAAGAAACTGAAACTCTAATAAATACAGTTGAATTCGATTAAAGGGTGACTTGCGTCGTATACTTGTTAATTTTGCTTGCTATTGACACTTCTCTTTTTAATTGACATAATCCCATTAAAGAATAAGTTAATAATTTTATAATAATAGTATAATTTATTATGAACGAATACAGTATATCCAATATATTTATATACAAAACAACTGTCAGATGACATTAATAATATAATTAGAGATGGAAAATTCGATACACATGCCAGCGGCGTACTCATGCAATTTAGTTTAAATTACAAGAAACAAATTATATACACGATACGACTGCCTACCAATTTGTATTCATTCGCACGGCTAACTGCCGATATTAAACCTGATAACGCGGGAAATATGTCCGGCTATGTATGTGGCATCGATATGTTATCTCCAAATATAACGCACTGTTCACATAATTTTAAATTTTATTTAAAATAAATATCTTCGTCATGGCTACTTAGCTTTTGCTAAGACTTTCCACAATTAAATGCAAAACGGGGATTCAATGAGTATATTTATATCCGAATCAGACTTCTGGTTTAGCTTGTTGGAAACGATGTTAACTCCGCCTGCAGCACCCTGGGGTGGATTGAGTAGCTCCAAGGGTGCTGTTGCCGGTCCCAAGTCCGGACAAAGGAGGAGGGTTGATGGGCAAGGTTAGCAGCCTGCCCACCGCAAAAACACCTACCGCTCAAAGAACTACTGGCGCAGCCTCGGACAAAGCCGGACAGATTTTACGGAACACCGACACGGCGAGCCAACGGAAAAAACGACTATGGAAATCGCAGAGACTACGAATTGGGAGCTGGAATATAAAATCATGGCGCACCAGGGACCAAGAAGTTATAATGGAACTGGGGAAACACAATATCGATATATGCGCATTATCGGAATTAAAAAGCAAAGGCAAAGGAAATAGAAGATACCAGAACTACATACTATTCTATAGTGGGAAGGAAAAGGATCGGAGAGCACAAGCTGGAGTGGCAATTCTGATACATGAAAGATTTGGGAACTACATCGATGAGGTGAAATACATAAATAGTAATATCATGTACATTTCTCTTAAAACAGAAACAACAAAAACGTACTTCATAAGCATATATACACCAGATATAAACAAGCCTAGAGAGGAACGAGCCGCTTTTTTCGAGGAACTTCAGCAAATTCTGAACGAACTACCAGAAAAATCCAGAATCTTCATAATGGGAGACTTCAACTCCAGGATCGGCAATACACCCCTACCGGGTGTAATGCAAAGATTTAATGAAAACGTCATCAATAACAATGGAGAAATTCTAATAACACTATGCGCGCAAAACGAACTGCGAATTAATAATACATTCTATGCACACAAAAACCAACAAAAATATACCTTCGGCAACACAAGAGTCCAAAACTCAATGATCGATTACATTATCACCAGCAGGGCAATACACCCGGGTCAAATACTAGACGTAAGGACACTCACGTCGGCAAATGTCGGGACAGAGCACGGTTTAGTCCTATGTAAATACCGCCTCAAAACTAACCTCCAAAAGAAAAAATCACCACTGTACATCCAGAAATTCAACGTGGAATCACTAAACAACACCTCAACGAAAACATTGTATCAGAGTAGACTGAAGGAAAAAATGACTACGAACCAAATGACCGAGGACGAGGATGTCGAACAAATGTGGTGTAAGATAAAAGCCAACATAACGGGAGGTGCCGTAGAGGCACTCGGAGTGAGGAAGGTAAACATAAATGGTAGAGAAAATAGGAAGCAATGTTTTACAGACGAAGTGAAAACGCTGGCAGAGCAAAAGAAAGAAGCCTACGTCAGATATAGGAGCAGAAGAACAGCAGAGGAATACCAAAGATACAAAACGATCAGAAACAGAGTGAATGATGCCATAAAGGAAATAAAGAAGACATACTGGGAAAAATTTTCTACCGACATGGAACATGACCTGTACGGAGGACAGAGAAGGATCTGGAACACACTGAGGAACAGGAAAAGAGCGGTAAACGAAGAAGTACAAATAAACATCATTACCCCAGGAGAATGGTTAAGGTATGTAAAGGGCTTGTATGAAACGCGGACAGACGACAATGGAGAGAATGAAGACAACACCTACACAGAACAACTCCTTGAAGAGGACAACATAACACGGGAAGATGTACATGAGGCACTAATAAAATCTAAAAACCGAAAGGCCCCCGGCCCAGACCAAATCGTAAATGAAATACTCAAGTACGGGGGGGCTGAATTGGAAACAGCAATCACATTATTATTCCAAAAAATAATCTCGATCCAAAAAGTGCCTAATGATTGGAAAAACAACATCACAATACCGATCTACAAAAAGGGAAATAAGAACGACCCGGAAAATTACAGAATGATATCTCTCCTACCTAGCATAAGCAAGCTCTTTACAAAAATCATTGCAAGAAAGATAATGAAGAGAATAGCAATAAACGAAGAACAACAAGGCTTCAGACAAAATAGATCTACAATTGACGCAATCTTCATCCTTAGACAAATGATCGAAAAATCCCTAGAATACAACAAGCCGCTGCTTCTCTGCTTTGTGGATCTTAAAAAAGCATTTGATAGAGTACAAATAGCCGACATCATAGATATACTCCATCAAAACAAGACACCTGTGTCGTACATTAACATAATAAAAGACCTCAGTAAAGGTAATACAACCAAGATCAAAACACCAAAGAAACTCACAGAACAAGTACCAGTACTGACGGGCATACGCCAGGGGGATAGCCTGAGACCAGTACTATTCAACCTCATCATGGATCAAATAATCAACGGCGTAAAAGAAGTGGATGGAGGATATAGAATGGGACAGTAATCGATGCGGATACTGTGCTACGCTGACGACGCAATCCTGATGGCGGATAACGAGACGATCTTCAGCGACTGCTATATCGGTTCCAAACAAAAGCAAAGAACCTTAACATGCAGATATCAGTGGAGAAGACAGAATCAATGGTCATAGCAAAAGAACCCACTAGATGTAAACTGGCTGTAGATGACAAACCCATCCGACAATGTATGCGATGCACGTACCTGGGAGTCGAGATAACAAGCTCCAAAAACTTACAACAGGAAGTCAGAACACAAATGAATAAAGCCTCAAGAATTTCTGGCTACCTAAGGGACCTCATATGGAGGAATAAATACATGTCCACCGAAAGTAAAGTCCGCATATATAAAACAGCCGTAAGACCAGTGATTACATACGCAGTGGAAACCCGAGCGGACACAACAAAAACGAAGAGCATGATGAGAGCAACGGAGATGAGGACCTTAAGGAATATCAGAGGAGTAAGCTTGAGAGATCATATAAGAAGCAGGGATATACGAACAGACCTTAAAATTCAAGACGTGGCGCAATTCACGAGAAATAGACGAAGATACTGGCGAGACCACGTCGACCGAATGACGGGGGATCGATGGGCAAAATGGTCAAAGAACGAAAAACCGAACTCAAGGAGACCTCCAGGCCGACCTCCGAAGAGATGGTGCGAGAGCTGGACATCTGCTTCCCAAGAGGCTGAACAAAATTGAAAATAGTAGAAGAAACAAGACTAAGTCTTAAGGAAATAGAAAAAAAAAAAAGGAAGAAACGATGTTAACATTTTTATTTTAAATGAAATACCCTGTATAATTTTACGAATCTCAATCGAGTTATGCTCTGGGAGTTCAGTAATAATAAGGTTTGGTACCTTTTTGTTCAACAACGCCAAAGATTTTTAGTTAAAGCTGATATTTTAAAATCAAGTTCCTGTTTAGTAAGCCATGTAATTAAAATTCAGTACTTGCCTTAAAGTATCTGAACTGACTTTGTAGACGTCCAAATATTAATAACGGTTGAATTAACTGAAAAAGAACGTATTGAAATTCTGTTAATGATTGGTTTTGATGACCGCGTCAGAACTCAAGAAGAAGTATGCGATTTATTTAACAATTTGCATAAAAATCGGCATCCAATATCACGAAGTATCGTTGGTAAAACTTTGAGAAGGTATAACTTCACCGGAAATTTACCGAAAAACGGACGACCAAAAGTCGCGACTACTGAACTTATTGCTCAAGATATTGTTTTAATATTAGAAGAATTACTACAAACTTCTACTATATCCCTTGCACTAAACTATGGTATAAGTAGCCGATCAGTAGCCAGAATATTAAACAACGAAAAATATCCGTATAAACCACATTTAGTTCAAAAATTATTGAACGGAAATAATGACCGTAGAATTTAATTTTACGAAAGAGTGATGGAGATTTGCAAGAATGACCAATAATTTACATATAATTTGCTGTTTTTCGACGAGGCTACGTTTTGTTTGAATAGTACCGTTAAATGAATAATTTGAAAAGTATTCCAAGTGACTTCGGATGTCGCCTTCTGCAAAAGTTAGACGCAGTGTTTAATAGAAATCCAGATTTAATAACATTGCGGCAATTGTGTATGAGGACAATGCCTCAACATCTAACTGCAAAATACGCGGAAATAAAAAAATATTTCCAGTATGCACCTATAACCGTTGCAATGTAGAAAGGACGTTTTCTATTTACAGGGATGTATTTAATTCAAAGAGAATTAATTTTACAGAAGAGAACCTTGAGAAAGTATTGCTAGTAAATATTAATACTCCTTTGCTCAACTTGAACTACAAAATGAACAAATAAAAATGTATTTCGTATTGTATAGCCGTATATGTACCTGTTTTATTATTAAAAGTATAATTATGTAAATAAAATTAAAAACTTTAAAAATACAAATGTTCAATAGTATGCTCGTGGGCGATGAGTTATCAACCTCTCGTGTCCGGTCTCTAATTATAATTGACTATTAGAATTACAGTTCGATAACTATATTTATTCTGGTATAATTATTTAATAAAAAATAATTCGTTTAGTATGTAATCAACGGTAACATAATTCTCCACACAAAGAAGACGAAGATCTTGCTTCCTTTTTAAGTTCAAATGTCATCGGCCAATGACACTCTTTGCGGCCTTAGCGACATCGTTGCTTTAAGTTGCCAGTACCCTCTTCTTAGAAGTTTGTATAAGATAGAGTATCTCCGGTCCCTATTCAAGTGTATATCTATAAATGTCAGGATGTCGTTCCCAAGAATGGACGCTCGCTAGCCGTGAATACCGTCTCGTATCACTCTTTACTTTTCCGTATACTTCTTTTAATGTAAGAATCTTACTATGAGATTAATGCAATATAAAAGTATGTATTTATCTTTGAAAAGGTACTGTGTATCAAATACATACATACCGTAAGTTCAACGCAACACAATTTTTTTAAGACATTATAATTTATTTTTATAATTCTAATATTTTTATAGTTCCAGTTGTCAAACTAAATTTCATTATCCACCAGAAAGTAAGATAGGAGAAACATTTATTTTCTTAATATCTAAGCTAACCAGTAGGTGATAATTGATTGACACAAATGCTGTGTAACATTTTTATATCGTCTTTTGTGAGTTTAACTAAAACAACAGATTTTAAAAAAGTATTACGGCGTTCAGAAATTGTAGTCATTTGAACTTAATATCTCTGTTGAAAAAGAAAACGAAATTAAATGTAAATAATGTATTCATTAGCTATCGTAGAACCTTGATATACTAAATTTGTTTTAATCGCGAATTTTTGAATTATTATCTTCATACAGCCTTCCAAAGGTGGCTTTCACTGACAGTTATTGGACGCAACACAATAGAGATTCATCACTATTTTACTGTTCGCTTGATTATGGCATTAGTGTGAAGCAATGAATACAATCTGTCATGATAGTTTGGATATATGGAGGCTATATGCTCACTGGATACTCCATAACCTAGCAGTTCTAATGGCAGATTGCGTTAATTGATGGGATGCCATTGCGAACTGCTTTGCTTGCAGATTCCTCACTTGTTTAACAACTTTGAAATATGCCTTAGAAATTGTATCAGTTCACGTGACCTCTAAAAAAAAAGAATCTACTGTTTCTATGTCTTTCGAAACGAATCGGTTCCAGAAAAAAAGTAAATTACAAAATATGTTTAATATTAGTGCATTACAATTATGTTTCTGAATAAATATAGTGAGATCAATTGTGAAAGAGAGACTACGACGTGTTTATCCGAAGATCATAGCACTCGCTCACCATAAATTAATAAACTATGAAATAATAGGTGGTTTGAAACGAGGAATACATGACATGCTTCGGGAAATATAGAAGAAATCTTTTGAAAACCGGTACATTCGGACGCGATAGTATATTAACCGTTTAGAAGAAATCATAATAAATTTTTCAGAATAAAACTTAGGGTTATACATTGCAATAACAGAAGCAAAAGTTATAAATTAAAATTTTAAATATGAATTTTCAAAGTCATCATTGATGATGTGGCAGAGTGGGCAAGAATTTCCTCTCCTATAATTTGGTAGCAATTTTCTGATTTTTAAATAACTTGTCTTTTAAAAATCAGATGACACGAAGAACATATTAATCAAGTGTGTTTAAACTAGTACAATTGCAGACTTTTTTAGTAATGAACTATCTCATCAGGACCCGCAAAATAAGTATTTACTTCGAATGAATCATTCTAAAAAAGATGCGATTCTGTACAGTTCCTAATTTATTATATGGTGTCTGTGGAAGTGACAGTATGTTCGACGATATGTACACGTTAATTCAAAGGGAGAAGTGTCTACAAGCATCAACACATATAAATGATTTATTTTAATATTCCTTGAAATGCGGACGTGCCATTAAATATTGAATATAAGTACCTTACATTTTTACGACGTTATGCTGTAATGCTGTATGAATTTCGGACAGGTGACCGTTTCAGTTGGTTTAAACTTTAAAGAAACATATAATAAATAATGCACCTCTGGATAAGACGAATTCTATTTATCTTATACATAGAATTGATCGTTCGAGAGATATTTTACACACATTCATGTATATTACTGGAATAGCATATCAGTAAATTAATAAATCTGATTGGTTTTTAAAGCCCAATCTGTCTGTGGCACCCAGGCTAAGTAGAACGGATGGCTCGCAAAGAATTCTTAATTCTTAAATTCTAATTATGAAACAGAATGTCTGATTATGCATCTAGATCAAAGATTACCATGGAAAAAGCGTAATTTACCAAGCGTATGCAACTTAGCAGCAAATTAGCGGCTGTAACGTGTTTTTATTCTTGTGATTGGGAATATTCTGTTTTCAAACCTCTCTTGAATGTCAGGATGCGGAAAATTACGTGTTCAGGTACAGATTAATTTTATATATATCTGAAGTAACTTTTTTTTATTTTAATTCGATATTTTTAGGGTGTTTTTAGATTTAGTTTGAAGAGCATCGAAAAACAGTAATGGCTTCTATAATGAACTATGGAAAACGCGTCTTTTCTATCTGCCAATTATATTTTTTAGCCCTCGCTACGGCTTTTTAAAAAAGGTTTATTTTCTTTATTATTAAGGTAAATTAAAAAATTAAGGTAGATTTAAAATATTTGTTTATTTCAAAGTAAAACGTGAGACGAACAATAGATTAAGAACAGTACTGGATTCCTCGTGATGCGAGATAATGAATCCGGTATAAGAATGTATAGTAATGTATATGATATAATGAATAATAATGTCTTTTGCATTTGCTTTTTAATACCTCGTCTCTTTATCGTAATACTAAGAATCACTGGTGTAATGCTGCGTTGCATTTCAAACATTAACGTTAGTGCACCAGGACGGTTCTATAGCATGCCTTGTGTCTTTAAAGTTGGGTATTTTCGAATAATAGGTAAATTTTAACGTAAGTTATTTAGATAAACGTTAATAGTTTATATAAATTTTCCCTCTCAATATCTTGTATAAATACATAGTATTAAAATTTATCATAACCATTTTGGATATTAATTATACAATATGGTATAGCTTACAATACAGTTTCTTAATTAAATGTTTTCGCGCCGTGGCATTTTCAAATGTACACATGTACACATAAATAAATAAGTACACTTTAAACAATTTTGTAACTTTAAATGTCTAGTCGGGTAGTTCTAATGATTTGTTTTTATTGTAAAAATGTAAATAATGGATTTTTACTAAATTATTGAATGAATTTAGACATCAAAACAAAAAAAAATAAAAATTTCAAAAATATCTCGTGGCTGTCAAATTCGGCTTTTAAGTTACTATATTTCTTAAACTAGATACATTTTGATTAGCTCGTTTCTTTCTTAGGTAGCCCTAAGTGTACTCAAGCTTCGTCTCATAACAATATATATATATATATATATATATATATATATATATTGTTGTGATTCGTACAGCTCGGTTATTCCAGCTAACTATAAATGAAAGGGTAGGAATTAACATAAGAGAAGCACTCTATTGAATAGCTGCATTTGGTGGATACAACTTGTAAACAAATAACTTTTTATTATCAATTCAGAATTTACCTAATATATCTTGATTTTGCTTTGAAAATATAACTATTTTGATTAATTTAACGTAAAGAATATTCTCTAGTGAGATTTCTGTAGTACTTACAATTTAACATTGTCAACTTATTTATATTATAACAACCTTTGCTTAAGAATATCAACTGGTAAACATAACCACAATCACACACATATGTTATTACATATATTCATAAATTTATAATACCTTATTTTGCCGTTTAGTTAAGTTGCACATTATAGTGTATAGATATCTTGCATTGAAGAAATATTTTATACTTGTTATTTTAAAGAAGTTTTTTATTTATCTATGCGTAGCTAAAAATATCTCAATTACTTGTTAATTTATTATTTATCAGTTTTATAGGAGTATAATTACCGGCGATGATCCAAAGATAGAGTCTAATAAATTCAGTAACTCAGTCATGCTCTAATGACATCTATTTGTAATTGAAGTACAATATTATTCACATATTATTCAATTATTATTATTTCATTTCTAGCAACAGCTTCTTTTCATTATATGTATATATATATGTAAAATATAGAATTGAATTGATTCGGCATTTACTTGATGAAGATCCATAATTAAGAATAGAAATAAAACTACGGTTTTAATCTTCACTTTTAATCATTACTCCTGAGTAAACACCTGAGGAAGCCACTGTGTTGGCGAAACAATTGTCGTTTTACGAGTAATGATTAAAAGTGAAGATTAAAACCGTAGTTTTATTTCTATTCTTAAAATATACAAACTTAAAAATGTTTGAAATAATACATACAAAGTAAGCAATACATTAACTGATATCGCTATGTACTAAAACACGTGTAGTAAAATCGAGATATGTGAATTTAAAGCGCAAGCATTGCGCCTTTCACTACAAAGAAAATATAATATCTACTGGACTAGCCGTAGAAAGCGCCTATACATAGATCCCACGCACAGTGTATGCAGCAAAAGTCATACTTTGTCTAAACAGTGTTGTCCTCTCTAGTTGCGTATATAATTTTACGTATTTCTGTATTCTTCATACGTAAAATGGAAAATTCACTATCATAAATATATAAATATTATTATTCGTGTACTGTCTATTGCCATTTTGAAAAATAACGGTATCGTGAATCCCGTTGTTTGATCCTTCCGTCGATATTTATTTCTTCTGTTTCACCATTTTGTGTTCTAATGCTAATTCTCGGTACCCTCAAGGTTGCATTATGAGTCTTCGTAATTTCGCTGGTATTTCTAGTTCACCTAAGGCAGTCATCAGTTCTCTTCTATTGATCGAGTCGAATACTTGTTAGAAATCTATAGATAGTATTTCGACGCCTGCTTTGTCTTCGTATGCTTTTTCGATGATTTGCTTCATTTTACATGTTTTGCGTCCGTCGCTGATTTTGAAGAAGATTGCAGGGATCGGGAAAAATGCCACAAGATATGAAGAGAAATCAAAAAAATATTGGGGATTGATCGTCCCCAAGAATTTAGATCAAGAAAACTTTATTAAGCACCTGCCTTACTCAGAGTGTTAAGCCATACCTACATACTATATTTTTATTTAACCATTAAATTCCTTAATATTTTAACAAAATATTTATGCGTACTTCTGTAGTTTTTGTACCCTTTTAATTTGTACAATTGAAGATAATATAGATTTCTACTTATCACAAACTGCCAAGATTGCCATATAATTCCATGAATATAAATCTATTACTAGTTTATTACAAAATGCCCCGATTGAACAGAAACAAGGTAAAAATACTTCATGTGTTTGAGTCTTTAAGCAAATAAGCAAGAAGGTGGCAAACTGATAAAAGTTGTGGATTCCTGACCCCCCAAAAAAGTCCCAAAAAGGCTTGCGGACAAAGATCAATTTCTGCACTTTTTTTTAAATATCTTTTTTGGGGTTTGTGATGACCCATAGTCAAGATATCCCTAATTGTATCCCGCCGAAATGAATCGATTGGTACCACCCGCGACGCTCTTTCTTCAAAATTGACCGACTTAGGAGATTCCAACGTCACTTATTCCATAAAAGGTGCCCTATCGGAACCCCAATGCATTTTCGTGAAAAACATTGACAGATGTTAGTTATAATGTGTATATGAGGATTATTTAAAAAAAACCGCATCAAAAAAATTTTATGGTTGCTGAGATCTAGAATGATTATAAAATTTTTCGTTATGCCAAGTATATTATTATTATAAATTTTTTTCTATGAAAAATTCGAATAAAATAGAGTCGTAAAGTGTAGAAATAATATTTACAATTACATTACTTCGCGAAAACGCAATTAATTTGTACAACTGCCGTACTATGGGCAAGATAAATTCATCTGTTTCCTTTGATGTAACGCAAAGCATCCCCATAAAAGTTTCTAATTCACGCCTCAACAGCTCAGTGGTCGAGCAATGGTCCGGCAAGCCAGAGGTCGTGGGTTCGATTCGTACTTGAGAGCGATTTTTTTCTATGAAAAATTCGAATAAAATAGCGCCGTAAAGTATAGAAAGAATATTTACAATTACATTACTTCCCGAAAACGCAATTAATTACTACCATTGTTCATTGAAACTTTCTCTTTCCGTTTGCGTCTCTCCTTGAAGTCTAATAATTTTCATCCGAAAGGTTTTACATATATATTATTACTTATTTGTTTTTAGGCACCTCTATATATGCGAAGAAAATATACGAAGGTTGCTATTTAGGTATCCGGAACAAACAAAAATAAATATTTATCATTTAAAATACATTAATATAGTTAATCTGTAATTTGTTTTATTTGTCTTGGACATTTTTGCAATTCTTTGATCATTTAATTCTTTAGTATTATTTATACCGTTTATACATAGAAATTTGTCGACTCATTTTAATCAAGAATTGCGTGCGTAAGAATGTATTTCATTTGTTTTTATTTTATTCAAATAGCCTCATAAGATATGTAGCCCTAAGTTTACGTACATAAGGTTTAAATTTCGATTGTGAATGAGTACACCAGAGATCTCTCGTAACGTATACCGTCTACTTTTTTGTTCTCGTAGTATATATAAGTCTGGAGTTATACAATATCGCCACAAAGTTTTAGTTACTCGATTTTCCATTTTGAATTTATGAGTAAATTATATTAACTAACAATTATATATTTACTTAAATTATTATATACTGTAATTTAGTTATATAGATATATATAGGGCTACACTCTTTTAATTTTGGTTGAAACATATTACGGTTTTCTGTACTTTTTCTTTCTTTCTCTTCCTTGTAAATTATTATTATCCACGAAGACGTTTATAGTAAACTTGCTTTTTTTTTCTTTAATGTGAAATGTTGTCTTTTACTTGTTATTACCTCCTGTTTTCTGTAATTGCGCTAATCTTTCCATGGTGGGATCGTTAGCATAAGTACGAACCCCGCGTAACGTATAACCTCTACGACAAGCAGCTCTTAAATCACGGTGGCGCCCTTTTTAATTTTTAGATCAACGTTTCGACAAGAATCGCACGACCATCTTCACTGAGTTTTACGCCGTTGGCACTGGCTGGCTTTAAGATCATCCAACTCACGCAAGGTAAGTCCGATGATGGTGTTTGGCTTGCTCCAGATTATAACAAAGCCAGTTTTCGTGGACCTTGAAAAAATGGCTTGACGGAAAGAGATGCGGAACATATTGTTACCTATTCTTTAGTTTTGATTTTAACAAAATATATTTATAGTTAAATTTATAAAGTTTTGCTGGATGCCTTAAAAATAATTCGAATTTATATATTTATAAATAAGTATAATATTTTCGTGACCTTGGTATGAAATGGTAAATTCAATCAGTCGGCGATTAAAGGTCTGGTTTACTTCAAAGTATATATATTTAAAACAACCCTACATGTTTCGGCAATGATGCCTTTATCAAGGATATAAAATATAAATGACTGAATATAAATGTCAAATAATTGAGTTGCTATGGTTTAAATTATTCAAAGATACATCGAGTCATATCTGGCGAATACAGTGGATCAAGAAGCAATTCCTATCCAAATTCGATAAATTTAGATATTAGATGAAAACTTTTGTTCTGAAGAAATGCGGTTGTCTATTCTTCTGTTCGGCGTCGAAACGAGTCAGTACATAAGCATAATATTGGTCAATTGTTGTACTTTCCTTCTGTAAATAGTCAATAAAGATTACGATTGTGGAATACCAAAAAATCGTGGCCATAATCTTAAACGGTTTTGCCTTCTTCAGAGCACTTCCAAAAGAAATGTATTTACATTTTTTTAGTTTTTCTAATGATATATCCCGGTTTCATCTACGGTGACATATAGATAAAAAAAAATTTTTGGATTTTGTTTGAACTTAACCATGCGGTCGGTCATTTGAAATTTTAACATGAGTTCACGTTTGCTCAGTAAATTGAAATACTTTTTGCTATATAAATTTCATCAGCAAATGGAGTACGTTATAAATGGCGAGTGTCCACACATTTTAAGAAACTTCAATTTTAAGAAATTCAGGCCCAATTCCGATCGACTTTTGCAGACCGATAATGACAACGAGAAGTGGGATGAGATCCGTATTAAAAATCCATGGTGCTTAGAAAAATGTTTATTGTATCGCGTTGGGCAATTCCGAAACATATTTTCAGTAATATACCTTAGTGAAGTGTACCAGGTATTTGTTGCATAAATTAATGCACCTATTAACGCACAAATTCATAGAACGTAATGAAATTTGTTTATCTTCACTGGTGGGGAATAAAAAAATCATTTTTTATCGCTTAATTAGAGGAGATGGAAAATGGATTTACTACAATAATTATGTAAGAAGGAAAACGCAGTAAGAATAATAAAATGCAAGCTTATATCATAGTATAGAGTTACTTAGATCCAGTGAATGTATTTTTGTATTGAATCACATAAAATATATTAGGTGATTCACCCTGTATGTTTCGTTCATTTTTTCACTTAAATATCCATCACGTGACTATTCAGTTTCTCATTTACAGACGTTTCCCGACCCTAACGACGAACCATCACCCCCATACGTCAACTTTCATCATGCCTCTTATATCTCCATTTATTCAGCAGAGAGAAAAAGGGAAACTAGAAAATCTAATTTCAACCAAAAACGCAATGATAAAACCATCAGTATATATAAAGCAATAAAACGTTAAAAGGGCGAGCCTATTACTGTGTATAGCGGTGTGTAGCAAGTCGCGACCCCTATTCCATTGCAAATGTCAAATCCAATAACCTCAACGTTTCTATTAAATGTCGATCTGCTCTGATGGAACATCATTTCATCAATCTGCTTTAGGTACCTTCAACTAGTGAGTCATATGATTGATTTTCTTTTTTATTTGTATTTAAAGCGTATTACTTTGTTTTTGATATTTTTATTAACCTCCTGAACTTATTTCAGGTTTTTTAATATACACACTTAGTTCTTTTGCAATGACTTTAACGCATAACAAAGGGAATAAATAGAAAGAGACAAAACTATATTGACGCACATGAGACATCGCTTATTTCATGAGGTACTCAATTCAAGTTAACTCGATTAACTCCAATTTAACAGGAAATCGCATTATTTTCTCTACGTACAAAAAACGTAAATAAAAACGTAAATGAATTTAGTTGAAAGAACACCAGATTTTTAAAATGTTTTGCACTTGTCGTATAATAAAAGGGTATGAAGACTTATCTAATTCTCGTACAAGCAATATTTAACGCTGTACAAAGTATAGAAAGTCGTATCTTGAGAAATCAATATTTCAACCATATTTCTCGCCTCATTAGAAAGGATTTACTAGATATAACGACATAGACATTTGTGGAAATGGTGTTGAAAAAAAGAACAATAAACGAAGAGATCAAATTTTTGCTAGAGCTTCTCAAAATACGACTAGGAAGGTTCCAAAAGCACGGTGTTGCATCAGTTATGGTTTGCTGGAAGCGCATCACCTTTCGCTTTTGCGAAATTTTAAAACTGGAACTAAAGTTTTTCAGAAAAATAGGTTAAAGTGTATTATAAAATTGTTGAAATTACTTTTTTTAAACTAAAGATGGCTAAAAAAATATACAGGAGTTAATTGTCGTGGAAAATTGTCTGTCGAGTAATACCAACCTGAACTCGGTTGACTTTCAATTGCAAACCGAGTTGAAGACAATACCAGCATATACATACTACAAGACCTCCAATACGAATTAAGACAGCTCCAAGAGATCATAACAGCTATCACAGCTAACATACAAATGAATCGAGTCTACGCCTCTAAATATGATTAACCGCGATGCCCAAAAGCCTGTATAGAGAGATATAAAAGACGACAATATTAAATGACACTTTTGCTTATTTTAGCTTTACTTCAAAATTACGATCAAAATAAGTCTTTGTCCGTTCTCTGCTGTATATAGGCCTCCCCTAACTCGTTCAATTTCCCTTTGTCTACTGCTGACGTTATTCATTATATTTTCACAGTTACTTATTTATCATTCCGCCATTTGGTCTAAGTAATTTACTAATAACATCTCTGTATTTAGTCTAGTGCTCAATCAAAACTCAAGATTTGCGGTCTTACCTTGCTGACAGCTTGGACATGCTCAATTCTATGTCTAAAGTGTGTGCCTTCAGTTGATGTGCTCAATATTCTAGCTACCTCTTAGATGTCGATTCTTCGTTCGTTCTCCTTTTGTTCTGAGTCTTGTTAATGAGTGCTTATTCTTTATTTATTTCTTTTTCTTAGATGACTTAGTATATATGTTTAATTTCCCTACGCCATAGTAAGCGCACAGGTGTAGCTTAATCTCGATTTTCAAAGAGGTTGTGTATTAAAACTCAACTTCCTGTTCGAACATTAAGCATGTGTTATTACCGTTGATGTAGAATCACAGAATTTTCTGAATAAAATACTGCGTAATGGTTGCTAATTAGTTGAAGCTTTGGGTTATCTGGTACTAGTATATTTGAGATTGGTCATTTTAAACGGATGTTTCTGGATAAAGGCATTCATTTGCTGTTGGAGAAATACGATTTTGTGGCTCTTCGTAATTGAAGGTATGAGCAAGTTTTTTACATCCTCCATGTTGAACATGCGAATTAATTATCCTAATTCCTTCTCTTGTTAATTGTTTTAGGGCTTTAATTTCTTATCGGTTTGTAGCTACCAATTTCTTTTACCAGTCGTTCAGTGGATACGGCTTCGCCGACGAAAGATCATGACTTTAATTTCGTCTTCGAACTGCGATCGGTTGAGGGGCAAACTGACCTAATGTAGCCGGACGAATGTCGGAAATTTATTTTTTGGGTCTTTTTTGGTTCGATATCTTATCTAAGTCACACTTATAATCTATCTAAATTTTTTCTCGAAAATCTTCAACAAATGAGTGAAGAACAAGAACTGAGTGAGGTTTCATTAGGACATAGAAGAAATGGATAAAAGGTACTAGGGAAGGTAGAATATCATCATGTTTGTATTCGAGCTTCCCTAGAAATTAAAATCGAGTTATTAATTTGATTAAATTTTTGTGTGCAACTTAAAGTATTTTCTTAATCGTAATATGGTGTTTTAAATTTTTACAAGTATTCAAGTATTTACCTATTTCCTAATAAAAATTATAATTAATTATTAAATTAAATTCTCTATAATCAATATCTTTCAATTATCCATACATTCGCTTTGATTTTTCTTTTTTCGTCGCTGCTTCTTTTAATTAATTTATTAACGAAATTAAATCTCACAACGAAACATCTTTCCCCTACCACTTCTTCTTCCATGCAGAAAGATTTCGGTTTCCTATTTATCATCCATTCATTTCGCGTCGACGCCATCGATGAATGAAAAAAAAACACGAAGAAAGGATAACTTTGAATGAAAAAAAAACACGAAGAAAGGATAACTTTCTGAGGGGTCCTATTCGAAAAAAAGTTAATAAAATAAGCCTTTTCTGTGGACGGGCTGCGTCGAGATGAAGGATATCATTCCACACCCCGTAATACCCTTCCTCACTGCCTAATCCCTCCTCCGCCTGCTATTTTTCTTTAAAATTAATTAATGACTTCGCATTCGATATAGTGTGGTGCCCTTTAAGAGTCTGCGAAAATCGTACCTCAAGATCGATCACTAACGACTCAGAAGTCACGGCAAAATGTCAGCATAGGAAATGAATTTTGAAATTACGTTGAGTCGATTCACCTTTAGTAAATGTCGTTGGTATTCTTTTTCAATATTGCGACAAATGTCACTAAACGAACTGGGGAGTTGATCCTTAAATTTGACTTCTAAATTATTCCGTTTAAAAATAGTATTATATTAAAGTTCACTTTAGAAATTATTAATGAAATTAAATTACTGAAAATGTTGGCTTTCAAGCAGATTTAATTCTACGTTTCAATATGATTATTATTTTGATCCAGGGCTTTATGAATACAAAAAGTAATTGGGGGTTTTAATGTCAGCTTTCATTGAAATCAATTTGTAGATTTAAAAGAAAGTTGTGGTAGACGATTTACAAGCATTGTCGAGATCCTAAAATTTAGATTGTCAAGCAGATTTGATTCTACATAGGTCACATGTCATATATACGAGTATGTCAAAGTTTATGATGATATTGCTTTGTCAGCTAAGAAAGACATTAATATGTTGAAGTAAAACACCCAACTTTTTCACAATATAGGTTCATTGGATGTACATTTCGTGTGTATTGCTGACATCGTCAGTTGTTACTAATTATATGTGCAATGTGCATTTGTTTTTTTAATAAGTTTGTATTGTGTTACGCCTTAATTTCCCTTTTTCATATCGATTAATAGTGTTCATTATTTATTGACGAGTCCCATTATCTGATATTAAATACGTTCATTCGGATACTTGTTCCGCTGTCTATAGTTAACTGTCTATAGTTAACTTTGGTAACTATATCACCCCTTCCGCTTACACGCAGGTGAGATTCGAGAATTAGCAGACAGACCTTGGTGGTGTAAAGTCGTTTAAAAATTACGAGTGTGCATCTTCTTAATGGAAGTTAATTCATGCATCTTTAACCTTTAGTTAATTCATCGTTAATAAACGGATCATGTCAAAGGGTGAATTCTAATTTTTGGAACAGGCAATTGTCGTTTGCGACTTACGTAAGTTTGAGGAAAATATAACCCAACCTTGGTTTTTGCGAGGCGTTCCATTTCATTTTCGTAAACGGAAAAAATATCTTCCTGCTGAAGAGTTCACGCACATTGCAGCCTATACTTCAAGGGCAATTTATGGTCGTCTATTTCTCCGAACAGCGATCGACCTGAGGAATTAATTACCACCTTCGATGGACAGGGACAGGATATCATGTAATTCGTATTAAAGTTTTTGTGTAATTTAAATTTCGTCTTATAATTTTTTATATATATTGCTTTCATATTTTGCCGTAATCAATTTAACTTGTTTTAGCATGACTTACATTCATTTTTACAATATTAATATAGTTATTGGCATTTTTAATGCCATATTAATTAATTTGCATAGCGGCTTAGAGCCCAACTCATTTAAAATTTAATATATCTTGTATAACTTAAAAGAATTCATTATTATGAATTAAAATATTTTTCGTACTTGCATTTAACGCCAAATTATTCCTTCGTATATTAGAAATTAAAATCTAAATTTTGTAGCATATTCCGATATCGATATATTTTATAGTAATTTCTTCTACGGTCGTCATTGTTTTTGCCGTGTCATACGTGACCACAGATGTTCTTTTTTTGCATACATGCATGTGTCCATAAACGACGACGCATTTTTCTAATTTCATAATTTTGAATTTATAATTTAAATCATTCGTATTTGTGAGTAGGATATTTTGACTATCGCTACTTCTGTTTATAAAATTATTGTAAATTTATACAATATAATTAACTTAAGTATTTATTTTCCATTTATTGTCAACAGTATTATTACGTTCAACACTTTTGAGATATTATGTTTACCGTACTGTGTTCACCTTTTTGCAATATCTATTTTTGGATTTTGTATAGAGTTATATATATTTTTTTACTTTAACATACAGTTGGTATAATTATACAGGGTGAAGATTACTATTGATTAATATTTCCTTATTTTATTTTAGTCAATGCTTAAATATAATACATTCATTTACTTAATTATATTATAATCATTTATTGTCCTTGATCGTGAATATACAAATTATTTGTTTATACGTTTTTTTTTTGCCTTGGCACTTCCCGTCGCAATTTTCTTTTCAGGTATCCTGGGCAGCAATTTTGGAGTTAGTACATAGGTACTTAGTAAGTCTAGATATATAGCGTGAGTTTGAGTAGTTGTATGTGCATGTGCCGAAGATCGCGCAATATCTTTTCTTAGTTTTCAGTCTGAGCTTCCGTATGCAAAACAGAGTGGCGCTGCCCTTCTAACTTCAATTTTAGTCACCCACAGCCGTCTCCAGTGACTAAGGGCAAATATAATAAATGGAAGCTCCCACACTTTGTGCGATACAACTACAGCTTTTTTTTTATCTCGACCATCTTCAGACGCCTTCGCTGCGCTTGCTTCTTGAGTAGGTAGCAACTGTGAAAAGTAAAATCTTTTATTTCAATATATTAAAGAGTTTTCATAAGTGCTCAACTACATTATAGTAAGAAATAATCGGACACTTCGCTTTAGATTAATAAATAAATCAACTAAAACCCTAGTTTCAAACTTTCTTGTTTTCAATTTACTTGATGAAGCTATAATATGGTGAAATAATTTTCGCTAAATAAATAATAGTATATTGTCTAACGTGTGACGAAAGTAACATTTTTTTAAGCGAGAGAACAGTTCGTGAGCTTAAAAATGATTTCGACGAGATAAACAATATACTTTTTCTACGACCTCGCCTACGACAGTATAGCAAACAAAAAAATTATGTAAACAAATACTGTATTTTCAATTAAATATGACAAAACTATAGATTTAAATAAGTTATAATTTAAACATTGATACATAGAATGTGTAGACGATAAGGACGATATCTTCAAATTTTCCCGCAATTTTGCTAAATATGTAAGCAGCACAATTTCCGAATATGAATTTACGCTATTATTAGCCCTCTACTCAATGAATTTTACATAGACTTCTTGCATACCTCTTTCTCGATTTTTCTGGTAATAAGCCCACATAGGTTTTCTCAGCTTGATTTACTATTTCTGGTGGTGTATAGGCAATATCTAAATCACTTTCTGAATCAGAAATCATGATAAAGCTACAAACAGCACAAACTGACGTGATTTAAAAATAACGCCATATAGCCGCAGCATGCAACTAGACGCAGGTCAAATTTAGTAGGTAACTTTCGCCACTAGGGACGAAAGTTAACGTTATGGGATTTTCTCTCACTAGTGACGGAAATCAAATTTTCGCTGCAGTATTCGGTGACGAAAAATGTCTTTTTATAAAGGGTCATAGAAGAATATTATTATTTACCTAGATACAATTAGTTCATTAACCGTTATGTGTAAAACTGTGTTTTCAGTTGATTTTTTGACTTTTCATTCTTTTTCTTGATTCCCTTGATCAACATTGTACATCTCATTCATGTATTCTTGCTATGGTTTTCTGGGGGTCTTTCTTTTATTCGTTCTTTGAAATCTTATTTATAATACTTCTCATTAATCTTCTTTCTCGCATTTTGAGAACGTGCCCCAGTCATCCCAATTTCCGATCTTAAAATAATAAATAAAAACAAGAAGTTTTGCTTTCATGCTCAATTGTTCTGCGTGTGTCGAACATCTTGTTTTATCCTTTTTTTTATGTACGTTCCTAGATATTAAAATTTTGTTACTTATTCTGATTCTTATCTTACGATTATAGTCTCTTTCTTCAGGTGAGATAAACATAGTCTTGGTTTTTGATACGTTTATTTTGATATTTATTTTTATCATTATCTCTAAAAATTTTTAGAGACGTGTGAATAATATGTGAACAATAGAATTAAAAACAGTATTAAAAATTACCACAAACATTGCATTAACATTTGAAAGTTATATCATTGCCATAAAATGACAATGCATTTACTAAAAATCGAATGTCCTCCTTAACTTTAGCATTTTTTAAAATTACGATTTTTTTCTGGAAGTACTGTTTTTCATTAACACATAAACATGCACCAATTTAATTTTTTACTACTATCCAGTATTTTTTCAGTGGACTGAATGTGTCTTAATGCACAAAACTAATTTGATTTATATTGGCAACAAATCTTATCCAAAATATTGAATTTTCTTGTTTATTAAGAAATAAAAAGAGGCATTCAAGCAAACACTCTTATGTATACGTCTGTTTTGATTGTACTTGATGTCTAGTGCAAGGAATTGATTCTGATACAACTAGCTTATAATTATATCACAAGTAAAGGTAAATATTTCAAATAACTACAGTTTATAAAGTGCATATTTCTTTACAGCCAAATGACCAAATTTAAGGCATAAGAATCCCTTAAAATTATTAACGTCTGTAGTATTACGGCGCGTGTTTATGTGTGCTAGAAAGAGATAAAGTACAATTTGCGGTACATACTTGGGCAGTACGAAATGCAAAGAAATACTCTGGGAACTGTACATGTGAATAAGCGTAAATAAGAAAGTCAATACACTTGAGCGATGTGCGTTAGTATAGTTATTGGCATTTTATCTCTTATTCACTTATATGACTTGTGAAACTATCACCAGCCCAAATGGTTGTACTTGCATTGGAAATTATTAATAAAAATGTCAATAACTTCCTTTCGAGTTGTATAGTTACAACATTATCTAAATAATTGACTATAGAAATATTTTTAAAAATTTCCTTTACAACATAGATTTTCATTTCATTGCGATTTATTCTAGTAGCATTTTGAAAATAAGAATGAATTTTTATGGGAAAACGCCAACATTAACTTTAATAGTATGATCTAACTTGAGAATTCCCGTATTCCAAAATAAGAATTTATATGCCAAATACATTTATATATATATATATATATATATGGTAAATTCAATCAGTCGGCGATTAAAGGTCTGGTTTACTTCAAAGTATATCTATTTAAAACAACCCTACATGTTTCGGCAATGATGCCTTTATCAAGGATATAAAATATAAATGACAGAATACAAATGTCAAATTTGACATTTGTATATTT
Organism: Melolontha melolontha; assembly: GCA_935421215.2. Taxonomy (NCBI): domain Eukaryota; kingdom Metazoa; phylum Arthropoda; class Insecta; order Coleoptera; family Scarabaeidae; genus Melolontha; species Melolontha melolontha. The sequence continues at coordinate 89,178,333 of OW285242.1, read as the reverse complement.
TATATCCTTGATGACGTTTGGCCTATGTACACGCTTCGACAATCCGAACATGGTATCCTGTAGATAACATGACTATTTAAAGCCAAAGGTGTTCCATCTTTGATCTTACTGTATAATTTTTTCAAAGTACATGTTTTGTATTTGGCTATTTTAATGTTCCTAAATTGTTTAATGTGTGATATAATTGAATGAGTAAGACCACCAATATATGGAATTTTCTTGTAGATCACACTGTCCTCAGGGACGTCCTCAGTAGGGCCGTCGTAAAAGTTGGAGCGGTATATAAAATTATTCAGAATATGCCTAGGATAACCATTGTTGACGAAGATGCTAAAAAGTTCTCCAAGATTGTCTTTTAAGAAGGTAGTGTGGCTTATGTGTGCTATTCTATTTTTCATAGCTATGACGGTGTTATATTTTTGATTGAGAGGATGATGAGAATAGTAATTAATGAACCGACCAGATGAAGTTGTCTTTCTGTACCAATTCAAAATGATCGAGTTGATATCATCACGAATCACTGAACCGTCCAAGAAGGGTACGCTGTTATTGTTTTCTTTTTCCACAGTAAATTGTAAATTTTTGCTATAGCTGTTGAATATTTGTAGCGTTACATCTATCTTATCATGTGGTACAGAGCAAACAATGTCATCAACATACTTGTACAAAAACGGTATTTGAAATGGTAACATAGCCATCACACTCTCCAACAATTAATCCATAACTATTTGGGCTAAAATCGAACTAATGGGCGATCCCATAGGTGTTCCCAATATCTGACTGTAGAATTTTTCGTTGAACGAAAAATAAGTATTATTGAAAAGTAATTAGTAACAAAAAATTTGATTTTGATAAGTCCGTGTTTGGATCGATTAAGTGCCACTTACTCGCTATGACATCTATTATTAGTTGTAATGGTATGTTTGTAAAAAGTGATATGACATCCAACGAAATCAGCACATAATTATTGGGAAGTGTGAAACCCTGCATCTGATTAACAAATGAAAACGTGTCTTTTACGTTGGATGCATTGTCTGTCTCAAAAGCGTTAGTTAAAATTTTGCTGAGGTACTTGGAGGCCATATATATATATATATATATATATATATATATATATATATATATATATATATATATATAGTAAATTCAATTTGTTGGCGATTTAAGGTATGGTTTTACTTAATGGTAATGGTATGTTTGTAAAAAGTGATATGACATCCAACGAAATCAACATATAATTATTGGGAAGTGTGAAACCCCGCATCTGATTAACAAATGAAAACGTGTCTTTTACATTGGATGCATTGTCTGTCTCAAAAGCGTTAGTTAAAATTTTGCTGAGGTACTTGGAGGCCATATATATATATAATAATAATAATAATATATAGTAAATTCAATTTGTTGGCGATTTAAGGTCAAAATATATATATATTTAAAACAACCCTACATGTTTAGGCAAATGATGAATATAAAATATAAAAAAAATTTTATATTTTATATTCCTTGATAAAGGAATAATTTGTCGAAACATGTAGACCTTTTTTTTGTTTTAAATATATATATATATATTGAAGTAAAACCAGACCTTAAATCGCCAACAAATTGAATTTACAATAACATACGAGGGCCATCCGGAAAGTGGTACCCGTTTGTGCAATAAAGGCACAGGAGTAAATATTAACAAATATACACATATTTATTGGAAAGAGCATACTTTACACTACTTCTCCACATAATCACCAAGCAAATTGAGGCATTTGTCATAACGTGTGACGAGTTTTTGTATTCCAGCGTCATAGTCCTCTGCCGCCAGCGTATTGAGCTGCATGAGGCCTGGCATTGTCATGAAGGAGAATGACGCCTGTAGACAATAGACCTCGCCGTCGATTTTGTATTGCCCGCCGTAATTTCCTTAATGTTTCACAATACGCATTAGCATTAATTGTGTCTCCATGGGCCATAAAATCAATCAGCAGTACACCTCGTCGATCTCAGAAAACGGTTGCATGAGTTTCCTGGTGGACAGAACTGTCTTCAATTTTTTTGGTTTGGTTGGTGAATGAGCGTGATGCCACTCCATTGACTGTCGTTTACTCTCAGGTGATGCATAACAAACCCATGTTTCGTCCCCAATAATGATGCGAATCAGGAAAGAGTCTCCTTCATCGGAATAACGTCCCAGAAACGTCAGTGCTGCAGTCATACGCTTAGTTTTGTGCTCATCTGTAAGCATGCGAGGGACCCACCTTGCACAGATTTTTGAATAATGCAGATGGTCTTTGACAATTTCATGAACAATTGTTCGAGACACATTAGGAAAATGTTCACAGAGTTCATCAATTGTGATGCGCCGATCGTTCCTCACGCATTCGTCTACTGAGCTCAGCATTTGGTCTGTAATGACAGATGGTCTCCCTGAACGCTCCACGTCGTGTGTATTCCACCTCCCAAGGTTGAAGTTGCAACACCAGCGCCGAACAGACGACTCGTCCATCACATTGTCTCCATACACCTCCTTTAATTGGCGATGAATATCACAAGGTCGAACGTTTCGTGCATTAAGAAATTTAATCACGGCCCTCAATTCACAACTGGCGGGGTTCTCGATTTGTTTAAACATTATAAACGATCACAGACACAACACAGGCAATGCTAGCGTCACGCAACCTCGCACAGAGCAGGCAGACAAGCCACTGACGCGGCCTGACCTTTCCCAGCGGCTACCCGAGTCGTCAGCGCTTCATGCGGCGCTAACGGGTACTACTTTCCAGATGGCCCTCGTACAAAGGTCACGAAATAATTATCTATATATATAAGTAAAAATTCGTTAACGGGTGAGCGGTCTGTCAAGTAAAAATAAAACTCCTTTATTCCACTCTATATTTCTTAACGGATTAGTTACTTCATCAGGAGTGTAATTCAGAGTTAAAATTTAGCAAACAACGGCACTAAACATGTTAAAATTTGATGTTTTACATTTAACGAATTTTACCATGTTTAGTGCCGTTGTTTGCTAAATTTTAACTCTGAATTACACTCCTGATGAAGTAACTAATCCGTTATGGAATATAGAGTGGAATAAAGGAGTTTCATTTTTACTTGACAGACCGCTCACCCGTTAATGAATTTTTACTTATACAGTACGGTCTATAATACTTAATAGTCTATATATATATATATATATATATATATATATATATATATATATATATATATATATATATATATATTTATAAAAAAATATATATATATATATATATATATATATATATATATAAGTGTTTAGATAATTTCTTAGCCGTTTATTAAATGTAACAATTAATAAATTATTGGAGTTTTTCGGCTTTTATATGAAATATTTACAAATATCAAATTAGAATGTATGTAATTGCAGAGTAAGTGGGGATGTAAACATTGCTGTCTACAAATTACAATGCAAATCATACGAAATTTTTTTAATTGAAAAATATTGTCTATGTTGGGACTCTAATTTGATATTTGTAAATATTTCATATAAAAGCCGAAAAACTCCAATAATTTATCAATGTATATATAGATATATACATTTATATTATTTATATATATTTATATTTGTTACAAATAATTTATATGACAAGTTAAATCTGATTTATTTTTATTAATGTTAATCTAAATATATTAAACCCAAACATATCCCTCATGATTTATTTGGGAAATCATTTTGTCCCTTTCGTGGATGGTGCATGTCTTTCAATTTTAGTAAATGTGTATTATCTATAAATTATTGTGATTAACTGTAGAGATGTTCCACTTAAGAGAATAAGATTTTTTTAGGATTCCCCTCGCTTAATACAATGAATTCATAGAATAACTGAAAAACACAGCAATATATAATTTAAGAAATTTTTAAATGTAAATTTTGATAATATTCACATTCGGTTGGAAATATTAGAGAAACAGATCGTCGAATTTTGCTTAGTTAATCGAATCTGCGAAAATAGAGAGAATCTTGCATTCTAAACTATAAAAACATAGTTCAAAGAGAGTCGAGGAGTATGATTTAATAAAAATTTCGTTATCTAAAAAAAAACAAGAACAAAACAACTCGTATGATTTCCTAGATCTGGTTTTGATGACTTTTGTCGTTTAAGAATCATATTACTACACTTGGCTATCTATGTTACTCCAAACCCGTAATTTTTCTAATCTTTGAACCATACTCAATCACGTTGAGTATGTACTCTTTTCAACTATATTAATGATCAATAAAGCCTAAATAAAATACATCAAATTCTAAAGTCTCGATGGCTCATACCCTCCATCGTAATATTACAACACAATATAATTAGTATAAACTTATAGTATATATATTTATAGTAAATTCAATTTGTTGGCGATTTGAGGTCTGGTTTTACTTCAAAATATATATATTTAAAACAGTCTTACGTGTTTCGCCAAATGATGCCTTTTTCAAGGAATATAAAATGTAAATGACGGTATATTAATTTCATACATTTGTAGTTGCTTTGGATAAAATTATTCAAAGATATATTTTTATAGATGACATGTTTCCCGATTTTTTTCTATTTTAGGTTTAACTTTTAAAAATAAATTTTATTAGTATTATTAAGTTTATATGTTGTAGCTATATCACATTTTTTTAAAGTGTATTTAATTTTTTCTAATAATTGTGGAACATATGGAATCGTGATATATGTTGGGTAATTGTTTAAATTGTTATTGGTGTCTGCAGTGTTGTATATTTGGTGTATTCTTTTTTTAATTGTTTGGTCTATAAGTTGTGGTGGATAATTATTATCTGTTAAGATTGTTTTAATTTTCTTGATGTTATCTTTTCTGTATTGAGTATGTGATAGTTTTACTGCTCTATCAGTCAGATCATTTATAATCATTTTATTGAATACTGTAATACTACACATATATATATATATATATATATATATATATATATATATATATAGTATTTTCGTGACCTTGGTATGATAAGGTAAACTTAATTAGTCGGCGATTAAAGGTCTGGTTATTACTTCAAAGTGTATATATTTAAAATAATCCTACATGTTTCGGCAATGATGCCTTTGTCAAGGATATACAAAATTTAAATGACAGAATATAAATGTCAAGTAATTGAGTTGCTATGGTTTAAATTATTCAAAGATACATTCAAATAGTAATAATAAATCATGCCTTAGTATTCCAAAAAATAGATAGCAAGGTGAGAACAGATGTGTTGTTCGCTGCTAGCAGCTTGTGTCTTTTTCTGGGTATGAATTTGTGTGTTGGTTGCTGCTGGCAGCTTGCGTGTCTTTGGGTGTGTGATTTTGTGTTTGTGTAAGAGCGTAAGTATAGGGTTTTGTTTGATGGTGCGCTCGTGCGTGTGTTAAGTGACCGGTCACGTAAATTAGAGAGATCGGATAACCAGCCGGTGCGTAGGGCCTCCAACCCTGTCCCGACAACTTCTTTACTTTTCCGTGCAGTACTTCGACGGCCCAACCCCCGCCCCAACGAGGAAAGGCGCAGACCAGCGAAGCGCTCCCTGCACGGGGTCGCTCATCGCAACCGAGGGAACACTCTTAGTGGCTACCTCGGTGAACGACGGTCACACAATGTGCCATCTTAACGTTTACCGCAAAAGCGGGGGCAATGCACTCACGTCGAACGTGTGTGTGCTGTTAACGGCCTAGTGGTAAACTTAAAAACTTAAACCTAAAATAGAAAAAAATCGGGAAACACATGTCATATATAAAATACCATGTCGCGGTTGCGATAGTTACTACATAGGCCAGACGAAACAATATTTATACAAAAGAATACAAGCCCACAAATACTCTAAAACAAACAAAACTGCTTTATCTACACACAAACTACAACGCGATCACCATTTCGATTTTGAAAACACACAGATAATTGATAAAGAACAACACACAATGAAAAGAGAAATTAAAGAAATGATTAGTATTAAACAGGAAAAAAATTCAATTAACAACAGAAATGATATAAATAATTTAAGCAGTATATACTATAACTTAATAGTGTAACGATCTGCAATTTACCATCATAACATATTTTTTTTGTTATATAATTATGTATCTTAAGTTATTTAAATATCAAGTACATTTAAATATCATATATATTTGCTTATCATGCTGACTCTTCCGTGTTTTGATTCCTGTCTGGTTGTCCGAGTAGGCTTTCGTGGTTTTCCTTCTCTTTAAGGCGAATGCCGACAACTTTGCATCTTAAGACGCTCCACGGGCGCATACATAATAATAACTAGAGCTGAGGATGTTTGCGGTATAACCATGGTTATACCGCAAACATCCTCAGCTCTAATAATAACTCATGTCTTGCTTTTCCCTGTTTTTGTTGTATATCTGTTTTTTGGAATACTAAGGCATGATTTATTATTATTCAATTGGAATGTATCTTTGAATAATTTTATCCATAGCAACTCAATTTTATGACATTTGTGTACTGTCATTTATATTCTATATCCTTGATAAAGGCATCATTGCCGAAACATGTAGGGTTGTTTTAAATATATATACTTTAAAGTAAAGCCAGACCTTAAATCGCCAACTGATTGAATTTACCATATATATATAGATATATATAGAGAGAGAGAAAATCAATGTTTCGAAGCATTGTTTTAAGATAATACAAAGAATATTATATAATTTCAAAGAGTACTATATTGCCATGCAACTTTGACGACACCACTCGATGACAATTTATTAACAGCTCAAGTCACGATTATAGAAAGAGCCTCGGGAAATAGCTTCCGATTCCGAACTTGTCGCATCATTGAATACATGTGAATACGCCCGTACATTCGTCTTTGCAATCGACGCGAACTTGCAGAATGTAAATATATGCACGAATTGTCAGGAGATATGATAGAAGTATTATGCAGTTTAAATTTAGTGAGATGGTACATACATAAAATCTAAGGAAACGGTATATTTTACTTTTGACTTCCTCTTATGCGTCGGTAAAAATTAGAATACTAAAACAAAGTGCTAATATTTCGAAGTAATTTTCTGTAAACATGTAATAAACTTGAATAATAACTAAACTTTTTGTATGGACTGGTAGACCGTCCCAATTATTTGTTTTTTTATTATTTAATTTTTTGAAAACATACTATATATAGTATCGAAACGTCAAATTAAATATTGTTTTAATTACTTGGGCGCTACTCCTAAAAAATATTATTTTTATCTCATATATATATATATATATATATATATATATATATATATATATATATATATATATATACAGTGTGGTCATAAAGTTTGTAACCAAGCTTATAACCGCATTATTTTACATTATTTCGAAAAACGCTCGGACAAGTAAATTTTCTTTTTTAAAACGCCATCTTTTGATATACAATTTTTTTCTATGACGTCATTGGTTTTCGAGTGATGACGTTATCAACACTTTCTTTAAATGGCAACCATATTATTTTTTTCTCATTTTTGGTGGATCTTTATATCCACCAAATAGTGATATAAAACAATTGGTATGTTGCATCACAATTTTTTTGAAAAAATGATATAAATTTAGAAAAAAATACGAAAATTTAATTTTTGTGCAAAATTAAAATTAAAGTAAAAAAAATACATCTGAACTTAAATTTATTGTAACAGTTAACGTAAATTTTCAAAATGGACCCCACCAACCAACTGACACTGTCCCAGCCGAGTGTAAATGCTTTGCGATCAATAGTAATCTGCGTTATTCGCTCCAAGTCAAAAGAAATTCGTCTTCCCAATCGGCCAATTACTTATTAAAAAATCTTATTTAACATTAAATAGTTTCACAAAAAAGGCCAAAGAAGTTTAATTTATTTAAAAAATTGACATGATGTGGCAGACCATTTCTTAATTAAAATTATCGCCCTAAAATTGAAGATTCAAAAACTAATTAAGCTTACAAAATTTACTGAAATATGTAAGTAAGATTTTTTCACACTTCTGTCTTGTGTGAGGACTTAAATATTCTTCATGAACAAACCGGATCGTCAAAAGCACATGTACTCATGTTACTATGCAAAAAATTTACAAAAACAAAAACACGCACTTTTTTGCAAGATATTTCTTTATGACATTCTTGCTCCTTTTTATACAATTTATGTACAAAAATTTTAGTTTGAAATTGTTTCTATGGCGACAACATTGTTGAATTATTTACTTCTATTTTTGACGTTATATTTTTGAGATATTGCGTAAAAATTGTTCATTTTCGCTAATATAAAAAATGGCACATTTATCTGAGCGAGAAAGAATTGAAATTTTAATTATGGTTGGGTATAGGGACAGACAAAGAACGCATGCAGAAGCATGCGATTTGTTTAACCATGAACACCCTGATAGACTTCCAATTACCAGGTCTACGGTGACAAAACTAGTTGGAAAGTTTACCGAAACTGGATCCGTAAATGATCGACCACGGCAAGGTAGACCTCAAGTAGGAGAAGATGTGAAATTACATGTGCTTCTAGAAGCAGAAGAAAGGCATCATGTTTCCACCAGACAACTTGCGTTAGCCAATCAGGTGGCTCACTCATTTGTCATCAACTTATTTAAAAAAGAAAACTATCGTCCTTACAAAGTTCAACTTGTACAGGAATTACATGAGGATGACGAAGATCGTCGACTGCAGTTCTGTGATGACGTAATGTTACGTTGTGACCAAAATCCAAATTTCTTGAAAAACATCATCTTCTCAGATGAAGCTACGTTCTGTCTAAATGGATCTGTTCACCGCCATAATTGCAGATATTGGTCGCAGAACAATCCGCATTGGACTCAAGCGTGTCATACTCAGCGCAGAGGAAAAGTTAACGTATGGGTTGGAATGATTGGACGACGCATTTTAGGACCATATTTTTTTGAAGGAAATTTGACTGCTGTGCAATATTTAGAATTTTTAAGATTTGAACTGGATCCAGCGCTCGCTGTTATTTTCCCAAATCACGAGGATGGTGATCTAACCCATCCAAATATTTGGTTTCAACAAGATGGGGCGCCTCCCCATTATGGTGTAGAGGTTCGCCACTATCTTGACGAAATATTTCCCAATAAATGGTTTGGACAGAGAGGCACCATAGAATGGCCACCTCGTTCTCCTGACCTGACTCCGTTAGACTTTTTTTGTGGGGTTATTTGAAATCGAAAGTGTATTTTAACAAACCGAACAATTTAGAAGATTTAAAAGAACGAATTCGCGTAGAACTTACACAAATATCCCCAGACATAATTGAGGTGTTTACACTCGGCTGGGACAGTGTCAGTTGGTTGGTGGGGTCCATTTTGAAAATTTACGTTAACTGTTACAATAAATTTAAGTTCAGATGTATTTTTTTTAATTTAATTTTAATTTTGTACAAAAATAAAATTTTCGTTTTTTTTTCTAAATTTATATCATTTTTTCAAAAAAATTGTGATGCAACATACCAATTGTTTCATATCACTATTTGGTGGATATAAAGATCTACCAAAAACGAGAAAAAAATAATAGGGTTGCCATTTAAAGAAAGTGTTGATAACGTCATCACTCGAAAACCAATGACGTCATAGAAAAAAATTGTATGTCAAAAGATGGCGTCTTAAAAAATAAAATTTACCTGTCCGAGCGTTTTTCCTAAAAATGTAAAATAATGCGGTTATAAGCTTGGTTCCAAACTTTATGACCACACTGTATATATGTATATATGTATATATATATATATATATATATATATATATATATATATATACATATATATACAAGGTAAACTTAATAAGTCGGCGATTAAAGGTCTTATCATACCAAGGTCACGAAGATATTATATTTATATATATACATATATATCGCCGACTTATTAAGTTTACCATATATATATATATATATATATATATATATATATATATATATCATTTCAGCTAACTGTAAATGAGAAGGTAGAAATTAATATAAAGGAAACATCCTATAGAATAACTATTATAAATATATTAACATCACAACTTTGTATATTTCAGATTAAATTATATTTATTTCAAAATTTACTTTTTATATTTTTAATTTTCATTTTTGTCATTCAAGTCAATTACGCGAAATTAAAAAAGATATTTCATTTATTTACATTTAAATTTTAAATCCATACTAATTGAACACGCCCACTTTTCAAACATAGAAAACCCGCGAACAGGTTATATTTCATTCAAACTTGTAACTTAACCTAACATCTAAAAGCAATTCATATGTTCCTGTAAATTCAAATATTAATTTTATATTTCCATCTAAATCATTATTACATTTATAATTTAATTAATTTAACTGGTTTTAAAAAGTATAAATCAAGATAATTTTTGCTTTCTAATAAGGCTTTGGGAAAAATAAATGAAGGTTAGCGTCAGTATTAGAATTTGCATAGCGTTGTATCGAAAATATAGTTCTCCGTTTTTTAAATTTGTTAAATACAGAATTATTAGTGATACAAATTCAAAATTATATACAAAAGATGCCCATTATACTAACGCCACGATTGACACAAATTTTGCCCTTTAAAAATCGGTCACTTACAAGAAAACTACGATAGCTTCTTTTGGTGTTGGAAACCGAACATCGAAGCTACTGAACGCAATGAAATTTTACGTACGTGCATTATTCCATTGTACCATTTCCCACATTGAACCATACACAGAAATACCGGAACCATTCAAGAATTTCTTTTCTGATCCTGTTTGGCCGAATACCCTGATTTGCTGTAGACATCCCGGCATATTGCTGCCTATTTCTACAAATCACAGGTTCATTTATTATCTTGTAAAAGCATAACAAATAATTTAATTTATGACAAATTCAAAATTTACTTAATATATCTTGATTAATTTAACGTAAAGAATATTTTCTAGCGAGATTCCTATAGTACTTACCATTTAACATTGTTAACGTATTTATATTATAACAGTCTTGCTTCTAAAATAACAACTGCTAAACATAACCACAATTATTCACATATATTATTACAAACGTAAATTTATAATACCTTACTTTGCCGTTTAGCTAAGTTGCACATTTAAGTGTATAGATATCTTGTGTTGAATCAATATTTTATACTTGTTATTTTAAAGAAGTTTTTTGTTTATCAATGTGTAGCTAAAAAATATCTCAATTATATTGTAAATTTATCATTTATCAGCTTTATAAGAGGGTAATTACTTGCGATGATCCAGAGATAGAGTCTAATAAATTCAGTATCTTAGTTATGCTCTAACGACATCTATTGTAATCGAAGATACTGCGTACTATCAACCGGTAAACCAATATTATATGTTCAAATAAAGGCGCCCAATATAAACTATCAGTTGAAGTACTATTATTTACTATTATTCACTTATTATTATTTCGTAGCTCATCAGCTATATAACATATAGACGCCCGAACGTGGTGGCGCAATATATGTATATATATACCGGGTGTATTATGAAAAACCTTTGGGGCTGTAGCTTCCTTATATTTTATCTGATTTTAATGAATGATATGTCAAACTAAATCGTTTTTAAAGCAATGTAACCTGTTTTTAAAAAAAAAAAATTGACATTTCGTTTTTGACAGACAGTAGTAAATTTTTTTTTTCAAATTGTACTACATATTTTGTTTTACTTTTTCTAATAAACATTTATTTCCTGAAGACACCTCCATTAAATTGAGTGACAAATTTATTATTATTAAAAAAAACTACGAAATTTACAGAAATCAAGCTAACATATATTTTAATGAATCAAATGTTCGAAATTGGCCCCATTTTGTTCCAGACACATTTGACACCTTCTATTAACTTCAACTGCTGCGTTTAATATAAGATTTGGTGGTATTTCATGACATACTTGTACTATCCTTCTTACTAAATCATCTCAGGTGGAGTCAAATAGACATGATCTTGAATGTAAGACCACAGAAAGAAATCCAGTGGATTCAGATCTGGCGATCTAGCAGGCCATCGAATAGATCCGTAAGTGCCCAATGCATCTGACGCCAAAATAATTATTTAGAAAATCAGTATTCATTCGTGCATTATGGGGTGTGGCACCGTCCTGTTGGAACACCACCCTGTTTAACTCAGTAAGTGGCAACTCATCTAAATAATCGCTAATTCATTGCGTAACAAATTATTATACTTTTCTTGGTTTAGATTACCCTCCACAAAAAAAGGCCCTACTACTCTATCGCCTAAAATGCCACACCATACATTTACACTGAACCGATTTTGAAAATTGTGTTGCATCACAACATGGTTATTTTCAGGGCTCCAATGGCGATGATTATTTCCGTTGAATACACCATTCTTCCCAAAAGTGCATTCATCTGACCACAACACACGACGATAAAAAATTGGATCTTCCCTTAGTTTATTCATGAAAACCGTGCAGAATTGAACCCTCCGTTGAGGGTCGTTTTCACCGAGAGCATGCACCTTCCGTGGTTTATAAGGAAAGAACTTGTGCTTCTTCAGAATGTACTGAACTGTAGAATGTGATACCTGCATGTAGTGAGCAATTTCTCGCGAAGACGTATTAGGGTTTTCTTCCACATAGAGCAAGACACTTAATTCTAAATTTTGATCTTGAATTACACGTGCGTTTATTTTCGGTTTTTTGAATGATCCAAAATTTCGTAAATTTCGCACGAGCCTTCCAAACTTCTCGGCAATTGGACGGAGTCTGTCAGGAAAACGATTTCCATAAAGTCGCAAAGCAGCTACAGAATTTGTTCCGCATTCAAAATATGCTTGGATCGCATCCACACATTCGCCATTATCCATTTCAATAACAAAATTTAGAAATAAATCGTTGAAAATATTATAATGAATGTGTGACTGACAGATGTCACAGCTCTCTTCGAAAATTTGGAATGCACTTTATCGTTCAATATGATTGCTTGATTTTTAAATTTTTAAAATAAACACTGTAAATGTTGTTGTTGACCCACCGCTCACTGATAACATTGGTTTGTAATCCTTTATGGGCTATATAGTATTGAATGTAAGTGATTTTAAAAGGTACACACATTTGCTGGTAATAAAATGAAATAGAGTATTTAAAATGCATTTAAGAAATCTCTGTTTTCGGAAAAACCAGAATAAATCGAACTAAAAAAAAAACCTACAATTTCTCGTTTTTTTTTCATACAAGGATATCGTTGTTTACAGTTTCATATTCAGAAAAAGTAATATATTTGAATAAGGAAAAAAATATATAGTGCAATTTAAAAAACACAGTTTGCAGCTGTCTGTCAAAAACAAAGTGTAAAAAAAAATTCAAAGCGGTTCACGTTACAGTGTTTTTAAAACGATTTAGTTCGACGTATAATTTATTACATTCGGATAAAGAATAAAAAAGTTACAGCACGAAAGGGTTTTCATAATACACCCGGTATATATATATATGTATATATATGGTAAATTCAATCAGTTGGCGATTTAAGGTCTGGCTTTACTTTAAAGTATATATATTTAAAACAACCCTACATGTTTCGGCAATGATGCCGTTTTTTGTGTGTACAGAAACCCAATCACGATATGTAAATCAGTTATTCATAAACTAAAAGAAAAATATATAACGGAATTGAAAAAAATACGTAAGTACATTAAAGTAATTAACAGGTACTTGCCTCGGGGATTTTAAGAAACAAAACATTATAACACAATCGGTTGAAAGTTATTTAAAATTATTAAATTTTAGCTGAACCAGGCAATGCTTTGCTATTGCTAGATTTGAGTGTAATATATAGATTAAGTGAACACAATTGAAAATTTGATATTAATTATCGTATTTAGTTAAAATTAGATATTGACATATACATTATATTTTTGTGTTTTGGATTACAACGTAAATTGTAATAACTGTTGTATTCAACTTAAAATTCATTGCAATGTTCATAGATGTTTAACCTCCATTTCATAAACGTAAGAATGTAAATAAATCCACCATTTCTTACCTCGTGAACTTCAATGCGAGGTGAAAATAACTGATTCGCGACGCTATCTACATTTAAATAATAATACTGCTACTATTGCTATTATATCATTGCGCCCATAACTTTGTTTCTACTGATTAGATCGAGGATTTCAATAGATTTTAACCTTCTCTGAACAATGCGTATCATATTGCAAAAAAAAACGTGCTTACATCGGTCCAGTAGTTTTTTAATCTATAACGGACACACATACGAACATTGCCTTATATATATTGTATAACAGATCGTAAGCTACTTTGTGAAATATTATTCGTATTTACAAGATAAAGTTTTTCAGTGGTCACACAAACTACCCTACAAGAACTATCTACCCGCGACCGAACGGTCAACTCATGTATTCCTATTATGGAACTTTCGTTTCTTTTCTATTATATGATTTTAATTTGGTAATTATTAATTATAACTTCTATTCTAATTGGTAATGTTATTTATTATCGACCTATTTCTTTTACACGTCGACTCCTTATTAATGTTAATATAATTTTATAGCGATATGTAAATCACTATTGCAAACTATATCTAAATCATGCGAGATATCATAGAAATATCATGTGAGATATCAAGTATTTTTGGCAAAGAATATTTTATACAAAAAAAGGTTTTAACTATATCAATACGTTAAGCACGTATTACGCATTTGTTACAAATGAAACAGACATGCAATATACACGTCTGTAACTGTACACATGAACAACACACCTCGTATTTTCCAGCATTTACTTCTGCTTAAGACACGTGTTTCTGCCATCTGCTATTATGCGTCATCAGTTAAGCTAGTGAAGTAAGTAAAACTTACGCCTAATAGTAAATGGCAGAAACACGTGTCTGAAGTAGAAGTAAATGCTGGATAATATAATAATTAAAGGTCTGGTTTATTACTTCAAAATATATATTAAAAAAAACCCTACATGTTTCTGCAATTATGCCTTTACCAAGGATATAAAATATAGATGACAGAATATAAATGTCAAATAATTGAGTTGCTATGGTTTAAATTATTCAAAGATACATTCCAATTGATAATAATAAATCATGCCTTAGTATTCCAAAAAATAGATAGCAAGGTGTGAACATATGTGTTGTTCGCTGCTAGCAATTTGTGTCTCTCTCTCGGTATGAACTTGTGTGTTAGTTGCTGCTGGCAGCTTGCGTCTCTCTATGGGTGTGTGGTTTTGTGTGAGCGCGTAAGTATAGGGTTTTGTACGTTGGTGCGCTCGTGCGTGTGTTTAGTGACCGGTCGCGTAAATTTAGAGAGATCGGATAACCAGCCGTTGCGTAGCGCCGCCAACCCTTTCCCGGCAACTTCTTTACATTTCCGTGCAGTACTTCGACGGCCCGACCCCCGCCCCAACGAGGCAAGGCGCAGACCAGCGAAGCGCACCCTGTACGGGGTTGCTCATCGTCAACCGAGGGAACACTCTTAGTTGCTTCATCGGCCGACGACGGTCACACTTTGTGCCATCTTAACGTTTTCCGCCGAAGCGGGGGCATATATATATATATATATATATATAAAATAAAAATATTTTTTTTGATTGTAACGACCTTTAATGAAATCAAACAATTTTATTTATGAAAACGACGTTTCGACTTTTATTAATTATTAGTCTTTGTCAAGTTTGTACATGTATATAAACTGTAATGAAACAAGAAATTATGTTTTTAATAATATTTTAAATAAAAATTTTTGTATAACTAAACTCACCAATTGTTCTATTCGTTAATTAATGCATTCCTATGAACTAAACTATCTTAAACTCTACACTTCACAAGTTTTTTGTTTTTTTTTTCATAGTTGTTTTGGAAAAGAGATATGTGTTTCAACTGAGATATTTTGTGCTCCTTTCTGTACGTGGACCTAACGGTCTTGTTTTACTGCGTTTTTGTGTGAATTATTTTTTTTATTATGCTCTTGACTTATTTTAAAATTTCATTTTGTTTTTTTTAACATCTGTTCGGAAATTGTAAACGGGGGTATATTATTTGATAAGTGGGTAATAAACTTTTGAAAGTCCATCTATTTCGTTTCGATAATTAACTGTGTTGTTATTTTTTAATATGTGTATCATTTCTAAAATTTTAGAAATGATAGGGGCCCAATCTCTTAAAAACAATGTATCTAAAATGTTTCATGGTGTTGTTACTACATCTCCTCACCATTTGAGGGTATAAATATTGATTTGACTTTTACTTCCTCAACTTTTAAGAGTAATTGAAGCGAA
Source organism: Melolontha melolontha (assembly GCA_935421215.2). NCBI lineage: Eukaryota > Metazoa > Arthropoda > Insecta > Coleoptera > Scarabaeidae > Melolontha > Melolontha melolontha. The sequence continues at coordinate 89,162,086 of OW285242.1, read as the reverse complement.
TACTGATCCCAAGAAATAATAACCCTTCACATGCTGGTCCCGATTTTTGAACTCTGGACCAACCTGGCTCTCGCTTCCGTTGCCCGATTGCTATGTGCCCTCACGAGCAATAGTGCTGCGCCTCCGTACTCAACGTAAAATTCTTACGATTTATCAACTTGCCCCAATTATACGATTGCCCCGGATATATTCGGCGGAGAGACCAGCTCAGTTAAGAGGCGAGAGAGGGAATGTTCTTATAATAGGCGCCACCGTGTTTAAACTCTCGAGCCGTTATAGTGAAGACAGATACTGCTGACAGTAAACTGAATAAATCATAGGTATATACGTGGACAGATATTACCATATCAATAAAATAACAAATATAATAACAATAACAAATAAGAATTTATTAACAATAAACAAACACGAAACAAGAAAAAGCATATAAGCACAATCCTGCATTATATAAAAAAATTCACAGGACCAAAATGTTGCGAAGGGAACAAAATCTACATCAGGCTTGCGACCCACAAAATTAATGAATAGAAATCAATATATCAATGACCAACTTGATAAATCAATGCAAAATAGGTATATAAATAAAATTGACTCAAAAGTGATAATTGGACATTACTAAAGGACTCACCCAGTACAGTAAATTGTATAAAGAAAGAAAACTACTAAATCCTGCACAATAAAAAATTCCTTAACAGCAATAATTGACTACTGACATTAAATTGAGTAATAAGCAAAGAATATAAATGAATTTTAGACAAATCAAATAGTTGTTACCAAGTAGGAAATGAGATTTTAATATTGAACTTGTGGAGTCATAGATATCTAAATAATAGGCTTAACCTAAATAACTTGGTTGGTAATTTATCTAAGATCTTGGATAAATCTGACATCGAGATTCTTGTACATACAGTACTCAATAAATTGTTAAATATAATAGAAAAAAAATTAAATGGTCGACAGTTTCAATTGTAATAAAAAAAAATTGAACAATGCAAATATACTTTTATGACATGCGTTGTTCTATACTTATATGCAACATGATACTGAATTTATAACAAAAATTGAAATAATTCTTACAAGAAATTTTCCATGTCATACTAGAGTCATGCCCGATTTAGTATTTGTTAATTATTAGTTAATAATTAACAAATACTAAATCGGGCATGACTCTAGTATGACATGGAAAATTTCGATAAGCTTGTATATGCAAAAATTATGCGTACCGCTTGCTTAAATTTTATTAAAGAACTATATACACCAAAAAATTGAATGAATCTAATCTACAATAATACAACAATATGTTCCTACCTTGCGATATTCTCAATGTGCGTTGCTATCGAAATGCTCACCAGCCGGTTAAGCGGTCACGTTTATCCATCTTGGACATCAAATATGACCATGTGCTTTTAAAATTAACAAAGGTACCACGTCCTAGCAAAACAGTTTCTATTGGCAAGTGTAACATCTACTAGCTATAGCAAACGTAGCCTCTACTGGAAAATGTAACCTCTACTGACTGCCTGTTAAATTTCAGAAAGAGAAAAGCTAATATAACGAAATAAAGTTATAATGAAAGAAACCATGCCTTTACATAAGGACATCGAGTAACAAAACTCACCTAATGCATAGATAACGGTCGAAGGGAATTCGAAATCAACGGCCACGTATACAATCACTAAGGAAATCATTGAAATCCGTCGATATCAATGTTAAACCATATTGCGGAAGCAATATCCTCTATTGTTTAAAATAAATTACAATAACAAAAGCCGTAGAGCGAGTAAATTTCATTACTTTACATTAGTAATTCTAATTTCTCAGAGTTGCACATTTCAGAATATTTCTAGGCCCAGCACTGTCACAATCAAAAGGGCCGAGTACATAGCAGGCCCAATCTTATATAGGAAAAGCTACTTAGTTCATTCGATAAATCGAAGACAGATGTAGACACTGTCGAGAAAGTTAAAGATGAAAGTCTAATTAGAAATTAATTTCGCTACATCATAATTAAGATAGAGAAGAAAAAAAAAACAAGACAAAGCTCAATTGATAGAAAATTTCAATTAAATACATGGCATAAGGAATATCTAATTGAAGAGAAAAATGGACCAGGAAGATTACTCAAAGATGTCGCTATTATTCGAATATGATAAAAGAAAATTCAAAATAAAAAGAAGTTGCAACATTATAATTCTAAATAGCCAAAAGGACATAAGATTTAATTATGAAACTGCTTCAAAATATAGTTTTTTTTTTCATTAATTGATGTTCCAGACGCTTCTTGGTGAAACATTTTAGTAATTATTGATGTACTTGGTAGGAATAACACACTTGGCTATATTTCATAAATTTTATTATATTTCTCTAACATATATGTTGCGGCTGTTATGTCATTCTCAAAGAGTTTCTACAACTAATTTAATCTGTGTAACAGTGTAACTTATATACCTAGTTTTGTGATGCGGTGGTGGTTAGATGATGTTATAATGGTGTCTATGATGGCGGTGTTTATAAATTCTAGTAATTCTAGTTGACTATTACATTTTGTTTCTGGGCTTTTTAAATTTTTTGAATTTCTAGTAAATCTAATCTTTTACTTTTTATTGCATCATGTACTAAGTTGCAGCTATTTATATACAAATATTAATACTGTGAAGCTATATATAGGTCAAAGTAGAAGATCCATTAAAAAACGTATATATCCGAACATGTAAGACAAGTGAAATATAGCATTAAAAATACAGGTTTCTCGGAACACTGTATTGAAAACCATTTGCCTTTAAATAGATTCAGATAGCGTATATAACAATGACAATCTAATTTATTTATGGTTATGTTGTGCTTAATATGGGTTAGTATGTACCCAAATTTGAAAAGTAACGTTCACCCATGAATAATCCTGGCTATTTTAAATAAACGACTGAAAATTTGTGAATGTATGCTGCAGATGACACTTTTTCTCCTTTTTTTAATCTTCATTATAAGTTAAAATTTAAAATTCTGCGTGGTCTAGTATCTCGTTTGACTGTGGATTACGTGATCAGAGTTCAAGCCTATTGAGCTGAAAATAGTTTCAATTTTTTGTTTTCATACTTTATTATCTAAAGTGAATCAATAATTTCGAATTTTAAATTTATTTTGCTCTCCAACAAGTTTTCTTTACATAAAAATTAATTAATCAATAGTAATTATCAATTTATTTGAAACCTGAAAAAACTATAAATTTATAAATTACGATTAAATGTCGAATTTTTAAATAATTAACGCGCTACAAGCTAATGTAAACTAGACAAAGGTAATTATCAACTTTCTTAAGTTTCGAATGTTGTAGTGGTATTTTACTCTTTAAATAAAATTTATACAAGACTGATTTTTACTGAATTTATACTTTAGTTTCTCATATCTATAGACGGCAGACTATGTGCCCATACTGTCAAATTTAATAATAATATGTTTATATACTGAGAAGGATTGTTCGACGTTGAGAGATGTTATATTTGCATAGTTAAAGTGCTCTTTGTATCTGTACAATGGATCTTCAGTATTGGTAAAAAGTTGCCCTAATTTTGTAAAATCTACATTTTTATCTAATACACCTGTGTATTATTAAATTTAACAGTGTGGGGCACATAGTCTGCCGTCTTTACTCATATCAATTTCTCCGAAAATGTAAACGTTTCTGTAAACATAACTAACTCCATTATTAATATTTCACTATTTTAAAAAATTAAAGACCCAACAGTGTAGTATTACAGTGTCCTATTTTTTGTTTTTTTTCAGAAAATTTTACCGTAGTTTCAATATTTCTAGATATTTCTTGATATCCTCATAGCGAAGTCTAGCTCGGCCTATAATACATCTCTCTACAGTATCACATCTTTCTAAGCTTTCTTGGCACAAATTTTTCAGAGTTCCTGAGTACCTACAACAACGCAGGGCAACTTTTATGTGGTGTAACTGCATCAGGTTCATAATAAAGTTGGTTTAATTTAAAGTTATACCGTTATCGTGAATTGTCGTTTCCCCTCACTACACTAAAGACTTTACTTGCTTTCTTTCGCTCAAACCTTCTTAGAACGTCTTGGTCTTTTTGTTTAAGCGTTCAAGTTTCCTATCCATATGCAAGGACGGGCATTATATAAATTAAGTTTAATAGATTTTTGTATTTTGGACGACATTTCCTTAATTAAACTGTAGTAGTATTTATTGGCCACCAATATTTTCTTTTTCGCTTAACTACTCATGTTATGTTGCCAGTGGCCTAAGATAGGTGAACTCATGTATCAAATCTAGTTTCAGTTTCAGGCCGCCAGTGTGGAGACTTTGATGAGTCTGTGGCTTGTCTTAGTAGGGACTAGCATGTAAATATGGTGCTACCAAAATAAATGAAGATTAACAAACAACGTAGATGGCCAATAATTCACTTAAATGAAAAGATGTATATGATCTTTATAATTAACCCTTAACTGTGCTAGTGGGGTCCGCGCGGACCTGGCGGTATAGTTTTCTGTTAGCATTCTTTAGAGTATTAAACAGATGGCGTTGTGGGTCAACGTAATCTTAAATTAGGTTAGTTATAAGAGACGTGTGTAGCTGTAAAGTCAACAGCTAAATTATTTTGAAAATTATAAGACCTCGAATCTTTAAAGACCCCACCAACACGTAAGTGTACAGTGAAATTATTATTAGCTCTTCAAAAACCTAACTATATAATGCATTATTTTTAGTGTATTTTTGTCAATTTTACCATGTCAATGAATGAGTGGAGTAGACCTTTGACTGAATCAGAATTAAATGAAATAGCGAATGATCCAAATTTTTATTCCGATGAAGAAAGCGCAGCTGAAGAAAACGAATTTCAAGCTAGCGATCATGAAACAAATTCAGAAGTTTCTTCAGATGGCGATGAAAGCCATTTTGATAACGATTCCGATGATAGTAATGTATTTTATGGTAAGGATAAAAATTTTAAATGGCAGAAGGCATGTAAAAGTCGTTCACGTACTCGCACTCACAATCTGATTATACATCTACCAGGCCCCAAAGGGAGAGCCAAAAATATCGATAAAAATGACATTACAGCAGTCTGGAAGTTATTTTTTACTGATAATATGCTAGAGACCATCTTGTTGCATACAAATGTGAAAATAAGGAACACACATGAGCAATTTCAAGTACCTCGGCCATCGTACACAGCAGAACTGGATATGATTGAACTAAACGCTTTCCTTGGTCTTTTATATCTATCAGGTGTTATGAAATCTAATCACGAGGATATATCTGCTTTATTTGCCAGTGATGGAACTGGTCGGGATGTTTTTCGGGCTACAATGAGTGTAACTCGTTTTCTGTTTATTTTGTCATGTTTGCGATTTGATGATGCACTTACAAGAGATCAAAGAAAAGAGCATAATAAATTGGCTGCAATACAGGAATGTTGGGATATTTTTATTGCGAATTGTGAATCTTTATATACTCCAGGAGAATATCTCACCATCGATGAGATGTTGGTACCATTTCGAGGCAGATGTTCATTTAAAATGTACATGCCCAAGAAACCGGCGAAGTATGGTCTAAAAATTATGTGCCTCTGCGATGCACGTAGTTTCTACCTGTGTAATGCATTTGTTTATACTGGCAAGGAAAATACAGTATCAATAGATAAAGTATCTGTACCAACCCGCGACGTCCTAAAGCTCATACCTCCCATACAAAACACAAATCGGAATGTCACAACTGATAATTGGTTCTCGTCAGTCGAGTTATGTAACAAACTGAGAGAACAAGGCTTGACCCTTTTAGGAACTATAAGAATCAACAAACCGCAATTACCACTTGAGTTTAAGCCTAACAGAAGGAGACAAGTGGGTTCTACGATATTTGGACATAACAATGATATAACAATAGCTTCATATGTGCCTAAAAAAAACCGATCGGTGTCATTGATATCTACCATGCACCACGATCAAAAAATAAGCACTGAAAATGGAAAACCTGATATGATCAATGATTATAATAGGACCAAAGTTGGCGTAGATGTATTAGATCAGTTATGCGCCAATTATTCAGTAGCTAGACGTACCAGGCTTTGGCCCATGGTAATTTTTTACGCTATGATAAATATAGCAGGTGTAAATAGTATGGTAGTATTGAACTGTGGGCGAGAAGAAACATTTAAAAGGCGACATTTGCTGGTAAGCCTCGGAAAAAGCCTCATTACTGCGCATATGCAACGAAGAAATCTCAGCCGATTACCACGTGAACTGCAAACAATAATTTGCAAGCAGTTGGGTAAAGAGCTACCTACAACCTTTACGAACAATGAGCCAACACGAAAAAAGCGATGCGATCTCTGCTCCAGGGACAAAGACCGAAAGGTTAAGAGTGTATGCAAAAAATGCGGCAAACACATTTGCCCAGATCACACCAGTTTAGTTTGCAATATATGTTTTAATAACGTTTAATCGCTTATAAATATTACTGTTTGTTGTATTTCTTAAAAAAAATAAATAAGCAATGTAAACATTTTTTGTTTTTATCAACTGGAAATTGGGGTTCGGACGGACCCCACCAGCAGATAAGTGTTAGCTTATTTCACCAGCACTGTTAAGGGTTAAATTAGAACAGTCGTTTTGCCTGATATATTATTTGCAATAAACGATACAATATTTATTATCAAATTATAAAAATAACACACTACCGCTTTATTTATTGAAAAAGATAAGAGTTGCGGTCAACTGGATGCATATTTTATATATTTTAACAAATATTTATTACTCGTATTTAGTATAAATAATATTGTTTTGTTTTCTTTAGATTCTATTTTCCAGTACATTAATAATAAATAAGTTATACCAACATGTCGCAGGTAAGTGTGATTAAATTATTCAAAATTTCCTTGAATTTGTAAATTGAATAGTTGGAATTTCTATAAGAATACCTTTTGCGTTATATAAAAAAATATACGAAATATTTTCTATTGCTTTACAATTCGCTAAGCTTCATCAAAATGCATATTTGATACCTATGCTTCTTTTCTAATGTTTGTTTAAAAATTTAATATTCCCATAGGTATCCCATTTTCTACAGCGATCTTAAAAAGGCGAATGAAATGCTTTCCTTGTAATTACTTCTTAACGAACAATCTTAAGATGAGATTAAAAATGAATGTTTAAAATCAGTAAGTGGAAGAACAATTTGTTTAATTTAACCCTTTCATAAATTTGTATAGATGTTTTACAAGAGACTATACTCTAATACGCGTTAACGATGGTTTCATAATTTAGTTATTTGCTTTAGTAAGTTAGGTTCGAAAGTTTTAATTGCCGGTAACTTTGTGCTGTATTATTATACTGGAGAGAAATACCTAGTAATGTAACATCTGAAGTATTCCAAATATTTTGCGAGCCGGAAAATTAAATTCAAAGCTAAAATATCCTGTTGTACCAACATTCTCATATCTACGTGCAATGCTATAAGCACACTAGTTGGCTTAGAAATTGGGTAAAATTAAAGCAATTTAAAGAAAAAATTAAATAAAATTTAGTTATTCAGTTTAGACAATCATACAAATACGAATTTTAAAGTTATACTATTAATTATTGCTATTTAATCATAAAAGTTTGTAAAAATAATTAATTTCACAAACAATGAATATTTTTCATGCCAATTTCAGAAACATAGTTTCCAAAATACTATAAATATCTTACGTATGGAAAAATCCATTAATAATAACCTTTATTTTCTGAAAAAGACATGTACATAAATACAATACAAAATTAAATATAAACATTAAAGTTCCTTTCAAAACAATTTTTTTAAATGAAAATAAAACAAATAGTAAATCTGCACAATGATGATTTAACTACTAGATTTATTTCCATTTTAAGTTATGAATCTTCACAAAGTACAGGTCAAATCAACCAATTGTTTAAAGAATTTCTTAGTTTCGAATTTAAATATCTTTACAGTACTTACAAGTATATTCCTGAATGAATCTGGTAGCTTATTATATACTCGGATGCATATAAATGACGGAGATCTCTGGTATAAAGCCCTTCAATGCAATGGTACCGACAAATAATCGCTATTGAATTCCTAACAAACTTAAAAGATTGATTCTTAACGCAAAACACACATTCGTACCGAAATGAAGACAGGAGAGACATCATTTTGTTGTCACTCCCTGTAATGGTTTCTATAATTTATAAAATTTACTAGAGAAAACACTCGGTATATTTGTTTCACAAAATATATTTATTAAATCTCTAACACGTGTTTCGACTTTACAGTCATTGTCAAAGAGTTTGTAAACTGACCTAAAAATACAGTTCTACCACTATTTATGAGTTTTTAAAGACTTTATTACGGCATCAATAGTAGGGGTATTGAAAAAATCCAGCTGTGTATTTGTGACATGTCTATTAAGATTTATGGCTTTTTAATTTCTAATATTTCGAGGAAGTCAAGTCTTTTGTCCTTTATTACAAGTATGTAAAAGTTTAAAATTATTGGTATTGAACAAATGTGTATTTTCGATGCAATGTTCCGCGAATCCCGTATTCATATTACCATAAAGAATAGAACTTTTATGCTCTTTAATACGTTCTTTTATTGAGCGTCCTGATTGGCCAATGTATATCGCATCACAATCTCTGCAACTTAATTCGTACACCTGACTTATCACACAATTCTGTTTTTTCTTTATTATTTACTTAAATATTTCCTAGATTTACTTTATTCACTTGGATGACATTTAACCCTAATTTATTCAGTTTATTAGAAACTTTATTGCTAACCCCAGGTATATTGTTGAGTATGTGAAACGTTTTATTATTTTTTTTGTATATGTGTGCCCCTAGTAAAAATTCTTCCTAAGGATAGTACGTTGTTTTTTGTTAACCATTTTATCTATAAATTCTGTTTTATATCCGTTGTTTCTAGCTATTGTTTTTATGGTGGTTACTTCTTTTTCGTAATTCTCATTATTTAAAGGGAAATTAATCAGTCTATGTATAAAACTATGAAACGCTGCCATTTTTATATTCCATGATTGATGCCGTAATAAAACGTTTAAAAACTCATAAATAGTGGTAGAAGTGTATTTTTAGGTCAGTTTACAAACTCTTTGACAATGACTGTAAAGTCGAAACACGTGTTAGAGATTTAATAAATATATTTTATGAAACAAATATACCGAGTGTTTTCTTTAGTAAATTTTATTCATTATGCTTCACCAAGAGCCAACCGTGGATTCTTTACATTATATTCTATAATTTAAGCAGAATTTAATGCTGACTATATCACTCTAAAATTATGAGCCAATGAAAATGCAGGATTTTCGTGTGGTTGTCTTTTCATGTATTACAGGAGTTATTTAGGTATTATGACGCAAAACGAATATACCAACCTTTGTATATTCGGAATATACGAACTCTTCTATATTCGCTGATAAAACTACTATTATATTACTATGGCATCGCCTTCAAAAATTGGATATTACTGAATTGTTAGATTTGATAGTTGTCATCATGGCTCGTTTTGCACAACTTTTTTTCTTTTCATTATCATGATATAGTTTATCTGTATACAACTCGACAATTGAAAATTCTCAAAACGCCACGTATTGCCTAAAAAAACACCACTCTACCTTTCGGTCTCATGGTGTTTCAGGCAATACGTCTCGTATAATCGAGTATTTTCAAGTGTCTTGTTGTATAATGTATTGTAATGTATTTGTCTTTCTGCGTGTTCTAAATAAAACTAACGGTAATTTAAACACACACTACGATATATTGACAATAAAAACGGTATACACTAAATAAATAACTTAAAACTACAACTAATTAAACAATATTTATTTCCATAGAATTTATATCAATGTTTATTTATTACAATATCAACTCGACTCGGCGACTACCCGTTGAATAATAATAAATCCCTCTCGAGTGTTATTATATAACTGTCCTTTTTGGTTACACTATTCAGACGACGATAGTCCACGCAAAATCTGGTAGACCCATCCTTCTTCCTTTACTGGTGAAGCCCATGGACTACTCGAAGGTTAAATTACTCTTTGCCTTTCCATATCTTGTATAATCTGCTTGGTTTCCTCACGTTTTGCCAGTGGTAACCTTCTTGGTCCTTGTCGTATTGGACTTAAAATTTGGGTGTCAAATATTGAAAATATTTGACTAGATCCTTAACTTGTCTTTGTTCATTAGTCGATTATCTTGGACAATTTCTTAGGAACCTGCACGAATCCATTCTTCTTCGCCTCTACACGATGAATGACTGCCGACACTGGCGAACACCAACCCAAATTAGTTCCCTTCTTCAATGAAACAGGGTAATAGTTCACATTCATTGCCATTATGGGTACAGCCTTCTGAGCCTTCTTCCCTACAAGCTATCACAAATGTCTCACTTATTTCATCCAGAACGACATTCTCTGCTATAATTACTTGTACATGCCCATATTTCCCATGAAGAAACAATTCTTCATTATTTATTTTTAAAGTGCCTTCTTTAATGTTTAACTGGAAGCCCTAGGTGTTCATGATGTCTATGCCGGCTACAAGAACACGATGTCGGATTGATGTTGGTCCTATGATAAAATTGACATCTACTTCACCTGCCACAGAAGCTGCTTCTCCAGCTACTGTCCTAAGTCTCCACTCGCTAGAAAGTAATTTTTTATTCCTGGAAATAAAATCGGGTCACACGATGGTTTTCGTCGATCCAGTATCTAGCAAGCAAACATAGATCCTTCCTTCTATTATAGCGTCCACATACAGGCCGTTGGTTTGATGTTGCAGGGATGCGACTTGGCCAAGCGTCGTTGGGGCTTCCTGATGCTGGACCGATGATTGCCGCCGCTTATCGACACGCTTTAGTTTTCTTGCTGCTTAGACGATGCTTTCTTGGCCACCTTACCACATTTACTTCGAATGTGACCAATCTCTCCACAATTACAGAATCGCACTACTCTTTTGTTTGGTTTGATCTGACTTAGGACTAGACTAAGCACCTGCTCCATGAACTCCTCATTTTCCTGTTTGTCAACAGTACAGACACAAGCATGGTGCCGAGAGGATTGTTTTGCAGCCTCAAACTTAAGCGCGTGCGCCAAAACATCGATCAAGGTTTTCGGTCGTGCCAACCTTAATGCTTGCTGCGTAACAATATCCCGGAGACTATCTATGAACGTCTGGACAGCTAGGTGTTCCATGAAATTATCTGGCGCCATCAGATATGCAAGTCTAACTAGACGAGTAATCTGCCCCAAATTCCTGAAGATTCTCGCCTTTCTTCTGTGATCGATTCTTCAATTGTGTATGGTATACCTGCTCTAGGTGCGCAAGACCATATCTCATTTCCAACCGTTTAATAAGCTGGGAATAATCTGTACGTTCCTCAGGAGGCAAAATATCATTAGCATCACCCCTCAATGCTATGATTAAAGCAGTAGCCTTCTCGACAGAAGACCATGCGTTTGCTTCTGCGGCTGCTTCGAATTGCGTCAGATAAGTTGCCCATGACGTCTTTCCGTCGAAGGTTGGTGGCTTTATTCTGGTCTTCGATATAGCCGCTGGTCCTTCTTTTATTTCTATGGTCCGCGGTATAACTTCTTCGTTGATCTGCTGGGGATTCGAATGACTCATGGTAACAGGTAATTTCATCTAGGTCATTATTGCCTCTAAAAGTCCAGAATGTTCTCCAATTTTCTCCACTGCAGCTATGAAAACCTCTTCCTTTAACGCTTCTGATTTTTCCGCTAGTCGCTGTTCTAGAACTATCTCCACTTGCTCCAGACTTTTTTCGAAGCTTCTAGAATTTTCTAGTAATTTCTTTTTCAAATTTTTCTCGAAGATTCTAGCGGTTTCTAGTTTTCTTTGTTCCATCTGGGCTTGCGAATCTATTAGACGTTGTTCCAGAGTTTGCAAATTGTCTATTATTCGTTGTTCCAAGGTTTGCGAATTGTCCATCAGCAGTTGTTCCAAACTTTTCACATCGTCCAGATTCTTCTGCTCCATTTGAGTTTGTGAATCTATTAGACGCTGTTCCAAGGTTTGCGAATTGTCTATTATTCGTTGTTCCAAAGTTTGCGAATTGTCTGTCAGACGTTCCATTTTCATCAACAGCGAATTCACATCATCATCTCCATCTGGAACTTGAAAGACATAATTATATGGATCCTTGCCTTGTTGGATCAACACATCTCGAGGCCGTTGCTGGAGAATTACCTTTTTGTCGGTTGTATCCGCATCCCTTTCCTCTAATTCTCGTTTTAAATCAGTCATTTTTAATTCCGCGAGTTTCACTCCATTCGCCATCACGATATTTAAAATAAAAGCCGTCTCGCACTGTATATTTATTTAAATAGATATTTAATTAACACTTTAATTAACACAAATAGTCCGTTATTTATTAATTAACTCACACCGGATACCACTGTAATGTATTTGTCTTTCTGCGGATTCTAAATAAAACTTACGGTAATTTAAACACACACTATATTGACAATAAAGACGGTATATACTAAATAAATAACTTAAAACTACAACTAACTAAACAATATTTATTTACACAGAATTTATATCAATGTTCATTTATTACAATATCAACTCAACTCGGCGACTACCCGTTGATTAATAATAAATCCCTCTCGAGTCTTATTTATATTCACGGGAACCTCTGCCTAGATTTTTTCCGATGCATCTTTCGAGATGATGCCAGGCCTGACGCATCGTCGGATGATTCATCACAGTATGATTATACGCTTTTGTATTATATAAACTCGATTAGCACCATACGATACACCCAAGGCATTACTCCATATCTTAATTTTGACACAACACAACTGTTACAAAAAAGTAAACGTACAATGGTTACATACGATTCTGCCAGCATAAAGCACTGTTAATTGTACGATTAAAAATCTTACAGACTGAGAGTATGGTATCGTTTTATTCAATTTAACAAACAAACTCATTTTGGATAGTTTTCTGATGATCAAAAACATTTTCATTCGTTTTCTCACAGTTCAACCCATTCCCAATACACCAGTTAAACATCTCCCGTGCATTTTTACATCCAAACACGGACGGATCCTTAAAATTATGAGACAATATGATCAGTGACATGTCATCTTCATACTAAAAAATATAATTTTTAACAAAAGATTGTTAATAAATATCAAAAAGGAAAAGTCCAAGGAAAGACCCCGTGACACTCCGTTCAAAGGCGCAGCAGGATTAGACTTTTTTTTATTTTTATCTTATAGATAACAATTTATCCAATCACACGACAAACCACGTGTTCCACAGGAAATCAACTTGGCCAACAATAGTCAATAGTTCAAAAAGTCGTAGACATGTCAAAGCATAAACAACTTACCTTCCGTATGTCTTTTAATTCAGCATGTACACAGTACAAAGAAAAAATTTCATGATTTGTCGACACAGACCAGTTATTAACCCTATTAACAAGAAACTAAGTTTGAAAAATGTATAAAGTACGAAGGCTATTTAACAGAAAAATGAAAAACTATTGTTGGTGTGAAGAAAATGTTTTATTTTTTTGCATAATCGCCTTTCAACTCTATATACTTAGACCGACGATATTTCAACTTTTTATGCATTCCAAAAAATAGAATTTTTTAAATTCTCCAAAATAGGTTTCCGCCCACTAAGCCATTTCCTTGGACAACAAAATAACATATCGATGTGCAACTACATCAAGTATTTGTGAATACCAATTAATACAAATACATATTGCTATGAACTGTGGTTTTGATATTATAATATACCACCATTCATGACAAATCTATCCAGCAAGGATATTCAGTCGGTTTACTTTCAAAATGGGACTGCTTTCCTCTCAGGGTTCCAATTGGAAAACGTGGTTTTTCTCTTCTACAAATTTATAATATGCCAGTAAAAGAGTATTGACAAATGTTATAATTATATTTCTTTAAGTTACTTGTAATCTTTTTGGAGTAAGGTTAAATAATAATCACAATATAAAATTTAAATGAAAAATTAATACAAAAAAAAAAATCTTTATAAAGTATGAAGATTAATATTGCCTCATTTAACAATATTATAAAGGTAAAAATAACGCATGGAAATGACAGCTGCATGTGTGCAAAACCCTTTGTGATACCGAACAAAATTAAAAATAATAAATTACAAAGAAACTTTTTAATTTCTCCCAAGAGAACAAAATAAACAAACTATTTGACAGACCGAAGCAAACTCTAACGCATGTGCAACCACATGTGACAAAAATGCCCTTTATAAAATAATAATTATTTGCAATTAGTTACAAATAATTAGTGTAATCTCCTTAAATATTGAATAAGAATATTAAAAAATCAATTGGAGGCAAAACATCCCTCTTCAAAATATACATTCAGATACAATATAGGGTGGTCCTGGAGTCCACCCCTATAATAATTCAAAATTAGTTTGTCACAATTATAGTTTTGATTATATATTTTTTATAGGGGGTATTTACAATAGACCTCATGTAAGAATGAATTACATAATTTTGTAGATTCTAGTTTAGATGATAATATTAATGAAAATAAACCAAATTCATAGATCTGTTCTTTTGTCAATGTTTATAGCGGAGGGTGTTTTATCGTCTCCTTAAACTAGATAATAAAACATTGTTTATTAATATGGAATATATTATAATTATGAAATGATTCTTAGAATTTGAGAATAAATTAAACACTCTTTCAAATATTTAAAGTTATTTTCAAAATTCAATGGATATACCCATTTAAATTTGATTGTTAAGCAGAAAATTGAGTTTTTATGCTGAATTTTAATTTGTACGATGAAAAATTAGAAAAAAATTGGATTTTGATATAAATGTGTTAAAATAATGATAATGATGAGAAGAATTTAAGTAAAATGTGCTGTAAAATCGATAAATATTTCTGAATTTGTGCGTTCAAAATTAAGTGGTCTGAAACCGGCATAATATAGACTACTACTATGTAAGTCGGAAGTATATATAATAAACAATGGACAGAGTATAAGACTTGAAGTTTTTAGGTAGATGTACTTAGAAGTTACGATACATCTTCAAGCAATAAAAGAGAAAATGAAAATAAAAGAGACGGCATAGACAGGTAGAACAGGAAAGGTCGATATGCAATTCCATGGATGAATAGTTCTTATGCCAGTGTGTTTCTTTATCATATCAAATTGGTTAAAAGGGAGTATAAACACCACACCCTTTTCATAACCAAACTAGATTACAAATTAAAAAGTCTATATTTGTAGACCGTGGCGAAGTAAAGAATATAAAAAAGGTATAAAACCCCTTGCCACAATTAATAATCCTATCCTAAATACGTATTTCGGAAATTAAGTTGCCATCCTAGTAGGTGATATTAACAAACACAATGTTGAACATGCGGCACAGTAAACCTAATACAAAGAACCGCGAACCACTTAACAAGGAGTCTACATATAAATTAAATTTTTAGAAAAACTCAAAATTATATTACTCCTGTTCTGAAAATGCACACATGAGTTTTTGCTCTCCCATGCTCTCGTCTTATCTACTTTTCTAAGAATCCGACAATTTCCGACAATTAAATTCACGGTTGAAAAGCAAAACCATGACAGGATACTATTCTTAGATACATTAATAATTGGAAGTAAGCACAAAATAGAAATTGATATTTTCCGGAAGGAAACCAATATCAATAGGTTTATCACCACGGATTCAAACCATAATTTTCAATAAAAGATAGCTTCTTTCAATCGTCTACTCAATCGGTTGCTAAGCTTTCCATTAAATAAAGAGAAATACGAAAAAGAATTAGATTTCATTAAAAGTATAGATACAATGGTGTCTATATGGAAATAATTAATAAATTAATCAAAAAGACTAATTTCAAAAGATAATCCGCGATTCAGCATGTTTGTTACCTTATCAAAATCGTGAGAAAAAGTACATATTGCTATGAATTGTGATTTTAAATATTGCTTATTCACGATTCACAACCAATTTGTCCAGCTTAGATATTCAGTCGGTTTATATTCCAAATGAGACTGCTTTTCCCTTATGGTTCCAATTGGAAAACGTGGTTTTTCTTTTCTACAAATTTATATAGCGCCAGTACAAGAGTTCAAACAAAGGTAAAAAGAAAATCACAATAAAATTAAAATGAAATTTTATTACAATAAAAAAAAAATCTTAGTGAAGTATTACGATAAATATTGCACCATTAAACAATATTATTAAGGTAAAATTATTATACGACAATGACCGTTACGTATAATTAAACATCCTTATTGACTCCCGAGCAAAATTAAGACTAATAAATTACAAAGAAGTATTTCAATTTCTCCCACAATATTTAAAGTGAACAAACTATATGACAGCCCGAACAAACTCTAAACGCATGTGCAAGCCACAAGAAAAAAATGCCCTTGATACCAAGCAAACAAAATTTTAAAGTTACAGAACTTTTTTACTTTAGAAATTTTAAAAAACGTTCTTTGTCATTCAATCCAACTAAGCATAAAATATAAATCAATACATACAAGATAATAATATTAAAGATAATAAGAATAAATCTATTAAATAATTTACTTACGTAAATAAAAAATTATTTTTTTCACGAGACACCAATGAGTTAGAAAACCTAATTTATAAACAATTACGAGTTCTACACACTCGTAAATAAATCGGTATGAAATAAAGCAGCAAAATAATTAAATCAAATCACGAAGTTAATTAACTAAAGATAAAGAATTTATCTTCTCAATAACACGACCTTCTAACTTCAAAGTACATTAGTGTCTGCGGAAATGGCAGGGGAAAACGGCGTACTACAACAACGCTAGTCAAAATATAAATCAAAATAAAATATATATTCATAAATAATAAATTTCAAAATTGTACACAGGCATCCAAAATAAATGTACAACAATAAATAATAACATTTTCAAAATGTTTGCGGGGAAAAGTCCACAAGTTTACTTTAGAAATTTTAAAAAACGTTCTTTGTCATTCAATCCAACTAAGCATAAAATATAAATCAATACATACAAGATAATAATATTAAAGATAATAAGAATAAATCTATTAAATAATTTACTTACGTAAATAAAAAATTATTTTTTTCACGAGACACCAATGAGTTAGAAAACCTAATTTATAAACAATTACGAGTTCTACACACTCGTAAATAAATCGGTATGAAATAAAGCAGCAAAATAATTAAATCAAATCACGAAGTTAATTAACTAAAGATAAAGAATTTATCTTCTCAATAACACGACCTTCTAACTTCAAAGTACATTAGTGTCTGCGGAAATGGCAGGGGAAAACGGCGTACTACAACAACGCTAGTCAAAATATAAATCAAAATAAAATATATATTCATAAATAATAAATTTCAAAATTGTACACAGGCATCCAAAATAAATGTACAACAATAAATAATAACATTTTCAAAATGTTTGCGGGGAAAAGTCCACAGCAATATGTTTACCAGACCGTCAAATTACGAAAAACATAGATACGGTTGTTAAAAAAACGGGGTCTAGGAGTTGTTTTCGGTCTGAAAATTCAATAAAATCTCTTCTGGGTAACGCGAAGGATAATTTATATATCAACAAGAAGTCGGATATATATGAAATTAATTGCCTCGACTGTAATTTGAAATATGTTGGCAAACTAAACGTTCAATAAGAACCCGCTACAAAGAACATATATCGCATATAAATTCAATTGACAGGAAAATCAAGTGTTGTCCGCCACGCATTAGAAACTAATCATAATATCAGAGTAGATTGTTTGAAACTTGTTAAGCATATAAACAACCCGAGGGAGTTGGACTGTTACGAGAGTATTTATATTATTAATATTATTTATTATTAATGTTCTTAGTTGAGGTGTGTTCAGAAACGTAGCTAAGACGAGAGCGTGGGAAAAAAAAAACACATATATGCCTCTTCGAAACAGGGATGAGTAATATAATTTCTACGATACAATTATTAGTTGTAGTTAGCGAGAGAACAGCGATTTTATACCATTTTTTAAATAAGATTACATATTGTTTAAGCTGTACACTCTGGGAATCGAATGGAAAAAAGTGTTAAGAATTGAAATATGTATACGAAATGATTTCAAAGACATATTAGTTAGAAACGCGAGGGCAGAATGAAAATATCGATACTAGATATAAGCTATTAAAATGAATTGAAAATGACTGAGAATTTAATAATTATTAAAATATAAATTTACGTGTAAATGTCGCCTAATACGTCGCGCTAATTAAAATGAATGTCAAAAGAAGAGAATTGTCAAGATTGTTAATGCTCTAAAGGTGATTGTTTGTTCAAATTTTCCATTCCTGTAACTGAAATTAAATAAAATCATAAGATTTTTAAATTGCGTACTATGGAGCTTCAACAGAACAAAAAAACTAACTAAGCATTAGAATATATACACACTAATTTGAAAGTACATTAACATATTAACCTAAAATCCAAAAAAATTGAAGACAAGAACTACTGAAATGGTCCTATAGAGAACCAAAATTGTCGTTGAAATTCTTATTAAGAACATGTGGTACCATTTCCATAGCAATTTAAATTCTCTTTGAGGAAGTCAAAGTACCCTTGGGTGTTTATATATTGCTGTGTTATTTCCAAGGAAACATAAATCAAATATTTGCAAATTAATAAATTAATTGAAGAAATGAGACAAGATGAGGCATGTTTTGAACAGGTTGTGCTCTGTGTGCACCTGCCAAGCATGCCAGATAATAAAATTTAAAATCCAATTCCATATGAATATCATTTGCAAAGTTATAAGAATATAAAACAGTAATTACTGGTAGAATATAAAATTAAGTGCATTATATAAATATATTTTTGGTTATGATCTGACAGTAAATTATATGTAGCGTAAATAAACATAAAACATAGTTAAATGGGCTGTGCTTTGAGTGCACCTGTATATTACGTAATACAATATTGAATTCGATGCATCATGCTAATAGATTATAGGTTATGATACAATTTAATAATATTTAAAATTTAATTAATAAAAACACATGCTCATGTACCAAAAATAAATAAAAAGGAATATTTAAAATCATTTTTAGTATTTAAAATTCAATATCTAGCGTGCAACTTGTAGATTTTTCTTTAAATGTCCAATGTTTATAATATAACTTTGGTAATATATGGTTGATTTATAAATGAAAATAAGTCAGCACAATAAAGAATCCAGTGTTATTAGCATTTATAGCGTAATCTGAAAATAATAAACACCTGTAGCAAATGCGAATGATGTTTGTGGAACATTTTTATTACGTTCGTAAATATAAAATAATGTATCCAACGGAATAGAAAATAAAATAAAAGGTTAGCAAGTTATCGGAAATAAATCGATAACAATAAACTTTAAAAGTATATTAAATGTTTAGTGTGGATGAGATCTGTAATAAAGA
This sequence comes from Melolontha melolontha, assembly GCA_935421215.2. NCBI lineage: Eukaryota > Metazoa > Arthropoda > Insecta > Coleoptera > Scarabaeidae > Melolontha > Melolontha melolontha. The sequence goes on along the minus strand of OW285242.1, from coordinate 89,142,594 downwards.
AATGTGTAAATTTTAAACAAATCAAAGACTACAACAGGCACATTTGAATTCAGAGATTAGAAACTTTCAACATGTTAGATTCATAAAGGTTATACAGAGAAAAACATATAAGACAGAGAGCATAAATAACAAATTACTGATTCTACGCAACAATCGACAGTTAATTAAAAATTGGTGTAATTAATCATGAATGTAGGGTAACGTAAAATACAAAATAGAAAAACTGACGACGTAGAAGAACATAAAATATGTGAAAACTTGCTATATTTGAAAAATTGTACGCGACACTGATTCATAAAATGAGTGAAAATCATCAAGAAAAAGAGTCTAACACGAACAACGGTTTTAAACAGACAAAATTTATTTTACATTTAAACATTACATTTTGCATATTATTTATAATTTGAAGAATATTTAATTTTAATTATTTGTATAGAATATCATTATATTTTCATTCATTTAACTTTTTCCTTAAATTAAAATAATTATTTTTGAATTAATTTAATAAAATACGTATCACAAAGAATTCGAGAATATGGCCCCATACATATTAGTCATAGTCAGTGTAGGTAAAATGGTTGACAATAGTTTGAAGTCTGTAAAAAAACAAATTAAATATTTCGAAGCGTATATGAATAATTAGTTTAAATTAATTAACAGTGAATTCATCATTGTAATTGAATATTTATGCAAGCTATCTAAGTAACTGGGTGGCAACTTGACTTCCACAAACGACCTTAAGAAATCTGAATAATTGAATTTAACAATCAAAAATTCATAGATTTGGGATCCAATAAAATTATATGATATATGGAGATTTCCACTAACCAAGCGTTCAACAACAAACTTTTTTTTAAATAAATATATCAGTAGAATCAAGATATCCACATAAGTTTATATTTTAAAGACTACTCAAACACCTTGAGTCGTATCCCCTAGGCTGAGTGCGATAAACAAGAGCGGTAATTTTAAAATTCTATCAGAATCAAAATGAAGACTTCAAAGCTATACGTATATTCCCGACAATTCTCATAAAAATTTTATAATGGTAATTTGGTTTAGATAAATCAACGAGATTTATTAAGATTTTGAATACATTAATTGTGTGTGTAAATTTTAAACGATAAAAAACACCTTGTTGTACTATTTGTTTGAAGTTACATTGGATGCTGAGCATAGTTGCTTAGAACCCAAAAATAAAACGCTTCAAATTTTATAACTCAACACAACTAAGTAAAACTAATAATAATACATATATGATTTTCTCTTTTCGTAATCCAATGAGATCATCTTATTTAAGTTACATTAAAGTAAAAGAGTTAAAAATAAAATACGTATCAATAGAAAATTGAAATAAAATACTATATAATAGCTAGTTCTATGAAATATCAAGACTGGAAGGCGTCAGTCAATGAATGAAAATACAAGAAACCATTACAGACTATGCAGGAATAAAATAATTATTTGGCATGTAAATGTTTAGTGAGCGGACAAGAAAAGGCTACTTAAATAAGAATATTTTTAAAGAATCTTGGATGGAAAGGAAAAAGGGTAGTACTAACTAACTACTAACTAATGTAGTTCCGTAATTGTATGAATGTATACATCAATCTTGAAAAAAGAAGACTCTACTCCTACGTTGTCAATAAGAAATTGTAAGGTGAAATTACCGCGTGGTCAAACAAGTCATAAATACAAGTTATAGTAATGTTAACGTTATTAAACTATTAGAACATCTAGAGCTGTTATAATAGTATATTAAAGTACAAGTTGCATAAGACATGATTTTAGTGCACGCGTTCAAGTTTAGAAAACGAGCCGCAAGGCGAGTTTTAAATATTTGAAAATCGGCGGTGTTATATGTCATTTTAAGTGTTTAAAATTTAGATTGATTTATGCAATGACAAACCTCTAAAAACAAAATTTTGCGTGCGAAAAAGTAATACTTTATGCAACCCAAACGGGTGTCGAAAAGTGCACTTTATAGCACCGAAATAGAAAATAGTATATTAAAAAAACAGTTTCATAAGGCACCATTTTGCCGCACGAGATCAGTTTAGAAAACGAGCCGCTTGCGGCGAGTTTTCTAAAGAGCGAGTGCGGCAAAAGGCCTTATGAAACGAGTTTTTTATACTATTTTTTCTATTTTGCGTTTTTTACATTAATAAATTACTTAAATTGGAATTATTTAATTTGAAAGTTCAGAGTTTAATTTTTATATAAAGCATGCAGTTGGTCACATTGATACTTGACATTTTCAAATTTAAATCTTGCTATCCGCGAAGTATATTATATTACATATTATTTATTAATTTTCGTTAACATTACTTGATATTTCATTTATAAATATAAACATGAGTGACATAGAAACATATATATGTTGTTGTCAATTGTATACAACATACGTTGTTTGTGTAAAATACGAACATATATCATATCTGTCAAATGTACATAAATTCTTAAAATCATATGACAGCAATGATATTTATTTCTGTATTCGAACAACGCCAACATTGAAAAATGAAAAAAAGTGTATCGAAATAGAGCTCATTTCGATACTGTTTTTGGTTTCATAATGAGTTCATTTCGAACGCAAAATAGAAAAAAGTAATTTTCACTCTTCGTTACGAATTGAAAAGTTATCCTAGTTCCTAATATGTTACTTCAATTTTAAATACTCGTATTAAAATCATTATTGATTTACTGTGTGATTTGAATAAGTCAATTAAGGTCGAGTATATTTGTTTATAATTAATTTTTCCTGTATGTATTTATATCGAAGATTTGCAATGATTTCATTGCAGTAGATAATTTCTTTAAAAAAAATTGAAACCAATAGTTATAAAATCATATAGCGTAAAGCGGTTTCTTGTAAAAATGAGCACTAATTCAAGCGAGCGGGAATTGACAATCAATTATGATCTCTCGGTATCTGGCAGGCGCGGCTCGTGATGACGTATTTGGGAGTGTATTTACAATGATGCGAGTGCCTCGTGTTTTTTCGTTGTATACTAAGAACGCTACATCTAGTACACGAGAATACCCGAAGCACTCGTATCATTGTACATGCACCCCCAAATACGTCATCACGAGCCGCGCCTGCGCCCGCCGTCTGTATATATTCTGTACGGACTGTCGTAGTTACTAGTTCAACAAAACGGTCATAATCAGAAGTAGTGAATAAGTTTATGATAAACATGTGTTTATTATAAATAGAAATATAAACGTTCAGAGTTTCATGACGTTTTATAAATTATTACCTACTATTTATTTTATTTTATGCACCTACTATCAAGCAAACGCCTATAGCGTGCAGCTCAATTTCACTTATTACTAATAAGTGAAATTATATAATATATATATATATATATATATATATATATATATATATATATATATATATATATATATATATTATATAATAAAAGATTACTAATAAGTTATTAGTTATCTTTTATTATAAAATGCTGAAAAGCTAAGTAATTTTTTTGTATCTTTATATATTAAGTAAACAAAAACAGGAAAACCACATGATTTAAATGTAAAAACAATTTTCAAAAGTCACAATAAGGAATGACTTGATTTTTATGTTTTAAACAACTAATAAACGACTTACGGTGATTTTGATTTTATTGTGGCTTTTAGTTCGTTAAATTGGATAATAGTAAAATGTAAATAAATAAATGTTGGAAGTGTTTAGGAAATGTAAGGTTTGAATAAAGTAACAGTAAATAAATCCAAAAAAACTCTAATAAGAATAAAAATAAATTAATTAGCAGCAAACGAAGAAATATAAATAAAATAATAATAAACAAAGCAAATATGAATCTTATCGTTTTGGACTATGGTTATGTAAACGGAGCAAATGTAAAACACAATTGTATTTTTTAGTAAAGGTTGCTAGATGGTGCCAGCCGGCTCGTGATGACGTATTGTAGGGGCACGTACAATGATGCGAATGCCTCGTGTGTTTTCGATGTTTACTAAGAAACGCTACAGTTAGTACACGAGAATACACGAAGCACTCGTATCATTGTACGTGCCCCAACAATACGTCATCACGAGGCGCGCCTGGGCTAGACCGTAAAGAATTGTGAATACAAAACAAATTTATTACGATATTTACTTTTAATGAAAGCAAATTAATTAGATTTACTGAAAACCCGTTGGGAAATAAAGAAAATAGCAAATTTAAAACCTATATATAATTAAACAGTTAATAAGAATAAAGTTGCTAAAGTAAATTAAACTGAGGGATGCTCTAAAAAAATATTAAAATTGAAATAAAACTCTCAATAGTTCACTTTATTAATATATAATCGTAATACAATTTTTTCGCCTACATAGTGGCCAAACAAGTATGTTAGTAAATGTGCGACTCAACTGGTCAGCCGTTTTTGTTATACTGTTGCGAAAACCTAAGTTCACTAATAGAAATTTAATCAACTAAATGTGAATTTCTACTATAATTGTCTTAAGCGGTCGCTTTAAATGAATAAATTTAATTCTAAATCTTACTGATAATTAAGCAAAAATCGTGACTTGCGAATTCATTAATTTCAGTTTTTAAGTAAATTAAATTTTATGCCCTTATTTTCCTAATGTTGAATTCAAAAATTACTATTACAGTGCTTTTTATATGTTTTTGTCAATTGTGTTTCACTATTTTTCAAACGAGTTTCCCCCATTTCTATTACTAGTTGCTATGCACGTCAAATAATTTCCTCATATGTTAGTTCACATGTTTAGCTGCAACTAACATGAATGGTGAAAGACGAAGAAAAGCTGTAATAAGTGATGAGATACGTTCTCTTATTACTATAGGTACGAATAGTGGGCATCCGACAACCATCATATGGTAACAGTTTAGTGTACGGCTCAATACTGTAAGAACAATTTATGCCAATTATCAAAAAATAAAATCAAATTAAGAAGAAAAGTAGCGGTTAACGGCCAAAAAAATCAACTAGAGCAAAAGCAAGCTCTTTGCAACTGGATTAACGGAGATTGTTCAAAAGTTAACTAAACTAAATTACTAGACGAAAATCTTTAATTGCAAATTAGAATAACCACCACAAGCAGTGCTTTCAGAGAATTTCACTATTCCATAAAACGGATTTAATTTGTACCAGCAAGACGTAACACACACGAAAAATTCAAGGAAAGTTTGATTATGCTGTCCAGGAAAATTGAATAATGGTTGAAAGAGAAAAAATATTTTTTATCGGTGAAGGTGGAGTTCAAGTAGAACGTGTTTAGTTACAATAAGTAAACAGAACAACTATGATGAACTATACGGACGCGGTACACAACACATCCGAAGCAATAACTGAACAAATTGCAATAGTTATATTCGGCACATGGAATCCTCTTTGGGAGATTGTTTAAACAGAAATGATATATTAAATTAATATAGTTGTAGTTACCCAAAATTTATTTCAATATTTCAGTAATTTTAGCCAGACAGTTTCGTTTGAAATTCTGTTTTTACTTATATTCTTATGTAACATAATGTGTTAGTATTTTGTACTGTTCAATAAAGGTAAAGCATTTGATATAAAGTGAATCTGTTTTGGTAAAAGGGGACTCTTATTTGACTTATAATGTCAATGTGACAAGATAGGGGAAACTCATTTGAAATATAGTGAAACACAATAAACAAAAGGGGAAAAGCAAATATAAGGCACTATGACCTGATTAAATGAATAAGAATGCTTAGCAAAACGTCAGCAATGCCTAAATATTACATGCCACACTGAAATTGATGTCCAGAAAAGTTATAAGTAAGCTACTGAAATGAATGCCCAGAATTTCTCTGGGCATCCATTTCAGTAGCTTAAGTGTGGCATTTAATATTTTCTATGCTTTTTCGTAGGAAAATATTAAATGCCACACTAAAGCCACTGAAATGGACACCGAGAAGTTACAAGTATTCTTATAATTTCTCTGGGTATCGATTTCAGTAGCTTAAGTGTGGCATTTAATATTTTCGCATTAGTCAAATTTAATTTAAACTTTATTAGAAATCGGATAGCTTAAATTATACAATATTAAATAAAAATAAAATCTAGTAAATAAATTGACGACGCTTCTTTTGATAATGCTGTCCATATTATATAATAATTTCTTTTTCAGATTTCCGAAGAGAATCAATGTAAGAAACTTTACACACGTTTAGAGCAGTTATCTTCTCTCAACATTAATTTAAAAGAAAAAAAATTACGCTTTTCAGGAATCGTCTGTACGATTGGTAAGCAATAAACGTAATATAATTAAATAGGTTCTTTAAGAATATTTTTAAACAATCGATCATTAAAAACAGTACAAACTTAAATATCACGCAAATGTTAATACGGCTGGCGAGTAAAATCTGATTTTCACTAATACTGGTCAGTGTTTTATGGTGGTTATAAGGATTGTTCTTTTTTAATTTATAGTGATTTAACATATTAGAATTTAACATCAAAAGAAACAAAAATTAAAAAGTAAAAACTAGCTAGATATTCATGGCCGGGAAATATGTTTTATTGCAATTAAATGCCACAATTATGGAAAATTTTTGAAATATTTGCTTTTCTGAAAACAAGAACATTATTAAGTAAACAAATAACTAAGGAAGAATTTAAGTCATGTTAATCGGTGTATAATAATTTTCACCTTAAACGGGCGTAGACTTAACGATGACAATTAATCTTAATAGTATGACCAACAGAGTTTTATAGTCTACCACTTTATTTATTAATACCATACAATGCATTAACAGTTAATTTTTATGTAATTATTTTCTTCCTGCGGATTAGTAATTTCTGGGAAGATTTTACTGATGTTGACTATGTATGCACTTAAGAAGTTTTACAATGTCCTATATAACATCTTAGACAAGTCTGTTCCCAAATATTTTTCTAACCAAAGAAACCAATATATTTTGTATGGTTTTAAATGATATCTTTAACATGAAATTGACTATTATCTACGAAAATGTCTTTCCATAATAATTTCTTCATGATAAATTTGAACGGCTCCGGACCACTTCTAAGAGTAATTTAGCCGGTAAGCCTGCCGTTCAACAGTGATAAATCTGGTGACTATCTATGCTAGTTCGTTAGTGAGCAGCTTAACACCCGGGGCCAACTTGACGCCATATATACGAACTTAGCAGTGCCTTTGATATGATTGACCATGAAATTTTTGCTGAGTTGTCTGCGTTTTGGTTAAGTCTTTCCAATAATGAAAGACTTAAGACTTCTTCTACTTCTCTTATTTGGCTAGTAGATTTTATTATGTATTTTATAACAGCTGTAAATCCTTTAAATTCTCGCCCCTCTTTGGAGTTCCGCAAGGTTCACACTTAGACCCTCTCCTATTTATCTTGTTTTTAAACGATCTGTTATCGTCTTCGTCTTGTCCACTACTTGCCAATCTAGATGATCTAAAAATATATTTATCCGTCAAAACTTGTCTCTTAAATAAAAAAAGCTAATTTTATTAACTCTATCTTACAAATAATTCAATTCTTAATAAAGTTGATAGCATAAAGGACCTTGGCCTTTTGTTTGATTCTCGTTTAACTTATGTGTCACATATCAACAACATTTGACAACAGTAGGCTTTGTTTTGCCGTTCAGCTCTATGCCTTTGTTCGAAACTATGCTTTACACTTTTGTTCTTAGCAAATTAGAGTATGCTTCTCGCCTTTGATCACCTCATTATATTTATCTTAAGTCGTTAATTGATAGGATACAATGTTGTTTTTTAAAGTATTTGTTCTTCAGAATTTATTGCCTCTATCCTGAACATAATTTGCTACTCAGAAGAGATGTTATACAATCTTCTGACCAACGTCGGGATACACTGGGGCCAAGATTAGTGTGGAAGATTGTTCGTGGTACCATTGATACCCCCATTTACTTTCTTCTATCGACTTCCATGTTTCCCGTATTTCCTCTCGCTCTTCTCCTACCTGTGCTTTACCTTTTCCCGAGACCGACTTTCAGCATGGCTCTCCGCTTATCACAACGTGCCGTACTGCTGAAGTGTTTTGTGAAGACATTTTTCTTCAAAGGCATAGCATATAATAAATTTCTAATATTTTTAAATTATTTTTTCATATGTAAGTAAATAAGTATATGTAACTTATTTCTTTATTTTAGTTATAATTATCTTTTTATTTGATATCTTTTTATACATATGCGATAATGTTTCACCTTGATATAAATTAAGAAAAATAAAAAGAGCATAAATAAGCATAGAATGAGTTATGCTCTGAATGCACTTGTATATTGGGTGATATAATATTGAATTCGATTTATCATATCAATAGATTGTAGATTATGACACGATTTAATAATATATATAATCTAATTAAGTAAAAACTCATGCTAACCTACCACGTTAAAAAAAGGAATATTAAAGATTATTTTAGCATATTAGGTCCTATCCTATTTATTATTAAATTCGCTGGTATGTTATGTAAAAATCCAATGTTTCAAGTTATGATATTAACAACAATATTAATAGTATGGTTAATATATACAGTCTGGTCATAAAGTTTGGAACCAAGCTTATAACCGCATTATTTTACATTTTTTCGAAAAACGCTCGGACAGGTAAATTTTCTTTTTTAAAACGCCATCTTTTGACATACAATTTTTTTCTATGAAGTCATGGTTTTCAAGTGATGACGTTATCAACACTTTCTTTAAATAGCAACCATATTATTTTTTTCTCGTTTTTGGTAGATCTTTATATCCACCAAATAGTGATATAAAACAATTGGTATGTTGCATCAAAATTTTTTTGAAAAAATTATATCAATTTAGAAAAAAATGCGAAAACTTAATTTTTGTGCAAAATTAAAATTAAAGTAAAAAAAATACATCTGAACTTAAATTTATTGTAAATTTTCAAAATGGACCCCACCAACCAACTGACACTGTCCCAGCCGAGTGTAAATGCTTTGCGTTCAATAGTAATCTGCGTTATTCGCTCCAGGTCAAAAGAAATTCGTCTTCCCAATCGGCCAATTACTTATTAAAAAATCTTATTTAACATTAAATAGTTTCACAAAAAAGGGCCAAAGAAGTTTAATTTATTTAAAAAATTGACATGATGTGGCAGACCATTTCTTAATTAAAATTATCGCCCAAAAATTGAAGATTTCAAAAACTAATTAAGCTTACAAAATTTACTGAAACATGTAAGTAAGTTTTTTCACACTTCTGTCTTGTGTCAGGACTTAAATATTCTTCTTGAACAAACCGGATCGTCAAAAGCACATGCACTCATGTTACTATGCAAGAAATTTACAAAAGCACGCACTTTTTTGCAAGATATTTCTTTATGACATTCTTGCTTCTTTTTATACAATTTATGTACAAAAATTTTAGTTTGAAATTGTTTCTATGGCGACAACATTGTTGAATTATTTACTTCTATTTTTGACGTTAAATTTTTGAGATATTGCGTAAAAATTGTTCATTTTCGCTAATATAAAAAATGGCACATTTATCTGAGCGAGAAAGAATCGAAATTTTAATTATGGTTGGGTATGGGGACAGACAAAGAACGCATGCAGAAGCATGCGATTTGTTTAACCATGAACACCCTGATAGACCTCCAATTACCAGGTCTACGGTGACAAAACTATGGAAAGTTTACCGAAACTGGATCCGTAAAAGATGGACCACGGCAAGGTGGACCTCAAGTAGGAGAAGATGTGAAATTAAATGTGCTTCTAGAAGCAGAAGAAAGGCATCATGTTTCCACCAGACAACTTGCGTTAGCCAATCAGGTGGCTCACTCATTTGTCGTCAACTTATTTAAAAAAGAACAATATCGTCCTTACAAAGTTCAACTTGTACAGGAATTACATGAAGATGACGAAGATCGTCGACTGCAATTCTGTGAAGACGTAATGTTACGTTGTGACCAAAATCAAATTTCTTGGAAAACATCGTCTTCTCAGATGAAGCTACGTTCTGCCTAAATGGATCTGTTCACCGCCAAATTTGCAGATATTGGTCGCAGAACAATCCGCATTGGACTCAAGCGTGTCATACTCAGCGCAGAGGAAAAGTTAACGTATGGGTTGGAATGATTGGACGACGCATTTTAGGACCATATTTTTTTGAAGGAAATTTGACTGCTGAGCAATATTTAGAATTTTTAAGATTTGAACTGGTTCCAGCGCTCGCTGTTATTTTCCCAAATCACGAGGATGGTGATGTACCCCATCCAAATATTTGGTTTCAACAAGATGGGGCGCCTCCCCATTATGGTGTAGAGGTTCGCCACTATCTTGACGAAATATTTCCCAATAAATGGATTGGACGGAGAGGCCCATAGAATGGCCACCTCGTTCTCCTGACCTGACTCCGTTAGACTTTTTTTTGTGGGGTTATTTGAAATCGAAAGTGTATTTTAACAAACCGAATAATTTAGAAGATTTAAAAGAACGAATTCGCGTAGAACTTACACAAATATCCCCAGACATAATTGAGGCGAGTATGCGAAGTGTTTACAATCGGCTGGGACAGTGTCAGTTGGTTGGTGGGGTCCATTTTGAAAATTTACGTTAACTGTTACAATAAATTTAAGTTCAGATGTATTTTTTTTAATTTAATTTTAATTTTGTACAAAAATAAAATTTTCGTTTTTTTTTCTAAATTTATATCATTTTTTCAAAAAAATTGTGATGCAACATACCAATTGTTTTATATCACTATTTGGTGGATATAAAGATCTACCAAAAACGAGAAAAAAATAATATGGTTGCCATTTAAAGAAAGTGTTGATAACGTCATCACTCGAAAACCAATGACGTCATAGAAAAAAATTGTATGTTAAAAGATGGCGTTTTAAAAAAGAAAATTTACCTGTCCGAGCGTTTTTCAAAAAAATGTAAAATAATGCGGTTATAAGCTTGGTTCCAAACTTTATGACCACACTGTATATATAGATAATTATTTCGTGACCTTAGTATGTTATGGTAAATTCAATTTGTAGGCGATTTAAGGTTTGGTTTTACTTCAAAAACTATATATTTAAAACAATCCTATATGCACATGTTTCGGCTAATGATGCCTTTCTTAAGGAATACAAAATATAAAATGTATATTTTGTATTTGTTTTGCGCGTACATTTGCCCATCGATGTATATATTTTCTATAATGCAAATGTTATAATATAACTTGTATATATCAAATCGGGTTGATGTCTCATTAAAATAAGTCATAGAATGAGTGTATAAATTATAAAGCATATATTATAAAAACTATCAAAACCAATGTAAATACACTTTTTTATGTTGTCAATAGGTCCTGCCACGTCTAGCACTGCTATGCTCGAGAAACTTATCGAAGCTGGTATGACAATTGCCAGGCTAAATTTTTCCCACGGATCTCATGAAGAACACGGTGAAAAGATAACGCTTATTCGGCAAGCTGTTAAAGCGCATAATAAGAAAATGGGTGCAATTTATCCAGTGGCCATTGCTTTAGATACAAGAGGTCCAGAGATTAGGACAGGAATTTTAGAAAAAGTTAGTTTACCTTATATTTAATGTAAAATTCAAAACTGAAAATTAGTAATTTTTTATGTAAACGGCAATCGACACAAATGTTCTTGTTTCAAAAGTTTAGTTCGAAGTAACATATAAGGTTCGACAGATAAGTGATAAGAATGAATTTTAGACTTCTGAGACAACAATGCATTCATTTGATGGAAACCTAAATGTAGAATAATAAAAAGAATGGAGGAAAGTAACAATTCACAGTACGACATTCAACTTATTGAAAAACAATTGCAATGCTAAGAACAGCATGAGATGACGTATTTTTCTCAGCATAAATTTTTAGTTGGCAAAAGATTTCAGAAGACCGCGAACATGCATTAAAAACTTAACAATAATTGACACCAAAGACTGATGAGTCGATTACCCAAGTGAAAGCGAACAATTGACAGTTAGAATGATTCGCTACTTTGTTGATATTAAATCACAAGATGTCATCCATTGCATTTTAATTGATACCTGAATTTTAAAAAAGAATGTTTGAAGATAATATCCAAGATGTTGTTCGATGAATAAAAACAAAACCGTTTATATATTCGAGATCATTTGTAAGTCAAACTAAAGTTGAACGCTACAAATAAATCAAACGCAAATATACATGGACACCTCGTATTTTCCAACATTTACGTCTGCCTAAGACACGTGCTTCTGACTTCGTCAGTTAGGCTAATGAAGTAAACGTTAATAAATCGCCTCATTAGATATCGCAAATTTGGTCTTATCAGAGATACCTGGCGGACAAAAGAGACTATGCCGAAAGTGGCATTTTCTCTTGACCGGCTCAAAACCGGTCAAGAGAAAATTCTCACTTTTGGCATAGTCTCTTCACTAGCCTAACTGACGAAGTCTTATAGTTGATGACAGAAACACGTGGCTTAGGTAGAAGTAAATGTTGGAAAATACAAGGTATATGTCCATGTGTCCATGTGTGGCAGAAATGATAAAAAATATAGGCGAAGCAGGCACAGAAATGTTATTAGAGATTTTCAACAAGGCGTGGCAGTATGAAGACATACCGGAAGATTGGGGTGTGGCACTAATAACACCAATATACAAAAAAGGGAATCATAAGGACTGTAATAACTATAGAGGCATTACTTTACTGAGCACAGTTGTAAAGATATATGAGCAGTTAATTAACAACAGATTAAGACCAATAATTGAACCGTCACTCTCGGAATCACAAAGCGGATTTCGGCCAGGAAGGAACACACAAGATCATGTATTTACGGTAAAGCAAATAATTAAAAAAAGAATACAACAAGGAAAAAAGGCATATTTCGCATTTATCGACTTGGAAAAAGCGTTTGATAAAGTGCCCAGACAGGAAATATGGAACCGTCTAGAGGAAAGAGGAATTAACAAAAAAATAATTAGATGTATTCAAAGGTTACATAAAAATAATGTAAATTATGTAATTAGAAGTAACATGAGATCCGAAGGATTCGTAACACAGGAAGGGTTAAGACAGGGTGGAGGATTAAGTCCTGTGCTGTTCACCGTATTTATGGACGGTGTTATAAAACAATGCTCTAAGCAGATGATGAAAATGAAAATATGGTACAGAAATCTAGAATGGATACAAATAGCGGAGGCAGCATTCGCGGACGATATAGTACTGATGGCTGAGAAAGAAAAGGATTTGCAAGATAATGTAGATATATGGAATAAAACATTGAAGAAAAAGGGTATGAATATAAATAAAAACAAAACGAAAGTAATGGCTATAGGAGACGATCAACTAAAAATTCAAATTGAAGGAGTAGATATACAACAAGTAAACCAGTTCCACTATTTGGGTGTCGCAATAGAAAACACAGGGAAAAACGAAGCAGAAATTAATGAGAGAATTGAAAAAATAACAAAACTGTATTACGCTATGAATAGGAATTTTATAAATAAAAAGGAAATATCACGAAATACCAAACTAAAAGTCTATAAAACAGTCTACAGAGCAGTTCTGACATATGGATGTGAGTCATGGCTCCTAAATAATAAGCAAAAGAGTAAAATACAAGCGGCGGAAATGAGATATCTGAGAAGAGTGAGGGGCGTGACAAGAAGGGACAAAATGAGGAATGCACAAATAAGAGAGGAACTTGGGGTACTATCAATAATGGATTTCATTGAGCAGAGACAATGAAGCTGGTGGGGACATCTTCAACGGATGGAGAACACTAGACCGGTAAAGTTGGTATATGAAGCAAAGATTCAATATAAGAGGAAAAGAGGAAGACCGCGACAAGTTTGGGAGAACTTAATTGGACAATTTATTCAGAACAGAGGAAAAACATGGAGAGAAGTGAAAACACTGGCCACTGATAGAAAGTCATGGAAGAAATTTGTCTATAATCTATAATTTTTTGGTATTGTAGTTGGTGTTATAGAATACTCTGTAATTTAAAGTTTAAAATTGGAATATTTATAAATTAGTTCTAAGAATGTAAACACCCGACACCCTAAGGGTATAAGGGTTTTCTGATAATATATATATATATATATATATATATATATATATATATATATATATATATATGTCCATGTGTACACAGATACAGACGAGTATATTTACAGGTCTGTTTCAGTTGTAACAAATACGTAATACGTGCTTAACGTATTGATTTTGGTAAAGTTTGACGAATGATGAGTATTATTAAAACATATTGACCCAACACACTTAAAATCAAATTTATTGGTATCGTTTTTTGAATTGCCCTAATAAATAATTTAATCTTCTATTGAAAGGGCATACATTTAGGGTAACGTAGTTGGAAAACGTTAAATATAATACATAATTTAAATATAAATAATAATGAAATATAATACATACTTCAATTTAATACATAATTGGCCATAGAATTAGAAAACACAATCTAAACCGAATTTTAAAAAAAAAAGGCAGAAAGATACAGAAATAAATGGAGGCACTGTAACCAACCCAAAAGCAACACTTTTCGGAAGAAATAAAGTTCAAGAAGGTATTTAAGCTATACAAGATTTCTGAAATAAATAAAGAAGAAAATATAAGATAATTAGACCTTAGAGACCATCTGAAGGCCAGCTGAAGATAAATTCGATTGAAAAACGTAATCAAAAAGTAAGATAGTGAGCCAAATGTCAGAATATAAAACAAAATTATATATGAAAAGGTTAACGAATAAAAAAATTTAGTAGATCAAGAAAAAGCAGAAAAAAAACAGTAAAAAAGGCAACATTGGAAAGCGACAAGAAAAGGGAGAACTTGTAGTAAATACCTTTATATGATGTATAACAATACCGCAACATCAGCCGTGTACCACCGAGCTCATACCCTCAGATATGGGGGTAGAGTAAAATGTTTTCTAGCTACAGATTGAGGAAGTGCTAGATAACTCGATGCAATAATAATAATAACAAAAATATTTTGTGTATATAGTGGTATGCTGTTTTGAGCTACAAGTTCGCTAAAACTTGCTGTAAGAGTGTAGAAATGTTTTGACTTTCACTTCCTGAACATTTAACTGAAGAAGATACAGATCTCGAAAAAATCGACTTCTCACTCGCCGGTTTCGAGAGTCAAATCCCCGAATATCGAGACTGTCACTCCCATTGTCCGGGCGTGAGAATTTCGGGTGGTTGCTCTTGCCACCTACACCGTTCACCCGTCGTATAATAAAATAACGAAAATTGCGAAATATAATTTAAATATCCGCTTATTGAGTAGTAGCTCCTTTGAGTTAAAAACTCCTTGATCGTACTTTTTGAATCTCGTATATAACATTAGTCTGATAACTGTCTGATAATTCTTTCATTAATTTTATGGCTAGATATTCAAGGCTTTTCTTAACTATTTTGGAATTTCTAATTAGAAATATCTATTGTGATAGGTAGTTATTCTTGTTTAACTTTGACCACTTATCAAAGTTGTCTTTAGCATACAATAACAAGACCAAAATGTATACACACGGCAAAGTCACAATTTCATTTTTAAAGTATAAAAACTCATGATATCCGCGATCCCCACATTTGTAAACCATATATCATAACCGAATGAAAATAGGAAAAATAATAGATTCTAAGCACTAAGATATTAACCATTGCGCTATGTGCTGTCCTTGCAAATAGACGTATATATGTTGTGCTGCTGCGTGAATAATAATAATAATGATAATAACAACACCCTACACTTCCGCGCTCGCACAAACACAAACCACACACCCAGAGAGAGACGCAAGCTGCCAGCAGCAACCAACACACAAGTTCATACCCAGAAAGAGACACAAGCTGCTAGCAGCGGACAACACATATGTTCACACCTTGAAAGTACTGGTAAGTATCTACTATAATCAATATTCATATAAAGTAAATGAATGATAGATAACTATGCCATCCATCTTGTTCGAATGAACGAACCGATGGGGTAAGATAATGGCAACCAAGAACGAATGGTTCATGTGAGTGGAAGAGATAATAATAATAATATTGGTGTATTTTGAAACAATATTACTATGCCATCTAATAGCGATAGAGACACAAGGTCAAGTGCCGAAGAAGAAATTATAATACAAAAAGCTATTGAGAAGGTTTTGTCCAATGATTTATTTCTTGAAAAAATAATGAAAGTTATTTCTGTAAAAATTGATGAATATCTATGTGAGTACACGAAAAAATGTGACGACCAACTACTTAAATTGCAAAAAAAAATAAATAAATGAAATGAGCAGTAAGTTGGAACGGCAAGAACTATACTCTCGATTGGAAAATGTTTGTTCGGGCTGCCAGAGAAGTCAAATGAAGATGTAACCGAGAAGATCATCTCTACAATAAACACAAAGTTACAAGTAAATATCAATAAAGAGGATATCTCAATATGTCACCGACTGAAAGGAAAAGAGGATGGTACACGTCCGGTAATTATTAAATCATTAAAAATGTCGTGTACCAGGCAAAAGCCAAATTAAAATGTGCGACATTATTATTATTGACATTTAAATTATTTATTTCGAGGTGAATGTTTTCTTTAATGAACGGAATACTATGGTTATTTTTAATGTTGACGTTATCTTTTAAAAATAAAAAAACGAAACCATAGGGGTCAAGTCAGGACTATTAGGTGACCATTTAATAATTTCGTTATTCCCTATCCAGACCGGGAATACATTATTCAAATGATTTCGAACTTGTACCGGCACTATGCGGAGTTACCCCACCTTGCCTCCAAATCATATCAAGTTCAGTCTCCGGAAAATTCTTTATAAGAATCTTTTCTGTTCTTGGGATAATTATTTCCAGATAGGTAGCTCCATTTAAATAATAATCATAAAATATAGGCCTAACAATTTTATTGCAGAAAATGCCACACCAAACACTAACAGATTTTCTTCCTGATATTTTAATTTGTGTTACCAATCTCTTTCTGTTGTATTTGTTTTCCTAAGACTTCGATTTTTTCTATTAAATACTTTTGTAATACAAAAGGAAGACTCATCAGTCCATAATATGTTAGTAAAATGATCGGGATCTTCATTTAAATTTTGAATCATATTGTAGCAAAAGTCCAGCCTTTTCCCTTTTTGTACCTCTGTTAAAACTTCTATTGGTAATATTTTATATAGTCTATAATTTTTAACTTTGATTTTAGCATAACTTCTTTCTAACTGATCAGTTGCATTACTTAAGCTACTTTGAGTATTTTCTTAAACTAGCGCTTTCTTAAACCTTTTTTGTATATTTGCTGCCATCTGGCATCGTGTCAATTGACTTACACTTATATACGTATTTTCTTCTCTTCTGTGCCGGCATAGCCGGTCAAGGGAAGGGTTGCCACTTTCGGCATAGTCTCTTTCGTCCGTCAGATGTCACTAGAGTATATGGTGCCACCTGATAGGACAAAATTTGCTATACCTTATGAGGCGATTTAGGGTTTATTTACTTCACTAGCTTAACTGATGACGCCTAATAGTAGATGGCAGCTGGAAAATACGAGGTGTATTGTCCATGTGTACAGATACAGACGTGTATATTGCATGTCTGTTTCATTTGTAACAAATGCGTAATACGTGCTTAACGTATTGATATACTAAAACCTTTTTAGTTCTTAGTTCTTAGAAAATGCGCTCACATATATACTACTTACAGTACAGTTATTTATTAAAATATAAGTTAAAAGATCACCATCAAATATTTAAAACCTGAACAATCGAAGCTTCCAAATTTTGTATTAGAAATGTTAAAATTTTTGCATTCTTCAAGGATACCCTTTGAAGATTATATTAAGTGTAAAATCAATGACCTGATTAGCAAGAAGCCAATGTTGTTGGTAAGCCTAATAATTACAAAGTTTTGATTGAAACTTCACCCTCATATCAAATCAAAATAAATAATACCAAAAAGCATAATAATAGCATTGAATAATTTTTCAGGGATACAATGCAAAAGTTGAAATTAAAGCTGAAACTACCGTGACAGTAACTGTAGATCCAAACTACGCTAACAAGTGCACTGACAAGATAATATATGTAAATTACGAACAACTAACCAGAACAGTAAAAGTGGGAACCCTAATTTATATAGCTGATGGAAAAATTATCTTAGAATGTACTAAAATTGAACACCCCTCATTGCACTGTATTGTGAAAAACGCAGGGATGCTTGGTAGTAAAAAGGGAGTGAATGTTCCCGGAATAAAAATGAACCTTCCTTCAGTATCCGAACAGGACCAGAAAGATTTAAAATTCGGTATTGAAAAAGGAGTAGACATAATATTTGCATCGTTCATACATGGTATCGAGAGCGTGCAGCAAGTACGGGATGCTTTAGGTGAAAACGGGAAACATATATTGGTGGTATCTAAAATCGAAAGTTCAGAAGCCCTTGCCAATTTAGATGATATAATTGAAGTCTCGGATGGAATTATGGTCGCCAGAGGTGATTTGGGAGTTAATATTCTACCAGAAGAACTATTTCTAGCACAAAAATCGATTATCGCGAAATGTAATAGACATGGAAAACCTATCATATGTGCAACTCAAATGTTAGAGTCTATGATGCATATACCAAGGCCTTCCAGGTCTGATGTCGCAGATATAGCTAATGCAATTTTGGATGGAGCGGACAGTGTTATGTTATCGGGAGAAACAGCTGTTGGGAAATATCCGATCGAATCCGTTAGAACTATGGACAATATATGTAAGAAAGCAGAAGCTGCAATTTGGTATGATAAATTATTAGAGGAACTTATAATTGATGTAAGTATAAACCTGTATCGCCCATTACATGTACACATACATATCTATTTTCTTTTTCATTTAATGTAGACATGTGAATGAAGATTCTCCATTTATGCCTTTGTCGGGAACATTTTTCCATAATCTCTTAACTATTTCTTTTCTTTATTTCTTAAGTCTAGTTCTGCTTTTCAAATTTATTTAGTTCAGTTGCTTAGTCCTTTCTGGTTTCACCTATAACTTCTCTTAAATACTTTGCTCCACGTGGTTATAACTTGATTCTGTATCTGTTATCAAGTACCCACGTTGAGAAATATATAAAGGGTTAGGTAAATGTATGGATCCATTCCAATATCTTTAATACGGATACTTAGATTTTAATAAAACTTTACACATTTAAGTTAATGCAAATAGGGAATTCGAAGTATACAGAATCAGACTTCTGATTTATACAGAAATGTTAACTTTTTTATTTTAAATGAAACAGTCTGCAGATTTTTACGAATTTTAATAAGGCCCTGCTCTGGAAATTCAGCAATAGTAAAGTTTTGTTCAACAATGACAGAGATATCGTATGATCAAAACCTCTTTGGGTCGCTGTTACCGTGAAATTTACGAGATATGTATGCAATTATTTATTTCAATTAGTTTTGACATTTACTTGACAACTTTCAAGTCAGCTGGTTATAAAATATACATAAAATGCATCTAATTACCATAACCTAATAGTATATTAAAAAACGAGTTTCATAAGGCACCATTTTGCCGCACGAGATCAGTTTAGAAAACGAGCCGCTTGCGGCGAGTTTTCTAAAGAGCGAGTGCGGCAAAAGGCCTTATGAAACGAGTTTTTTATACTATTTTTTCTATTTTGCGTTTTTTACATTAATAAATTGCTTAAATTGGAATTATTTAATTTGAAAGTTCAGAGTTTAATTTTTATATAAAGCATGCAGTTAGTCACATTGATACTTGACATTTTCAAATTTAAATCTTGCTATCCGCGAAGTATATTATATCACATATTATTTATTAATTTTCGTTAACATTACTTGATATTTCATTTAAAAATATAAACATGAGTGACATAGAAACATATATATGTTGTTGTCAATTGTATACAACATACGTTGTTTGTGTAAAATACGAACATATATCATATCTGTCAAATGTACATAAATTCTTAAAATCATATGACAGCAATGATATTTATTTCTGTATTCGAACAACGCCAACATTGAAAAATGAAAAAAAGTGTATCGAAATAGAGCTCATTTCGATACTGTTTTTGGTTTCATAATGAGTACATTTCGAACGCAAAATAGAAAAAATCTATTTTGTTTGTGACTCATGTGTACTTCAAAGTACAGAAGTAAATAATTCTATAGATGGTTTTTACACTTCATGGCTATCGCGATCCAAAGACTTTTTGTTGATATATTATTTAATTAAATCTAATAATGCAAATTTTATTGAGAACACAAAAAATATAAACAAAATCAATATCAGTTAAGAAAATTTTCTAAATGATGACCGTTCACTTCTAGACAATATACAAGTTTGTGAACAAATTCTTGAATGACATTCGCCAAACGACATTCGCCTCACGAATTAATTGCATTTCCTGAATTATTCGTTGTCGTAACTCGTCCGGATTATGCGGTCGTCTAATATAAACCACAGATTTTTAAATGACCCTAAAGAAGAGAATCTAGGGTATTTAAATCTTGAGACCATGTGGGCCATTCAATGAATCCCCTACGACCAATTCACCGATTTGTTTCGTTTAAAAATCTTTTAACATTAAGGGCATAGTGAGCGGGTGCTCCATTTTGTTGGAACCAACACTTGCAGGTAATTCCCAATCTTCTTCTATATTAGAAATAACCTTATAATGCAAAAGATCTAAATATCTCTGTCCAGTTAGTACACCATGAATGAAAAAAGGACCAATAATACGGTTCCCGAAAATACGAGCCCAAATGTTTAATTTCTGTGAATGTTGTGTGTGCGGTTCTAGCATCCAATGAGGGTTATCTATTGACCAATATCACTCAAACAAAACGTAGCCTCGTCGGAAAACAGCAAATTGTAGGTAAAATATTGGTCATTTTTGCAAATTTCCATTACTCTTCGTAAAATTCAATTCTACGGTCATAATCCCCATCCAATAATGATTGCACTAAATATGGTTTATACGGATGATATTTTTCGGTGCTTCAATATTCTGGCTACTGATCGGTAACTTAAATCATAGTTTAGTTTGAGGGATGTAGTAGAACTTTGTGGTAATTCTTCTAATGCTGTAGGAATATCTTGACAATAACTTCATTAGTTGCGATTTTTCGTCCGCTTTTCAGTAAATTTCTAACATTTCCTATCAAGTTATACCTTCTCAAAGTTTTACCAACGACAGTTCATGATATTGGATGCCGATCTTGATGCAAATTATTAAATAAATGGCATACTTCACCAAAACTAATCAGCAGAATTTCAGTACGTTCTTTTTTAGTTAATTGAACCAATATTAATGTTTCAACGTCTACAAAGTTAATTCTGACATTTAAGTAAAGTACTGAATTTTAATTCCATGGCTTACTATACATAAACACGATAAATATCAGTTTTAATGAAATAACTTTGTCGTTGTTAAACAAAAGGGTGCCAAGGCTTATTATTGCTGAACTCCTGAAGCAGAGTTCTATTGAAATTCGTAAACATGTACAGGCTGTTCCATTTTAAATAAAAAAGTTAAAATTGTTTCCGGCTAAACCGAAAGTCAGATTCGAATATAAATATACTCATCGAATCCCCGATTTGCATTTTATTCATTGTGAAAAGCCTTATTGAAATGTAAGTAGCCATATCGATATGATATTCGAATGGATTCATACATTTCTAACCCTATATATATAGTATAGGTTACTAACAATTGTAATATGCGATATTATAAACGATAATTACTATAGTAACAGCTATCGAGGTATAATAGAAACTGTGGTTTCTTAAAATGGTTGCTTGTATAATGCAGTTGTGGTAAAAAAGAAACAATATGGTGTAGAAATTCTGAGAGTTAACGTACAAAAATAGTACTATAGGTATGTAATATTATCTTTCTTCCCTTATCTGTTATTCCTTTTCGTTTGTTTATGGGCTGAGTGAATCGAGACGTAGTATCATTTTTTCTTGCTGAAAAGGTGTGGTCGACTATGTCAATTGAAATACCGTCATCTTAACTACATTGCCGTATTGTCTCTTCTCAATTGCATAATATTATTGGTGTTACACTTCTAACGTTATTTTCCCATCGCCGTAAGATCCGTTAGCATATAGAATATGTATAATAATCGTTTAGATTTTAATAATCTCCTTCCATTAGGATTGAATGCTCATACTACAAATAGTGGTTTATGTTACATTTCTCTATTTGGCTACTAATTAATTGTGTTTGGTGTGTATTACTACATCATCTTAACTTCGAAAGTATCGATTCATCTGCATATCAAACGTTTGAAAATGTATTATAATACCTAATTAACAAAATTGTTTCTCGAACTGCTACTCAAGTTGGATTTAATACTCGTTTTTGTTTACTGAACCGTATATTTCTACAATACATTCACTACAAGTATTTTGTTTTCTGTACAACTACAGTTTTCTCAGTAGTATTAGTATTAGAATAAATATTTTATATGTTTGGCAATTTGGGTTATTGTTTGCTTTCTAAAGAAAAGACTGTTCAAGATTTGATGGACTTCTTGGATTCTAGCCTGGAACCGCGTGCTTGGAACTGCTTCCTTCCTGACCGACGTTTCGTCCACTGTTGCAAGGGTTATAATCAAGGCTGCCATTACTGTTGCTGAACTGAAACTACAACAGTAATAGCAGCCCTGATTATGTTACAGTGGGCGGAACGTCAGGCAGGAGGCAAGCAGTGCCAAGGACACACGGTTCCAGCCCGGAACCCAAGAAGCAATTATGGACAACGACAACGGAAGTGTACAAATCAGATAAAATATGTTTAATGTTTTCTCTCATGTGTTCATTTCTACTTAGTAATTAGTTTTTCAATACATTTTTATTTTTCGATGCACTTCTTCCCCCACATTCAATACTACTTAATTTTTAAACTCCTCCTTTCATTCAGTATAGTTCTATTCTACCATTTGTTGTAAAATGTCTGTTTGACTTACACACTTTTAGATCCTCTTGTTATTTTAAGGACTCGTTTCTTTAGCTATGGGTATATTTATTTTCGGGACATTTACATTACCGTTCCCATCAAAAATTGTTTTTACTAAATTTACACTGTGCTTTTATTACAAATTATATTGGAAAAATAATTACTATGAACACTAACAAAAACAATTTAAAACGAACTTGAGTAGCTGAAGACATGGTGAGATATTCCCGACTGAAGTATGTTTCGAATTGTTTTTGTTATATATGCTGTCGTTTTAATTTGACTAATAGCGGAAACATTTAATACAGTTTCCGTAGGTTACAGCTGTGACTTTTCGTTGGAAACCACTTGCTTCGTCCTACACTTGTCATGTGGACCGAAATGTTTGCTTCGGTGTTAGTGATATTGACATTAGTCAATGAGTAACGCTGAGTGTTCCTCCATACTGTCTTTTGTGACTTTTTTGTATGTAGCCAAAGAACCTTTATTCTGAGAATTCCCAGTATAATGGACTGAATCTATAGCAAGATGAAACACGTTTCCGCATATTTGGAAACCAATTTCTTTGAATAATATTTCGATATATGTACTTGACTTTAAGGCTTTACTACATTTTTAAATTTTTTTATTTTAGACACACTCTTCGAACAATTCTACCGCTGTGGCTATAGCATCCGTAATAGCAGCTTCTGTGTCCAGAGCCTCAGCAATAATAATAAATACGTCCTCAAAAAGTATCTTTCGAATTATTTCCAAATATAGAGCAGAATGTCCAGTGCTAATGATTACAAAAGATAAACAATTTGCTAGACAAGCAAAGCTTTTCAGGTCTATATATCCATATCTTTACGAACCTACAGAAGGAGAAGCTGTTTCAAATGTACAGGAGCAAATAAAATGCGCCATAAATCACGCTAAGAAAAGGAGTTTTTTAAAGACAGGAGACAGGGTTATAACGATAACCGATTGGAACATAGATGGTAGTTCAAGTGAGGAGGAGCTTACAATAAATATAATAAATGTCTCGTAATTAATTTTATAATTTACTTGTATATACATCGTGTCTAACACATAAAAGGATGATAAAATATATCATAAATAAACGTTAACTATATTAAAATAACAACTAGCTTATTCAATAATTAGTTATCCAATGACCAAAATTTTAGATAAAAAATTTATCATTTTTGACAATGAAAAATATGGGCACTTAGCATCTCTATATAGATATTATGTGCTCTTCTTATAACTCCATGTATTATACAAAATGTTCTTATTTAGAACAATTGGCAAATTATATATCTAACTGTAAACAAAATAGATTCTGCTTCGTTCTTGTCTGACGATTCGTCCGCTGCTGCAAAGGAAATCTTCAATGCTGTTACTACTGTTGCTGCACTGAAACTGATAGTTTCAGTCCAGTTTATAATTATTATACATATAAATTTACGGTAATTTATACACGATTGTATTTCTATATTATTAAAGTCGCGGATAAATACAATAAAACGGAAGTTTTTCAAAAAAACTCTGAGACACGTCGATTTTTATTTTTAATTGTGGGATGATGTTTACGTAAGGAAATTTCGAATAATACTGATGCGAGATATTTGGAATTTCTGCTAAATAAACTCATTCCCATTCTAATAACTTTGTACACGGATTTCGAAGAACCCGATCTGCACCAGCGTGACCTCTATTTTCAACAAGACGGAGGGCCGTCACACTATATTTTACTTGTTCGCGCTTATTTAGATGAAGTTTTTCCAAATCATCGGATAGGTAGGAGAAGGACAATAAAGTGGCCACCCAGATAACCAGATTTATCTCCTCTGAATTATTTCTTGTAGGGATGATTAAAAAGTATAGTATACGTGAAAATTAGAAAATTTAAATGTAGGAATTCGCAAAGAAATTAGAAACATTACCGCAGATATCATCAACAACGTTATTAAGAATTTCTTAATCGCCTTGATTCTCTGATTGTTGACAGTGCTAAATTCAAACATTTAATTTATATGATTATTATTATCTTGCCGTATGTAAAAAAATTGCCCTTGCTAATTCTGTAACAAAAAAATTGGTGTTTATATTTTAAAAAAATGTTGATGTCATATCAGTTTCTGTAGATACCCTGTATATTTCAGTTTGACGTAAGAAAACTCTAAACTAAAAATAAAAATCGACGGATCCAATGGTTATTATGAGAAACTCCCCTTTTAATTTTTATTGAATTTATCCGTTACTTTACGAATGCACTGTATGATATTAACCATAATTGGTTATATTATTGAGTATTTAATAAACCATTCTCATTATTATTAGAAAGAAACTTTGAATTTTACAAATCTATTTGAAATTAAAACTTTAGTGGACTTTTTTCTTCCATTAATTTCTGATTGAGTTGTAATTTAAATTTTTGAATCTTCTTTTGTTTATTTTTTACGTATACCCAAAAGAGAACATCTAAAGAGCTTAAATCAGTCGAATGGCCTGACCGCCCAATATTTCCTCGTCTGCCAATTCGTTTATTTGGAAAAATATCATCCAGATATTGACAAACATTTTAAAGATAATGTGGTGGGGCATCATCTTGCTGGAACTAGATATTATCATTGGGAAAGTGTTCGCTTATTTCATGTGGATCGAATGTAGGACAAGCAAGTATAATTTTATTTTGCAATAACTGCAAATACAAAGCTGCACTTAAATTGCCATAGATGAAAAAGGCACCGATAATATGACCTCCAAAAATATCAAAATAAATATTAACCTTTTGAGGATACTGCGTACGACGCTTCGAAAACAAAAAAAAAGATTTTTCGAAGACTAGTATCTGCAGTTGTGTGTTTACTTAATCGGTAAGGCAAAAGCGGCTTCGTCAGAGATAAGATAGTATTGACAAAATTTCCATTATTATTACAAATATTTGACATTTCATCGCGAAATTGTAGTCTTCTATCAAAATCATATCCCGTCGACTCGTGTACAAGATGTATATTATAAGATTTATACTTTTCACTTTTGAAAATTGAAACTACCGATGTGACTGAAATTTTGAGATTGGCCTCAAATTGATTGATTGGTAAAAGGGATACAGATACAGCCAATAGAGCATTCAGTTTTTTACCATCACTTTTCGCTGTTCTAGGTCGACCACTCATTGGCAAATCTTGAACGCTACACATTTGTACAAAGCGTTTTAAAGTTTTACCAACAGTGGATTTAGAAATAAAATTTCTATTTGTATGCGTATAATTAAATAAATTACAAAAGTCTTGTAAACTTCAGGGTCTATTTCCACAACCTAACATTATAAGTATTTCAATTCATTCATGATCACTTAAACTTAGCTATTGCTAATATTAACAACAATAAATTGTATATTTGACGCAAAGAATAACTACTTAAAAGTTTTTGGCAGATAATTTTATTAAAAAATTTTTATCACATTCTTGAACCGGCGTTTTCTTTAAAAACTGTTATTAAAATAAGTTAATAATCCAAAAACGATATAATTCAATTAAAAAAATCAAGCATTCATAAATGTAGATAAAAATTAAATAAAAAACATTTGTATTCAACATTATTTCCTAAAACGAATATTAACGATTATATAACTCATTTGAAATTTAGCCAATAGCAATTACAAATTTTACATAGTTACCATGTATTGATAAGTGAATATACTCTTGACGACGTGATATAACCGTTTTGGTGTTTCGCTTCCTCTAACAATATGAATTTTGTCATGGTAACAAGTGTTTTGAAGTTCAGCAATTTTCATAAGGTTTTTTAAATTTTTTCGACATGGAACGCTTTGGTATAAGCTCGGGGACCGAAATAGATGAAAAAATTGAAGATTTGACACCGCAAAATACCGTTAAAACACATAAATATGTTTGGAAACAGTTCACCGAATTTTGTGAACAGCGAAATTAAAAACTTTGTGCTCAAACTTCTGACGAACAATTAGCAAGTATTTTGAAAGATTGGTCATTCAACATGAAACGTGCAGACGGCACCGAATACAAAGAAGGTACCGTGAAAACAATTTGGAATATTTCCGCTAAACTTGTCCAGAAAAAGTTTTATGAAGAGTTTAATCGAGAAACAAATCCATTCAGAGATATTTTGAAGATGCAAGAAAGGCGCGGGCAGCTAAAAGGAAGAAGTTACAAGCAATTCATGAAAAAAGAAGAACAAGTTCTGTCGCCCTTAAAGCGGAAGAAATAGCAAAATTGTGTCATTTTTTTACGAAAATACGCCAGACGGTTTACAAAAAAAATTCTATCAAATTTGTTCTGTGGAACTGGCGTGGCATGGAAATGAAGCAGTCTTTTGCTTAATTGACTATTTCAAAGCAGAATGCGACAATTATAGTCAACCTACAGGACGTATTGAGTACAATACCATATTTTCAAAGACAGCACAAGGTGGCGAAAAACATACAGCATGGTTGACACCGAATAAAAATTGTGAAGATCAGTGTCTAGTACGTCTGTTGAAGAAAATGTTAAGCAAAAGAACACCAAACATTAAAACCAATCGTTTATTTTTAACACCTAATCCTGATTGGCAGAAAACAAAAATATGGTATAAAAACTGCCCTGTAGGCCTTAATCAATTAAGTTAATGGACACGTTCAGCGGCGGAAAGTATAGGACTTGATACAAAGAAGCAAAAAATATCTAATCATTCCAATCGCTCTTCCGCTGTTAACATCTTGACAAAATCTGGAGCAAACTTACAAGAAATTATTAAGATAACAGGCCACTCATCATCTGAATCTCTGAAGCCGTATCTAAAACTTACTAATGAACACCATAGCAAGATACTTGAAAAAATGAGAAGTAAACAAGATTCTGCCAACTCTACCATCACCAGCACCTCAAATTCAACTTCTAAAGATAATACAACAAATATTTATTATAATAATTGTACTTTTAATTTCAACCAATAAAAAAATTTCGTTAGTTAATTCTTTATATAATCGTAACGAATACCACTCGAGCAAACGAAAATAATCCATTATATAACCTCTTCACGCGACGTATATCCTTAAAACACCACTCGAGCTACGCTCTCGTGGTGTTTCGCAGAATACGTCTCGTGACTCGGAAATATAATCGATTATTTTCTATGCTCTTGTGATATTATAACTGACAATAAATCGTTGTCTCCATACTTTTAACTAAGCCTGTACCTATCTAAAAATAGAGCAAAAAGCTTTGGTTATTTTAGAATATTAGGATTGTGTCACATCCGTTTTTACTAATAACTTACTTTACCCTTTCCTTTTACTATTTTATGGTTTTTATATTAAGGTAATAAATTACTCTGGAAACGAGAATTATTACATACTAATTATATATCTAACACACTATATAGTTTTAACAATTACACCTTCGCTAGGTACTCAAAGTTTTCAACTACACAACTTTAATACAAACACACAGGCCAAGTTTACTAATTCATAACTAAGTGGTAACACTTGACAATAATGTACGACAAGATATTATTTCCTTTAAGTTGTTCTACTCGATATATTCATATAAATATATTTGCGTGTTAAATAAACATGGATTTAAATAGATTATTTGTTTCAATTATTTCCTTAATAATAATAATAATTCACACTTTAGCATCTCCCAACCACTTAACGCCAATTACAGGGGACATTCAAGCCATGAGTTGTGATTATTATTATTATTTTAATGAATTATGGGATATTCTTCAAAATAATAATAATGAATATGATTAGAAAGATCACATAAATTTCTGCCGTAGCCAGTGCTAATTTATATAATTAATATTGTTAAAAAGAATCTGATTATAATATTTCCCAGCAGTAAAAGCAATGAAACTAATCGGTAAGGTTAAGTAATGTTAAAACAACTTTTGGTCACGGCAAAAATACATAAAATTATATTTATAGTACAAAAGTTTTATTAATAGAGTAATTAAAATTTGTAGCTACGAGGGATGTCTTTTTACTTTTGCATATAGTCCCATAGATGGCGCCAGAAATAAAACATCAGGCGTCAGAAATTAATCTCACTTTTTCGTTACCTAAAGTTTTATTAAGGTACGGCAATGTAAGGTAAGACAATAATTTTTACAATTCACGAAATGGATTAACTCAACAACAATGTCTTTATGGGTTGGTTTGTGTGTTTGAATAAAAAGCACCACATCAATCGACAATTTCACGTTATTACTGTGAATTCCAACGTGGACGCACCAGTTTCAGCGACAGTCCCAGGACAGGTCCACCAAGAACAGGAGTCACCCAGAAAAACATCGATGCTGTGCGCCGCCTAATTAAGGAAGATAGACATGTGACATATCGTGAAATTGAGACATCCATGGTATTTCAAAGACCTCAATCCCAACGATGAATGAACTTGGGTGTGAAAAAATTAGTTTCAAGTAGGATTCCGCATCTTTTAACCGAAGAGCAAAAGTCGGCTCGTATGAATTAGTACTGAAAAAACTTTGAACCGGTTCAATAACGAAAACTAAAAAAACATCTACCTCTAAAAACATCGTAAGTGTCAATGAATCATGGATTTATTCCTGTGAACCCGAAAAAAAACGTCAGTCCGATGATTCGGGGTTTCAAGATGAAGAGAATCCGACAAAAGTTATCCGTTTGCGAAGTGTGTCGAAAAATATGGTCGCAACGTTTGTCTCAAAATCAGATCATGTCAACATGTGGAGTTTTGTATTAATATATATGTTTACTGGTAATCTATAAGCATGAAGGATGATTAATTTAAACCAAAAGAGACTCTTAATGTCAGTACGAAAATGGTCTTCATAGGAATACGGTGGAATGGTTATTATAAAAGAAAATGATCTGAAACATGGCATTAGACTTACGTCTAATCGAAATTAACAAATGCTGTTCAAACGATTAAGTTGCCTTCGTAGTCGTCATTTAAAAGCATATGGGTCATTATGAAACAAATACTTCGTAGAAAACGAAGCTATACTACCAAACATAATTATCGTAACATAACAATGATATCAATGATATAGTGATTCCTATTGACTAGTTATGCTGAAAATTTTGTAGCAAGCATGAAGAATTGATGTGAAGCAATAGTTTAAACATCTTACTAATTATTCAACACATTAGTGTTTTATGTATACATCGTGTCCTTGAAATAAAGAGACAACTTATGAAAACTGGAACGATTATATAGAATATATTGAGTTTTTCTTTTATCGTTACTAAAGACGGCAGACTATGTGCCCACACTGTCAAATTTAATAATACACGGTTAAATTTTTTAAAAATAAATATATCGAATCCCTATACAAAACGTTAAGAAAAAACATAAATAACTTACCCAACATGTTTACATTGTTGCAAAAAAATGCGGATGTGCGCGATGAAAAAACTGCACCATAATATATGTTTCTGTATTAGTCTCGGAATGGTTCGTACGTAGCGACGTATATATATGTTTATATACTGAAAAGGATTGTTCGACGTTGAGAGATGTTATATTTGCATAGTTAAAGTGCTCTTTGTATCTGTACAATGGATCTTCAGTATTGGTTAAAACTTGCCCTAATTTTGTAAAATCTACATTTTTATCTAATACACCTTATGTGTATTATTAAATTTAACAGTGTGGGGCACATAGTCTGCCGTCTTTAAATTCATTACACATAGGTATAATGCATTGACTTTTTTTTATTTTGCATTACACATAGGGATAAATGTATGGTGGTGGCATAGTAGGCAACCAGTTATACACCAGTAACATTTTTCAAATTGTCAAATATTTCTGTTTTTCATTCACACTTAAATCTTAAATTAGTTACATTTATTGAAAAATACATAATTTAATTAAAACAGTTAATTATCCCAACAGGCGTATACCTTATGCGAAGATAATTTTAAATATTTTTAACAAATTCAAAGAAGATGAGTAGTATTTCTTTAAGGATGAAATATATCTAAGATAGTAAAGTTAGTGCATCAGAAAAAGGTGGAAAATATACCAAAAAAATTACAAATAGATTTTACCATTTTATGAATTGTAGAACGTCCTCATATTACTTCTAATGAATTACCGCACGTAACTCACATATTGGTGGCATTTCAGTAACACGATAAAAACAAATAATACTTCGTGCTGTCTTGGGAACAAGTGGTTTTATAAACTGGAGAAATTTATCATAAAAAGCAGTAGTGAGAAGTCCTTGTAGGTAATATATGTGTTACTATTTCGTTAATAATCCCAATAACATTTGGACTGTACAATTATCTGACAGCATTACTATTGGAATTAAACATTGAGGAAGGGACGGCACTATACAACAAACTTTTGAAATCTGTTAAAGCAAGGCTATTTTCATTTGCAGGACGCTCAGTTATTAGAGGAGCAACTGTTTAAGTCCCTCAATTTAAAAGAGAAGGTTTTCGTAGTACAGAAAATGCTATTGGGGCCACTTCCTTTCTTGAACAAGAAATGTTTAATATTATGAAGAAACTAGATCTTGAAAATAAAGAACAAATGCCTGTAATCGAAACAGACATTAGTCAACATCAAAAGTCATTTTCATTATTTAGATTTTTGCAAAAAAGGATAAGAGAAAGTAAAATCAATTACAGCCGACGTAATAATAACTAAAAGGCAATACCTCGAAAGGCCAAATTCAAATCAGGACCTAGATCCTCATTTATTTTGGAAGGTAAGTTTAAAAAAAAAGGATAATTGAATTTTTTATTTGGATTTTCTTTTAGGTAGCAGGAATGGAGCTGAAACCCTTAAAACAATGTGCTAGAGAATACTTCTGTATTCCAGCGAGTTCAGAAGAAAGTCAGAGGGTATAGTACAGCTCGTTTAATAATAAAACAAAGGTGTAAAACCGAAAAATATTAAAATGATAATGTTCCTAAATAAAAATTTTAAAAATATTAATAAGTAACCTAAGTATTTGTTTTATTAAAATTACATCCAACCTTTTCCTATTAGCTAGAGAAATAACTAAATAGATTTCATCTTACTATGCTTTCTAACTATTAAAGATATGCATGTTTAAACACTCAAAGGGAAATTATTTAGATTGCCATACAGAATGTACATGAAACTCTTTAAGTCTATTATGGAACTGTTTGCGTTATCAGTAAAAATTATTTTATTTAAAATTTCGTTTTTAAACATTATATCACAAAAATCAGTTCGTTTTACTTTATCTTCCCGGAAAAGGTCTTGATGGCTTGATATCTTGTAAGGCTTATATTTTAATTCTTTCAGCGTTTTGAACACCGAACTGTACGATACTCCAAAATGACCTGGCTACATATAAAAGCGATCCAACAGACCCTTCTTCTACATAACACAGGATATTCAGCTTCATCTGTTAACGCGTGATTGGTTTTGATTTATTTTTTTTGTGGGAATTTAGAAAACAACCATCTTCTTTGAATTTGATGACAATATTTAAAATTGTCTTCGCACAAGATATACGCCTGTTGGGATAATTAACTGTTTTAAATAAATTAGGTATTTTTAAACAGAAATATTTAACAATTGCCTTATATGCCACCATACATTTATCCCTATGTGTAATGCAAAATGAAAAAAAATCAATGCATTATACCTATGTGTAATGGTAAAAGAAAAACCCGGTATATTAAATATAATATTATTATTCATAAAATTTTGAGTCACTTACGACGCAAACCCTAAAATTAAAAACCTCCCGAAAATTAAAGCATCTGCCGCCTATGTATCGAAATGTCTATTAGAAATATCTCATATCTCCTATCTTTGAATTCATACATATGCTACAATGTTTATGTTTATAAAATCTGTAACAGATAACATTGTTTAGACGTCTGTCGGCGTTATAAAAACTATTCAATGGAGCAGCTTTATTTACTTAGGCTTCAATTACCTCAATACGATACGTTCAAATATATCTACTGTGAATAATTTGTGGACGAAAACTTTTGGAACTAACGTAAATCACCTTCCTTTCTAGTGACTACGTAAATGTTTTTTTTTGTTACGAGAAGTGCCAAATATAAAATATTAATATGAATTTAGACTGCCTCTATTGATTATACACATCGCAATGTTTATATTTATAAAATAACATTGAATAATCAGTTTTGTCTGCTTAGGTTTCGATAATCAGGTAGTAAAAGTTAGCTATTAAACATTTTTACTGCCATGTGAATTTTTGAAGTAGATGTTTAAAAAAAAACATATTAGATGTGTTCTTTACAGGTATTTAACGTCCTATTTGGTAACAAACTATATTTAATACAACTGAACGAAACTTAAAGCGAGATGGACAATAAAAAAATTATTCTTTTTGATATTGTCGTTAAGATAACGTCTTTTATAATGTAGGTTTATGAAAGGGAATTATTGGTAAATATTTGGATTCATATTCTATATACATAATTACTTCTTTCCATTTTTCATACGTTGTCTTTTTATTTCTAGAACACTCGATATATTATAGTAGAATAAGGCTTTTGGTTTTATGAAATCATTTTTCTGGGGTATCGACCTTTTTTTAATTTTTATTATACAGACTGTATCTGAATACGTGTAGTAACACTTAATTCTATTAAAAATTATAAGTTAGATGAAAACGCATCTCGGCGAACATTTATATAATTATAAACTGTTCGTTCAGATTTGGCTTCTGGCTTATAGCCTTCTGCGATCGTTGTCCATTATTTCTTCTTGGATTCCGGGCTGTTTTTCATTCTGATGTTTTACTTTCACAAATGAATAAAATATTGATTTAGAAATTATATATTTTAAATCAAAGTAGTCTTCCCTTGATAGAATTTCGCAATTGATGAAATAAAAATGAAAAAAACAATATCACTTAATTTCCACTTAATAAAATGAAAATTAAGTAGTATTGTTTTTTTATTTTTATTTCATCGGAAATTATATATTGTTTTGCAGTTATTCAAAGTCTTGTAAACTATCTTTAAAGTGAAATTTTATCATATACTTATTACTAGAGTGGACCAATCCGGGGCGATATTGGTAAATATTTCATATAAAAGCCGAAAAACTCCAATAATTTATCAATATATTAATTGATTGATATATTAATTGATAAATTATTGGAGTTTTTCGGCTTTTATATGAAATATTTACCAATATCGCTCCGGATTGGTCCACTCTACTTATTACCTTGGGGATTTAAATTTTTGTAGATAAATATCTATTATGGATTTACATTTTTTCGTACGGGGATAGTTCGTGGGTCTTTTACATGAGAAACTAATTTTTTACTGAAAAAACAAAATAGTTTTATAAACTCACACTTGTTTATTCTGTTTTTATACTAAAGAATATTTAGTGGATAATTTAAATTCCAAAAACATTAACATCTATAAAAAAATAAGTTAAGAAGTTTAAAATGATCTTTTATATAAATGCAAGTTATTAGAGAATGTATTTCACAGTCCTCGGTAGTATAGTGGTCAGTATCCCCGCCTGTCACGCGGGAGACCGGGGTTCAATTCCCCGCCGGGGAGGACTTTTTTGTTTATAGACCTCATTATGCACTATAATATCATATTTAATTATTTTTTTACTAAATGTTTATTAATCATTTTAT
This sequence comes from Melolontha melolontha, assembly GCA_935421215.2. Lineage (NCBI taxonomy): Eukaryota > Metazoa > Arthropoda > Insecta > Coleoptera > Scarabaeidae > Melolontha > Melolontha melolontha. Next base: position 89,108,018 of record OW285242.1, on the reverse strand, counting down.
TAATTTTAAAATCTGCCCTAGGGCGAGCTACAACGATATTACTTAGTAATAACTTGCTCATGTTGGAGCAGTTCCCAAATTTTCGGCGCCTTTATTGAATTGCAGTTTTTGGCATTCTAACAAATTTTAAGAAGTTCTCTCTTAAAATAGGGAATATTTTTGTTGGGTTTGGTAAAAATAAATAACAAGTATTTAAAATTGTGAAAATTCTTTCAATGGAGACTGTGGTTAAATAATAATTTAAAAAGGTATATAACCCCTTACCACAAATTGATAGTCGTATCCTAAATACGTATTTCGACAACTAAGTTGTCATCATCAGTAGGTAAAAACTACTAATTAAAGTCACACGGGGCACAATAAAGTAAGATAAACGCTTACGCACAACTACTATACACTGCAACCCTGTAAAGACTAAATTTACCATGCACATTTCAAACTACGAGATAAAACACTTGCCTCTTTGGAAAAGGTTCTTAAACATCTGTTAACATATCGAACAAAGGGACGGCAAAAATTCTTCTCTAAATACGGCGCCAACTAAAAACGATTTTAAAGCTACGGTGACTTACTAATAAACTAAATGAAACACCTATATTTCCACAAAACACTAGTACAATTACCTCCTAAACAATGGTTTTTGAATGAGGCATTCGGCTTGTTTCACGAAATGTAAATCTTGTTTCGCGTTTTGGGGAACAGATGTACCGGATGTTTTTGTTTACAAAATTTATTTATCATGTTTCACCTAGAGCCTACCGTGAATTCTATACATTATTTTATTTTGCTTAACTCCTTAACCAGGACATGCCACCTATTTATAATTAACTTTTATTATATTAAATTGCTTAACCCCTTAACTAGAACATTGTCACCTATTTATAATTAACTTTTAAATTTATATACCTACAATAGTTAATTATTCATAAACCTCCTGTTCACCGAAATGGTTTCTCATTTAATATAACACATTGTCACCTATTTATAATTAAATTCTAAATCATACACCTACAATATCTAATTATTTATTGACCCTTTTCACGAGGATTGTTATTCTCATTTAGTATAATACAACAAGCCGGATGTCTAGTTTTTCACATATAACGCCTCTTCTTAATTTTGTCTTTCTCAGAATTGTCATGAGAGTTCGGCCTTTACGATACGACTTCTTAACCTTTTGTTAATGGAAAGTGTTTCTACATTCGGACCCAATATAGATTTTGTCATTACCTGCGTATTGGAATATAACACGTTTAAATAATAACAATTAATTTGTACATTGCACATGAAATGCTCATACATTTAATTATACTAGTGTTTTGTGGAAATATAGGTGTTTCATTTAGTTTATTAGTAAGTCACCGTAGCTTTAAAATCGTTTTTAGTTGGCGCCGTATTTAGAGAAGAATTTTTGCCGTCCCTTTGTTCGATATGTTAACAGATGTTTAAGAACCTTTTCCAAAGAGGCAAGTGTTTTATCTCGTAGTTTGAAATGTGCATGGTAAATTTAGTCTTTACAGGGTTGCAGTGTATAGTAGTTGTGCGTAAGCGTTTATCTTACTTTATTGTGCCCCGTGTGACTTTAATTAGTAGTTTTTACCTACTGATGATGACAACTTAGTTGTCGAAATACGTATTTAGGATACGACTATCAATTTGTGGTAAGGGGTTATATACCTTTTTAAATTTAAAATTGTGATAAAAAATCATGTGATTAAAAGAAATAAAATAAGCACTTCGAAGGAAAAAGACAACCCAGTCAGGGATCTAAACACGGAACTGTCAGCATGATAAGCCAGTGTACAGATATTTAAATAACATATCATAGATATTTATATAATAACAACATATATTCATCAGATCGTTTCATTATTAGATTATAGTACCTATATGCTGCTTAGATATTTTATATCCCTTCTGCTGTTAATTGAATTCTTTTCTTGTTTAATATTAATCATTTCTTTAATTTCCCTTTTCATTGTGTGTTGTTCTTTATCGATTATATAATTATCTATGTTTTCAGTGATCGGGTTGTAGTTTGTGTGTAAATAAAGCAGTTTTGTCTTTCTATTTTAGGTTTTAGTTTTTGAGAATAGATGTTTATTAGTATAATTATGATTATATGTTGTAGCTACATCATATTTTTTAAAAGTATATTTAATTTTTTCTGATAATTGTGGAACATATGGAATCGTGATATATATTGTTTCATTGTTTAAATTGTTATTGGTGTCTACAGTGTTGTATATTTGGTTGATTCGTTTTTTAATTGTTTGTTCTATAAGTTATGGTGGATCGTTATTATCTGTTAATTTTCTTGATCTTATCTTTTCTGTATTGAGTGTGTGTTGTTTTACTGCTCTATCAGTCAGATTATTTATAATCATTTTATTATATTCTGTAGGTACATTTTAGTGGTTATTCATATATCGAAAATAAACTGTAGGTTTGTTGTACCAGTTTGTGTAAATAGTACCCTGTCTAACATAGATTAAAGAAATATTAAGAAAATTAATACTGTTATTTCTACTTCAATTGTGAATTTTAATTTGTTGTAAAAGTTGTTGAATTTATTTAAAAGATAGTTTCTTTTATTTATCGGTGTACATGATGTTGTCTACATATCTTTTAAAGAAAATGGGGTTGAAGTCTAATGAATTGATAACGTTTTGTTCCACATGCTCCATTACCAGATTAGCACTACAGCAGCTAAAGGAGAGCCCATGGCAATACCAAATGTTTGGCTGTAAAAAGAATCTTTGTATTGAAAATATGTGTTGTCGAGAGAGAAACATGTACCTCTAATATATTCTGTTTTATTTAGTGATGTCTATGAACTAATTTCATCCCATTTGGATTCTATTATATTTATAGGAATATTAGTATATAAAGATTCTACATCAAGTGATATAATTTTGTAATCAGTTAGTACTTTTTATTCCTTGATGAAATTTTGAAATTGCCATGAGTCTTTGGTATGATATTCCGTTTTTCCTAACACCTTAGATTTGCTATCACCTAGGAATTTTGCTATATTATAAGTAGGCGCTTGTATGTTTGATAGTATTCGTCTTAAAGCGATATTATTTTTGTGGATTTTTGGTAATAGAATTCCATAGAGAGCTAGATAACATTTAATCTTACAAAATGTTTTCCTGAGGAACTTCATAAAGTATTGCATAAAGACGCCATAGTACTGTAGCATACATGGTTAACGTTTAATCTGTGTGCAAGTTCTTTCGAAGTTGAATTTAGATGTCCTTGCCCTAAAATTTACAAATCTTCATCTTTAATGAAAGTTTTGAACTTACTCAGACATGGCTTCCAACTGACCCATCTACCCAACAACTTTTCGAAAGTTTTGCGATTTACTAAACTTAACATAAACACGTCATACGTTGCTGTCATGTTTAAATTCATATCTGATTAAAATGAATTTATTGGTACTTATCTTGTCTCACTCGAAAAATAATTACTATTAGTAAATATTTGAACAAAAGAAGTGCCAATCTTGCAAATTGACACATTCACATTACAAATTTCGCTTTTATTGCAAATATTATCAATATTGAGTACTATTTCTGAATGAAATCAACATTTGATATGCACCTATCTAACAGTTATTACGTTATTTGTAATGTAAATAATAGATAAAGAACTAAAATAAATCTTATTGGATTAACGGCGAAAAAATATGACGGTACTATACAAAAATTTGTCCTTTAATATTAAAGAAGCGAACGCCAAAAATATATATAATGTTCTTATACTCTCTAATGGAGCATAGATCTTTCAGGAAGCATTTCCATTGATACATTTCTTTCGTTAAAGTCATCAGCTTAGTCCATCTCTCCAGACCTCGTCCTGTTCTCCTTCTATGATAATTGTGATTTTCATCTGTCTCTTCGTCCTACTCATTTTTTCCTCCTACTGCATTTTTTCAGTGATAGAGTCAACATTCCATATAATAGGACTAAAATAACATTGCTATTGGGTATTCTCAATATAGTTTTTCGGTCGGTACACAAAAAAATAAGCTAACCTAAATAAAAGTAAAATATAAAATCTATAGACGAGCATGGGTCATCCAACAAGTATTTTCATTGATCCTATTCTTTCGCTAAATTTTTCAACTCCCCCGACTCCTTCCAGTCCTCTTCCCTTCTTGTTTTGTTCTCCTTCTTCATGTTAATTGTGATCTTCTTCTGTCTCTTCGTTTGATTGAATTCTATTTAATTGACTGTTTTGCAATTAATTTTCCTCAACGGTATGACCGATCCAATTCCACTAGAGTTTCAATATTGTTCTTAGGCAGTACGTTCTCAAAGCTCGTTGTCAGATGTTATTTAAGACCAGAGGACACTCAGTATTCTTCAAAAACATGTGATTACAAACACTTGTTTTTTTCTTCAGTTATACATATTTATATAACAGGACCGATAAGGTATTGTTATTGAGAATTCCTAATTTAGTTTTTCGTTCAATTCCTCAAAAAATAGTCTAACATAAGTAAACTAAAAAGTAAATTAAAACAGAACGTTTTGTTTAGAAATTTGTGTTACTGTTTAATGTGAACTTATTATTTGTATGTAAAAAGCGTTCAAATAAGCTTTGCCTCTAGTAGGCCATTCCTTTAAAAACGTATGATTATATTTATTAATTTATTAATAATTTAAATTTGCATTAGTTGTCAATTAGACAGATGCATAGTTGACAAAAATTGCTTTGTAATTTAAAATTGATTTAACATGGTTTTTACTATACAACACAAATCATTCATGCTAGAATCTTATTTTCGAAACGGACGTAAGATTGACGGACAATGGCAGTATTCTCTTCAAGATTGTTTAGAAGAATTTAGAAATGAGTTCCCTAACGTCATCTTTGATTATGACAGTTTTCGGCACACAGTGACACATTCCGTTATGGTTTTCAGAGAAACAGGGAGTGTTAAACAGAAAGAAGGCGCAGGTCGGGCGAAAAAGCGTACAGAAGAGTTAGTTAATAATGTAAGAGAAATTATAAATAATGCACCAAGAACTTCCGTACGAGCATTATCACAACAAGTGGGTGTGTCAATTGGCACATGTCATACAATTTTGAAAAAGGACTTACATTTATTTCCATATCACATGATTTGTTATCAAGAAATCAAGGAAATCAACTATCCCAGAAGAATAACGTTTAGTCAGTGGATCTTAAATAATTTTATAATGACCTTCTTGACAAAACCTTTTTTCTGATGAGTCATAGTTTTATCTGAATGGATATGTGAACTCACAAAATATGAGGATGTGGACTAATGAGATACCACATAATTTTTTTGTTGAAACCGCACTTCATCCGCAGAAAATTGGTGTATGGTGTGCGATTAGTCGAAGGAGAATTATTGGCCCTATTTTTTTTAACGGAACCTTAACAGGAGAAAGGTATCGACAAGAAATTATTATGCCATTTATCGAACAGCTTGACGACGAAGAAATAACACAGGGTTACTTTCAACAAGGCGGAGCTAGAGCACACACAGCAGGTGAAACAATTAATATTCTGCAGCAATTTTTTCAAAATCGGTTGATAAGTTTAAACACTGAACATGAATTTCCACCAAGATCTTGTGACATTACCCCATGTGATTTCTTTTTATGGCCATTCTTAAAGAACTCAATTTATCAAGTACAGATTCAAATCAGAATTGCTGAAAGAATTAATGGAATTGACAATGCGATACTACAAAACACTTTTTCCTCCATTAGAAGAAGATGTGAGAAATGTTTCGAACAAGGTGGTGGACACTTTGAACAATTTTCATAAAATTTTGCTTGTTTGTTGGAAATAAACATATTTCATTCACTTAAAATGTTCGTTTTATTATTTTGACATTTGTCATTTCAATCAAATATCTCATCTCATAACCGACAAAATTCCTATTAAAATTAGTAACAAGCTAAGACATAATCATAATTTCCAAGGGCTACTTTGAGGTAAAATTTATTTGAATTCTTTGTATTAAATTTATAAAGTTGAAAAGAAATATTTTACTTTGTGACTATATAATTTTAAAGTGATGTAGAAAGATTTTGGAATACATACGCTAGAAGACACTTTATATAAGTAACTTGAGAAGCACTGGTTTACATCATTAATGAAAGAGCGGTTTTCATAACTAAAATTTTACCCCAGTTAATTTAACTTTCATCAAACTCTTCAGCGCATCTGTTTGCGTAATCTTTCTCATCTACATTTTATCAATCCAAACTTTAACGGCGTCATGCATTTTAAAAGACGTGTAAATTACGATCTGCAACCCTTCAACCTTTACGTAAAGCATGTTCGCGTTAGAACAAAACCAAGGAGTTGCTATTTCATTCCATGGTCTATTTTCTCACCATCCATTGTCTGTCAAGTTTGCAGCCAAGCATCCCGACGTCACCTGTTCACAATAAACTTGAACCTCTCTGGTACACATTTGACAAAATTACTTGCTTTTCCCTGTGTGTAACCCCATCTTCATTTTGGAGACTAAAATTTACCGAGTCAGACTGTGTTAAGACCGTGGAATTAAATATGGTACTTCGTCGACATTGTAGGTACATACAACGTATTAGAGCAGCGCGTGTGTGCGGATGAAAAATAACTCCCCGTAAAACATCCGAACCCCGCAATATCCGTGTCGACGAGGCGGCAAATTAAACTCCAGTCGACACTAATGCTCTTCTATACAGAAATACGGCGAAGCGTTCCAGGCTTTACATTACATTATTACAGCGCTTATGAGTTCGACTAGAAGAGTGGATCACGATTTGCTGCCGTCGCTGCTGGTATGCTTGTATTGGTTCCGTTGTCGGCTAAAACGTGTTAAATTACTGAAACGTTTAATTCGTTTTAATCGTTCGAATACGTCCGCTCTGTAATATTTTATGAAATTTCAGATCATCGAGGTCGCTTAATCCAGAGAATTATGCAAGAGTTGCCTTCATAACATTTTCTTAGTAAATTTGTTTTATTATTCTGTTTGTTCATGAATGCTTTATCAAAGAAGGTATAAAAGAGAATGGCTGACCAATGAGTTCTAGGAATTAATTAAAAAAAGGAAAAAATATAAGGATTATTTAAGAACAAGCAAATCAAACATGGACGATTTAGAATAAACAATTTCCTAGTTTATGGAATAGTGTTACGGTTTATAAGATGACATCAAGACAAAATATAGAAAATTAAAGAAAGTTGTTTCGATAGTAGGTTGATATTCAGCAGTTCTTATTGCTTTAGTTTGAAAAGTAGTTCCTTAGGACATACAATATAGAGAAAACCTACGCCTACAAACCGGTATGAATGCTTAGCTACATCGTCATCCATCTCAACTTCAAGTCGTAAAAACTCTAGGCTCTAGATCATAACAACTCACAGATGCTGATAATTACACGCAGAAATGAAAAACACCAAGACCATATTAGTAGCAAACGTGTTCTCAAACAGCAACATTAAAAAAGCATGTCGACAAAAAAACGGCCCCAACCAAAAATAAATAAAACAGCAAAGACTCTATGTATATACAGAACAGACAAGACCATAGGTGAAGTGAAAGGAAATACTAAAATCCAAATTCCCTTAGAGAAGCAAAAAGTATATATGAAATACCCGTACATGAGACAAACAAACACAAGAATCAATATTCACAAAGAAAACACCATAATGCAGTTCGAACAAAAATACAAGGTGGCGCAAAATTAATCATCCAATTTTGTTTTTGAATAACTTTTTTAGTAAATAAAAAAATTTTTTTTGGAGTGGTAAAAATCTTTATTTGGACCTTTACAATTTTTTCTGTTAATTGGAAAATATGATATCCGCCAAGTGGCTGCCGCCAGTATTGATACACATTTGTGCCCGTTTTATCGCATCTTCCATAACTTTCCGCACGATTTCTGGTGATAACTGTTCACATTCCTGTCGAATATTCTCCTTAAGGGCTGCGATTGTCTGAGGCTTGTTGACATAAACCCGCGACTTCAAGAAGCCCCAAAGAAAGAAGTCTGGGATGGTTAAATCGGGCGATCTTGCTAGCCATGCCAAATCGCCAAAACGGGAGATTACGCGACCAGGAAATGCTTTCTTCACAATATCCATTGTGGCTCTTGCTGTGTGTGCGGTTGCACCGTCTTGTTGAAACCACCTGTTCACCAAGCCCCGCTCATTCAATTCTGGCAGTAAGAAGTCGTTTATCATGGCCCTGTAGCGTTCGCCATTAACAGTAACCGTATTGCCGATGGCGTCCTCAAAAAAATACGGTCCAATGTTTGTCCAGTTGGCGCGACACGATTAGGAAATCGACGACGAAATTCACGCTGCGCTAACACCACCGGCCGATTATTGGTAAAAAAAATCGACACAATTATTCCCACAATTATTATTATTGGAGTATAGCGCTCCATTGTTTGTCTGTTTGTATTCTGCAGCTGTCTAGTTCACAAATGCCAAATATGATTGACGTACGACGCCATTTGCAAAAGTTATAACATATTCCGACAGGGTGATTAATTTTGCGCCACCTAGTATATACGTCACTCCTATATGCATGGCAGGACATAACATCGACTTTGAAGAGAATAAACAATCATTGAAAGTGAACGCCTATTTACAAAAATCGTGCGAGAGGCAATAGAAATAGAGAGACGCCTCAAAATAGCCTTAGTAAATAGGATGAGTGAAAAGGCAATCTGGAAACCTCCGCTCAGCAAACATGTACACAAACATACAACCAAGACAACGAAGTGTAACTCGCAACGGATTGCATGCAGCTGTCCGGAACTCATATGACTCCTACACTCAATTTCATACATCCACTTCAAGCCGAACGAGATCCAAGAGAAGATAAGTGAGACTTCATCAAAACGTTGCCAGAGGAATCCTTACAAGATCGGCAAGGTACACGGTACGATACCTGAAAATCCGACACTACATATTGTCACCTTGAAAACATCAGAATATGTAATAAAACTAAAATAATATCAATAAGGAAATCATGGGGAAACTTAACTTTATAACAAAAAATAATGAGGAAAATTCAACTATCCAAAAAAAACATATACCAGTGAAAACATTGTTCCTTAAGTAAAAAATTATATAAACCAACGAAAAATTACTACTAATATCATCCATCCTTTTGTTTCTTGAACATATCGAACAATAAGCATGCTTCAAGAAAACAATTCTCCAAATGCTTGCTAATAAATAAAGAGGTTCATTCGAGTAACATCCAGCCGATGGCTCGTCCTACCACATACATATATTTTGTCAGTTGCCGTACGAACACCGTTCAGTGCCCTTCACTAGTTTACAGTGATAAATAATAATTTTATAATGTCATAAATAGCCAGAAAGACGCTGTAGACGCTGTTTTGTGATGTAGCTCATAAATCGATAAAGGGATTTCCGCATTTAATGTACAATGGCAGTATAATAAAGTGTAAAGTGTGTGATATACCGCTAATGTGCTCAAGGAAATTTCACAGCGAAAGACACGTAAATAGGTAATGCATAATCGCGAAAAAAGTGGTAAAACATTTGTACATCAATAATTTGAATTCTAAAAATTAACAGTTGTTTTTGTGTTAAATGAATATTTATCATATCTGTTGGCTTTTCCTCACTTATTTTTATTGGTTCCAAGTCTCTATACACTCAGTTATATTTGTTAAAATATATACATATGAATTAGCATCTTAATAATGTTGGTTAACATAAACAATAAACCAAAATGACAGTCATTTACTCATGCGCCACATACCAACCAATGAAGCTAAAAATTACTATGAATTATACGGAAGAAATCTTACAACATCGCCTACGATAGACAGAGACGTGTTTATATACATATGGCAAGTGCGTAACAGAGGACAATACTCCATAAGAGCCCATACTGTCTTCAAAGGTGCGAACAAAGTATAATGAATCATCATAAAGGAACGTTACCTAGTTGCAAAATATTACTAAATTTTCTACCATACTTCTGTGAACTTGGTACATATTAATTAAAAATTCGCTTAAATTTCCGTTTGAACTTAGTCACATAATCATTTGAAATTATAACAAGAGTTCGCATTTGGTCAATAATAAGCCACTCATCTTGCAGTTAGCTTTTTCATATTTAAATGTTGCAAAATATTGTTCCCACATTTGATTAAGAGTTGAAGTCAGTATAATGGAAGTGTTGCCAACTTTTGAAAAGCCATTCTCGTGTTGTAATGACGGGAGGGTATATGTGAAGGTAATCCTAATATTAATCGAATTGAGAGATTTCAAAGAAAATTCTTTCGAAAATTAAATTTCAAATTTCTTACGGGTGTTATATTGTGTCAAAATTTTGAATAGAATGGATACCTGATACCTGAATTATATAAGTTATTTGTAAAAATATAATACTTCTGTAGATATGAATTCACCTTTGCAAAGGATCTGAAGGAATTATAAAAATTAGTTTAGTTACGTCGACATATATAATATAACTTGTGAGACTGTTTTTTTATCAGTGCGAAAATCTTGAGTTAATTTTTCTTTTATGTTCTGTTACGTTTTATAGTGATTGTCATGACATTTAATTTTTAAAGTCTTATTTTTGCAACTATTTTATACCGGGTGTATTTTTTAACTTGAAACTTATTATTATCTTGAAAAGTAAGCAGTTCACGAAAAAATGTCCAGATTTAAAATTTAATAATTCAATGTAGCACTAGAATTAGTCCCTCTCTCTTCCTCCATGTAGGTAGGTATTCACTAAGTATTTCCAAATAACAATTTGCATTCAGCCTTCTTTCCAGGAAAAAGGACCAATTACTTTATGGAATATTAACGCACACAATACGTTGACATTCTTAAATTTCTGGCTATTTGTACATATCCTAAAGTGGGGATTTTACTTTGCCTAAAAGCGACAATTACTTAGCTTCATCACTGGATATGATATTATGGTGAAAATGACGGCTTTTCAGAATACGATCGACCATTAATTAAGAGAATTCTAGTGGGTATGAATCATCACCTTCTTGAAAGATTGGTTTAAATGCGTGAAATTTATTTGACGACAGAATTTTTGTACGTGAGTTTTAGATATACCACCTATCTGATTCGCTCTTGTTCTCAAAGGAAGTCAAGAATTATTGCGAAGTGATTCTAGTACTAAAACTATTGCAGCATAATTGTCATCACAAGTCATTTTTGTTTTTTTCACATCTTTTGAATTACCATAAAGATCAAATTTACGTACCGAATTTCTTAAAGTATTTACCGAAACTTGAATACCTGGAAATCTCCGATAAAAAATATCAATTGCGTATTTATAGAACACCTCCCCAATGCCACACTTGATCAAGTACATGCGCTGCTCTAAGGTCCGTATCTTTCTGAAGATATCAGTTTACAAATGTTATGAATTGTCAATATAATTAAATATCAATGACATTAGAAATGTCAGTGAATCATTATTTAACAGCAATAATCTTGATTTATTAGTTTATTACATAACAAAATAAAGAAGCCGTTCTCAAAATAATACTTAGTAACAATAACTTCCATGAGAAAACTTTACGTATATAACAAGCAAAAAAACTTCTGAAGAATTATTTTTTTCGTAAAATTGAAAATAAGATTTTTTACAAGCATAGTTAAGTCCATCCGCGGGCACACTGTATTTTATTACAGATTAGAATTTTACTGGAAAAAGTACGTAGTATTTGTCTGAAGCATTTTTTTCAATTCATGATAGATGGCGCTGTAATCGATTAAATTCAATTTCTCGCACTGAGAACCTATGCATACGATTCTGCAATACGTGTGCAATACAAAATAAGTTTTCTTTTTAATAATCAAAATTAGTCTTAGAAAAACTTTATTCATTTCATAAATTGCGAATAGCTGGGAAAATGTCATATGTAGAAATGTCAGTTGCTTGTGAATAAATTACTTTTAGCGTAACCCAACAACAACGACGTGTACGTAGTATCACCTTGGGGTGCTTGATTAACCTGAGTTTCCTGCTTGTCACGTATCAGGGTGGTTCATTTATGTTATGTAAGTTCCCTCGCCTCTCACTTATCAGAGTGCTAGATTTCCTCTGGCCTCATCATATTTCAAATAAAGTAAGTGCTCAAGACAATAGTGTTCGCCTTCAACGCACTTGGTATTCTTTTCATTGAAAACTCAGTGCGAGAAATTGCAAAATATTGAATTTCATCGATTACAGCGCCATCTATAGTGCATTGAAAAAAATTTTGCAGACAAATCCTACGTACTTTTTCCAGTAGAATTGTAATCTTTAATAAGATATGCGAATTCCTATTTAAGATTTCAAATTTTCCCCCTCCTCACCTAGATGGAGGGAGGGAGACGGACTAATTCTAGCATTAGTGTATTTCTTCCATTGAATTATTAAATTCTAAATCTAAACCTATTCTAAATCTATTTGAATGTTTTAAGTTAAAAAATACAACCACCATATTATAAAATTATATGTATATCTTGTGACTAGCTAGTAATAGACAAAATAAATAAATAAATAATATGTACACAAGTAAATACGAAACGTACAAAAGTAAAGCAAAGTTGAATATACAAAAAGGTTTTGTTTAAGTATGACAATACGTTAAGCACGTATAAAGCGTTTGTACAATATGAAACAAACATGTAAATAATTTACATATCTGTAACTATGCTCATGGACAATACACCTCGTATTTTCAGCTTTTACTTCTGCTTAATACATATGTTTCTGCCATCTAGGCGTCCTCAGTTAAGCTAGTGAAGCAATGTATACAAATTAATACAAACCTGTTATAAACAACTGGTTTGTATCTGTATTTAAATTTACTGAAATAGCCCGCATAGATCAAGCAAGTTCGGTTCTATAAGAAGACAACTATTTAATAATTGACATCTTACGGGCGAAAGAGACTTTGTCCGGAGGGCTACCTATCGTTCGAACAGCTAAGCTGCTACGGGGTAAAGCGTTTGTACAATATGAAACAAAAATGTAAATAATTTACATATCTGTAACTGTGCACATGGACAATACACCTCGTATTTTCAGCTTTTACTTCTGCTTAATACATATGTTTCTGCTTTATACGTGCTTAACGTATTGTCATACTTAAACAAAACCTTTTTGTATATTTACCGCCATCTGGCTGGTTGTTAATGGACTACATCTACATACGTATTTTATCGTTTCCCGTAGCAGCTTAGCTGTTCGAACGACAGGTAGCCCTCCGGACAAAGTCTCTTTCGCCCGTAAGATGTCAATTATTAAATAGTTGTCTTCTTATAGGACGGAACTTGCTTGATCTATGCGGGCTATTTCAGTAAATTTAAATACAGATACAAACCAGTTGTTTATAACAGGTTTGTATTAATTTGTATACAATGCTTTACTAGCTTAACTGAGGACGCCTAGATGGCAGAAACATATGTATTAAGCAGAAGTAAAATCTGAAAATACGAGGTGTATTGTCCATGTGCATAGTTACAGATATGTAAATTATTTACATGTTTGTTTCATATTGTACAAACGCTTTATACGTGCTTAACGTATTGTCATACTTAAACAAAACCTTTTTGTATATTTACCGCCATCTGGCTGGTTGTTAATGGACTACATCTACATACGTATTTTATCGTTTCCCGTAGCAGCTTAGCTGTTCAAACGATAGGTAGCCCTCCGGACAAAGTCTCTTTCGCCCGTAAGATGTCAATTATTAAATAGTTGTCTTCTTATAGGACGGAACTTGCTTGATCTATGCGGGCTATTTCAGTAAATTTAAATACAGATACAAACCAGTTGTTTATAACAGGTTAGTATTAATTTGTATACATTGCTTCACTAGCTTAACTGATGACGCCTAGATGACAGAAACATATGTATTAAGCAGAAGTAAAAGCTGAAAATACGAGGTGTATTGTCCATGTGCATAGTTACAGGTATGTAAATTATTTACATGTTTGTTTCATATTGTGCAAAGTTGAAGAGTAAAAAATTATTTAAAAAAATTGCGGATAAACTTTGGGCAGGCCGCAAAAATAATTTCAAATATAATCGAAAGTTATTCCATAGCACGATTGAACAATTATGATAGCGTAAAGTATCCAGTAATGAAAAATAGAAGAAAACATAATAATAAGTCAATATAAAATATAGTAAGAAATCGTATTTTTATAAATTAAACAGATAAGATAAAGAAAGGACACGAAGTGGAAAAACAAAAGATAATAAAAAGAAATCCGAAGCGTTTGTTAGGACAGAACAATTAAAAAAAAATAATAGCGAAAATACAACTTGGAAATAATAATTGGCGAAATAATATGGCAAAGAACTGAGGCAAAGTTGAAAATTCGACTAACCCAAATAATTAAACTGAAGAAAATACAAAAGCGTCAGAATTCAACAATCGTTAAGGTTAACATGTCTTCCGGTAAAATTCTGTTAAAACGGATAATCAAGTAGCGCTGAAAAAAATATATACAAATAAAAATGTATGTTTCATATATTTAGAAAAGGGGCTTTAGAAAAGGGCCTTTACGTTGTGTAAAACGCTTTATATGTCTGGATTTTTCAACGACTCTACAAATCCTTGAGTTGGTACAGGCTTCTGAAACTTTTCTCTGACTTGATTGTCAACCACTTAGAAACTTGTTTAATTTTGTTGTCTAGTTTCGTATACACGAAGATGCTCAAATATAAAAAAAAATTCTTATGTTGTCAGCACCAGTTCGAATCCTTCTGCCATTCTATTAAAAAGGTAAACAAAGTAAGAACTCAACAAAAGTAAAGGTTATAGGCCAAGGAGGACCTGTAAGGAAAATGTACATAAAAAGGAGTATTGTATTCGAATGCAAAATGAAAGAATTGATTGAATTCGGAAGTCTTTTCCCTAACAATAGATAATTTTATGAGAGAGTATGAAAATCTATGAAATCTGGAAATTTTTCCTATTGTCAGCATTTTGGCATTATTTTATCCTTCCTTAAAGTATCAAAAGATTATTTTTATGATTTCTCTTACAAACAAAAAATTGTAAAGATACTTAAACTACAGAGGAAATATGAAATAATAAACCACAAAGAAATTAATCAAACTGTTCAATAGGTATGCGTACTGTTTCACCTTGAATGGGTATATATACCTCTCGTCAGGAAAGATTAACCCTGCGTGATCAATATAACATTGTATGACTTAAATCAGTACTTCGGCGTCATATGAAATACTGTAAATTGCAGAATGAATATGGAAACTGACTTCGTTTCCGGGCCAAATAAATTTGTTGAAAGTCGTTCGAATTTGTAGGTTATGTGAACATATACTTTAGTTATATTACTTTAAAATGACGATAAATTGAACAAAGCTGCGTAAACAGCAAATCAAATTAAACTATAACACTACATAAAAAATAAAATGAGCTATCAAGAATTTACAACATTTATGTAAACACATAAGATTATGTAATTTACCATAGTGAATTTACCATAGTGAATTAATGAATGGCAAAACCAAACAGCTTCAAGTTAGTTGTAATGGAATTGAAACCATACAATAGACCAGAGTATCTACTTTGTACAACTGTAATTACATATTCACTGCATTTCTAGGCATATTTAGATAAAAATTGTGGCCAATCTGCCAATTGCATGTGTAACATTTTGTATGATTATGTGTATTGATATCATTGTATTCGCTGCATAAAGTCTCATTCGATAAAAGTAAAAACTAACATTACATAAACAAGTAATCAGGTATATACTAATACGTGATACTTTTACTGCCAACATAAGAAAATTTAATATATTTGGTATCACTATCCGTGAACTAAAAGCGACGTGTAGAACGTACGTTGGCATAAATCTTGGGTTATAATATAGACTAAGTTAAAACATGGGATAGCTAACACTTTTTTATCTGCGGTCATGTAGGAAGTATTGTTAATCACTATCTTCACTGCTGCTTGAATCATCAATGTTAATTATAAAGTCATCGATTTCACAATCTAAATGTATTTTTCTATCATACCATTTTTTTATAATACTTTCCGTGTGTATAATACAATTTTTCCAAACTTCTTCCGTACACTGCTCTAGTGATTCCTTCCACATAGCTATAACTTTATCATCTCCATATCCATCCCTGCCAATATGTTTATTATAATATTGTTTGGCATGGTCCCAAATCATTTCTATAGCATTAAATTGGCAATAATAAGAACAATAAGGCAATCTTCAACATTTCATGTCCATAACTTTATAGCAATTCATCTACTTGATACCGTTTTTCTTAATGCAAATTTTTAGCCAAGGGTTGTATGTCAGTTTCAAATAGAGTTGGTTCGCAAGGTATATTATGTTTCGACAAGTATGTAATAAAATCATTGTTACACCAAGCTGATGATGGATGTTTCCCTACTAATTGTGAATGGTAAGGTGCATTGTCCATCACTATTAGAGCCGGTTCTTCCAAATTTGGTATTAAATATACACTGATCCATTTCTTAAACATTTCTCCATTCATTTCACCATAATAATCTGGTATTTGTGATTTCCTTGCAATAATAAAGAAACATTTGGCACAAAACTTAATTTTGAACCACAATGTAATACAACATGTTTACTTGCCGTCGTAAAACTCAGGTTCACGAACACTCTGCAGACCAATATCTTGCCATATCTCAGCAAGCTATACCACTTCTCTCTGAACAGAACAATTCAAATTCTTTACGTAATTCCTAAGAAATGTCAATCTTATCTCTGCAATGTTGGATCGTTTCACTAATGCTCTACGATTATTATCCTTTTTATATTTAAATCCAATATTGTACACGATTTAAACTGCTGCTACTCAATAAAATGCGATTTTCTGCAATTTATGCATTTAACGTTTGTATTGTAACATGTTTTTCTAAAATTAAGAATATAAATATAATAAAAATAAAAATTTGTAAGGTCTTACTCTGTAAATACATAGAGTATAATGTATTTCTGATACTCATTTTAGAACCCTCTGCCAAACCATTTCGGCTTTTTACGAGGCTTTTTCTTTCCCGGACTAAATATAACAGGATTGTTTAATGACTGCGCTTTGATGCGTTTTACTGTAGCTAATCCCAAGCCCAATGCATCTGCCACTCGCTAAACAAAAAGTTTATTAAAATCTAAATATATTATGTGCACATGTAAGAGGTATTAACACCACCATGGTTTTTCTCTCGTTCAAAATATTGCAAAAAATTTAAAACAAGTTGTGGCGATTGTGAATGTAATGTTCGGCCATGTACTGCCATTATAGTTTTGAAAAAATAAATTTAAAAAAATATGTATTTATAAAAAGAAAATTAATAACAATTCGATCAAATATCAACGAAAGTGTGCTGTTAAATGTCCACGAGTAACGACTGACTACTAAGCGGAAATGTCTGTGTTTATCACGGAGTAGGTAATAATCCCGTCTTTGCCTTAATCAAGTAAATTTTCTGAGCCGTATGTCTGTGCTAGGCGAAGTTTGAAAATACATACTTTCGTTCAAGCTGTCCTTGTCATACAAGTAGGTACTGTTTGTTATTTGGATGTGGAGATTATTCTTTGAATGTCGTTGATAGAATTATAGATCAATGACGCAGAGATTATCTTTGGTGATTTGGAGTGTAAATAACCTTCTATTCCACTTAGAAAGTTAACCATAGAATATTAATGTTCTATAATAATAAAATACTTGACGCTAATAAATAAGTATTAAACTTCGAGTTTCAAAAATTCTTTTATAGTAAATTCACTACAATATTGTTTCGCCATAATGGCTTCATCTCGACCTCGAACAAAATAGGATATACACAATAGCATTAAACAACGGTTAGTCTATAAATATTATCAATAACATCCTAAATAGCCAACAAAAATCTAAAACCCTTTCCTTAGTTTACCCAAAATTAAAATACAAGATAATTATTTCCTACAGTTCAATCACTTACTTAAGAAAAATTTGGGAAAAAATTGGTACTTTCATTAAAAAACTTAATAATGAACATATATCATTTAAAAACAGACAATACTAAACAGAACATTATTAAAAACAACAAAGATAAAATAGGCAATGAATCAAACTCTAGTGTATATAAGTTAACATGTGAAGATTATAATAAGGTATACATAGGACAAACGGGGAGGACATTCAAAATTAGGATGAAAGAACATGAGAGAAGTCATAAAGAAAAGAAAACAGATTCAACTTTCACAAGTCATTGTATAGATATCAATCATAGATTTAATATAGATTTCAAAATTTTACACATTCAAGATAAAAGTAAAAATTCAACTTGCTGGAAAACTTAGAAATTAATAGATACAATAGTTTAGGATTAGCTTTAAATGACCAACTAGATTTAAACAACTCCCCTCTACTAAATTTAAGATTATAAAATTTTTCCACCATCATTTTTCTCAATAATTTTTACATACATAAATATTCCAACTTGTATTGTACATATTCAGTATTTCATCCACCTACTGAAGCGATTGTATGGCGAAACAATATTGTAATGAATTTACAATAAAAGAATTTTCGAAACTAGAAGTTTATACTTTTTTCTTAGCGTTATAATGAAGTTTCAAGAAGTATCTCATTCGTCAATTAACTATAGAAAATACTTGCATAATATTCTGAATATCTATCGAAGTTTTAAATGAAATCATGAAATTGTATTAAAATCTATCTTGCTACGACGTCATTACCAAACCCTTTTTGATTTATAACTAAAAAATCAAATTTTGTAGGGTTGCTCAATGAAATTTTGTTTGCGAAGAAGATTATTATTTTAAATCACTTACTAATTTTCAATAACCTTCGCGATTTTTAAAGATAATTTTAAGATTGTATATAATACAATTACCGATAGTCCAAACAACAGTTTATTCCGTTCTCAGCAGAAGCAAGAATGCCCACTGTAATTCCGAAAATCAGAAAAAAAAAATAGTAAATTGTTAATTATAAAAATTTACACATTCCAAGTTTTGTATGAACCCAATCTTAAATTTTTCGTATTCCATTCATAATATATGCAATGAATATTTAACATTTAATTGACTGTATTTCATTGAATCTATTTAATAATATCCCTTGATGTATTAACAGTGTCCCTCATTAACACACTAATTCATTTTCAAATATTGCGGTGATTATGTGTACATACTAATTATATACACACACCAATCCATCATTAGTCTTAATACAACACCTGAACATTCTTCCCTCGTTAAGGACAACTTTGGTTTCACTTTGATCCCCTGTATAATGGACTTGAAAGACCATAAATTGTAACCGAGGGATGCATGCATAAACGAAAAGGCCGATCGTATATAATTAATCGGCCTATCGAAGGCCTTCCGAACGGCCTGAACGTTAATCTAAATTCAATAAACCAGCCAGCTTCGCACCACACACACAGCAAGCGGAGGAGATACTGATTTCATTAATATTTATCCTATTATACGGCGGACTGCTTTCACTTTTGATTAGGTGATCGCCGGCGCATCTAATGAATTATGCATACCGTCTACTGAACTAGAATATATCTATATACCCATATATCTATATGGATACATATTGAACTCGTATATACATATCTATCCCATTTGAGTTATAGCGTTTTGTGTTCGAACCTAAATCCTGTTACATGGCAGTCTAATGAAGTTATGTAAATTGCATTATCTGTTTGTATTGTTGATTGATGCAAAATGGTTAACGACATTAATTAGGTAACTTTATTAAATTGATGGAACAACACCTGCGTAAAAGACCATTATTCATAACGTGCATTTATTAATTAAGATAATCTATTCGAATTGTACATATGAAATAAAACGGTTCAATCTGTAGAATTTATAAACTTTAGTTTCTAAATAGAAAATAATTTTTTTTCGTCAAAGCTTTCAATTCCATGGATCAGGTAAATTGCATGTGTTTGGTTTCTCTCTTGTGGTATTGGATCTTATTTATTTTTATTTAATCTCTTGCTCATGCTGTGTTTGTTTTTATAGTTTCCACTCTCGATGTTTCTATTCAAAACCCGGCGTACCTCAAGGCTCTAATTTGGAGCCGTTACTTTTTAATATCTGTCTAAATGACCTACTTTGTTCACTGGATTGTGGAGTTTTAGCTTACACGGATAATCTTAAAATTTATAAATATAGAAAATTGTTACGTGCTTGATAACAACTTGAAGTTTGCGCACAAACGGTGTTATTGAGGATACATTTAATATCCTATTGCAATATCTTAATTTCAAACATATTTTATTGTTAAATATAAGTAAATCTAGGATATAGAAATCAAACATAAACATTTCCAATTTTATATAATTATTAACGTTCATTTTCAAGTTTAAAGCACTTTATTAGCACATTCAAATTTTAAAAACTTTCTTTAAGTTCTAATAATTCTTGACATTTGCAGATCTATTTATTACCTACTTTATAAAAGACCACTCGTGTATTACCTAGGGTTAGAAATAATCACCATCATCTTCCAAATTTATTTATTGCTTTATGCATCAGCCCTCTTGTTTTATTGCCTACCTAGGGTTATTAGTGAACGCATTCAAGAGACGATATTTAAATACTACCCATTGTTAACTAAATTGGTATAATAGAATTCCACTACTGTACAAAGGTACTAACCGGAACTACATACTTAGGTTTATGACACCTACTAATACTTAATTAGTAATGATATTATATTTATTTATTTATTTATTCGTAAGAGCTTTAAGATACTACCGTAAACTTTGGGTATTATTGCTTGTAGGCACAATTTCCACGAAGTAATAACACAAAAATTCTCCGTTATAACGTCAAACGATATACTGTTCAACCAACACGCTTTTAATATGTAATAGTTAGGGGTAGTGATATATTTTTACCTACTTGTAAAACAGTACAGAATAGTTCAATATGAATTAAAAAACAGTACAAACTCAACATCAGTATAAGACGCACAGTCTTAAGACAACAGTCTTTTCATGACATTCATATCAATCAGTATGAACTCAAACAGTTTCAAATCAACATCAGTACAAAAAACTTCAATCAAAAAAATCAAACTTTAACAAGAGACGGCAGTCTCAACAGCACCTTTATGTTGGTATAAGACGTTGTAGAACCAAAATAAATGTATATAGTGTAAATAAATATATTTAGATGTAAGTCATTTAACAAACAGTCACCGAAGATTTAAATAATAAAGTGTACACAGCCTTACAACCTGTGCATGGTGAAGCAACATCGGGGTTGTGATTCTAGTAAAGTATTACCGCCTGAAACCGGAATCATTGCAAACAGTTGGTCCACGAGCCAACATCAACCATAGCATTGCTATATCATCACCAGCAGTTGTAATGGAAACAACACTTCTCTAAATATTGACGAATGTGCCATTATGACATATTTCAAGATTGCGAATTCATATAAATTTCCATATAGTTTAGATCAAATGGAGATTCCTCATAGATCTGAAATAAAGGGCTTAGGAGTTTTGCTTGATGTCACTTCAATTTGCCGCCTACATTTTTTCTGTTTGTAAAGTTACGTCCATGGACTTCTCGATAAGAACTTGTCGTGACTTCAGCAACTCCTTAAAGTGTCTGTTCTATACTTATGTGCGGGGCAGACTGAAGTATGATGCATTGCGTGATATTCTTTTAGCATCTACCAATAGATCGCTTTAGAAATTATTCAAAAATGTTTTCTTAAATACCGCAGCTGCTAGTGTGATGAAATTTATACGTGAACGGTTTATAACTCTTATAATGATGTAGATGGTTTTCGCTCTCTCACTGGTAGGAAAGAAGAAGCGAGTGCTACCTTTCTTCCAAAATTAGTCAAAAACTTCATGGATGTCAAATCTATTATACCAGGTTGATTTTCTTGCACCATATCTTATTTTACGTGTTCGTCTGCCACCCTTTTGTTAACGACGGGTATTAAAGAAGGTACACATGACGCAGAAGCGCAAGAGCCAACATCTGGATTCGTTTTTCGATTAACATTGTTTGTTATTACTCTTTATTTGTTATATATTTTGTAGATTTACAACAATTTTCGCGAAACCATTGCATTTCATTTTTCAGTATATCTTGAAACTTCCGGCGAGCGCGTTATTATAGGAGTTTCATAGGGCTCAAATGTTGGCCTAGTTCGAATTTATGTATGATATTGTTAATATCATTGAATGCAAAAACCTGCTGGTTACTAATGACTTAAATTTATTTTTTAAGATTAACTCTCTAGAGGACCGTTACCGATTGCAAAATAATCTATCAGCGGTTGAGATATAGTGTAGAAGCAACTACCCATCGTTGCACATTGCTTATGTAGGGTTATATTCTACACCAAGAAGAAAAACGTAACGGATTTCAAATACATTATAGATAACGCTGACCTTAGTCGTTGTCTGCCCGTCAAAGATCTTGAAGTTATCTTTGATCATCAAGCTAACGTTTGTTGAACATCTTAATTGCATGATCGCAAGTTCATAAGGTGCATGATTTAATATACAAAAAGTGTAGATATTTTAAAAATGTTCGTTGTTAGTAAGCTTTATGAGACGACGGTGAGATCAAAACTTGAATATGCTACTTTAATTTGGCATCCGATATATCAAAACACGTCGACAGTATTGAACATGTCCAGCGGCCTTTTCTTAAGTATATGATGTATTTACGTGATAAAGTGTATCCGAAACGAGATTCGATTATTAGTTACTCTGATTTATTCAGTGGCACACACTTTCAGTCAGGCGAACGCATTCAGTTAATGTTTTGTTATGAAATATCTAAAACAAATATTCTATGTCAGCTACCTATTGTGGTAATGTTGAGAAATTACAAGAACATTTCATTTGTGATGTTCTATTCCGATATATTTAATCTATTAGATGCTGGCATTATTATATACATAGTAGAGTAATATGTATTTCTTTATTTCATTGCATTATTGTTTTGTAAGGTAGTTAATAATCAGGATTACTTTTACGTCTCAAAAAAACTAATGCAATTACCTTACCACCTGACTTCGTGACCATGACTTTTTTAGCGTCGAACAGTCAAGCACTGTCCACTGTTTAAACTGAAGTTTTGTTTCGGGGGTATAATGTCTCGTTGGTGGTAATAAATTGTCACATAAAATCAGGCCGATTCTTCTGAAAACGTTCCATTCTTGTGACAGTTACACCTCACACGTTTCTGTTCCATTATCAGTAAACGCGGCACACCCCTTACTGACAGCTGCTTCATACCAAATTCTTATACTACGAGTACCATATTGAAAACCCACTTTTTTAAAATGCCCATTTCACTTGTTTTAAGCCGTCGGTCTTTTGTCACCATATCTTGTATTTTAGTCACCATTTCTGGAGTAATGACACTTTTAGGGCATCCCGATCGGTATTCATCCTTGACACTCGTACGACTGCATTTGAGCTATGACACCCAGTTGTTTATTATTCTGTACGAAAGAGCACAGACATCCAGAACACTTTCCATCTCTTCCATTACTTAAACCTTTCGTGTAAGTATCAATGACAACGCGTTTCTCAACGTTATCCATTTCAATACAAACTTCAAACACATTTGGTTTGACAAGCTGCTCACAAGTATTTGACAGATGACTGTCAAATTTTCAGAGTTGCCAACCAAAGGACAAAGCTTGAAAAATATAACCAAATTATTTGCCTGGCGCCATCTATGTAGAGGCTACTTAATTATCATCCCGGCCTCGTATATCTGTTTCATGGTTTTGTACGATAAAAGTTTTACATTTAAATAATTTTCTCAAGTTTTTCTTATTGAAAAGAACATGTTTCTATACATTGATGTGAAACATATAATCTTAAATCTTTGAATTTAATGGAGTTGTGTTTACTATTAGTAATAAACTGGACTTGTCTGTATGAAGATTGCTGTCAATTCGAAAATTTATTGATTTGTATTCAAAATATTAAAATTAAACTCGGTCTTAAATTATACTTGTTATAACATGTTGTGTAGTTTAAATTTAATTAAAGTATGTCTATGTACAATTTATTTCAAAATAAATTTTAAAATGAAACTAATAATAAAAATACACTGAAGCGACACTATATATCGTTTCTAAATTACACTAATCACCACTTTTAGGTGAAACTTTGACTAACGGCAGCCCTGAAGTTCTACCTTGTAACGGTGGATGAAACATCGGCCAAGAACGCGATTCCAGCCCGAAATCCCAGAACCAATCATAGACAACGACAGCGAAAGCCTACAAGCCACTTGTTAACCAGTATTACTGAAACTCTTGATATTGTCTTCTAATTTAATACAATCGTCACAATTTCATTCTGTTATAACTATCGTTAGATAAAAAGAGATTAAATTAGAAGGAAGTCAAATTTATCTTCAACTAGAGCAATTATTCAATATTGTTTAAACTTATTAATTATAAATTCGTTCTCAAAATTACTTCAAATATTCTATAATAAATTACAGTAAAATATTTAGGAATATATAAAATCTACTGATAACGTTTTATTTATTAATAAAGGAATCTGTTTCACTTATATCAGCAATAAATTCTACCGAAGTCGTTGCGACCACAAAAAATTTCATTAGCACACAAATCCCTCGCTCTCGTAAATTAAAGATCTTCGGATTTTTCCGGGCGGTCTTCGAATATTAAGCAACTGGAAATCGACCATAATCGACATTTTATTGAGGGAGCCCCATTCTACAACAAGAACAATATCCTTCTCTTAAATGGGAAAGTAAAAACCGAGCTGAACGGAAAACGAAAGTTAAGGAGAAACGAAATATAATGGGAATTCGATCTTTTTCTTCCCGTAAGTGCATTCAACATTTTTCTTTAAAATAATTTTTGATTCAACTTTCTCGCGAAATTTATAGAGGTAATTATTTATTTCTGTTTTTGTGCTTGGTTCTTTCTGAGTCAGCAAGGGGATTGAATTTTAGGAACTTCGGAAAAACGTTTAATATTTAGCTTCCTTAATGTTGAAACTTTACATACGGATTTTATTTTGAAATTAAGCCGAAATATTATCGAAGAAATAATAACATTTTTGTTTGGAAATACGTACAAAAGTTTAAATGTAAGGAGTAACCTTAACTTTAAAAAGAATTCAAGCGATAGGAAAAAACGAAGATGCATAATCAATACATCCGTAATGTTACGGTTACAACAATAAATGTTACAACGAAATTAAATAAGCATACCAACACATCGGCAATGTTATGTTTATGATAATAAAAGTAATCTTACAAAAGCAAAAATACATGAAGCAATCTTAATTTTGTAAACTATCGAGGCGATTACGATTGATGAAATTACAGAGTCTAGCTAGGCAGAAATACTACCAATTCTTAAATAACGTATAATTAAAGAATAACATCCTACAAAACCAAAATACATACACTAGAAAAGAATACACATAGAATATAAACAAAACAAAGTAATATAAAAAACTGGTAAACAATTAATACGCAATGACCTTAGTTATAACAAGTGTTCATTTGAAAAGTCAATCTAGGTTACTTTGAAATTTTGATAGAATAAGACGCAAATATATTAGTATGTGTTTGTTGTTCCGTAAACGTAAATCCAAATGACATTTGATAATATCAATCACAAATATCAGTTAGTGCATAAAATAATCGTGCGTCGATTCTGGTTTAAATAAATTGCTTCTCAGTTTTAAAATGGCTTTCACTTTAGAACATAAAATTTTTTTAGTCCAGGCTTATTTTCGAAGTGGTAATAAAACTGATGCTTTATGGGTTTATTCAGTTCAAGATTGCATGGTAGAATTTCAAGTTGAGTTTCCACATTTTTGTAATAGATTATATACAATTTAAGAATACTTTGAATAGAACTTTAAAACTTTTTTCTTTTTTTCTGAAACTGGTAGCCTCTTAAGAAAATCAGGCAGCGGAGAAGTTAAGAAACGTACACCTCAAGTTGTCAATCGTGTTGAAGAAATAATGGAAAATGAACCACAAACATCTGTTCGACATTTGAGTCAACAAATAAACCTTTCTGTTGGTACAACTCACAAGTTATTAAAAAAAGATATGCAACTTTATCCATACCGTGTCACAGCAGTACAAGAATTGTTAGAAATTGATTACCCACGTAGACTACAGTTTTGTAATTGGTTTGTAAATATAAAAATAATGGAGAACTTCCGCAAAGAGTCATCTTTACTGATGAAGCATGGTTTTATAAAACGGGATACCTAAATTCACAAAATACAAGAATTTGGAGTAGTGAAAATCCACATGTAATTAATGAAGAATCGCTACATCCAGAGAAAATTGGTGTTTACGCAGCGATAAGCCAAAGGCGAATCATTGGACCAATATTTTTTCAGCGAACCTTAACTGCTCAAAGGTACCGTACGGAAATTTTACAACCATTTGTCAATCAGTTGCATGATGATGAACTTCAAAATGCATATTTCCAACAAGACGGAGCACCTTGTCACTGTACTGCAGAATCTTTGGATTATTTAAGAGAATTTTTTGATGAGCATATAATTAGTCGAAATACTGAAATTGCCTGGCCTGCACGTTCATGCGATTTAACACCTTGCGACTTCTTTTTGTAGCCTTATCTAAAAAATAACATATTTCGAACACCTATATTGAATTTGAATGATATGCTACAGAGAATCGAACAGAAATGCATGGAAATTAATAACAATCCAGTAATGTTGCAGAATATCATCAGAAATTTTGAACGGAGGATTTTAAACCGCATTGATCTTGAAGGACAACATTTTCAACATTTGTTATAGTTTTCAATAAATACCTATTATTTGTTATTTATTTGTATGTATGAAACTGTCAAAATATACGACTTTGTAGGTTAAGTAGTAAATTTTAATTTACGACATACTTCAAAATGTTCTCAGTAAATCACATGCTACTAGATTGACTTTTCAAATGAACACTTGTTATGTAGTCAAGGCAAAAGCTTATGGAAAAACTATTTTAAATATTGGTACAAGTGTTTATTGGGGTACATGGACGAAAGAAATATATAGGGTACAAATAAGTTTATGGTGTACCAGGTGTGGCGGTGTTTCATCTTATTACAGAATAATCAGTGCGTACCACTGGAGAGATACGTTTACAAAAAACAACACCCTTGCAACATTCGAGAAGTTATTACGACAAAGCGTAGAAGAACATTCAGCACTGCTCATTGACTACTATCAACATCAAGTATGTTTCAAATTACTTTGTTATATACGCAATGGGTTTATCCGTTAAAGAGCGAAGACATGGTAATACAGCTTCTGCAATTTGTGGTTGTATCCATCAGATGGAAGCCCCTGGCTTAATTTTGCACTTGTTATGGAGACACTGTTGTTTACAAAATTAACGGTAATTAAAAAACACACTATATCAATAATAAAATACACTGATCACTTAATAACTGTAACAATAATAACATTTATTTATATCCAAATTTATATAACAATGTTTATATATTCATTACAGTCAATGTCAATGGGAGGGCAGATGTGCTCTCCCATTAACAAGGCCGCAATTGCTGCTTCAATGTTTTCGCCCTGGCGACCGCTATATAAATAGTTCTGTGAGGTTTTCTCGATCTTTCTATATCAGGTGTCTTCCAGAAGGCTCTAGGCCGTGTTGACTTCGTACGGCGGGTGACGTCATTGAATGACTCACATCACAGTATTAATGTTAAACATCTAAACATTAAGCATTTATACTTACAAATTTTGCAAATATAAATAGATCTAATTAAAAACACACTTACGAAGGTTTTTCCTAATCTAGATTATTGAATAGTTAGATGATTAATATATAATCTCACCTTACACCAGCTCTCCACGGTTTACTGCAAGAATTTATAAAATACCTATCACATAACCCTTATAAGCCAATTACTATTTATTGGGTTTATTTTAAAATAAGTTTACAAGAACAATAGAACATATTTCTGTAAGTACCTAGAAAGCTTTAAATCGTATTTCTTCATGGATTTGTTTAAAAGTTACGAGAAAATTCCCGAAATGGTTCGATAAATAAAATTCCAGAATATCCGGATTTCATTCACCTCCGTTACTTTCAAAATAGTCCTTTTGGAAGTGTAAATACCAATCTCAGCGCCTCCGCCACGAAAGAAATGCATTCTGGAAACCTTATTTTATTAATTCATTCAGCACCGTTTGCGATTTAGCTCCAATCTTCCATATTGTGCTAAATCTTCGTCTCTTCAACTTGGTTTTCATCTTTGAAGTCGCAAGGAGCATATTCAGGCGAATACGCTGGGTGAGGAGCAACTGGCGTGTTACTTTTTGCCAACAAAATGTTGTATCAGAAATCGGTATGTAGCCTCGAATTATCATGGTAGAAAAACAAGTTTGCCTATGATCATTCACTGCATTCCTCAGCAATGACATGTTCTGGTGTTATGCTGGTTGATGGTAGTCCGGAAAGAGTATTCTCATCAGCTAATGTTCGGTCATTTTTGAAACGTTTAAACCCGTTGTAAACCTGTTCGCGGACCTCTTCCGCGGGGGTTGAGCTACCCACCAGGCGCGTCCCTAGGTGGCGGATAAGGGGACGGTCAGGTCTCTCTTGGGGGACCTGATTGGTGGCAGTGGTGAGCGGGATGGATAGGTCTAAAAACCTTCTAATCCTTAGCGAAAGCTGTCACCGCGGACCAGCTCTCCCAAGCTACGGTGTAAGGCAACGTGCTTAGAGCTGAATGGCCACTGGGGTATATGTGGTATCAAGCATTCCCCTGGGGGCACCAGGCGGCACCCCCTTGTATTACGCCTTGTGCCTATAATGGAAGCTCTGCGGGAATTGACCTCATACTTCTTCCATACTCGTGGGAATTAAATGAACCGAGACAAAAACAAACTATTAAAAAGATGCAGTCTGAAGAGAATCCAAAACCTAAGAAGTATATAGACTCCAATCTGGCAATGGAGACTGATGAGACTCCAAAAAACTAAACTGAAACGCAACGGACTGAAACTGAGAACGTTGCGAAAACAGAGGACCCAAGGAAAGAAAACATCTTTCCGGGACACAAAGAATGACATTAAAGAAGATGAGGAAGCACGGGGTGGATACGAGTAAAATAAGGCTCTCCCTTTCCCAAAAAGAACCTAAGGGAGAACCTAAGCCAACAGGGGCCGTTAAGCGAACCGTGTCGGTTAGGGGCTAGGGCAGCCAGGATTAGACTGAGTGTCGATGAGGGGATATTGGAAACGACAATTGCGTCTCTATACCTACCCATTGACTCTCCAGAGCTACCAGGGCCTGATCTTGAGGCCTTGCTGGCATATACCAATAAGAACAATCTGGAATTGATTATCGGCGTAGATACCAATGTTCATCATAAGGCTTGGGGCAGCAAGGATAACAATTATAAGGGTAAGTCTCTCTTTAGCTATCTCTGTGGTACTGTGAATTGACTGTCTGAATCAAGGTGATAAACCGACATTTAAGACATCAAGGGGGGAATCAGTTATAGATATAACCTTATGCATGTTGGGAATACGGGATATTGTAAAGGGGTGGCATGTATCCGACAAGCCGTCGCTCTCTGATCATGCGTATATCCGCTATGAATTATGTACAGATTTAACGGAACCCAGACTATACAGGGATCCCAAGAGAACAGACTGGGGCTCTTACAAGGAAGACCTGTTAGCTGCAACCCGAAATATCCCTGTTAGAATAGAGAATGTGGAAGAGCTGGAGTTGGCTGTTGAATGGTTGCAACGGACCATTCTTTCATGCTATGAAAATAACTGTCTCCTTAGGGAGCGCCGTATAGCTAAGCAGGCTGCCTGGTGGAATGCAGAGTTAACCAATTTAAGGAAAGAAACTCGCCGGTCATTTAATAGGGCGAAGAAAACAGGTAATTGGGAAGCCTACAAGACTCTCCTCAATAAATTCAATGATAAAATCAAAGAGAGCAAAAGGAAGGCCTGGAGAAAATTTTGTGAGGACATCGAAGGTGTTCCTGACATGGCCAGAATAAACAGAATTCTCAAAAAAGATCCTTCCAACGCAATTAGATCTATACAAAAATCGGACGGGAAGTGTACCATTACCGTGGAAGAGACTTTAGAATATCTTCTGGGGTTACACTTTCCAGGTTCGGAGCGTATAGATGATTGTGATACCAATCAAGTTGTCACCTCTTGGAGGGCGACTAGGAATGATTGGGAAATATCAAACGAGATCTTCAAGCCCCATCTAATTAGATGGGCGATAGGATCGTTTGAACCATATAAATCCGCAAGACCAGACGGAGTGTTTCCCAAGCTCCTTCAAGAGGGAATTGGTGAAATTATGGGTCCTCTATTAGAGATATTCAGGTCAAGCCATGCTATGGGTTATATCCCTAGGGCATGGAGAAAAACTAGTGTAGTGTTTATTCCGAAGCCCGGAAAAGTAACATATACCCACCCTAAATCATTTAGACCAAGTAGTCTTACCTCTATTATGTTGAAGACTATGGAAAAAATTATATATTTAAATATTAAAGAAGGGGCTCTGGATAGACCTTCTCTACACCCACTGCAGTGGGCATACCAGATGGGAAAATCAGGTGAGGGTGCCCTGCATAGCTTGGTGAGAGGGCTCGAAAGGACCCTACACTACACGGAAATTGCACTTGCAGTCTTCTTAGACATAGAGGGAGCTTTCGATAACACCTCGATGTCTTCTATTATTCGATCTTTAAGAGATCGAAAAATAAAAAGCACCACATGTAAGTGGGTTCATGACATGCTGCGTAGCAGAGTAGTTCATGCCCAAATGCAAAACAAAACGATCTCCATGAGGACAACAAAACGATGTCCCCTAGGAGGCGTATTGTCATCGCTACTATGGAGTCTACTAGTGAATAATCTCCTCAGGACATTAAATGACAAGGGAATATGGACGCAGGGGTTCGCCGATGACATTGTCATAGTGTCCCAGGGGAAATTCCCCGGGGACAGTGGCGAGCATCATGCGAAATGCTCTGCGAATTGTAGAAAGATGGTGCCTTGAGGAGGGATTAACTGTCAATCCTCAAAAAAACAAGTTGGTAGCCTTTACCGACATGAGAAAACTAAATGATCTGGCTAGCGCAAAGATGTTTGAGCGCGAGTTAGAACTAACCAATAAAGTGACGTATCTAGGCATAACACTTGATGCAAAACTGAATTGAAGCAGACACCTAGCCAAAGTGGCAGACAGGGCGGCGCAGCTCTTCCGGAGATGCAGAAGAGCTGTTGGCAAGACCTGGGGACTAAAACCAAATGTGGTACACTGGTGTAATAAGACCAACGATTACCTATGGAGCAGTTGTCTGGTGGAGGAGGACGGAGCGGACATCGTCGGTGGGGCTCCTCACGACTCTCCAGCGATAGGCTCTGTTGGGAATCACGGGAGCTATGAACAGCACGGGAACCGCTTCCATGGAGGCCATCGTAGGTCTTCCTCCGCTGGAACTATTTATAAGGGCGGAGGCAATGGCTGCGAAACTGAGGCTGAAGGCCAATGACGTATGGTGTCCTAATAAGGTTGTAGGGAACCATACAGATATCACAGGAACTATACTGGAAGAGCCGATATTTCAAATGCCGGTGGACAGTATGGCACCTGAAATTATGTTTACACCTAAGCTGAACATACTTATACCGACCAGGGAACAGGCAAAAAGTCGCTTGATCGATTGTGGTGCCGGCACCTGGTACACTGATGGATCACAATCTAGTCAGGGGGCAGGTGCAGGCATATGCGGAATGTGCCCTGGAAGGAAGATATCGATATGTCTGGGGAAACATACTACGGTTTTCCAGGCCGAATTGTTAGCAGTCGCAGCCTGCGCCGATGAAATTCGGGAAGCCGGCTGCCCAAGCAAAAAATTAAAAATATTAAAGCCATTATGAACCCATCTACCAGGTCTAAGCTGGTGAAATATTGTAAACAGGTCCTCAATAACCTGGCACAAGACAATACAGTGTCGCTGATATGGGTGCCAGGACATGAGGGAATTAAAGGCAATGAGACAAACTGGCCAAAGAAGGTACTAATAGGCACTTCATAAGACCAGAACCTGTATGTGGAATCACTAAGGATTCCGCTAAAAGGGAGTTTGGTTATGGCTAGAAAAAGAACATAAAAATAAATGGAGGTTAACGGAAGGTCAACTCCATACCAAAACACTACTAAGGGAGCTGGACGGAAAGTTTTCAGCCAACCTAATTCGTAGTAGCAAAAAATAAATTATAATTACCGTAGTAGCAAAAAAGAAAAAATAATTACCGGGTTAATAACCGGACATTGTCCTTTAAGGAAGTATTTGTACAGCATGGGCTTAGTTAGCGAGCCCTGGTGTAGGAGATGTGAAAAACAGGAGGAAGCCTTCATGTAATATGCACGTGTGAGGAACTGAAGAAACTAAGACAGAAATATTTCGGGAGAGATCTATTGCATCCTTCGCGTGTACTCAAACTTCCCCTGAGGAGGATAGTGTCTTTTATAGAGGACACAAAACTAACAGAGTGGAACTGAGAGATCTATTGGGGATAGTACAAAGAGCAGTGTGCTCAAGTGCCTGGACGTGATGGCGTCCAACCCAAAACAGAGAAGAAGAAGACCCGCTGTAAATTTTTGTTTGACCCAAAGTTCATCTCCGAATACTTCCTTTAATATTTCTTGTGTTTCTGCAACAGTTTTACCGAGCTTAAAATAGAAGTTGATATAGATACTTAAGTCGGCCATTGTAAAATCGCAGATGTAGGTAGTTTTTACTTACAATTGTGCCGCTTGGTATAGTGACTCACAAAGGATGTATACAACTCCACATAGCGGGTTTTATTGTAACTGCGTTCGTTTACACGCGCTATTCAAATTTCAGTAATTTTGGGCCACCACATCTTGTTCTTATAAATGAATGCGTGGCATCTGACGGACAAAAAGATTACGCCGATACTTGATACGCTCTTATGGGCGTTTAATGTTTGGTTTTATTAATTATCAATGTACTTTATTATAATGGTAACGTAAGATTCATTTATCAGAAATAACTCGCATAATTTATTAAATTTCATAATGATGTAATTAGTATAAATTATAATGATCAAATCATATATTGTGTCTAAGGATATGATTGGTGACAGAGGTTAACCTTCATATAATAGGCCACACTCTTCAATTTAATCAAAATAAGTATTAATGCTAAAAATCTAAACATCGAAGTATCAATGAAGATCTAATTAAAAACACACTTACGAAAGTTTTGCCTGATCTAGATTACTAAGTAGTTAGATAATTAAGAATAATTTCACCAACAAATTTCAGTAACTGGCCACCACGTCTTGTTCCTATAATTGAATGCGTGACATCTGTCTCTTTCGTCTCTTTTGTTCGTTAGATGTCACCAGATTATCGGCCATCATTTGATATGACAAATTTAACTTAACCAAAAAGCGCTTTGACGAAGTCGTAAGACGTATGAAGTGAACGCTGGTAAAGACGCACTGTATGTCGATATGTACAGGTAGATATGTTTTATGCCTATTTGTGTCATTTGTAACAAAACTTGATGGGAGATCCGCGTTGATATGCTAATTTCTTTTGTGTTTCTGTTTGTTTAAATTATGGTTTAGATTGGAAAACGGAAACAATTTGCACCGCCTTTATAAAAGTCTTAATTTGTTAAAAATTTTAAAGCATCCCGTTGCATTACTTAGTACTAATATTGAATCTAGTTTTTTTAGAATTGAAATTTAAAGGTAAAATTTATGCAAAATTCAGGCCTTCCTACTTATCCGTACTTAAGTGAGAGTTACAAATTGAATTAAACAGAAAAATGTGCTTTCGTCGAATCAAATTGAACGCTCCGGGGACTTTTACGAAAGATAATTTGCTACAGTCTTAAACAATTTCTTGAGCTCCCTACACTTCGAATATTAACGACGACAAGCAATTGCCCAACTTCATTTATCGAAGCGTTTATGCTGAGAGATTTCTCAAAAATGAAAATGAGTTAAACAGTCTTTCGCACTTAAATCCATAGCCTTCAATTAACCCTCCCAGAAATAAATTCCGCGTTTCGAGACGTTGTCAGGAACAAAAGGCCGTGTTCTGCAAGCGTTATTAATGTAATTGCTGCAAGACATCATCCTCTAAACCGCACGTTCTGCCTTTTCCCAAAACTCCGCCATCCCGAGTCTAAGGGATTTACCGCTCTACTTCAACGAGATCTGCACTAAACATGAACAACCTTAATCGTTCAGCACCAAAATGCAGGGGGTGTTTCATTTGCGGATTTCGGGTCGCGGGATTTCTTTTGTTAACGTCGTCACCGTCAGATGTGCTTTCCCTTTTCGTTCCCGCCGGGTGGAGTCGCAACGTTGGGTACGCGTAAGAGAACGCGCCCTCGGGTTAATTGTGTCTGTATAGTCGAGACGAATGTTGTTCAGCATGTGGTATTCTGGTGGCAATAACATGCAGAAAGCGGGAAACGAAACAGGAAGTGGTATAGGGATAAATAAATCAACTGAGTATGTTGTCGCGAGGCCTTTGTGATGCGATCGTCGTGTGCTGACGATAAACGGCTAAAACTTTGCCTTCGAGATCTGAGAGCTTTATGCGACACAGTATTCACAGTTGAGGAAACGCCAAATGTTAATGGGGGGATTGTTTATCTTTTCTGAGGAAATGCGATATAGTTACGTATATGTTGGAGATGATTTTAATTAAAGGATTTAAATAAATCAGATTATAATTAAGGCA
Source organism: Melolontha melolontha (assembly GCA_935421215.2). NCBI lineage: Eukaryota > Metazoa > Arthropoda > Insecta > Coleoptera > Scarabaeidae > Melolontha > Melolontha melolontha. The sequence continues at coordinate 89,073,162 of OW285242.1, read as the reverse complement.
ATACATTATATATAAGTTAGGTATATTACGATACTACTATATAAAATATATAATCATGAACAAATTTTATTTGCCTCCAGAAAGTTGCTAACAAAGTATTATTAGCGCTACTCGAATACAATATTACATACTCCTTTTCACTTTCAGTTATTTTACAAATACACTCACCGGCAAAATAATCGATCCACTCAAAAAATTGATGAAGTTTGTTATTTTAAATTCGATTTGATTCATTTTTTTTTGCATATTGTAGGTAAATTTAAATGTAATCTATCACATCTTTGGAATTTTAACAAAATTTGGCGTACATAATTTTATACAGGGTGACACAAAGTCTGTTTTTTTAAATCAACTTTAAAACCACATATGGATTGTCAAAGTTGCTCCACCTTGTATTTTCTTATTTTGTTAACAAGACACATCATTTATTTACAATTTCTTTTTTTATTTATTTCAAAAGCTTAATTTTTGTAAAAGATACAAGGGTTTAAGAAAAATGTTACATTTTTACATTTTTCCTATGGTACTAACAATAAGTTTACGAATTTATCGTTTTTGCATAGAGTGCTATTGAAATACTGTCAGTTGTAAAATCCAAAACTTGTCAATTACGTTTTTGAACGTATTTCTTGTCGAATAGTAATTTAAAATATGGATCTTTCTGTAACCGACGCAGCGAGAGCTGTTGCTTTGATTCAGGATGGTAGGTCACAGTATTATGTGGCCAGAGTGTTGGGAGTTTCAAGATGTAAAGATCAAAGAGCTGTTAAACGGTTTAATAAATTTGGTGTATACACAAGAAGAAATCATTGTAGTCGAAAGAAATCTACTAGTGAGCGAGATAATCGCTTTATAACGTTAAATGTTTTGAGGGACAGAAAAGTTACTTCTGTGCAAATGAAAAACAGATTAGAGGACGTAAGGCAAGTTCAAGTAAGTGATAGAACAATAAGAAGGCGGCTGTATGATATTGGACTGCGTTCTAGGAGACCTGCAACTGGTCTAGAGTTATTGAGACACCATCGAGTTGAACGCCTTAGATTTTCTAGGGAACTTGTAAATTTAACGAAGAATGGAGCAGCATCCTATTCACGGATGAGTCCAGATATTTTGTCTTAGAACACCAGATGGACGTGAAAGAATTTACCGGAGAACTGGTGAACGTTTCTTTCAAAACCATTTTTTTCCTAGAGTAAGTTATGGAGGCGGTTCGATAATGGTGTGGGGTGGCATAAATTTTGAAGCTCGGACGGACTTGGTTATAATTAACGGGGGAGCCATGACAGCCGATAGATACATAAGAGAAGTTTTAGAGCCACATATTGTTCCTTTTGCACCGTTCATCGGAGATGATTTCATGCTGATGCATGATAATGCCCGACCGCATGTTGCCAGAATTGTACGCGAGTATTTAGCCGAGGTTGAAATCTCAGTAGTAAATTGGCCTGCTCTAAGCCCAGACCTAAACCCAATTGAGCATGTTTGGGATGCACTTTGGAGGAAAATACGATCTCGTGTACCAACGCCTGCAAATTTACAGCAGCTTAGTGACGTTCTAACTGAAGAATGGAATCAAATCAACCAGGCTTACATTCAAAACTTAATTGAGAGCATGCCAAAACGAATTGCAGCTGTTATCCGTGCACGTGGAGGAAACACTTCGTATTAAGTCTTTTATGTTTTTCATTTTCTTTTCAATTCCTTTTCATTAAATTCGGTGTTAAGTTAAATTCGTAAACTTATTGTTAGTACCATAGGAAAAATGTAAAAATGTAAGATTTTTCTTAAACCCTTGTATCTTTTACAAAAATTAAGCTATTGTAATAAATAAAAAAAGAAATTGTAAAGAAATGATGTGTCTTGTTAACAAAATAAGAAAATACAAGGTGGAGCAACTTTGACAATCCATATGTGGTTTTAAAGTTGATTTAAAAAAACAGACTTTGTGTCACCCTGTATAAAATGATGTACGCCAAATTTTGTTAAAATTCTAAAGATGTGATAGATTACATTTAAATTTACCTACAATATGCAAAAAAAAATGAATCAAATCGAATTTAAAATAACAAACTTGTTAACGAACAAACTTCATCAATTTTTTGAGTGGATCGATTATTTTGCCGGTGAGTGTCTATTGTAACACTACGCATATATTAGGAATGTTTTTAATTCTATTTTGAAATTATATTTTTCACAAATATATTGAATTTAAAATATTAAAAACTACTAGCCATTTCGTACAATACATATTCGTATTATTTTTAAGAGAAAGCATTTTGCATCACACTGGTCACACAAACGACCCTTCGAAAACTATCTTCCTGCGGCCGAACGGTCAACTCATGTATTTAATGTTCTTTCGTTTCGAGTTTCTATTATATATTTCAATTTAGTAATGAATTACCTATAACTTCTCTTCTAGTTATTTCTTAATGAATTATTAATTATTATTTCTACGTCGAAATTATACCAATCCCGTATTAATATTGACATATTTTAATAGCCACATTGTAAAATTTATCTAAATCATATCCTATTAACATTTTGAAGTATTTTTCGCAAGGAATATTTTATTGATATTAATTTCATTGACATCGTAACCCTTTAGCTAGCGTCTTTAATTAATTCTTAATTCTTCAGACATCGCTAGTTTCAATATAATTGGTTATCGTTAAACTAAATCATAAAACAACCTTTGTTAACCACCTTTCAACTTTTTTTTCTTACACAAACGGTCTCTTGGTTTCTGACTTTCATAAGAGATACATTTCTGACGATGCGTGGTTGTTTAAGCATACACAGTGGCATTGCGTTTGTTTTCTACCACGTGTCCAATTGCGGCATTATTCAAAGGTATTATCCAAAGGTTCTGTATTCATTACGGATATTATTTTATTACATTCACATTAATTTACGAAATGTAACACTTGCTTTCCAATGTGTATTTATTATGTGTTATTTTTCAAACGCTTATTCGCCATTACTTGTATATAGATTGATAAAAAAATTGGATCTTTATTTTTGACAGGCTAGGCCCAATTACAAGGTATATTATAATTATAATTACATTACATTGCAGTGCAATTAAATAAACTAAGGACTTAAATAGTGCCGTCCATCCGCGAGCCATCCTCAAGCAAACAGATCATTCAGCATTCTGTTGGCCACGTTGGAGAGAATTTAGGCGTCCGTTTCAAGACGTTCGTCTTCGCGAAGGGAACCATAAATGTACCTTCGTACCTGGAGTTCGTACGAAGAACCAAAATCGACATTCGCTCCAATATGAATGGGTAGTCAATAATGTTTTTCATCAGTTTAGTTAGGAATTTCCTACAAATATTCTCCCTTCTAACGCATAGAGATGACATGCCATGGCGTAAAGGCAAATCTTTCTGGGATGCACCACGTTCCGGGTAGATACCATCAGTCTTGAATGTGAGGTACTTCAAAAACTTACAGTGAACACGGTCCAAAGGAATAGAATCGCAAGCATAGATGGGATACCAAATTAATAAGGCGTATTATATTTTGCTCAAAACATAAGCATGCCACAGTAATTTAAGCAAAGTCATATCTTTAAAATATTTTGATACACGAGTAATAAATCCCAGAGTTTTGTAGACATCGGAAAACAAATAGATTATATGGGATCTAAACGTAAGATTAGAGTCAAATAAGACTCCAAGATCCTTTATTTCAGGCTTACTGCTTAAGATATTGTTTTTAATAAAATACGAGGACTCGTGAGGCGTAGCAGATCGAGTATAAGTGACCACGTAGCATTTGTCAATATTTAATTTAAGTTTGAAACGGTCACACCATGCAACTAATAGGTCCAGATTTTGCTGTAGTTTAACAATATCGTCAGTGAAAATCTCAGAATATATTTTTAGATCATCTGTATATGCGAGAATGGGACAATTCACTTGGAAAAGCAGATCATTCATAAACAAAACAAATAAAAAAGAACCCAAATTTCATCCCTGAGGAACGCTAGAAGGAAGAACAAAATTATTGGAGCAGAACTCATTGTGGGTCACGCAGCATTTTCTTTGAAATAGATAAGACCGAAGAAAACTGATAGAAGTTGGAACGAGACCAAAAGATCCCAACTTATGAAGTAAAATTTTATGATCAATTGAATAGAAAGCCTTGGATAGGTCAGTATAAATTACATCAACCTGACCTCTACCATCCAAAACCTCACCCATGTGCTGAACAATCGATGCCAAATTGGTGACAATAGATCTACCCATGACAAAACCATGCTGGTTCGGTGAGATATGAGACCGCGTACCATTAAATAGTCTTGAGTATAATACCTTCGGCGAAGTTAGAAATAATAGAGATAATTCTTGTGTTCTTCCACCTCTCGGGAAAGATATTAGTTGTTATTGATAGATTAATAAGTAATTTCAGAGGATATGCCAGGACAAATCTACAGTCACGTATCAAAAGACTCGGTCAGCAATCATCTCCAGCGGTGTGTTTCTTAGGAAAACTGGTCATTAAATCAATTAACTTATCCTCGGAGGACAACGAGAAGAAAAAGGGTAGAGAACAGTAGTCCGATCCATCACAAGTGAAGCCCGACAATGAGGTAGGCACAGTAGAAAACGTATCCGCGAAGGCAACTACAATAGTACTGGGATCCGAAAAAACATTACCATTACTGTCACAAAGTAAATTAGGTATCTTACTGCAGCGCGCTGTATTACGAAGAAAAATCCAGAGATTAGAAGGGGTTGTTTTGATTGAATGCCCGCCCCATTGCAGAAAGGTAAGATGTATAATTATCCTGAATTTTCAACTTTGCTATAGTACGAAGACGTTTGAATTCATTGTAGGAGTCAATATTTCGGGTTTTGATCCACTTTTGTGATAGTAGTTCTTATTTTTGAGAATAGAGATTATTTCAAATGAAAACCAAGGTGGGTAAAATTATCCAAATTGGACCTTACGAGGCACATTTAGATTCAATACAGCGTACAATGTATTGTTAAAAGCATTGAGGGAAAGTTGACGTCAGAATAATGTGTCAGAAAAGTCCAATCAATATTCATTAAATTACTGTATAAAGAAATGCATTTGCTTTATGGAAATTATATCTGAAATTATTGGCCGAAGGAAAAAGTTTTTCAGAGGATGTATGTAATGGATAGAATAAAATTTCAAGGCTATGGTGATATAAATCTTCTCTAACGATAGGGGATTCGGACCGCTGTACTTCCAAGTTAGTTGTAATATTAGAAAATAACAGGTCCAATATCTTGCCTTCACTATTAAGAATATTGTTGTATTGCTTTACATTAAGAATGGCTTTGAAAGATATCAATCTTATTGTAACACTTAACACATTAAAATAAATCTTTAAGGACAATGTTGTTGTGTTTTCGGTTATTTAATAAGTTGTATTTAATACACATTTATTTCAGTATCTACGTACGCCCTAGCAGCGTTCAAGCAACAATATAAACTCGTGAATAAGCGATCAAATGTTAAGGTTTTGTCTGTTCTTAATCAATATTTGTTAGAGTATCTAGATAGCAATAAACACGTTGATGTCGCCTATAATGACTTCTCTAAAGCTTTCGATCGTATGAATCACGAGGTGCACGTAATTAAATTTAATTTATTGGATTTACCATGACTTTATTCTCATTGATTCGGACTTACTTGTGCGACAGAACTTAATATGTTTATTATAATTGTCATCGATCTAGAAGTTCTTCACCGACTTCAGGGAAACTACCTTAGCCCGTTGCTTTTTCTCATTTATATAAATGACTATAAATACTAGAAATAGTAATCCATACATATTTTACTATCGTTATAACAACACACCTTCAAACCATTGCACTTCTATTAAAGACTTAGGTATCATATCTGATGCTATATTATCGTTTACTGGGCATATCTTATGTACAGTTTATTCTTCACTCAAAACTTCGGAATTCACTATACGGAACCTGAAAAATTTCTCTCCCATGGACATTGTTGTCCTTCTTTATTTTTAGTTCGATCTAAATCACGTAACCATCCTAGTTGTACCGCATGGTTCAAGTTGTAACAAGGTTACCATGATACTACAGTAAAAGCCTGCAAGGATAGTACGGGGACTACTATTATTATTAGATGTTATTTAAAATATAAGAAAATATTTTTTTGTTAGAATTACCGTTTCTTTTGAGTAGGGTTAATATGTATAGATGTTTGAATATATTTATTTTACATATTTGCCTGTACATCTGTACATTTTACTGAGAGTACGTAATTAAAAAAATCTTTAGCTGCTAACAAATACAAAGTCATAAAATCATGGAGATTGCAAGACTCTAACATAGCAAAATAATGTAACAAGGAACCTGAAAATCCGATTATTCGATGCAAAGACAAGAGGAACTATAAAAGTTTTATAATAAAGTTTCAATATCCGCTCTCCCAAACTAATTTCCACAATACAAAGGTATTTTTAATATAAAATATTATCAGAATAATTGAAACATACATGAGTGGGTAAAACCCCACCAGTTTTGTATAATACAAGGGTATTTTTAATAATATAAAATATTATTAAAAATCTGGTGTGAAGAACACAAAATATAGGTTCACTATTAATATTTTTTGTGAACGTGTCCGAACACATCTTTGGTTCGCATTGGTTATGTGGACAGGGCGAGGTACTTCGGTTGTCTGACAACAGGCAGCGCTGAATTTACTTCTACGCTCGGTCTGGATAATTTCTGTGATATGGCGATGTGGCTCTTTTTTGTGAATATGTCTGAAGATATCCTTTCTACAGCAGGGGCATACCGATGAGCCTGTAGAAAGGCGAAATACGTATCTGCGTCTCTGGGGAGGGATGTGTTCGGACACGTTCACAAAGTATTAATAGTGAACCTGTATTTGTGTTCTTCACACCAGATTTTTAATAATATTTTATATTATTAAAAATACCTTTGTATTATAAAATATTATTAAAAATCGGGTGTGAATATTTTATATTATTAAAAATACCGTTGTATTATACAAAACTGGTGGGGTTTTACCCACTTATGCGTGTTTCAATTATTCTGATAATTTCCACATTCAGTACATTCATCCATATTTCGGAAGCGGTTGTCAAACCAATTTTTTCTAAAAATTTGACATACTCGTCGTACCATGCCCTAAGAAGTTCTTTATTATTGGGAAACTACATCTACTTCTACTTGTTCTTTACGTTGGTAAACAGCGCAGAGTCGCACGGATAGAGATATGGGCTGTAGAGTGGATGTTTCAGTATCTGTAACCCTGTTTTTGCTAAATACTTAATGTAGGTGCTGGAATGATAGACCAGAACATTGTCATGCTGGAAAAACCAGATGCCTTGCAAGATTTTACCAAAAAAATATGTCTGACGCTATCGGCCATTTAGATTCTGCAAATCATACCGCCGTCGAGCAATATCAACTTCTCTGAAAAAAATTTCAGTAGCAAAGATGCATTTCTGCAGTTTTTCGAAACAAATTTTCTACTGATTTGTAATGATTTATAGTAAAGACATGCCTAAGTCTATCTCGCCAAAAGGAGAATCGATAGGTACCACCCGCAACGCTCTAGCTTCAAAATTGACTGATTTAGGGAGTTCGAAACTTGGGGGTCTTATACCACATATACCATGGAAAGTGCACTAGCGGAGCCCCAGTGTATTTTCTTTATAACACTTATAGGTGTCAAACATAATGTATACAGGCTGATTCATTTTCGGCCCTCACCATGGGGATCTCGCTTATTATTGGAGATAGAGTATAGGTTTAAATTTGGCAAAGTTGTTAAATTTTGTGTTTGTTATAAATTCGTAAGGAAAATAGACCTGTGACAAATGACCTTCGTTATTTAAAAAAAAAACGCGAAAGCCCCATTTTCTTTACCTGTAGCACCGACATTTGGCTTTGTAGAGAAAATATAAAAACACACCTTTGTGGCCATTTCTAAACCTCTATCCAGTGGTGTACTCTAAATTTTTATACGCCGTTTCGTTTCTTTCTGGCCATCATCAACTATCTAATTTCTTATAGGCGCCATATTGGATTTAGACATTTTCAGAAAGAGTTTTGTTTTTCTGATTTCAACCATTTACCACAGGCTGACTAAAGTTTTTGACATTAGGTTTTATTTGAAAGAATAAATTATAAGATTAAATAAGGTAGCCATGGAATTTCAATCTGTCAAACATTTCATTTATTGTTCATTAATAATACAAAAATGTCATACACTAACGAAGAGAAACGAGATATGATAAGTATTTTTTATTCTTCGAACCGAAATTCAACAGTAGCGAGTACAAGATATCTACAATTATATCCAGAACGACAACAGCCTCATCGTACCATTTTTCTAGATCTCGACAGAAATTTGGTCGAGAATGGATCGTTTACTAAGCCGCGTAACGGTCAAGACAGCAGGAATTTAAGTGAAAATCGACAAGATATTTTACAAATGGTAAATTAAAAGCGTGTTTTCAAATTTCATGTTAATCTTGTATTTTTATAGATAAATAATAATCCATCAATTTCTACACGCGAGTAGCGTCAGAATTAAATTTGTGCTAGTCCAAAGTTTGGAGAACTTTTCATAAAAGTAGGTTTAAACCATACAGGATCCATGTTAGTCACTCTTTACTGCCTGGAGATAATTTGAGAAGGCTAGAATATTGTAATTGGTTAATGGGAAGGATAGAAAATGACGAAAATTTTTTAACCAAAATCATCTGGTCAGATGAAACAAAATTTACAAATTCTGGAATGTTCAACAGAAATACGGAGCACTATTGGTCAGTACAAAATCCCCGACAAAACAGGGCTAGAAGACCACAACATCGTTTTGGAATAAACGTTTGGATGGGTATTTTGGCAAATCGTCTCTTAGGACCAGTTATGTATGAAGAACATTTAAATGGAGAAAGATATTTAAACATTTTACGTATATATGTATCTGACTATCTTGACGACAATATCCAATTAAATCAATTACAATATTTATGGTGGCAACAAGATAGCGCACCAGCACACAATGCAGCTGTTGTTAGAAATTTCTTAAATCAAGAGTTTCCAAACCGTTGGATTGGAAATAGGGGAGTTGTTGAATGGCCTGCGAGATCACCTGATTTAAGTCCGCTAGATTTTTTTTTATGGGGATATGTTAAAAATAATATTTATAAAGTAGATGCGCCACAAAACATTGAAGAATTACGAGACAGACTTCAGAATGCCTTCGATGCAGTTCCTAGAAGAACTATACAAAGGGCAGTACAAAATGCCAGAAGGCGTGCCCAATTGTGCATTACCGAAGATGGCCAGATAATTGAACATTTTCTATAATTGTTTATTGTTTACTTTTCTATGTATGTTTATTAATGTTTTTGTTATCTTGTACTCGCTACTGTTGAATTTCGTTTCGAAGAATAAAAAATACTTATCATATCTCGTTTCTCTTCGTTAGTGTATGACATTTTTGTATTATTAATGAACAATAAATGAAATGTTTGACAGATTGAAATTCCAAAGGATACCTTATTTAATCTTATAATTTATTCTTTCAAATAAAACTTAATGTCAAAAACTTTAGTCAGCATGTGGTACATGGTTGAAATCAGAAAAAAACTCTTTCGGAAGATGTCTAAATCCAATATGGCGCCTATAAGAAATTAGATAGTTGATGATGGCCAGAAAGAAACGAAACGTCGTATAAATATTTAGAGTACACCACTGGATAGAGGTTTAGAAATGGCCACAAGGATGTGTTTTTATTTTTTCTCTACAAGGCCAAATGTCGGTGCTACAGGTAAAAGACGAAAATGGGGTTTTCGCGTATTTTTTAAATAGCGAAGGTCATTTGTCACAGGTCTATTTTCTTTTTCGAATTTATAACAAACACAAAATTTAACAACTTTGCCAAATTTAAACCTATACTCTATCTCCAATAATAAGAGAGATCCCCATGGTGAGGACCGAAAATGAATCAGCCTGTAAATAAGGATTATTTTTAAAAAAATCGCGTCCAAAACTTTATTGTTTGTTGAGGTCCAGGATGTTTACAAACGTTTGGTTATGCCAAATATATTAGGGTAACGTACTAATATGTTCACCCTGATTATCTTTGTATAGAAAGAATAGTTAACGTAAACTCATTAGATGCGAGGGAGTATCAGTAATTAGTGAACCGGACGAAAAACTGTATCACTAAAAAATCTTCTTTTTTTTTCAAGATGTTAATCCTTCAAAATATATGTCAAAATTTGCTTCCACTTCAGTGGTATGGACGCTCGTTATTTTAGTAAGAACTCGACTGTTTTTAGCTGCTATTGAAACATGGAAAACGTCGAGTACCGATCAGTGATTCAGATGTTATTTATAAACAACGAAACAAACTATGACAACGAAGCTGAGCTAGAATCTGTTTACAATGTCAGATCTCCATAAATTACAATCATAAAACGCAGCTGAGTTAAATGTGACTGTACCAGCATATTTGATAAACAACGCAGTTGACGGCCAAAAGAGGTGCGTACTCCAGTTATGACAAAAAAGTAGATATGATGTATCTACTTCCAGATGATTTTCAAAGAAAAGTACGCGAAATAATAGATACTCCTCACATTTTATCTGAATCACTGGTTTCGACTTTGCTTAATGATTCACTTTTGCATAATGAATGAATTGAGTATGAAAAAACCATGGGCAAGATGAGTGTCACATTTGTTAATTCTGGATCACAAACGCAAAAGAAAACGCATTTTAGCCCTCAATTTAGCATGGCTCCGAATAATAATTTATAAAACATTACACATTCGAAATGAAGGATTGGTACAAGTGCTTCGTAGAAGGCAAATGCCGTCTGCTCGGCCGGAAAGGTTGGTTGGTTACTGTTTTTTTGGGACTGCAGAGCGATTTTTCTTATTGATTATTGTTTATTTGTTTCGTGGCAAGAGATTTGGGTAACAGACAGTTAACAGTTTGATCAACTTTTCTGAAGAAATAATTAGACTTGAATATCGATGGACTAAATGCAATGAATTACAAGGAGAATACTTTGAAAATAAAATATTTTTTTGGCAAAAAGTTTGCATTTCCGTGTTTAGGCTCACTAATTACTAAACCCCACCCGTATGAAGAAAAATTATTAAAATAATAACACTTTCAATATTTCTTTCAATTTCATCTTTCTTTCTAATTTAAATATTCAGTATTTTTCTTCAGTGAGTAATATTGAATTAATGTCTTGTTTACGTTTCTTTAAAATATAATTTCTCCTAATTACCATAATCTCAAAAAATTCTACTTATTTCATTTGCAATTTTTCATAATTTCTCCGCTTTCAGATGATGTATTTATTTCAGACGACGGGAATATTAATTTATCATGAAGAGTTTCGAACTAATTCCGAACAATTAGAAAGTTGAAACTCGTTCTACTCGCTCTTGTATTCCCGTTCTACCTGTACTAAGTACGGTGACACAAAAGTAACGTCGCCATGCGTCCAATCCTCGCGTCCCCAATTCGAATTAAATTGCCCGTGATTAATTAAGTTAGCTGTTTATTTTTAATTTCGTTGAGAATGCCGACCGTCCCTGAAAGATCCCGTTTACGTGGAACAAATAAATTTCGTGCGGTAATATCGGTCGGTCCTTTTTTAATGCTGCACCGGCTTTGAAGTAGATTGATGACGGTTTCTGAATTATACAATAAGCCGCTTTGCTAATAAAAAATAATGTTTTATGTAAGTATGGCGTCAGATACGAGGGTTAATTAATAAATTCCCTCTCTGACTTACTTGCAATTGTGATACTAATTAAAATTTAACATTTAATGGAATAAAGTTAATATGTTTATGTAGAAACTATTAACGTGACAGAATGAACAGTAGGGATATTCTAATCATATGAAAGAATTTTAAATTACAAAAATTTTATAATTTAAAATTCTTTAAAAAAGGCAGTAATTGCCGACTAATTGAATCTACTATACAGGCTGGTTCATTTTCGGCCCTCACCATGGGGATCTCGCTTATTATTGGAGATAGAGTATAGGTTTAAATTTGGCAAAGTTCTTAAATTTTGTGTTTATTATAAATCCGTAAAGAAAATAGGCCTGTGACAAATGACAAATTATTTAAAAAAAAACGAGAAAACCCCATTTTCTTCTTTTACCTGTAGCACCGACATTTGGCCTTGTAGAGAAAACATAAAAACACATCTTTGTGGCCATTTCTAAACCTCTATCCAGTGGTGTACTCTAAATTTTTATACGACGTTTCGTTTCTTTCTGGCCATCATCAACTATCTAATTTCTTATAGGCGCCATATTGGATTTAGAGATCTTCAGAAAGAGATTTTTTTTTCATTTCAACCATGTACCACATGCTGACTAAAGTTTTTGACATTAGGTTTTATTTGAAAGAATAAATTATAAGATTAAATAAGGTAGCCATGGAATTTCAATCTGTCAAACATTTCATTTATTGTTCATTAATAATACAAAAATGTCATACACTAACGAAGAGAAACGAGATATGATAAGTATTTTTTATTCTTCGAACCGAAATTCAAGAGTAGCGAGTACAAGATATCTACAATTATATCCAGAACGACAACAGCCTCATCGTACCATTTTTCTAGATCTCGACAGAAATTTGGTCGAGAATGGATCGTTTACTAAGCCGCGTAATGGTCAAGACAACAGGAATTTAAATGAAAATCGACAAGATATTTTACAAATGGTAAATTAAAAGCGTGTTTTCAAATTTCATGTTAATCTTGTATTTTTATAGATTAATAATAATCCATCAATATCTACACGCGAAGTAGCGTCAGAATTAAATTTGTGCCAGTCCAGAGTTTGGAGAACTTTACATAAAAGTAGGTTTAAACCATACAGGATCCATGTTAGTCACTCTTTACTGCCTGGAGATAATTTGAGAAGGGTAGAATATTGTAATTGGTTAATGGGAAGGATAGAAAATGACAAAAATTTTTTAAGCAAAATTATCTGGTCAGATGAAACAAAATTTACAAATTCTGGAATGTTCAACAGAAATACGGAGCACTATTGGGTAGTACAAAATCCCCGACAAAACAGACTAGAAGACCACAACATCGTTTTGGAATAAACGTTTGGATGGGTATTTTGGCAAATCGTCTCTTAGGACCAGTTATGTATGAAGAACATTTAAAATGGAGAAATATATTTAAACATTTTACGTACATACGTATCTGACTATCTTGACGACAATATCCCATTAAATCAATTACAATATTTATGGTGGCAACAAGATGGCGCACCAGCACACAATGCAGCTGTTGTTAGAAATTTCTTAAATCAAGAGTTTCCAAACCGTTGGATTGGAAATAGGGGAGTTGTTGAATGGCCTGCGAGATCACCTGATTTAAGTCCGCTAGATTTTTTTTTATGGGGATATGTTAAAAATAATATTTATAAAGTAGATGCGCCACAAAAGATTGAAGAATTACGAGACAGACTTCAGAATGCCTTCGATGCAGTTCCTAGAAGAACTATACAAAGGGCAGTACAAAATGCCAGAAGGCGTGCCCAATTGTGCATTACCGAAGATGGCCAGATAATTGAACATTTACTGTAATTGTTTATTGCTTACTGTTCTATGTATTTTTATTAATGTTTTTGTTATCTTGTACTCGCTACTGTTGAATTTCGTTTCGGAGAATAAAAAATACTTATCATATCTCGTTTCTTTTCGTTAGTGTATGACATTTTTGTATTATTAATGAACAATAAATGAAATATTTGACAGATTGAAATTCCAAAGGCTACCTTATTTAATCTTATAATTTATTCTTTCAACTAAAACCTAATGTCAAAAACTTTAATCAGCATGTGGTACATGGTTGAAATGTCTAAATACAATATGGCGCCTATAAGAAATTAGATAGTTGATGATGGCCAGAAAGAAACTAAACGTCGTATAAAAATTTAGAGTACACCACTGGATAGAGGTTTAGAAATGGCCGCAAGGATATGTTTTTATTTTTTCTCTACAAGGCCAAATGTCGGTGCTACAGGTAAAAGAAGAAAATGGGGTTTTCGCGTTTTTTTTTTAAATAACGAAGGTCATTTGTCACAGGTCTATTTTCTTTACGGACTTATAAAAAACACAAAATTTAACAACTTTGCCAATTTAAAACCTATACTCTATCTCCAATAATAAGAGAGATCCCCATGGTGAGGGCCGAAAATGAATCAGCCTGTATATATAACATATATATTGTTGTGAGGCTAATCACCTCAAACAATATATTTTAAATTAGTTAATCTAAAACTAAATAAAATTTTGAAAATTAAAAAAAAATATTATTAAGTACTTAATTAACACTAAAAGTAATTTAAGGAAAATCAAAGGAAATATAAATATAGTATTTTGAATAGTTTTAATATCCAAATTTAAATATGTAATTAGTTGTATGTAATTAATTCTGAAGGAAATTGTAATTGATACCAATTTGAATATTTAATCAAATTATAAATTTAATTTTCATTTCCGAACCAGTGACAAGATGTGAAGACGATTTCAAGGAGACGTTTTTGTTTTTTATTGGCGTCTAAAGGGAGTCGTTGTATAAAGCTCATCAGATACGGTTGCCATTTTTCATAAAATAACAGCATTGTTCTTAGTCCGCATCTTCTAAGAAGAGAGATTTAGAAAATTACAACGACTAAAAGTGTTTAAAAATATATTTAAAAAATAGCATAGAGTTTAATTTATCTATTAAAAGTAATTTGAACGGCGTAAACCAAGTATATAATAAATTATCATCAAAAGCACTATTTTAAATTTATAAATTCAATATGGCGACTACTGATACTAAAATTTAAAACACGATTTATCAAGAAGATTACCTTATTTTGGTACTTAAAGAAGAAGATTAATTATCCTGTACTTCCTGTCCTTAGTCAAGACCAGTTTTTTAAGAAATCCCTGAAGATTTACTCAATATTGTAACAATTCCGAAGAATTCCTTCGCAGAGCATCCTATCTATACCGTTCATTGAATTAAAAGTCATTCCTGGTCCTGATTTAGAAGATCCGAGAGGGATTTTTCCCGTTTCCAGTAATCTTCAAAGAAATACACCAAGATCCTTCCTTTTATCCGAACTTAACTTTGCATCCCGATTTAGAAGGCACCTTAAATTTCACTCATAAAAGAAAAATCATTTGGTAGTTATTTTAAAATAAATCGATAAACCTTGTCAAATAGTCGTAACTGAATAATACTAGGAATCTATTCAGAATACGTTGCCCCATATATCAATTGGGTTATTCTTATACTAATTTAAAAGTTTACAGTCCATTCAAGAACTAACTTTCATTTATTTGGGTCAATTTAGATGTGAATTACCTCATCAAGGTTATTCCGAACACTTCGATTATCACTGCTATCAGTGCACTGTTGCATTATAAAGTTTTTGATTCATGCATTTAGTGTTTTTATAATTTATATTTCCTTTGAAGCAAACAATCTAACGTTTTTTTGTCTTTCTTTTACATTTCCTGTAAGAATAAATTAACTTAGGTTATAGTAGTATAATTAGTAATTTTGAAAACAAATACCAACCAACCTGTTAAGGTATTCCATATCCAACTACTGTTTTTTTAGCATTCTGGGACTTAAAATAAATATTTTATATTGTTTTATTGAAGAAGAAATTTATTTTTATTCTTAACCGTAAATATATATGTTGAAGTGTTTTTTTTTGTCTACATATTTTAGAGTAGATCTAAACCTTGCTGATTTCACACAGTGAGTTCTTTCTACCCTGAGATAGATGTCAGCTTGTATGACAAACGGTTTAAGTAATCAATAAATATCCTTTTCAAATTGATAGAATTAATAAATGTTTTTTTGTGTATGTTTATTGCCGCAGCTTTGTAAAACGGACCAATTCACACGCCTGAGATATATAATTAATTTGCAAGAGTCTCATTACTATTCCTGAATGTAGTGAATTTCCACATTCTACATTTTGTAGCCGACTAAGTGTGGGACCTCATACTGTTGTGGTATCATTTCTACCACATTGCTTTCGGGGTTTACTACAATATATATATATATATATATATATATATATATATATATATATATATATAGTATATTCGTGACCTTGGTATGATAAGGTAAACTTAATTAGTCGGCGATTAAAGGTCTGGTAATTACTTCAAAGTACTTTGTCAAGGATATAAAAAATATAAAAATTTTATATTTTTTATATCCTTGACAAAGGCATCATTGCCGAAACATGTAGGATTATTTTAAATATATACACTTTGAAGTAATAACAAGACCTTTAATCGCCGACTAATTAAGTTTACCTTATATATATATATATATATATATATATATATATATATATAAGCGTCGCACCATATTGTTCTCACCATATGGGGAAAACTTTTATTGTAGAGTTTTTTAAAAATCTTTTTCGACCAGTTGTTTGTGTATGTTTGAAAACCTAAAATGGGGTACATGAAAAGTGGTTTCCTTATACAGTGTCCGCAAAAAAAAACCTAATCCGATTGGGAAACTTTTTGATTAATTGATTTATTGAAAAATCGTTTTCGGCATTAGCCTCTGCTGCACCTCCAACTACCAAAAAGTAAAAAGTAATTTTCATGGCATTCTTGTACTGCCACTAAAACGACGTTTGAAATTTTAAAATGGGCCATTTATCAAAATAAGAAAAACTCAAAATAATTTAGTATATTTTGGTGTTTAATTGACCTAGCAGGAAGAAATAATATTTAAAAGCTAAGTAAATAAAAAATTGAAATGAGAAAATTAAAAATTTAAATTTTGGTAACAAAAATATCTCATATTTCCATATGTCTGTTGTATAATGCATCATTTGACACGTTTCTTAGGTATACAGGTGGAATCTGAACAACACAGTTTCTAATGGTCTCTTCTAGGTGGTCAATATTTCTAAATGGGCGATATTTGTATACTTGATTTTTCAAATATCCCCAAAGAAAAAAATTACAGAGTGTCAGATCCGGGGATCAAAGTGGTCACGGATTCTCAGAACAGCGAGCTATCCATTTTGTCGGAAAAACTCATTTAGCTAATTTCTAACTTCGATGGTACTGTGAGCTGGACAACCATCTTGTTGGAAATACATTTTTTTTCTTAATGCCAGGAGACAATTTTCAATATCGTTGAAATATTGATTTGTAAACATTCCAAATATCTTCCTGAATTTAAATTATTTCCAAAAAAGTATGGTCCAAATATTTGGTTATTAAAGATTCCACATCACACATTCGTTTTAAAATGGTATCGATTACATGCTTCTAATTGAAAATGTGGATTTTTGTCGGCCCATCATCGACAATTCTGCGAGCTTACAACTCCATTCGAAGAAAGAGTGGACTCGTCACTAAACAACATATACTTCACAAATTATCGTTCATATTCTAATTTTCCTTGAAAAAAAAAAATTCTAGACGCTGGTCGTAATCGTGTTCTTGTAAAATGTCAATAAATTTTGGTTTGTAGGGCTTGAACTTTGTTCATCTTTAAAATTCATCTTACGGAAGTGCCTGAAATACCACTATTTAGCACAATTTGTGATATAGAAGTTTTTGAATTCTGTATAACAGTTTGAAAAATGTGGAACTGGTGTTCTTCGCCAGTGATCCATGTGGAATACTTACATTTCATATTACTTCGCGAAATAACATTCTAATTTAAATATTTAATATAGCTGAAATTCCAAAATTTATCAAATGATATATATTAATTGTACGGCTAAGAAATAGATTATTCTTAAAATAGCTAATGGATGAAAATTTAGCAAATGCACCCAGAGCATTCAATAAAATGATTATAAATAATCTGACTGAGCAGTAAAACTATCACATAGTCAATACAGAAAAGATAACATCAAGAAAATTAAAACAATATTAACAGATAATAATTATCCACCACAACTTATAGACCAAACAATTAAAAAAAGAATACACAAAATATACAACACTGCAGACACCAATAACAATTTAAACTATGACACAATGACACGCATATCACGATTATATGTTCCACAATTATCAGAAAAATTAAATACACTTTAAAAAAATATGATATAGCTACAACATATAAACTTAGTAATACTAATCAGAGAGAGGAACAAATACCACATGACTGGGAGATAGGAATATTGATACCGATATTCAAGAAAGGGAATAAACGGGACTGCGCTAATTACAGGGGTATTACTTTGCTTTGCACGCTGGCCAAACTCTATGAATGGATACTGACCAAAAGACTAGAAAGAACAGTGGAAAGACAACTAGATGATTCACAAAGTGGTTTCAGAAAGGGAAGAGGAGTTCAGGACCACATATTCACACTGAAACAATTAATAGAGAAATGTACCAATGACAATATATATGTGGCCTTTATAGACCTCAAGAAAGCCTTTGACAGCGTGCCAAGGGAACTAGTTTGGAACAGTATAAGAAGGAGAGGAGTCGGGCAAAAATTAATAAACTGTATTAAAGCTATATTATAAGAACACAAGAAATTACGTTAGAACCAGGAACACAAGATCTGAAGAATTTGTAACGACGGAGGGATTGAGGCAACCTTAGCCCAGTATTATTTAATATAATAATGGATGATGTAACAAAAGAAGCGAAAATGAAAGTTAAGAAAATGAAGGTGGGATACTACAACATGGAACCGGTAGAAATAGCAGAGAGCATATTTGCAGATGATTTGGTGATTTATGCGAAAAATAAGCTCAACCTTCAGCGTAATCTAGATATATGGGCAGAGGCGTTGCGAAAGAAGAATTTAAAAATAAACGCAGAGAAAACCAAAGTTATGGTAATAGGGAAAAAAGATAAAAATAAATAAATAAAACAAATAAAACTTGACGACACTAAAATAGAACAAGTAGAAACATTTAAATACCTAGGGGTGAAAATACACAAAACAGGAACCATGGAGGCATAACTGCATGACAGGTTAGATGCAGCATCAGTACTTTACTACTCCTTGAACAATTCGTTCCTGGGAAGAAGAGAAGTGTCAAGGAAAACTAAGACCTCAGTTTATAAAACTTTATTTAAGCCCGTATTGATATACGGAAGCGACAGTTGGACATTGACGAAACGAATGGAAAACAAAATACAAGCAATGGAGATGAGGTTTTTAAGAGGAATAATGGGAATTACTAAGAGAGACAGAGTAAGAAATAGCAAAATAAGGGAAGAACTTAAAATACGGACGCTGAAGGATGATATTCAACGAAATCAATTAAGATGGTTTGGACACTTGACAAGAATGGGAGAGGAGAGAACAACAAGAAAAGTATGGCAAGCAAGAAGATATCAGAGAAGACCAAGAGGTAGACCTAGGAATTCGTGGGACAGCCAAGTGGAAGACATATTGAGAGCCAAGGGAATGTCAGGGAGAGAGGCGAAAAGAATGGCAATCAACAAGAAAGAATGGGCAAGGATGATATACGGAACGAAATTAGAATAAAATAATAATGATAGATTCTGATAGGCTGCACTTACTGATTTCATGTACTGTAACTTTAAGGAATTGTTTGATTTTTGTATTTAACCTTAACACCTAACGGTAGATAAGGTATTGATGATATATATATATATATATATATATATATATATATATATATATATCATATATATATCATATATATATATATATATATATATATATATATATATATATCATATATATATCATATATATATATATATATATATATATATATATATATATATATATAATACTAATCAACATTTATTTTCAAAACTTAAACCTAAAATAGAAAAAAAATCGAGAAACACATGTCATCTACTACATAGGCCAAACTAAACAATATTTATACAAAAGAATACAAGCCCACAAATACTCTAAAACAGACAAAACTGCTTTATCTACACACAAACTACAACACGATCACCATTTCGATTTTGAAAACACACAGATAATTGATAAAGAACAACACCAATGAAAAGGGAAATTAAAGAAATGATTAGTATTAAACAGGAAAAAAGTTCAATTAACAACAGAAGTGATATCAAAAATTTAAGCAGAGTATATACTATAACTTAATTATGTAACGATCTGTAATTAACCATCATAATATTTTTTTTTGTTATATAATTATATATCTTATGTTATTTAAATATCTATACATTTGCTTATTATGCTGACAGTTCCGTATTTTGATCCCTGTCTGGTTGTCCGAGTAGGTTGTCGTGGTTTTCCTTCTTGTTTAAGGCGAATGCCGACAGCTTAACATCTTAAGTCGCTCCACGGGCGCATACGTAATAATAACTCATGTCTTGCTTTTCCCTGTTTTTGTTGTCTATCTATTTTAGAATACTAAGGCATGATTTATTATTATTAAACTGGAATGTATCTTTGAATAATTTTATCCATGGCAACTACAAACGTATAAGTATGACATTTATATACTGTCATTTATATTTTATATTCCTTGAAAAAGGCATCAATTTCCGAAACATGTAGGATTGTTTCAAATATATACATTTTGAAGTAAAACCAGACCTTTAATCGCCAACAAATTGAATTTACCATATATATAGTAGATTAGATTAGTCGGCGATTTAAGGTCTGCTTTATTTTGATATGTTTATATTTAAAACAATCACATGTTTCGACACATAGTGTCTTTTTCAAAGAAATTAAAAATATAAATGACAGTATATCAATGTCAAACTTATATATCTGTAGTTGTCATGGATAAAATATTCCAAGATACATATAAGTTTTATAATAAGTCATGCCTCAGAAGCTTCGACAACAAGACGTCAATTACGGGGGATTGGCAAACCATGAGCTATTATTATGTCTGCGCCCGTGGAGCGACTTAAGATTTTAAGCTGTCGGCATTCGCCTTGAACGAGAAGGAAAACCACGATAACCTGCTCGGACAGCCCAGTCAATGTACAGATATTTAAATATCGTATAATAGATAATTATATAATAACATATATTCATCATGGTAAATTGCAGATCGTTACATTATTAGCTTATAGTATATACTGCTTAGATTTTTTATATCACTTCTGTTGTTAATTGAATTTTTTCGTGTTTAATATTAACCATTTCTTTAATTTCCTTTTTCATTGTGTGTTGGTCTTTATCAATTATCTATGTGTTTTTAAAATCGAAATGGTGATCGCTTGTAGTTTGTGTGTAAATAAAGCAGTTTTGTCTGTTTTGGAGTATTTGTGGGCTTGTATTTTTTTGTATAAATATTGTTTAGTTTGGCTTATGTAGTAACTATCGCAATCGCGACATGGTATTTTATAGATGACATGTGTTTCTCGATTTTTTTTTTAATTATCTTTATACTTAGCACAAGGCGTGATATACTAATAAAATGGAACAGTTACATCATGAAGTATACAATTAAATAAACGAAGAAGATCATAAAGTCATCAAAGAATACATCAAAATCAGAAAAAAAACTGGCAAATCAGATCAACAGAAGAAACTTTTTGGTATAATGCAGATGGTTACAAATAGCACCTATAAATATGAGAAAACTAGATAGATTTCATTTCACAATTTCAAAACTAAAAACAAAATTTTAAAAAATTATGAATTCCTGTTACCTACAAATTTTAAAAATCACAATATCGCAAACCATTTATGACATTGATAATTAATAATTAAGTCATGAAATGTGCATTGTGAACAGTACCACACTACAAATTCTACATAACTTTATTTTACGGTCAATCATAAACATAAAGAACAAGTTCGTAGTTTAAAATTTATTTATGTTTTTTTGTATTCCGGTTAAAACCATAGTCACTAAAAACAAAACTATGAACCACCCTTCATACAAAACACAAATAACAACTCAGATACGTTTTGACAGTTAACGTGCAAATATAATGTGTCTGATTCACATTTTCACAATTTCAAAGCTATCTTTGAATATGAATTTAAAAAAACACATTTTACAAAGGAAGTATGAAAATGTGACATAAAACGTATTTAGAAACACTATCTCAATACAAATTTTTCCAGTCAACCCCAACATAATTTTAATGTTATTTAGCCTGCTAAAGTCATATTTTTACCATGGTTTTCCGATAATTTTTATTTGCAAGATTGGCGTCGGCACTATAAACCTCTCACATAGAATCTACACTGTGATGTTTTATGCGATAACTGTATTTCTTATTCTTAAAGGCTTTAATGAATCTTTTTGGAGAATGCTTTATGATGTAGAATGTAATGGCTATAGTTTTTCTGACGGGCCGTCATTATACAAATTTGATATCTTTCACTAATTCGTGTTGATTTAATCTACTGCTGCACACTAGTGAAACAATTATTTGGTTTTTCTTGACACTAAATCTTTTGCGTATTCCATAATAATTAATAACACTAAAAATGCTATTAAGTGTGCATGTATAAGAATTAATAAGAATGACATTATATTGTAACAGTTTCCGCTAGCAACCTTAAGCCGGCGACTGACTGAAGGCGAGCGCTGTAATGTAATGCTCACATCGAGCATTACATTACAAAGTCCGTTACTTGCGTCCAGCGAATGCTCACTTTGAACGCTCGGCTCAAAAGTGCTCCGATATCATCGATCGGTTTTCTCGGTCGTTCAGAAGAAAAGATGTCGGACTTAGAAGTGGCTAGTGCTGCGTTCATTTTAATGGGATATTGCTGCTTAAAAGAAAAACGACGAAAACGGTGGTGGCAGACAGATTTATTCAGAGGAAGAAGTGTAAATGGCGGCGCGACATTAATGAGTATCCTAAAAATTAGTATTAACAGATGCGATGACTGTGCTCACATTGAAGACAAGACACGACCTGTACTGACTTGTAATGTAACATTCAAAGGGATTCGCCACAAAACCGACAGTCAAGTGGAGCGCGATTTACTCGACTTGAGCGGTTCTGTTCGGCGCTCGCTTTGGTGACTGATTAGCGAATTCTCGTGTTACATTACATTATATTACAGCGCTCGGCTTCAGTCAGTCGCCGGCTTTATGAATTTAAGCTGTATTGTACGCGATTTGAACATTGAATTGCCATCGCGCACGAATAATTCATAAACTTTTGAGAGATGTTGTATTCGTAAATGTTTTTAGTTAGTAAATTCTAAATATGTAAATATCTGCACATGTTATACGAGGCTCCCACTTGCTTTCGCACGTAAACTAAGGATCTAGTGCGCTGGCCTCTAAGATTTTCCGTTTTTCTTTATTTCAGGCAATTATAAATAAGGAGGCCCGCTCTTTCTCTGTTTAGACATTGTCTATCTCACGGTCTTCATATTGGTATCAGGTCAAGCATGAGAGCCCATGATTTGTCGGCCCTAACTGCTGGCGTAACTCTTCCCAACTCTTCTCACTCGTCGGCCTCAGCTGTTAGCGTAACTCTTCCCGTTTTCTTCGTAACAGGACTCCTCCGTTAATGTCCGTCAAATACCGCGTTAATGTGGATCCCCGAGCGCGAACATTTGTACTATGGCCACGACGCCTAAAGCTTGACGATCGACGCTCAGTTGCGAAAGCTACGCTAAGAACTACGCCGCATGTCGTTTCCTGACAGCCAGTTTTCTGTCTCATCCACCTAAAGCAAGGTAAGGATATTTTCCTCATAGTAAAATCCAAGTTATTCAGAGCAACACCGTTCCCCCCGATTACCGCAGTGCTTGAACAAAACCTTGCCTCATTCGTACGATAATTACCTCAATATTATTCTATAATTAACTTTTAACTTTTTAACCGTATTGTATGAATTATGATATTTTCTCTGTTGAATATCTTTATATTCCGTTATTGAATTGCAATATGTACATAAAATGTATTAATGTATGGAGATATATGCTTTTTTGTTATTTACTATTCAATAAATACCGTGTATGGTAGCACGCAATTCTTAATTAACCTGGGTCACGACCACCGAAATATTGTCGAATAATTAGCACATTCACAGATAGAGAAACTAGCACAACTAAGAATGAAATCATAAAGAATTTTATTCTGACTAGAGGATACCCCAATATTAGGTTAAATTAATGACAAGTTAAATGTCATTAATTGTTTTGATGGTCTTTCTGTTATGCACAAAATTTTGAAGTTTAGGTAAGCCTCATTACCGCCGTCCTTGGAGAAAACCTGAAGCTTCGAATGTGCAAGTAATGTCGTATACTCAACCAGAGCTTACCTCGACTGACAAGTCTAGCTAATAGTAAGTATTATTAAATTTAATGGTAATTTTATCTTGATTACCATTTCGAGGCAGAACGTCATTACAATATATCCTTCACTAGTTAACTAATGTTCATACATTTACAATATATACAAAATGCAATCATTAAATACTCTAAATACACTTGAAATAACAAATTCTTCAGTTACTTTGACCGACGATACAATTTAAATTGATTAATCTCGATTTTGTTTGTATTTCTACCTGGTGTGAGATAATACAGAAAGGTTCAATCTGCTATGAAAGACATGATTGGTAAAATTTTATTATCCTAATTTTATAAATTTTTATGATGTTTGATGTTACCAACTAAAAGAAATTTTACGTCACATTAAACAAGCATTAGAACTCAACACACATTACACATTACTATTCCAAAACACATTGAATGATTATATGGTAATTTGATGGCAAAAATTCTCGTTTTCTTATTCTTATCTCAGCGTATGCTTTACATAAATCTTCCTTTACGACAAAATTTTCTTTTCTGTTTCTGACTAAAACATATCACCGCAATTATTATAAACATAACCTATTCCCATAGAGAATGAGAAATATTTATATAAATTCAAGCAGAATCCGAAATAAACATACATAGATAGGAAAGACGCTTTCTTTTAAAAAAATGCTCCAGACACACGACAGGAACAAATACTTTTTGAGATGCATAACTTCGTCTCGGCACGGTCTCGCATGTTAAACAGAGAATGGAAAGGAGACGGAAGGGTAAGAAGAAAATGAGAAGGAATCGTCCCGTGACTTCGCCCCAAGAAAGGATGAGACGTCTGCTAAAGCTAAAGTGTATTATTCGCATCTCGTCCTTTTGTTATCTTTCAACATTATACGGCGAAGTGAAAGACAAAATTCACCCACAATATTACGAATACACATACATTCATTCATTCACGTACTCGCGGTGTATCCTCTGCAAACAACGACTCTGTTTATGTATTTTTACGCCTGGTGAAATAGAGAGACCGTTACATTATGCGGTCCATCTGTTAAATGACGAAACCCCCGAAATGGATCCATCTTGTTTTACGGTCGACTAATTTGAGTGTTTGACGATCCTTTCAGTTTTACTACGTGCAGTAAATATACAAAATAGATACCATCATTTCCTTTGATAACCTGGAGATGATGCAATTTTCTATATATCTACGTTACGGGAATGAATGGGGTCCTTATTCTTTATTATTATTATCATGCGGTTTATTATATGAAGTACTAAAATTTTAAGATGATAATCATAATTTCGACTTCCGGATCTTTGTCGTTCCGTCTTAAATAAAATAGAAGATAAATAAAATATAAAATAAAGCTTTTGATCGTAATTATTAATTAGTTTACGAATTTCATATTAACGTTACGTTTACTAAATAAAGTAACACAGTTTGTATTTCAGTTATTTTCTTTAAATTTTACACAACCACATTTTTACTGAAATTTTAATTATTACTTTTATTCTTCGAAGCTTACATTCAAACAATCCAGTACATGTAAAGCAATTTACTTTCCCGCTTTTCATTTATTCTAGTTTTCATTTCAAAACCGGCATTACGATATAAGAAACGAACCAAAATCCCGACACCGTAGTCTTCCTATTGTTAAAGACGCCTTGGTAGACTCCTGGGCGCGAAGTGTTTTTTTTTTTTTTAAACCCGCCCTTCCTTAAACACCTCACCAAATGACAAAAACAAGAAATAATAAAAAAAAAAGAAAATGATACAAGTGACAGCGAAGACGAAATAACAAATAACGACATATTCAAAAAACTAGAAAACCTGGAAAAATACATTATCTTCATGACAAGTAAGTTCGAGGAAATACAAAAGGAAAATAAAGAAATAAAAACACTATTAAAAGAAAGGGAAAGAGAAAACACAAAAAATTTTTTTCACAAAAAATTGGAAGATATGGAAAAAATTATAGAAACTATAGAAAGAGAGAAAATAGAAAATAACATAATAATAAACGGAATAGATCGCCAGGAAAAGAACGAAAACCTGAGACAGACAGTAGAAAAAGTAATAAAGCACAAAAGCTCAAGGCTCTGACGATAGTTCCAACATTGAAAAAGTATTACTAGAATCTTTACAACAGGAAAATCATGGCAATTTTCAAGAAAAACAATCAAACTTTCGAGATGAATTTAATACCACATACATCTTCAATGACGACTACCAAGGAAGTTCAGCTCAATCTTTACTGAATGAAACTATCGAAATAAAAGGTAGTATATATGATAGCCCGCAAAACAGGAATACTTCTTTAGAGAACATATTATACTGGCCTAGTACACCAATTAGAAAAGGCAACAGAGAAACTGAAAGAATACCATATGCTGTCACATCAGCTCAGTTCAAAGAAATGCACCTGAAAAAAATGAGTGAGAAGAAGATGAAAAATGAAGCACTAGAAGAGAGAAAGCGAAAAAGGGAAGAAAACAAAAAGGTGAAAATTACAAAAGAAATGGAAAGGCAAGACAAGAAAAAATCTAACACAACGACAAAAGTCAAAAAAAATAGGGATTCCAAGAAGATAAATATATTATCAAACGAAATAATTGCGAAGTCAATGCAAAGTGATATTATTCCAAACAGAGATAAGCTGGAAGCTAGAAACACTAGCATTTATCCAAAAGAAATACTTATTAATCCCATAACAGATGCTCCACAATGGGAAATATATCAAGAAAATTACGAGAAAATAGTTACCAATGTGATGAATATCCTCCCGAAAAAACTATCGTGAAGTCTATAGCGAAACATAAGACTGAATCGGAACAGAGAGAGACTGAACTTGAAAGAATCTTGGATACAATAGATAACACTAGTACCAATGAAAATAGACCAGGGAAAGATGCAATATTCGAAGATGATAAATCCAAAAAACAAAGGGAAAATAAGATAAGTGTTGATAGCGTTAAAAGAGTTTTATATGAGATGGTAGATAATGAATGGAATGCCCTGTCCAGAGTGACAAATGTGGTACCAGAAACCAAAATCATCATCAAAGGACTTTGTTTCACCTGTGTATCTAATTTATCAAACATTTCGGAAGGAATTCGATGCTCTTTGTGTGAAAGACAATATCATATCAGTTGTCTTATTAGACAGCACATTATTAAAGACAGATATTCTATTTCAGATTACCTTTGCAATGTTTGTAAATCAAAAAAGAATTTAAGTAATTAGATATGATGTATGGTAGGTACCTGAATAATGTTATTTATAGATTCTATTTTACTTACGAATTTGTAGTTTGTTTTAATATTTTTAATATTTATTTTTGATATTTTCTGTCCTTTACCAATAAACATTAAAAGAAAAAGACAACAAGTGTCAATTACTGTATCTACCAGTGTCAATAACTATCACTACAGTGTCAATCACCGTGGTCGTAAATTATATCTGAAATTTCAAACTTAATCGAATATTACATTTATCTAGAAAGGAGATTTTTGCATTTTATTACATAAAAAAGTTTAGATAACACCAATAATCAACAAAACTTCAATAATACTATCAAATTTAAAATTTAGACTGATTTTTAGAGGAAGACACTGCTTAAGGTGTCAATAACTGCATACTTTACCCTATATATATGTTTTCTTTTAGGTTTCCGCGGGTAGTAGGCTACCAACAGCATGGAAACAAGTATTAAGCAATGAAGTCGTCAACAACAAAGAACAAACAAAAACACCTACACCGCAAGCAAGCCAGTACACTCCAGCTACAGGCCCAACGACACGGAGCCGCGCAAACACTCAACCAAGTGTAACCAACCAGAACGCTAAGCGGGTATATAACCACCATGATAAACTCGACTACGTCAGTTTACGAGTAACCAGAAGCAGAAGCAGACAGTTATCACAGACCTGAAGATGGTAAATGTGATTTTTCCGAAACGTCGTCCAGAAACCAGCACCGGTCTTTACGAATACCAAACAGTGGAAACGCGGAAGAAAACCCGGAATCCTGCTACAATATATATATATATATATATATACAGGGTGTTACAAAAATTTAGGGCTGGCTATACATAGACGGTTTCTACAACTAAAAATAAGCAAAAAAGTTTATATAAATTTATGTCCTAAAATGGTTCATTACTGAGTTACGGCCAATTGAAGTTTTTCGTATTGCATATCCGACACGTGTGTATCTCGTCACAAATTATCGCGCAGACGCGAAGCGTTCGTATTGCATGTTTGAACAAGTCGCCGACAAGTGAGTAACTTATGTTAATCATATTCAGTAGGCAGTCCGTGTTTTTTGCTGTCAGTCGTGAAATTTGATTAAGTCATTTGTGATTAGTACTGTTTTCTAATTAATAGTATAAAATGGCAGATTATTCTTTCGAAGAGATGTCCGACATGCATTTAATGTATGGTTTGGCACATTGCAACAGAGCAGAAGCAAGAAGACTTGACGCAGAATATTTCCCAAACCGACGTTTACCAATAGGATTACATTTTTTTTCATGATCTGACAATCGCATTCATAGATCTGTAACTTTGAAACAAATGAAAATGGATATACAAGTTTTGCGTTTTTATTACTTGAAATAAAGTCTGCTTTACACTTCTAAAATTTCAACATAACGATACGGGGCAGCTTGTATATATATATTTTTCTTAGCCGTTCTCTTAAATATAAAAGGTTGATTTTTCTTGCAATTCAGCTTATTGATAAATTATTATGTAAATAAAAAACTTATTCTAAGGTTTCGACATTTATTGTTTTCTTCAGAAATATATTGATTTGTATAAACAAAAATTAAAAATATGGTAATTATGTATGTTGAATAATTTGAATGCATTTTTTATTTAAAGAATAATTTATCAATAAGCCGAATTTCAAGATAAATCAATCTTATATATATATATATATATATATATATATATATAAGATTATATATATATATATATATATATATATATATATATATATATATATATATATATATATACGAGGGAAGATCAGTAAGTACCCGTGTTTGAAGACAGGTGGCGCTGCTGAGGGAAGTTGGCATTACCGTCGTGTACTACCATCTGTCAGACAACACCATAATAAATTTCAGACTGATTCATAGGTTAGTTTTTATTTGGCAGCCAGTTGTATCACACGTGTTTCGTGTTTCTCGATAAAATGGAAAAAGAGCAATATCGATCCGTAATTCGCTTTTTATTTTTGGATGGAAAAACATGCGAAGAAATAAAAGCGAAGTTGGATGCTGTCTATGGGGACCCTTCACCATCTATGACAACCGTAAGATATTGGTTCAACGAATTTAAACGTGGTCGTACATCTGTTTTTGATGAGGAGCGCCCAGGCCGCCCGGCAGACGTGGTTACCGAGGAAATCGTTGAAAAGGTCCACGACATGATTCTCGCTGATCGCCGAACGAAAGTGCGCGAAGTAGCAGAGGCCGTAGGCGTGTCGTACGGAACGGCAATTAATATTTTACATGATAAGTTATCGGTGAGAATGGTGTCAGCCCGATGGGTGCCGCGACTGCTTACGGTGGATAACAAGCGGATACGGTTGTCAATGTCGAAGCAGTGTTTGGACCTCTTTAAGAGAAATTCGCAGGAGTTTTTGCGTCGAGTCGTCACCGTTGATGAAATCTGGATCCATTATTATACGCCAGAGTCCAAGCGACAGTCAAAACAATGGATTTTTCGGGGTGAATCTGCTCCGAAGAAGGCAAAGACGGTCCCATCGGCCGGAAAGGTCATGGCCACGATTTTTTGGAATTCCAACGGAATAATCCTCATGGACTTTTTGCAGAAAGGAAGAATGGTCACGGGGCAGTACTACAGTGAATTATTGGACCGATTCGATATAAAATTGAAGGAGACACGGCCCCATTTGGCTAAGAAAAAAGTGCTGTTTCACCACGATAATGCACCAGCACATTCATCCAGAATTGTCGCGGCAAAGTTGCATGAACTGCACTACGAATTGCTGCCGCACCCACCGTACTCGCCTGACTTGGCTCCCTGTGACTTCTTTCTGTTCCCCAACATGAAAACGTAGCTCGGGGGAAAAAGATTCAGCTCAAACGAGGAGGTTATCATCGAGACAGAAGCGTATTTTGCAGAGTTTGACAAATCGTATTTTTTGGAGGGGTTATAGAAATGGCAGAAACGTTGGGAAAAGTGTATTGTACTAAAAGGTGATTACGTTGAAAAATAAAAAAAAATTTGTTAAAAACTTGCGTCTTCTTTCCTAACACGGGTATTTATTGATCCACCCTCGTATATATATATATATATATATATATATATATATATATATATATATTGATATAATGCGGAACGCAGAATAATAATGAAAGAAAAATAAAAAAGAAATGACAGAAAAACTAGCTCAGAAATGAAAATAAAGAACTTAATAAAATAATAAGCAGAAACTTCTTAATCTCAGAGTCAAAAGCGAGTTCCGAATACACAGACAGCAACACAGAAATACATAAAATAAAACGACTAAGTTAAATAAAATAACTAAAAAATTTATTAAATTATGTTATGACGATAGACTACAAGATACAATAATGTTTTATTTGACAAGTTTTAAATGTATACGTTTGTAACCTTCTATAATGCTAGATACATTGGGTTGCCTACACCAAAATAGTGAATTTTATAATTAAAATGAATGGGTCGTGTCAAAGTCTGGTGATTAAACAAAATAAGAATTACAATATACTGATAAAAATATGCAGAAGTATATTATTATTGAAATAACGTGAGTAATTTAATTTTATAATATGAGATCGCAAGAAATGTTATATCTTTAATTTGAATACAGGAATAAATTTTCATAAGAATACCTGATGCTTATGAGTATGGTAATATCTAATACAACGTGTTCTCTGGATGTAGAATACTCTGAGGAATCTCCAAAGGTACAGCTAGGTTGGCTTCAAAATATTTGCCACAATCGTCTGGTAGTTTTACTTATCTCAAATCCGCATACGTTTCTATTATACGTAGAAAACTGCTAGGTTATGTACAAAGATTATATCCTGCTGAGGTGTTCTTATTTTGAAAATAATCAAAAGAAAAGGTCCAGAACCTTCTAATTGAGCGCTGCTTAAACGTAAACTAAGTTAGACATTATGGAAAGCTCTATAATAATGGTTATAAAGTTTTCTAGAACTTCCACAAACGAAGATAAACTTCTTTCCAGGTAAATATATTATGCGATTATAAATTAACCACTTTCCTGAGTATTATAAATGACCATAAGCAATTTATATAATATATTAAAAGAGGAATTTATATAATATCACTTTTCTTTTAAGAACTCCATGCAAAAATCTTCAAATCAATAATATTGTTTTTTATCGTCTTGACTACATAAGAAATTTTGTAGAAAACATAAATAAAATTTTCTTAGAAAATTTATACAATGAATTTGAAAATTATGTAAAAGATAATTTTGTCAGAATGGAAAGAAATAATTTCAAATGTTTCATATCTGTATTTCTTAAATATTACAGAGATGAAAATATCTCTGACAGTCTATTAATGTGATAAAAAAATCCAACTCACGTAATTCCAATTGCACATTTTAAATGTGATATTATCAAAAGTCATAATAAATAACAAAGTTTACAGTAATTTGAACATACATGAAATAATCATAGTCAGTTTAAGAAATCTAAAATTCTCGCGAACATAAGTAAGATGAATTTAATTAAAGAGCGAAATATAAAAATTGACTGAATATAGCATATCATATTAATCGGTAACATGATTTTTAAAACCAATTATTATTTTACATCTTCAAAATACAAAATTCTATCTATAAAGTAATGTTTCACAAATCTGAATATTCCAGATATAACATTCTTGGAACTGATATCTAATTAGAAGAAGAATTCATTTACGAAGAGAACAGACCCACAACAATATATATATATATATGGTAAACCTAATCAGTAGGCGATTAAAGGTCTGTATACTACTTCAAAATATATGTATTTAAAAAACTCTACATGTTTCGGCTGTATACGCCTTTTTCAAGAGAATACAAAATATGAATCATATTTTGTATTCATATTTTGTATTCTCTTGAAAAAGGCGTATACAGCCGAAACATGTAGAGTTTTTTAAATACATATATTTTGAAGTAGTATACAGACCTTTAATCGCCTACTGATTAGGTTTACCATATCATACCAAGGTCACGAAGTTATTATATATATATATATATATATATATACATAATTATTTAAAAATTACGACGAATACAAAGCTAAGAAACTATAACGTAAGTGAACTTGAAAATATGTTAAAAGTTTTGGTTCTAGAAAACTTCTTTTTAAAGACGATTAGCAAGGACGAGTCCTACGATTAAGAAAATGTGAACACCTGAAAACATTTTCTATCTTTCTCTAATTAACATTTAATGTTAGTACCAACTAAAATATCTGATATATAACATGGTCTCATGGGCCAAATAGAATATCTCACGTGCGCACTACTCCGATATCCTCCCTCCCCTCGTGCGATTTTAATTTGTTGCCCGTACGGACAGATGGCGTGCACGTCCCCCTGAGTACCATTAATGTTTATTAAGTATTCCGGAGGCGCTCCAGGTGGATAGCGCGGACCGGGAGAGCGCGTGCATCACCAGTCTTCTACTTAGATTCCGCCCAGGCAGTTTAGGCCCTCATTTATTTATGGCGAGAGGCTTTTAACACGACATAAACATTCTCGAGGCGAGCTTTATCCGTGTTAGTCGGGTCTCAGGTGCCACCCAGTCGACTCCATGCTGCAATTACAGGGAGAAAATAGGGAAAAACGTTATAGTTGGATGTGTTTTGTCTGGGTTGTATATACGAATACATGCAAAAAATGTAAATGGAAAGGAGATCGCCGGAGCTAACCGGGAAAGAGAAAATCAAAAAGGGTTGGGATTGGAAGATAATTGAACCATCAACTCGAAGTGTTGGAGGAATTACGGAGACGAGAATTGAATTGTTAGGGAATAAACGGAAAATTTTAATAACGAGAAGATAAATAATAACGTTGATTGATGTAGATTTAAAATAAAACGATTTCACTTTGAATCTGAATGCATATTAAAAGGCAAAGAAACAAACGCGCAAAATAATTGAATTTGAGATATTTCGATTTTATAAAATATTGAATTTTATTAAGTTCTACTGCCCGATTGATTTTGCATGTTTAACCTTTTATTTCTTTTATTATGAGAAATAGACAAATGTTTTAAAACAGTACATGTATCATAACATTAATAAATTATAGTAAATAGATTTTTATAAACACAGCAAAGTGTATTTTCAGTTACCTAAGCAAAAGTATGTTTAAACATTGTAATTAAGATTCCCTTTATCTAAAAGAATATACGTTTATTTAATTTATAAAAACTAGATTTATTTATTTATGTACTAGTACATTAATGTAGTACATTAGATTATGAACATGCCTAGAACACTTTAAAAAGTCTCGTACACATTATAAAACCCATTAAGCACTTTTAAAAAGCAACTATGCATTTATTTATTATATTCATTCATTTTTGGTATTAAGAATTTTCTTATACCGTAACAATATATATGTATATTAATTGTATTTCGCAAAGACAAGTCCTTTATACAAATTATTTATTGGACAATAAAATTATCAATCTATCTCTCTCTGTCTAAGGGCGTTGGATGTTTTACATGCTATTTTAGTCTATAATCGCCCTTTTAATATGCTTCGATTATCTGGTCTCATTATTATCGAATTCATCCACCATATTGAAATAGATATAGCGTAAAGTTTCTAAGTTCCGGTTTGACGGCAGATATTCAGGTAGAAATATAAATCATTCTACAACGCTACGACTCCATTTTCTTCGATTTAGACATATCTCTGCCATTGTAATTTCTCTATATAAATTTTGTAACAATTTTGTGGATTCTTTGTTATTTGATATAACACTTGAATATAGCAGTCCGTCATCCTGGAATGCCATATATTGGTTCTTTCTATTAACTGTTCGCATGTAAACTACCTAAGTTCTTGTATAAATCTATGTATATTATGTGCCGTGATTTTAAAACTGTCCCTCATAAGATTGTAATATCCTGTGTTTTTTAAATTTTCTAAAGGAAATCGCTGTTAATAGATTTAAAATATTTACGGATTTTTTTGCTTTGTATTATTAATATTATATTAATAATAATTTTTTTTCGGTTTATTGTTAGAGTGTTCCCTCAGAGAGTCCCTCAGAATGTTATCCCACTAGCGTTTTAGTGAAGAGCATATCTTCAAAGGTTGTAGCTTAGTTATAATAATAATAGTCTTTAATGCCCAAGGGGTGAACCCCAATTACAGAACATAAATGTAATAATTACAATAACAAATATTAAAACAAATGAACATTATAACTAATATATGAAATAACTGAATAAAAGGTTAAACAAATTGTAAAAAATAAAATAAAAACAAATTAAGCAGAATAATATAACAAAATAAAAAAGGTAAAATTCCTTTGAGTGTAAAAAGCTGGATCAAATTTACTCTAATATGTATATAGTTTTACTGTTAATAAAAGCAGAATTTGTGTCAATGTATCAAGTAAAATAATTTATTGCTATGTAACGTTTCGAAACTATATTTGTTTCTTCATCACACCTGTTAACATTTACAAATTAGCCATAAACAGTAAAATATGATAATATACTTGCATTACAGAGGGTGTGCTATAGTGAATAGTTGTACGGAATTATGTTAGTGAATTAAAAATTAAAAAAGCTTAGTAAACTAGTTAAACTAGTAAACTAATTTTCGAAAAGTGGTATATAAACAAGGCAAGTAAACAGTAAATCAAAATTAAATAAAACATAAGGTTTAAATTAAGTAAAACAGATCTTTCAATAAAGTAATAAATAAATTGACAGGCAATGTTAACTTCGACGGGTTGACCTTGCATCGGTGCGCACCATCTAAATATTAAACAGGGCCGCATTAAAGGTAGAAATAAAGCTAATATAAAATTTCTTACTCTGAGAGTGCTTGTTCGGATGCTAAGAAGAGAAAGGAAGAGGACGTTGAAATATTTCACAGAAGTAAAAAACGTATAAATCACCTTCTAAGCAATACAAAACGTGAATCGTAGAAAACGTTATGGAAATCTGCAAACAGGTATTGGAAAAACTAAACCAAGTTAGAAAAGACAAGAGCGAAATTAGAAAAGAATTGGAAAACAACAAGAACGAAGGGTGAGCACTAAGAGATGAAATTAAAGCGATGAATCTGAAATGGGAGCAAAAATATAATGAATTGGAAAACAACTTTAACGGAAAGAAAAATGGAAAATATTGAAAAAGAAAAACGTAGAATATACAATATAATTGTAACTGGAATAGAGATACAAGAGAAAAATGGAGATCTGAAGAAGCCCATAGAAGAGTGGATGAATGCGGAGCTGGGAGTAGAAAGTAAAGTTAAAGAGGTGAGAAGGATTACACAAAATAAAATTCTCGTGGCAATGGAAAATTTTGATGCATAATTAGAAATACTCAGAAGTAAAATTAATTTGAAAGGAAAAAAATACACATTCATAATGATCTGACACCGCAAGAGAGATATGTTCAAGGACATTGAGAGAAGAAGGAAAGATTGTTAAGATAGAGCACATGAAGTTGATAATTGATGGTAAAGAGATGTTCTGGAACGAAAGGGAGAAAATAATAACAGAAAGACCTACAAAAAACTAGCAAACAGAAAATGGAAGAAAATGGATTTGACATGGCAAGGAAATGACATGAGCTGATAAATCAAGAGGACATAGAAAATAAAAAGATAAATAACAAATTTGATGGAAAACTCATGAGTAATATAGAAAACAGTTAAAAATACAAAGCTTAGAGTTAGCACGTGGAACGTAAGAACAATGTTAGTGGTAGGCAAAATGCAGGAAGTAGCAAAAGAACTGGAAAGATATAGAATATATATAGCCGCAATACAAGAGATTCGATGGGAAGGACCAGGAAGACTAGGTAAGGAGAATTTTTCAATATTATATTCAGGCGATGAAAAGCTAGGCCATAAGGGAGTAGCATTCATGATTCTTTGAAAACTAAGAAAAAAATGTAATGGTATTCAGACCAATAAATGAAACCCTAGCTTACATTAGACTCGATACAGAACCACTTAAATTGTCGTTGTTAAATATATACGCGCCGACTGAACTTGCAGACGAAAAAGTAAAGGTCAAATTTTACGAAAAGGTGGAGCAGGAGATCGAAAAAGTACCGAGGGAGGATACTGTTATTGTCTTGGGCAATTTCAACGCACAAATAGGAAAGGAAGAATATAACAAACAACTAGCAGGAAAATATACAATACGCAGTAAAACAAATGACAACGGACATCGATTGTGCAATCTAGAAGAAAGAACTAACCTGATCATTAGTAGTACTAAACACGAACATCAAAAATGGCAAAGGTAACATAGAATTCACCAGACCAGAAAACACAAACGCAAATCGATCACGTATTGGTCAATAAACGGAAACAGTCGTCAATATTGGATGTAAGAACATG
Source organism: Melolontha melolontha (assembly GCA_935421215.2). Classification (NCBI taxonomy): domain Eukaryota; kingdom Metazoa; phylum Arthropoda; class Insecta; order Coleoptera; family Scarabaeidae; genus Melolontha; species Melolontha melolontha. Next base: position 89,036,265 of record OW285242.1, on the reverse strand, counting down.
TGCGTACTCGGACCATTTTATGGTGACAGTGACGGTAAAACTGAAAATAAAAGCGGGAATGACAATGAAAAAGTGGTAAAATAATTGGAACATAGAGGAATTAAACAACAGGAGAACGAGGGAAGAATACAGATAAGAAATAGAGAAGCAGTTAAAAAAGGAGAGTAGTAAGGGGGACAATTTAGAAGCAAGATGGAATACTATTAAGTAATGTATCAATAGAGCAGTAGAAAAAAGCATCGGAAGAAAAGGAAAGAACAAACGGAACGAATGGTATAATGACCTCTGTCAGAAAAGGTTAGTAGCGAAAGTAGAAAGAAGAAACAAATGGTTAAGATCAGGAAAAAATGAAGATAAAGAAGAATATGAAAGAATGAGGAAACATTTCAAAAAAGCTTTACGAAAATGTAAGAGTTTGAATTCTTATTTATAGACTTATATCAGTTTTGAGGGGGCTTAAAGTGCCAGCGAAACTAAGAAGGGTTGTGGTAATGACATTAAAATCAACAAAAGTTAGTGCGAAAACATCAAATGTCGTAGCGAACGAATTTGAAACAAATAAAGGTGTCAAGCAGGGCGACTCCTTGTCCGCGACGTTATTCAATCTGACTCTGGAGCATGAGACAAGGAAAATAAAAAAAAGTACGCTTAGAATACGAGGAAGTCAGGTGGTTGCGTATGCAGATAATGTAGTAGTCATAACAAAAAGGAGAGACATAATGGTCGAAATAGTACAAGAAATAGTTAAGGAAGAGGAGAAATTTGGTCTGAAAATCAATGAAACAAAAACAAAGTTGATGAGAGTTGAAAAAAAGGACGAAGAAAACAAAAGTATTCAAATAAAGAACTTTACATTTGAAGAGGTCGAAATATTCAAATGTCTGGGTATTATGACATCAAAAGGTGGAAATAGAGATCCTGAAATAAAAGGAAAAATTATGGCAACAAATAGAGCCTTTTATGCCAATAAGAAATTTTTAAAGAACATAAATCTTTCTAAAACAAATAAACTAAAAATATGTAACACGATAATAAGACCAGTACTAATGTATTTAGCAGAAACGATGACAATGACTAAGAAACACGAAGAAATTCTAAAAATACTCGAACGGAAAATATTAAGAACCATAATGGGACCAATTAAGTTAACGGACAATGAGTTTAGAATAAGAACAAATGATGAACTACAACAATAAATCAAAGAAGAAGATATTGTAAAAAGAATAAAACAGCAAACAATAAAATGGCTGGGGTATGTATGGAGGGCGGAAGAAGAATCCACAATCAAGCTGCAATTGAACTGGAAGCCAGGAGGAAAAAAGAGAAGAAGTAGACCGAGATCCAAATGGCTAGAGGAAGTAGTAGAAGATTTACGAGGAGTAGCCTCTAACAACTGGCAGGAAAAGACAAAGAATAGGAAACTCTGGAAGAAAATAAGCCAGAAGATATGAAGAGCTGGGATGGGGACTGATTCACCCCGAAAATGAGGATTTAGATTCCCGAAGCTGCTTAGCCCCGCTATGGGGTGTTTTGCCCATTATATATATATATATATATATATATATATATATATAGTCAATCCAATTTGTTGGCGATATAAGGTCTGGTTTTACTTCAAAATGTATATATTTAAAGCAATCATACATGTTTCGGCAAATGATGCCTTTTTCAAGGAATATAAAATATAAATGACATTTATATTCTATATTCCCTGAAAAAGGCATCATTTGCCGAAACATGTAGGATTGATTTAAATATATACATTTTGAAGAAAAACCAGACCTTAAATCGCCAACAAATTGAATTTACCATATCATACAAAGGTCACGAAATAATTATCTTTATATATATATATATATATAGGCTGTCCCGTAAAAAAACGCCAACATTCATAATTCCGTTATTTATTACCCGGTTTTATTTAAACAAAAAGTAAATTTAATAGCATCAAAAACACTATAAGATAGCAGTGTTTTATTTGTTTTCAATTGTTTTCATTAATGTCAAACGACAGTCAAGTTTTTTATTTTAAATGGCAACATATATATTTTTGGCTATATTCGGATTGTATTTCTTTTCTGAATTCAACGATGTATAACATGTTTATTTTTGATAAACGTTTATTGCAAAAAAAAAACTTTATAAATTTCATCTTTGTCTTCCATTATTTATAAATATTCGAATGTGTCATGAAACATTGGAAATGTAAGTATTATAAATATTATTATAAGAAACAAAACACTTTACAATAAATGTTGAAATTGCCCGCCACCCTGTTCAACACATATCGCACATCTCCTAATTACTCCAAAGGTCGCATTTAAAAGACAAGCGGCAGGTACTTCTTGACAAGTGTTAATAATTCTTTGTCTTAAAATGTCAACATTTTCTGGAGTTGTTAAATAAACTCGATCTTGTAGATAAGCCCACAACCAAAAATCGAGGGGAGTAAGATCCGGTGAACGCGCAGGCCACTCGATAGGACCGGATGTTCCTATCCACCTATTTCCAAATTGGGTGTTCAACAAATCAGTATTTACTCTGGCGTTGTGCGCGGGAGCCCCATCTTGTTGAAAAAATATTCTATTTAAATTTGCCAAAGGTAATTCATCTAAAAAGTTTTGGAGATTTTCGTGTGATAAAGTGTAGTATTTTTCTTGATTTAAGCAACCATCTATGAAAAATGGCCCAATTAATTGATCACAATGATCACCTAAAATGCCACACCAAACATTTACGTTGAAACGTCTTTGAAAATTATTTTCAATTACAAATCTCGGATTGTCTGCACTCCACTGTCGATGTATGTTTCTATTAAAAATACCGTTGTTGCTAAAAGTGCATTCATCAGACCAAATTATCCTTCTGTAAAAATTCGGGTCTTGTTCTAATGCATTTAAATAAAAACGACAAAACTGGATTCTTCGGCCAGGATCATTTTGTTCTAATGCATGAACTTTTCGAGCTATGTACGGTTTAAGTTTGTGTTTTCTTAAAATACCATGAACTGTAGTTTTTGATACCCCAATATTATGTGCAATTTCGCGAATCGAAGTTCGTGAATTTTGCTGTACTGCAAGAAGAACATCTAATTCCTTATCTTCGGAGAATTTCCGTTTTTGTGTTTTTGGTTTGGTGAATGACCCATAATTTCTTAAATTCTTTTCAATTCTCTGAAATATTTTCGAACCTGGAACTTCTCTGTCCCGAAAACGAGCACTGTACCGACGAACTGCTTGAAGGCGATTTTTATTACATTCAAAGAACACTTGTAACATTTCCGTTAATTCATTGTTATTAATTTTTAACGAAAATACGCTTTTTGTTGCGGCAAAACGTTCAAACAGGATAATACAGAAAACTTAATAAAGTCAAACTGATACTTAAGGCACATTGACATAATGCTAGTGGACTGGGCCAAGTCTACTAAAATGAAAGATGAAACTTATAAAGTTTTTTTTTTATTTTTTATTATTAGGAGATGTGCGATATGTGTTAAACAAGGTGGCGGGCAATTTTAACATTTATTGTAAAGTGTTTTGTTTCTTATAATAATATTTATAATACTTACATTTCAAATGTTTCATGACACATTCGAATATTTATAAATAATGGAAGACAAAGATGAAATTTATAAAGTTTTTTTTTTTGCAATAAACGTTTATCAAAAATAAACATGTTATACATCGTTGAATTCAGAAAAAAAAATACAATCCGAATATAGCCAAAAACATATATGTTGCCATCTAAAATAAAAAACTTGACTGTCGTTTGACATTAATGAAAACAATTGAAAACAAATAAAACACTGCTATCTTATAGTGTTTTTGATGCTATTAAATTTACTTTTTGTTTAAATAAAACCGGACAGTAAATAACGGAATTATGAATGTTGGCGTTTTTTACGGGACAGTCTGTATATATATAAAACAATTGATAAATTATTGGAGTTTTTCGGCTTTTATATGAAATATTTACAAATATCAAATTAGAATGTATGTATATATAAAAATATATATACATATAAAAAGTTGAGTGTCGACGAAGCACCGACGTATCGGCTTAGTCACACAGCAAAGTTAATAAGAGTATTTAAGTGAAATTAATTGTTAAATATTGGTGAAAGTTGCAGCACAGTTACATAGCAGAAGAAGGTAAGAGAAGCAGTATAAATAAGATCAGTAGTGGCACAGTAATTGTAATTAGAAGCATAACCCTAACAAGATTAGTAAGGTTAGGAATAATTCACAACGTAACGCGGCGCAGGTCTGCCTCCGAGGAGTTGATCCGGGCGACAAGCGCGATCAACAGAGAGAGATAAACAATAACCGAGCTCAAGGACGATGTAAAAACATCTTATATTTATATTTCGAAAGAATTTCATCGCAAATTTCAAAATAGGTTAAGGAGGAATAGAATAGTGAGATAACCAACAAATACTAATAAAATGCATAGTACGGATGAATCATCAGAGGGAGAGAAAAGGAAGCGGGGAGAGGATCGAGATAGCGGGGAGGAAACCGCTTACAGTAAAAGCAAAAAAATAACCAGATCACCATCAAAACAACAACAAAAAAAGGATGACAAAATAGATAAGATATTAGATATTAGATATGCTACAACAGTTAACAGTAGACATAAACCAAATAAAGACAGAGCAGAGTAAATACAAAGAAGAAATAAGAGAAATAAAGAAGGAAAATGAATCAATAAAGAATGAAAATAAGATGATAATAAAAGATAATGTAGAGATTAAAAAGCAGTTACGCGAAACGAACGACAGATTAGAATATTTAGAGAAAGAGAAAAGAAGAGAAAATATAGTAATACAAGGGCTAGCACTTAATTCAAACAGCCAAGATGAGTTAATTGATGAGATAAAAAACTTTATGAAAGAAAAACTTGAAATAGAGACAAAGATTAAAGCTACTCACAGAATAGGACCAAAATCGTACCTAGTAAAATTAGGGAGTTTCGAAGAAAAAATGGAAATAATGAAAAACAAGACGAAATTAGCAAAAATTAAGAGCGATAGGATATATATAAATAATGACATGACAAAACAAGATAGAGACATACAGAAATTAATTAGAATGAAAGCAGAGGAGGAGAGGAAAAGAGGTAAAACAGTGAAAAGCGGATATCAAAAATTGATTATAGATAAGAAAGTGTGGAAATGGAATAGAGAGAAATACTTACTGGAACTATCAAAGGAGGACCCAAAAAACTAAAAGAAACGGCGGACGGACATCTGACGACGAAATTGGCAGTGAACCCGGAATTGAAGCTTAATAAAAGTAAGAATAGAAATGGGGTATGGAGGAGTATGGACCTGGCTATGGATAGGGATAATGATAAAGGTACAAAGGTGCAAAATATACCAAACACGGGAATAAGGAAAGCAGAATGGAGGGTGGCTACCTGGAATGTCAGAGGAATAAATGGCAAAGAAATGGAGCTTATAGAACAATTTACAAACCAAGATTTTACAGTCGTAGCTATTACCGTGACAAAGAAAAAAGGCTGTGGGTTGCAATGGATAGGAGATGGAGATTTATTGATATATGCAGGAGTGGAAGAAAGGAAATGGGCTCAGTCGGGAGTAGCATGTCTAATTCCGGAGGATAAAGTGGAGAAATTAAGAAGCTGGGAATGTATAAACGATAGAATATTAAAAGTAATAATGCAAATAGACAAAGAAAATATAGCTACACTAGTAATAATATACGCACCAGGAGAAGATGACAAGGCTGATGAAAAGAACCAATTCTGGACACAATTACAAGAAGTAATAGATAATCACGAAGGTGTGCTGATTATGCTGGGAGATTATAATGCGAGAGTGGGAAATGAACATAAGAAGTGGCAGGGAGCAATAGGGAAACACGGAGAGAACACAATAAATTCAAATGGAAAGAGACTGCTTCAGTTTTGCATCGATAACGATTTAACTGTAAATAATACATTTTTTGAGCACAAGTGGATACATAAAATAACAAGAGAAGTACACACACGAAATGAACGCTCGATAATTGACTATATAATAACACCTAGACATTATAAGAGAACAGTTAAAGATGTAAGGGTCAAAAGAAGTTTTGAAGTAGGCAGCGACCATTACCTAGTAGAAGCTAGAATTAAAATGAATACGCAGATGAATAGGAAAGGTGAAGTTAAAAACAATGTTATAACAGAACGAATAAAGAGTTATAAGCTGCGAGACCCACAATTTAGGACCAAATATATAGAAGAAACCGAAGCGCAAATCCTAAAGTATAACAGGGAAGAACAAATGATCAATCTAGAGGATAAATGGAAAAGATTTAAAGAGACAATTTTTAAAGTGGCAAAACAAACATGTGGTTATAGTAGAAGTAGTAATACAAAGAAACAAACGAATTGGTGGAACGAAGTTATTAATAAAGAGGTCAGGGAAAAGAAAAAAATGTGGAAAAACTATCTTCAAAACAGAAATCAGCAAATATATGACCAGTACAAAATACAAAGAAATAAAGTTAAAGTAATGATCAAAGAGGCAAAGGCGAGATCTTGGGAAGAGTTTGGAAGGAAAATGCAAGAAAATAGTGTAGAAAACAAAAAGCTATTCTATAGAACATTGAGAAATATGAGAAATCCAAATAGAGAAAGGATCAATCAAATAAAAGACCAACATGGAAATATTTTAACAGATGAAGACAAAATTATTGAACGATGGCAAGAATATTTTACTGAGTTATTAAATAGCGAAAATACAGTAATAGAAAATAAAAAGGAAAATGTGTGTGAAAGTATAAACGGAGTACAGGAAACTGGAATACAACTGGACGAACTAGAGGAAGCGATAAGTAAACTTAAAATAGGTAAAGCATCAGGATGTGATCAAATAGATACAGAATTACTAAAATACCTTGGTCCAGATGGGAAGAGAGAACTGCTGGAAATACTAAATATTGTATGGAAAACTAAAATAATACCACAGGAATGGAATATAGCTACAATCTTACCTATATATAAAAAAGGAGATACAAGGGTCTGCGATAATTATAGAGGAATTTCTCTACTGTGCTCGGGACTGAAAGTTTAAGAGATAATCATAGAAAATAAACTTCGAAAGGCGATAGAACCAAAGCTAGCAGACGCACAAAGTGGATTCAGACCAGCGCACAGCGTACAAGACCACAATTTTACTTTACAACAAATAACAGAAAAAGCACTAGTTAAAAATGAACAAATTTTTTTAGCTTTTTTAGACATGAAAAAAGCATTTGATATGGTTGACAGAGAAGGAATTTGGCGGAGTTTAAAGAACAAGAATGTAGAAGAAGAACTTTTGAAGGTAGTACAAAGTTTATATGAACATACAATTAACCAAGTAAGAACAAGAAATAAGACCTCAAAAACTTTTAGAAACAAGGATGGAGTGAGACAGGGGGGAGTACTGAGCCCATTGCTGTTTATAAGTGTGATGGATGAAGTCATAAAAGCCAGTTGGACAAAGGCAAGGAAGTATATTGCAGGGTACAGAAATATGCAAGCAGTAAGAGTAGAAGCATGTGTATTCGCGGACGATATAGTGCTTATAGCAGAAACAGAGAAAGACTTAGAGAAGAACATAACAATCTGGACAGAAGAATTAAAAGCATACAATCTAAGAATAAACACTGAGAAAACTAAAGTGATGGCAGTAACAAATAATACAGCGAATATTAACATTAACATTGAAGGATATAGAATCGGACAAGTAGAAGTTTTTAAGTATTTAGGGATGAACTTAAATAGTAAAGGAACCCAGGAAGATGAGATAAGCGCCAGAATAAATTCGGCAACCAGATTGTACTATGCACTCTACAAAAACTTTTTGAATAAAAAAGAGATAACAACAAGAACAAAAATGACTGTGTATCAAGCAGTATACTTACCAGTCTTAACCTATGGAGCAGAAAATTGGATACTTGATGAAAGACAAACAAAACGATTACAAGCCAGTGAAATGAAGTATCTGAGGAAAACATTAGGCGTTAGAAGAACAGACAAAAAAAGAAATGATGACATTAGACAGATGCTGACAACAAAATCATTAAGAACTAAAGTAGAGGAAAAGAAACTGAAATGGTGGGGACACTTGATCAGAATGAATGAAACTAGACAGGTGAAGCGGGTATGGGAGGCAAGGAAAATTGGGAAAAATCGGAGAGGACGACCCAGAAAAACGTGGAACAGCAGTATGGATGAACTTCTGAGAAAAAGAGGAAAAACATGGAACGAGACGAAGGACCTTGCCAGAAACAAAAAAGAGTGGCGTGAATTTGTGGAATGTAATTAAGAGAACTTTACACCTCGACACCTTCGGGTATAAGAGGTCTTTGATTATGTATGTATGTATGTATATATATATATATATATATATATATATATATATATATATATATAATTAATACAACAAATTAGAGCGGCAATTGCATGTAATGTGGGAATTTAATGATTATTAATTCTCATTAACATTGCATTTTTCATCATTTGCATATATGCACGCAGTATAGAAATGAAAGTCTTATCTATTTCTGGATAAGGTGTACCGATAATTAGTAAAAACTAAATGTCGGCATCTGCACATTCTAGATGGATATGGCTTTCACACATTTTTCATTTGCCCGGACAACTTGGACGTTGGACGGTTGGCGCTGTGACGCGTTGTAGCTACATTCTTAGGCAAATGTGCTTTGTCATTTGTAGAAATTAATACAACAAATTAGGCAATTGCATGTAATGTGGGAATTTAATGATTATTAATTCTCATTAACATTGCATTTTCCATCATTTGCATATATGCACGCAGTATAGAAATGAAAGTCGTATCTATTTCTGGATAAGGTGTACTGATAATTAGTAAAAACTATGAAATGTCGGCATCTGCACATTCTAGATGGATATGGCTTTCACACATTTTTCATATATATATATACTTACATTAACAATTGACCAATTCCAAAGCAATTTCATAGAATGAATATACTAATTTAATGCATATCTTAATTATATTTGCAAAAAATAAAACGTAAAAAGTGCATTCCTATTAAACATGTTTAATAGGAATTTAAAAAAACACACAAATTTGCATTGTAGGGGTTCTAAGTCTATAAATATTGTTTAGTTTGGCCTATGTAGTAACTATCGCAATGGCGATAGTTACTACAATATTTATAAAAAAGAATACAACCCCACAAATACACTAAAACAGACAAAACTGCTTTATTTACACACAAACCACAACGCAATCACCATTTAGATTTTGAAAACAACACAAATAATTGATAAAGAACAACACACAATGAAAAGTGAAATTGAAGAAATGATTAGTATTAAATGGGAAAAAAGTTCAATTAACAACAGAAGTGATATAAAAAATTTAAGCAGTATATACTATAAGCTAATTATGTAACGATCTGCAATTTACCATCATAATATATGTTGCTCATATATAAATATATATCCTATATTATTTAAATATCTGTACATTTGCTTATCATGCTGACAGTTCCATGTGTAGATCCCTGACTGACTGTCCGAGTAGGTTTTCGTTGTTTTCCTTCTCGTTTAAGGCGAATGCCGACAGCTTAACATCTTAAGCTGCTCTACGGACGCATTCATAATAATAACTCATGCCTTGCCATTTCCCGTTTTTGTTGCCTAACTATTTTTAGAATACTAAGGCATGATTTATTATTATTAAATTGGAATGTATCTTTGAATAATTTTATCCATGACAACCACAAATGTATAAGTATGACATTAATATACTTTCATTTATATTTTAAATTCTTTGAAAAAGGCATTATATTCTGAAACATGTAAGATTGTTTTAAATATATACATTTTGAAGTAAAACCAGACCTTAAATCGCCAGCTAATTGAATCTACTATATATATATATATATATATATATATATATATATATATATATACAGTAGATTAAATTAGTCGGCCATTCAAGGTCTGATTTATTTTTATATCTATATATTTAAAGCAATCTTGCATGTTTCGACACATAGTGTCTTTTTCAAAGAAATTAAAAATATATATGCCAGTATATAAATATCAAACTTATATATCTGTAGTTGCCATAGATAAAATTAAAATATTTAAAGATACATTCAAGTTTAATAATAATAATTAATGGTTCAGAACACTAGACAGCAAAACGTCAATTACGGGGGATTGGCAAGCCATGAGTTATTATTATGTCTGCGCTCGTGGAGGGACTTAAGATTTTAAACTGTCGGCATTCGCCTTGAATGAGAAGGAAAACCACGAAAACCTACTCGGACAGCCTTAAATCGCTGATTAATTTAATCTACTTAACATACAAAGGTCAAGAAGTAATTATCTATACATATATATATATTATATATATATAGGGAGAAATTCCTTGACATAGCATCACTGCGTCGGGCTTTGACTGCTTACCTAGACGGTAAAAATCTGCCTTTGTTAAATCATAGGCAAGGAACGATGTGCGCCGATCATTACTGAAGGCCTTACGAAAAAAAAGAATGATAGCGTTATAATTACTTATTATCGGCCAATGCTGGCTTAACGCCAATTGTATGGCGTTAAGCTGTTGAAGTATGCCAGGACACGAATTCTTATTATTATTATATTATTTATTTATATAGTATATAATTATGTTACGTGTTTAGAAGCTAATGAATGTGACTATGGCCATATGGCGTTAAAATCTCCTGCTCCTTAAATATGTTTTTTTACTATTTATAGTTTCCAACTATTTTTGATATTTGCAATAAATATCCTTGAGTTGTGAGAGAGTAAATATAGTAAATGATTGTTGTAGTATCCTCAAAATATTCAATGTCACTGTTTATATTTTTTAATATATGTTTAATATTTTGATGTCCTTTGCATAACAGAATTCATCACTACATCAGAGTCAATAAATAACTGCGTACCGTTTATATTTACTTGATATAATGAAAACGATTCTAGGCCAAAAGAGAAAGCAAGATAATCGAAAACTATAGACAGCCTTATTGTACCATAAATACAAACATGTTGGGAGATAAGTTTCGATAGTCGGGGACAAATTGGGATATTGCGATTCGACGTTTCATGAAGAAGATGGGTAAACGTATAATAACGCAAAGCTCGGCCACGTTGTTATACATTTCCAGTCAACTTGGCATCCCGACCTGATTTATCCCTGGGATTGCATCCAATATCTTCTAACCATAAGGGGTCGAGAGCGGACGGAACGACACTTTGGTTTATTGTTATTTCCCGGTATTTCGACGAGTCATAGTGCTTGGTCCCTGTAAATGCTGGGATGGGATAGTACTGGCGGCGCTTCCATAAATCCATCGCAGAGTCAATATTTGTCCGACAAATGAGTCGCTTGTCTTCTCCTACGGCATGAGGTAAAGTCTACACATTATAGAGAACGAATGAAGTGTCCTATAAATTCTCGCGACTCTTCAGAAAACCCTTATCTTTGAAAAAAGACGCGCTGATAAATTTAAATAAAATTTGAGCTTCTTGTAAGAAATATAACTTTATATAACGGTTAAAAGGAAAAATTACTATGAAATACAAAATGCGATAGTATAATTAAGTTTCAGCTATAATAAAGACGTTAGTTTTTGACATAAGCAGTGAAATAAATTAATCTATTCATAATAATAATAGTAATTTATTGTCCAAAAGTTGTACACTATTAATAGGACAGAATTACAAAATTAAATGCACTTGGGCAGTGATTAATGACTTTATAAAATAAAAACCAATTGAATAGAAAATAGAAAAAAAAATTACAAAAATCACAAAATATTTTCGCGTTGGATATATACGAGTTGTTACCCAGAAATTCCTGGAATGTAAAAATAAAGAATAAATTGTTCTTACAACTTCTTCGCTACCATCCCCTTCAAGGTACTCTTCTTCCGTATGAATACAACGATTCCAGCATGAATACAACTTCCAGCAGTGCTGGAAGTCTTTGGCTGTTAACGTGTTCAACATTGCCTCCGATTCGGTCTGGATCTCCTTAGTCATCTAAAAGCGGCGTCCATTAAATTGAGTTTCAACTTTGGAAGATCTGGAGAGAAGGAAGGATGGGATAGTACTGCCGTCTTCGTTGAGGCTAGTAACTGACGCACAACAAGTGAGGTGCGCATTTGTGCATTGTTGTGCTGTAGGATCCACGAAATATTGCGCCACTTGGCACGCCGCTTGCGTCGTACTACAAGCCGACAATGTTACAAATGTCAATAATTGTTCTCCTTCGGTCTTACAGGATAACATCACGCACTTTTAACACATTTTGTGGGGTGTTTTCTGTCCATGGACAACCGAAACGCTTATCAACATCGACCGACACACGTTCATTTTTAAAACGGTTGTAACACTCATAAGTTTAAGGCTGGCCTAAGGCATTCTCACTAAGTGCTTGTTTAAGCATTTTCAGAGATCCCACAGTCGCTTTACCTAATTTCAAGCAGAATTTAGTGCACGTTCTTTATTTTTTCGCATCAGACGTTGTAGTGTCGCAGAATAATTCAAACACAACTTAACAAATATAAACACAAAAATTGTTTGTCACCATCTAGCAATGTACCGACAGATTTGACAGACTACTTAGTATAGACGTAGCTCACACCAGAGCTATACTACCATAAGTTTGCGGGCCACATTCAAATTCCTGAAATTTCTGGGTACCACCTCGTATATGTACATATATCCAACGCGAAAATTAAAAGTTTTAAATTGTACTAAAAAATATTACGATCTTAGATTCTCGGAAAAAACCATTGCCGTTGATACTCATGTTTGTGATTGGCGCCTTTTTCAAAAGATGATTGACATCGAAAAATCGTCGTCCTCTTGTTGGTTTTCCAACACCCAATTAACAAATTCTCGACGCTACCTATGGTCTGCTGGCTTGAGTTCTTGTAACAACTGCATCTTGTACGCGTGCATATGCAGGCTATATGGTGAGTATTCGGTACAGGGTGCTTCTCGAAACGTCTAACTGTTGAGAACGACGACGAATCGATATTTTTGGATTTTCGGTAACACTTTCACCCACTACTGAAATACTCTCGAGAGATCGGGTGATACATCGGCGTAGAGCTACTTTTCTGTCGAACCAGTTTCCTCGAATTTCTTAATTAATCTTTGAAGTATTGACAAATTTGGTGCATTTCGTCGTCCGAAAATTCCACGAAGTCTGCGAACTGTTTCCGCATAACATTCTCTATACTCATAATGAGTTTTCACAATAATAACGTGTTATTCCGTCGTATAATGCTCCATTGATTCTAATCGCAACAATGACAAATGAAGGATATTATAGTTTCAGTGCCGCCTATCTAACTAAACGAACGTAGGGCACATTTTAAATCTTGCACTCATAATGGAACACGAGCTATTAATAAAAACTGTTTTCGAATATGCTCGCATAGTATAGTGCTCTTATACTGACGGTGTTATTACTGAAGTATATTTATAACTTATGAGCAACAAAAGGTTTTGAAGTGACTTGTTACCTCTTGATAATGGCAATGACGGTCATAGCTTTTTAGCTGTTCGTTTGAAATATTTTATACAGATAGTTGCAGGTCACTGTGCCGTCGGAACTTTCCAATGATTTCTAAGACCGCTAATTTCAATGCCATTTCGAGACTACTAAATTTTGATTTATGTATTTAGTTTAAATTTTAGCAAGGACTGTAATACCAAGAGGTCTCACAAAGGTTTAATGTTCCTCAATCAACTATTGACCGGTAAATACGCCGAGAAGATAATCCGCAGGAATGCGCCAGAAGGCCTACTATTTTTACAGCAGAAGTTTGTTCAACACGTGCTATATTATTGTGTAAATTAGAATATCCTTGCAATTTCATAGATCTAAGATTTATAGTGAAACGAAAAATTCGGTTAAAAATTTCCTAGAAATTACCTGGAAGTGATTACAAACGACGTATTATTTAAAGACACAAACATATTTTGTCGAATAGTCTCTGCTCAAACGTGTCTGTAAAATGCACGTCTTTCAATGAAGAGGACATAGACAAATTTTTTAACATTATAAAAAATCTGCAAACTACGATGGACCTGATGGACGATTCCCTTTCTGAGAAGTTTATTTGTAGACGAAGTAGTAAATACCCCGAATGAATAATCAATAATTAGTACTAAAATAAGCGTAATGTATGCTGCTTCAGCAGATGGCACAATACTGCCTCTCCACGTGATTTATTGTGCAGAATATTTATGCGATACTTGGAGATAAAGTAGACCCTAGACTGCGGGTAGAACCCGGAAAAGGTATAAGAAGCACTGATTTTGAAACGACATCGACAAATGTAATCGAAGGAACAAAAATAAGAAAGAAATGGAATGCGTAAGTGATACGTGTGACAAGTAGAAGAAAATTAAATTAACGTAAATACAGAAAATAGCTTTAATAGTGTAGATGTAGCAACTGGCTGTTTGTTGAGTATGCCAAAAAGAAGAGGAAGGGATGTTTTGTGAGCCAATTATTGAGATATCATTTGAGAAATGTTTAAGAACACATTTTTAAAGATGATTTTAAGACAAACAGTTCAGTTTCTGGATGTAGAAGGTGATGAGGACATTAAAATATGGTAAGAAAGAGACTTTCTAATCTTTCTAAGGCACTATGAATTTCTTTTGAAGATTATTCTAATAATGGGTGATTCATTTGGAGGTACTTTTTTAGGTGGGGATTTAATGGCTGAGCGCGCATGCGACGCGTCAGCGGACTGCGCATTCTGGTTCAGTACTATTTGACATTACGTAATAGAAAGACTTAGCCCGGCACAGCGTCTACAAATAGTACAGCTTTATTACGAAAATGGGCGTTCTACAAGGAATGTGTATCGTGCGCTTAGAGCAACATATGGGCCACATAATCGGCCTACCGAATGCACAATTCGCTATACCATCAATAAGTTTGAAACTCAATTTACAATAATGGATAATACACGACCACATAGATTTCATCCAGCGCGTAGTGAAGGAAATATAGCGGCGGTAGCAGCGAGTGTACGTGAAGACCGGGAAGAATCAATTCGTCGCCGTTCTCAACAGCTTGGTTTGTCGTATGCAACAACTTGGCGTATTTTACGAAAGGATCTTGGTTTAAAAGCATACAAAATTCAACTAGTGCAAGAACTAAAGGCGACCGACCTTCCGAATCGTTTCCGTTTCAGCCGTTGGGCTCTTGATAAACTTGCAGAAGATCCACTGTTTTCGACAAGACTCGAGACTGAAATACTCTCGAGAGATCGGGTGATACATCGGCGTAGAGCTACTTTTCTGTCGAACCAGTTTCCTCGAATTTCTTAATTAATCTTTGAAGTATTGACAAATTTGGTGCATTTCGTCGTCCGAAAATTCCACGAAGTCTGCGAACTGTTTCCGCATAACATTCTCTATACTCATAATGAGTTTTCACAATAATAACGTGTTATTCCGTCGTATAATGCTCCATTGATTCTAATCGCAACAATGACAAATGAAGGATATTATAGTTTCAGTGCCGCCTATCTAACTAAACGAACGTAGGGCACATTTTAAATCTTGCACTCATAATGGAACACGAGCTATTAATAAAAACTGTTTTCGAATATGCTCGCATAGTATAGTGCTCTTATACTGACGGTGTTATTACTGAAGTATATTTATAACTTATGAGCAACAAAAGGTTTTGAAGTGACTTGTTACCTCTTGATAATGGCAATGACGGTCATAGCTTTTTAGCTGTTCGTTTGAAATATTTTATACAGATAGTTGCAGGTCACTGTGCCGTCGGAACTTTCCAATGATTTCTAAGACCGCTAATTTCAATGCCATTTCGAGACTACTAAATTTTGATTTATGTATTTAGTTTAAATTTTAGCAAGGACTGTAATACCAAGAGGTCTCACAAAGGTTTAATGTTCCTCAATCAACTATTGACCGGTAAATACGCCGAGAAGATAATCCGCAGGAATGCGCCAGAAGGCCTACTATTTTTACAGCAGAAGTTTGTTCAACACGTGCTATATTATTGTGTAAATTAGAATATCCTTGCAATTTCATAGATCTAAGATTTATAGTGAAACGAAAAATTCGGTTAAAAATTTCCTAGAAATTACCTGGAAGTGATTACAAACGACGTATTATTTAAAGACACAAACATATTTTGTCGAATAGTCTCTGCTCAAACGTGTCTGTAAAATGCACGTCTTTCAATGAAGAGGACATAGACAAATTTTTTAACATTATAAAAAATCTGCAAACTACGATGGACCTGATGGACGATTCCCTTTCTGAGAAGTTTATTTGTAGACGAAGTAGTAAATACCCCGAATGAATAATCAATAATTAGTACTAAAATAAGCGTAATGTATGCTGCTTCAGCAGATGGCACAATACTGCCTCTCCACGTGATTTATTGTGCAGAATATTTATGCGATACTTGGAGATAAAGTAGACCCTAGACTGCGGGTAGAACCCGGAAAAGGTATAAGAAGCACTGATTTTGAAACGACATCGACAAATGTAATCGAAGGAACAAAAATAAGAAAGAAATGGAATGCGTAAGTGATACGTGTGACAAGTAGAAGAAAATTAAATTAACGTAAATACAGAAAATAGCTTTAATAGTGTAGATGTAGCAACTGGCTGTTTGTTGAGTATGCCAAAAAGAAGAGGAAGGGATGTTTTGTGAGCCAATTATTGAGATATCATTTGAGAAATGTTTAAGAACACATTTTTAAAGATGATTTTAAGACAAACAGTTCAGTTTCTGGATGTAGAAGGTGATGAGGACATTAAAATATGGTAAGAAAGAGACTTTCTAATCTTTCTAAGGCACTATGAATTTCTTTTGAAGATTATTCTAATAATGGGTGATTCATTTGGAGGTACTTTTTTAGGTGGGGATTTAATGGCTGAGCGCGCATGCGACGCGTCAGCGGACTGCGCATTCTGGTTCAGTACTATTTGACATTACGTAATAGAAAGACTTAGCCCGGCACAGCGTCTACAAATAGTACAGCTTTATTACGAAAATGGGCGTTCTACAAGGAATGTGTATCGTGCGCTTAGAGCAACATATGGGCCACATAATCGGCCTACCGAATGCACAATTCGCTATACCATCAATAAGTTTGAAACTCAATTTACAATAATGGATAATACACGACCACATAGATTTCATCCAGCGCGTAGTGAAGGAAATATAGCGGCGGTAGCAGCGAGTGTACGTGAAGACCGGGAAGAATCAATTCGTCGCCGTTCTCAACAGCTTGGTTTGTCGTATGCAACAACTTGGCGTATTTTACGAAAGGATCTTGGTTTAAAAGCATACAAAATTCAACTAGTGCAAGAACTAAAGGCGACCGACCTTCCGAATCGTTTCCGTTTCAGCCGTTGGGCTCTTGATAAACTTGCAGAAGATCCACTGTTTTCGACAAGACTCGAGACTGAAATACTCTCGAGAGATCGGGTGATACATCGGCGTAGAGCTACTTTTCTGTCGAACCAGTTTCCTCGAATTTCTTAATTAATCTTTGAAGTATTGACAAATTTGGTGCATTTCGTCGTCCGAAAATTCCACGAAGTCTGCGAACTGTTTCCGCATAACATTCTCTATACTCATAATGAGTTTTCACAATAATAACGTGTTATTCCGTCGTATAATGCTCCATTGATTCTAATCGCAACAATGACAAATGAAGGATATTATAGTTTCAGTGCCGCCTATCTAACTAAACGAACGTAGGGCACATTTTAAATCTTGCACTCATAATGGAACACGAGCTATTAATAAAAACTGTTTTCGAATATGCTCGCATAGTATAGTGCTCTTATACTGACGGTGTTATTACTGAAGTATATTTATAACTTATGAGCAACAAAAGGTTTTGAAGTGACTTGTTACCTCTTGATAATGGCAATGACGGTCATAGCTTTTTAGCTGTTCGTTTGAAATATTTTATACAGATAGTTGCAGGTCACTGTGCCGTCGGAACTTTCCAATGATTTCTAAGACCGCTAATTTCAATGCCATTTCGAGACTACTAAATTTTGATTTATGTATTTAGTTTAAATTTTAGCAAGGACTGTAATACCAAGAGGTCTCACAAAGGTTTAATGTTCCTCAATCAACTATTGACCGGTAAATACGCCGAGAAGATAATCCGCAGGAATGCGCCAGAAGGCCTACTATTTTTACAGCAGAAGTTTGTTCAACACGTGCTATATTATTGTGTAAATTAGAATATCCTTGCAATTTCATAGATCTAAGATTTATAGTGAAACGAAAAATTCGGTTAAAAATTTCCTAGAAATTACCTGGAAGTGATTACAAACGACGTATTATTTAAAGACACAAACATATTTTGTCGAATAGTCTCTGCTCAAACGTGTCTGTAAAATGCACGTCTTTCAATGAAGAGGACATAGACAAATTTTTTAACATTATAAAAAATCTGCAAACTACGATGGACCTGATGGACGATTCCCTTTCTGAGAAGTTTATTTGTAGACGAAGTAGTAAATACCCCGAATGAATAATCAATAATTAGTACTAAAATAAGCGTAATGTATGCTGCTTCAGCAGATGGCACAATACTGCCTCTCCACGTGATTTATTGTGCAGAATATTTATGCGATACTTGGAGATAAAGTAGACCCTAGACTGCGGGTAGAACCCGGAAAAGGTATAAGAAGCACTGATTTTGAAACGACATCGACAAATGTAATCGAAGGAACAAAAATAAGAAAGAAATGGAATGCGTAAGTGATACGTGTGACAAGTAGAAGAAAATTAAATTAACGTAAATACAGAAAATAGCTTTAATAGTGTAGATGTAGCAACTGGCTGTTTGTTGAGTATGCCAAAAAGAAGAGGAAGGGATGTTTTGTGAGCCAATTATTGAGATATCATTTGAGAAATGTTTAAGAACACATTTTTAAAGATGATTTTAAGACAAACAGTTCAGTTTCTGGATGTAGAAGGTGATGAGGACATTAAAATATGGTAAGAAAGAGACTTTCTAATCTTTCTAAGGCACTATGAATTTCTTTTGAAGATTATTCTAATAATGGGTGATTCATTTGGAGGTACTTTTTTAGGTGGGGATTTAATGGCTGAGCGCGCATGCGACGCGTCAGCGGACTGCGCATTCTGGTTCAGTACTATTTGACATTACGTAATAGAAAGACTTAGCCCGGCACAGCGTCTACAAATAGTACAGCTTTATTACGAAAATGGGCGTTCTACAAGGAATGTGTATCGTGCGCTTAGAGCAACATATGGGCCACATAATCGGCCTACCGAATGCACAATTCGCTATACCATCAATAAGTTTGAAACTCAATTTACAATAATGGATAATACACGACCACATAGATTTCATCCAGCGCGTAGTGAAGGAAATATAGCGGCGGTAGCAGCGAGTGTACGTGAAGACCGGGAAGAATCAATTCGTCGCCGTTCTCAACAGCTTGGTTTGTCGTATGCAACAACTTGGCGTATTTTACGAAAGGATCTTGGTTTAAAAGCATACAAAATTCAACTAGTGCAAGAACTAAAGGCGACCGACCTTCCGAATCGTTTCCGTTTCAGCCGTTGGGCTCTTGATAAACTTGCAGAAGATCCACTGTTTTCGACAAAAATTTTGTTCTACGATGAGGCCCATTTCTGGCTTAATGGGTACGTGAATAAGCAAAATGCCCGTATTTGGGGTGATGAGCAACCTGAAGAGATTGAAGTGCTACCATTACATCCAGACAAAACAATGTTTGGTGCGGATTATGGGCCGGTGGAATAATTGGTCCATATTTCTTCAAAACAGAAGCCGGCCGGAATGTGACTGTGAATGGCGACCGTTATCGGGCCTTGATAAGGGTCTATTTGCTGCCTGAACTTGACACCCGTGGTATACAAGACATTTACTTCCAACAAGATGGCGCCACTAGCCATACAGCTCGTGAAACTATGGCTTTACTGCGAGAACGATTCGGTGAATATTTAATTTCACGCTTCGGACCAGTAAATTGGCCGCCTAGATCTTGTGACATCACACCATTAGACTTTTTTCTGTGGGGCTACGTGAAGTCTAAAGTCTACATGGATAAACCGGCTACAATTGAGACATTGGAGGCCAAAATTATTCGGGTCATTGGACAAATACCACTCGAAATGCTAGAACGCGTCATTGAATATTGAAACAGCAGAATAGACTACGTTAACCGCAGTCGCGACCAACATTTGAGAGAAATAATCTTTAAAAAATAATTGTAAAGAATGGTTCTTTTGAATGATAATCAAGTTTCTTAAATAAATTGGCCTTTTTCATTTGTTCTTTGCTTTTGGAAAAAGTATCTCTAAATGAATCACCCATTATATGCTTTCACTGAAACCCTTCATGTTTATCTTATTCTCCTTGTTCAAAAAAATTATATTTATATTATTTTGAAATAAATCTTTCTAGCAATCGAAATATATTTTCTATACCATTTTTTCCCAAATAAGCATCATACGTACTTTAATTGACTTCGTTTCATTTTTACATTGACTTGCCACATAACACCATAAGAGTGATATTTGGTTTATTTTTGATGGCGGACACATATTACATAATGCCTTATGGTAGTAACCAGTAGACAACTATGTAAGGGCATATTAATTACTGTGCTGCTGTTAAGAAAATATGTGGAAAATTAAAAAAAATTTAACCAAACATCTCCTCCCTCAACGATACACAAATTTCATCATATTCCTAGGTAAGTTATACTAAAGCCTAGCGAACAATGACCGTTACCAATTTCGACGACTACCAAAGACCACTACATCTGTCCGTGCATATCATAAATTTATTTATCGCAGTCATCGCACACGGAGTTTCCGAATAAATCATTTTAATGCCGTGAAATACCGCGTACACGTCTGACACATTCTCATTCCGCAGTCGCCGGTGTACAGAAATTTATAGCGATGTAATTTCGGCGCTGCATATTTTAAGACAATTCCAATTTGGTACAGTCACTGTACATGATTCAAGACTTACCCGTTTCTTATGTAAGTTCCTCAGTATTTGTCAAATTAGAAAGATAAACGGGGAGAAAGGAAATAAATAAGCGACTTATTTTAGTATTTCCACATGTGGTTCAATAATTAAATAACTATCTATATTAAAATTTTAAATGATAATATCAATCAATGATTAACCAACAAATCACCGTAATTTTATGTTTGACGGTATTGAAACTTTTCGATAAAGTTACATGAAATATCTCAAGCAGATATCTGAAATAGAAAGCGAGTAAAGCGAGTAGTTTATTGTGAATGTGTAGAAAAAAAATTCAGGTGTTTATTGAAACGACTTTTTGGATAGAAAACCATAAAAAAACAAAGAAAAATTGAGAAAGTGTTACGATTCTGTCCCTTTACGTGGGATTATTCTAAAGTGGTTTTCCGTATTTTGTTGTGGTCATATGACCACAGGTAAGGCTAAGCACCGAGATCCTTCGTTGACAGTAACTACTAAGGGAAAACTTAATAAAGCCTCAAATACATATGGTGTTGAAATATAGCCGACTGAAGATGCGTGAAATAGCTTAAGTTACAAACATCTCTACTATTTGTGTATTCAATATCTTCTATAAATATTTGAATATGAAATAATGATCGGCAAGATAGGTGCCTCATTTGCTATCAGACGACCAGGAATGAAATCGGGTGGCAATTTCAACATAATGCTTGAGTATGTATAAGGGCAATTCAAGTGAGTTTTTGCATCATTATACAACTACAGTAGCCGCTCGATTATATGAACTAATTAAAACCTTACCTGTTCACAGAATCGAAATGTTCACTCAATCGAATGTGCTGTTTAAAGCGTTTATTTATATGTATATGTATTCAGTTACATCAAAAAGAATTAACAAATGAAAAATATACATGTTCTACATAGATACGTACATACATACATGAATACGTAATGATTTAAAGAAGTCAGTTTTGTTTGTTAAAAAAACTGGTTAAATTTGTTTGAACCTTTTTTTCTTTTAAACATCTTTGAAGTGCGATTTCTTTTATTCTTCACAAAGTTAATAGATCTTCAGAATTTAGCATGTTTTGTTCTGCCCAAGAAATCACTATATTAAGTCCTTGTAAAGCTTCCTGAGTGGGGATGGTAGTTGGTGGCATTGGCTCATCATCCATTGTTTCTTCCGCACTTTCAATTTCAATTACATCCTCTTCAAGATCTTCTATGACATCCGTATTCCAGTTTTCTATGTCTTTACGGCTGTATGTTATGTTTCCGTTCACTTTCTGTAGTAATGCTACAATTTCTTGAAATGTCACTGCCTCGACGCTGTTCTTGTACTTTTCTTGTAGAATAGCCAATGGAACATCTTCTTCTGAATCAGAGTCGCTATTGAAAGAATCTGATAAAATATTTTTCCAACACTTAGCAATTATTTCTTCTTTCACATTCATCCATGCTAATGCCAGATGTGTAACAGCATCTTTTAGACTCAAGTTTTTAATGACAGCTGAAATATCATTGCTATAAGAAGCAACTATTGTGGATAAAAGGCTTCTTCTATAAAACAATTTTGTTAACCTAATGACATTCTGGTCCATTGGCTGTATAAGAGCTGCTACATTCGCAGGCATGTATACAGTAAGAATTTTTCCATCATCGGAAACCAAGTTTTCTGCTGGTGGATGACTTGGAGCGTTATTCAAAAGTAGAAGAGCTTTTTGTGGTAATCCCTTTTGTTTCAAAAATCTTCGAACCTGCGTGACAAATGAATGATGAAACCAATTTTCAAATACCCCCGAAGTTATCCACGCATTTTTTGTACTTGTGTATTGCACTGGAAGTGAAAAGTTCTTAAAGCATCTTGGATTTGCGGCACGCCCAATCACTAACGGTTTGATTTTATGTTCACCGGTTGCATTGGTGCATGCTAGTAAAGTAACTCTACTTTTATCCGTTTTCCGACCAGGAGCCGATCTTTCTTCAGACGTAACCAAAGTCCTTTCTGGGAGTAATTTCCAAAACAAGCCTGTCGCGTCGGCATTGTATAATTGGTCATGTGTTAATTGTAGCTCCTCTATTTTCATTCGAAGATAATTCTTGAATAGACCTACATGCTCCGGGGCAGCTGATATCTTTTCTCCCGAAATTTTTAAATGTCTTATTCCAAATCTTCGTTTAAATCTTTGGCTCCATCCGTCACTAGCATTAAAATTAGGATTTTCAGCGATAGTTTCATTGATAGCTTTTGCTTTTGTTTTTAAAAGTTCAATCGAAACCGGTACATTTTTAAGTCTTTGTGTACAAAACCATGAAGATAATTTTTTTTCCATTCGTGGCATCTTACAGGATTTTAAAGATTTTCTTTTCCGTATTTCACTGCGCCTTGATGTGACTTTTAAAATGTCCCGTTTTTTATTTTTGATTGCTCATACTGTGGATTTGGCAATCCCGTACTTTTTAGACAAATGCGTTACACTGCTTCCACTGTCCAGACTTTTTAAAATTTCACATTTTTCGAGCAAACTTAACACTTTTCGCTTCATTTTTATTGTAAACACAAAAATGTTCTAGCACAGTACACCTACAACATCAACAGAACTCAGAATTACAACTAAACTAAAATACATACATACATCTGTCCGCTGTTCTTGTAAGTTACGCCGGCGAGTCAGCAAAATAATTCATACGCCGGGAATTTACCCAGTTCACTGAAACTGAATCGAATGCAGCAAAATAATTCATACGCCGGGAATTTACCCAGTTCACTGAATCGAATGTGTTATTGTTCAGGAGCTTTACTAATAAAATTTTAGTTGTTCATATAAACGAGCTGTTCACTGAATAGAGTGTTCACTCTTCCGAGCGGCTACTGTATGGACGAAAGATGGATTCATCATTTAAAACCAGAAACGAAAGAACAATGGAAGCAATGGAGTTTCATTGGTGAACTTGCGCCCAAGAAGGCAAAAGTAGTTCTGACGGTGTTGTGGTATTCGTACGGCATAATTTATATTGATTATTTAGAGAACAGAATGAGCACAGAATGATCATATTATACAACATCCCGCCGCTAAATATACGAAGAAACAACGCTTTTGTCAGAGAGTTCAAAAATAATTGAAAAAATTACTTACCATCCACCTCGATGTTAACAACATCGAGATAAACAAATTGCGGTCCAAATATCCCACTGTACTAAAACCCAATTTTCTAATGGAGAAAGAATTTAATCTTCGTAATACTTGGCGAAACCAATGACATATTGACACCAAGCCATCAAGATCGGAGTTGCTACTTAAAGTATGGTTAACCTTGAACAGAATCAGGTCAAAAACTGGAAGCTGCACAGACAGCCTGAATAGGTAAGGTAATATTGCTGACCCGAGATGTGACTGCGAGACTGCACGTCAAACCATACGTCATATTGTTGAAGATTGTCCCCTGAGACGGTTTGGAGAAGAATTTGGGGAGTTCTTGAATGCGATGGAAAATGTAATAGACTATATCAAATCCTCGAATGTTTGCTTGTGAATAATTTATTTCTGTAGTATATTTTTTTATTTTTGTGTACAGATGTGGTTAGATGACATACCCTAAATAAATGAATAAATAAAATTATCCAAATTCATTGGACAATTTCGATATTGAATTAAAGAAGAAACAACCACATTTAATGAAGAAGAAAGTGTTGTTTCATTATGATAATTGCATCAATTGATGCAATTATCATACTTTTTTCTTCATTAAATGTGGTTGTTTCTTCTTCAATTCAGTATCGAAATTGTCAAATGAATTTGGATAATTTTATTTATTCATTTATTTAGGGTATAATAAATGAATAAATAAAATTATCCAAATTCATTGGACAATTTCGATATTGAATTATAGAAGAAACAACCACATTTAATGAAGAAGAAAGTGTTGTTTCATTATGATCATTGCATCAACTTATTCATTTGTAATTGTACCTGTTAAATTGGTCAGATTCATATTTCGACTTGGTGCCTCATCTTCCACATACGTCTGACCGTGGTGATTTTTTTATTCACAAATTTCAGAAATGGATAGTGAGCGGATATTCGTGTCAAACGAAAAGCTCATTGTGGAAGCAGAGGCCTATATTGTAGATTTTCAAAGATTCTACTTTTCGAAAGGCATAAAAAGTTGGAATATTGCTAGCCTAAACGTATAGAGTTGAAAGGGAATATGTAGAAAAATAAAACGCACAAACAATAATTTTTCATTTGAAAGTCATGTTCCAGTTAAATATCTCCCATTTTCAGTTACACTATTTACTCTTGCCTAAATTTGGACTTTTATTTACATACAACGAGTTGCTCCTCCATAAGACTATCATGAAGGTCTACTTAGTTCCACGACATTCGAGCTAAAAAGTACCAAGATTCAGTCTAAAGTACCGAAAGCAATTGTGAACATATCAAGATACTATGCCACCAAAGTCATTCATCGAATTAAATATTCCAAATATTTAAGAAGAAGTAATTTTCATTAACTCAAATTATAAAAAGCTTAGACTAAAAATGCTTATTTATCGTACCTAATAAGTAAGGCTTTAATTACGGAAGTGTCTTCTTTTAACAGTTGTAATATGTTAAATGAGAAACAGGAATAGGTAGCTGGACAATGCCAAAGACATATTTTTATATAATTCAATATTTTTATGAACTAAATTTTCATACAAATGTATTAATAATGGCTAATAATAATTCTGATCACTGCTTGTGTTTACCTTTAAAAACGCCTAGGAACTTTTTATTATAATCTAAACATGGTCTAAATTCTCTATATAATTCGACATTTATTTATTTCTTATGCAACATTACATTATTAATGTTTGGTACATTAGAAAAATTTTAAAAAGGGGAAATAATCGGCGCATCCACCAAAATGATCTGTAGCATAAATCCTGTTTTTGAATTACTTTTGAAAGCCTAGGATTTTAAGATATTAAATTTTGAAACATTTTCAATTAGTGCAATACATGACCCAAGACTGAGTCTTTCTTTATACAATTATTAATTAAATTCAAAGAATAAACCAGAAAAAAAAAGTAGTTTTCAAATATTCACACTAGAAATTTATTGTATTCATCTTACAATTATTTTTTTTATTTACAATGGTGTTGCAAGTAATATATCTACATTAACTCAACAACATGGAACTATGAATTATAAAATTTGTTTTCTTAAATCAATCAATATTTGAAGTAAATACTGTTTATCTTAACTGAATAATTAAAAGGCCAATCTCGTATAATAAATTAGAATTGAATTAATAAATATAAATTGAAAATTTAAAATACGCTTCTCAAATCGTAATAGAATTTGCTGCTACAGTAAATCTACCTGAAGAACTTAGATTTACGACGCTTGCAAATTATGTAATCAATCAATATCAAAACTTTTGAATAGACTAAAGACGTATTTTATTAATCTAATGAAATGTTAATTCTTAAAAGAATAAATAACTTTATAATTAGTTTTAGTCCCGTTTTGATGAAACTATGAACTAGCATGAATTAGAGATTTTACTTTACCTTGCCTCTTTATCTGACTTCTAAGACAAGGTTCTTTCATGTTAAAAGACCGGATAGATTTGTATTTTACCTTAGATTTTAATACAACCAATACAGGGAACTGCAAACAAGATACAATTATAAAGACTGGGTCACAATTTTGTTTTCAGTCTATCTGAGATTAACTTATATATCGTGTGTTCAAAAAAAATTATTTCTAGTTAGGTCTGATTTCGTGGTAAAGTCAAACTGTATTAAAAACTTAATTGAACGACTTAAATAGCGACATTTGTGTATTTAGTTTATATTATTTTTTTCATCTCGTTTGGTTACTTCGAATGTTAAGTGAAACATGAAAAAATCTCTTCTTCTTAAAACGAACATATTGTTAGTCGTTAATATTAGTCATTAAAAATGCCATTTTCTAAAGAACATTTTCTAAATTTTTGCGTGACAAAGAGGACGTACTTGAAAATGTACAAGAATTAATTGATAATGAACAAACAAAAACCCAATACGTTCCTTAGCACAGCAAACTTTATATTGGAATTTATCATAACATACATAATGCGGTACCGTGAAGAAATATTAGACGCGTTTATGAATGAACTGCAGGATGATAAACTGAAATTAGAATAATTCTAATAGTATGGTGCATCATCTCATTATACAATGAAACACTTAACAGATTTTTTGACTACTTTAGTGGATGAATAATAAATAGAAATATCCCCAATCAACCGCAAGATCATGCAACTTACGCTGCGAATCCTTTTTATGGCTTTACCTCAAGAATACCTTTTCAAAACACTTGTACAGAATTTAACTGAGCTCAGGCAAATAATTATTAACAACGTAGTCAGACGTAGTCGGAAAATGTCTCGATGTACAAGGTAATCATTCTCAATATCTTTTATAAATAAATTTGTACTAAAAAGTATTGTTTTATTTTCCTTTATGACATCTACATGATGATTTACAAAACTATAGGTTCTGTTTTATGTAAAACCTGAAAACTTAAATTACAAAAAAAAACTGAACATTTGAAAAGTACATAATTTACCTTAAACTGGTGAGAATTATTTGCTATTTTAAACAAGGACGTGATGGTTAGATTAATAATACCTTCTCAAACATTTATTATATTTCACAAAACCAGTACGAATTTAAAAGTTGCCTATAGGTCAGAATACAAAATTTAATTGGATGCGTTCATATCATTATCTAAATTCAAATACCCGCAGAAATTAAAAACGAAACTTAAATTTTAATTAATTGAGATACTTGAGAATTTCATGAAAACTCTGAGGCAATTTCTTTGAACGCGCGATATGTAGAGAAATTGACAGAATCTTTTAACTACTGTCGTGAGCAAAAAAAACGGGACACTGTTTCTGCATGGGTTTAAATTGTGACTACTTAAGTGGCTATCTTTACTCATAATAGTAAGTCAGGAATTGTCCAAAGTGTGTGTCTTATTGACATTTATTAAACATTTTTAAAATACATGTAAATAAAAATTACTAAAAACGATAGAGAAAGATTATTTATTAAATTAAAATAATTATTACATTAAAGTAATTAGTATTTCGTCATTCCACCGTTATTATTAACTGCATCTAATCTTGTAGACATTGAAGCGACAATATTTTATACAAAATTTCTAGAAATTTGATGCCAAGCATTATGAACAATCTCCCAAAATTCTTGCTGGGTAGAAGCTCTATCTCATTAATCCCCATACGTTTTCAATGGGATTTAGATAAGGACTGTAGGGCTGGATATCTCAAGTTTAAATTTCATTCTCTTGTAACCATTATGTTATAAGATGAGACAGAAAATTGTGTTGTTCTTATAGCTTCCTTTAATGTTTTGAAAGGGTTGTGCCTAATCTCAGTAACTAATGTTTCGTCTTCCTGCGTATTCGAAATTTTGTTACGTGCGGAAATTATTTTCCGGTTTAAATTATCATCTTCCCTCCATTATTTTATATATTCTTGCGGCTGAACTTTTACCAATATTAAATTGAACCGATACACTTCTTAATGATTTCCCATTTTTCAAACTAGTAACAAGTCTAGCTTTATCAGTTTCCGAAAGATGCGGCATTTTCAATTTTGAATTATCAACTATGATATATAATTTGACGTAGAGTTTGAAAGTTAATCAAATGTTAAAATTACAACGCTAAAAAATAAAGGAAATTGACATAACGATTTTGACACTATCCCGTTTTTTTTGCTCACGACAGTATCATTTATACATCAAATTAACAAGTTTTGAACATTTTTCAAGTACTTAAGGAAATTTGTCACTAAATAATGGCTTTCGAATTTAATGAACAACGAAAACGATATATGGTTGAAATTTATTTAAGAAATGGCGGAAAATTAAATGGTGAATGGGTTTATTTATTCTGTAAGAGTTAATGGTTGTTTTCAATGTAAGTTCTACGAATAGCAACATGGATCTGCAATGGCAACTGCTTGTGTTTACTTATCAATAATTTATGCATAAGTCAGTTCGAAATTGAATTTAAAAGGAATACTACTTGTGTTCTTGAAGGTATTGACAATATATTAGTGATTTTCGATAAAAGTAAATAAAACAGTTAAATTCTAAGTTTACAACAAATGAATTCACTGTTGAAAAAGAAAACAGTGATCGTTTACTATTTTTTGATGATACCAGTAGTACGAGCATTACTCTGAAACTTCGTGGCAACACAGAGAAGGCACAAATTCACAGAAATCTTCTTTACCATCCTGCAGAATCCTCCTTTAGTAAGTTAAATATGACAGCACACAGCGAGCGAATTAGTCTATTTTTAACAGTACACCAAAGTGAACGTCTCGCGTTGTAATAATTGAAAATACTATTAGAATCCGCTCCTTCGCTTTCAATGACTAAAAACTAGGTTGCCGAATTTATATATGAGCGCAAATGATGAACCCCGTAGTGGACGTCCAAAAACTGCGACTCTTTCGAATATTATTAAAAAACTATACCGTATCGTCTTGGATGACCGTCGAGTAAAAGTGCGCGATATAGCAGAAAAATATTCGGCGCATTAGGTGTCGCGGTTACTCACACCGGAGCAAAAACCTGAACTGTTTGAGAATTTCTCGATATCTTCTGGCACGTTCTCATCGACATCAGAAGGCGCCGTTTCATTACTATTGATGGAACCTTGGTCCACTATTACACTCCCAAAACCAAAAAACAATCCAAACAATGAACAAAAAAGGTTCTCCGACACCAAAGAAGGCAAAAACGGTTTTTCAGCAGGAAAGGTTATGGCAAATGTTTTTTGGAATTCTCATGGGATTATCTTGGTCGACTACTTAGAAAAGCGGAAATAATAAATGAGTATTATGACAATTTGTTGCAATAATTAAGCGACAAAATCAAAGAGAAACGGCCTGGTTTGGTAAAGAAGAGAGTTGTTCTTCCATCAGAATAATGTACCTGCTCACAAGTTTGCGATTGAAATTGCAAAAATTCATGAATTGTGATTTGAATTAGTGCCTCATTCGCGCTATTCCCAATATTTGGCTCTCAGCGATTATCATCTCTTTCCAAGCCTGAAAAAATGGCTCGACGGTAAGAAATTTTCATCTAATTCCGAGGTAATCGCTGTTGTAAATAGCTATTTCGAGAACATGAATTCATTGACATACAGTGCTTCTTAAAAGTCTCCTCCCCCCCTCTTATCTTTGGAACGATTATACATTCACAAGTGAAATTTGGAAACTGGAAATTTGGAAATTGGAATACAAGTGAAATTTGGAAACTTGAATATTATATTGCAGAATGTGTGGCTGTTTCCGCAGACACATTTGAAGAAGTACGAGAAGAGTTTAAAAATGGGATATTTTACTGTCAGGAAGTAAATGGAGGTCACTTCGAGCAATTTCTTTAAGTACATACTATTTCTTGAATCTGTATTTAATATCATACTGAATGGAATTTAAATTTTCATGTTTACTAATGAGCCATTAAAACTGCCTCAAACACAAACAAAATTAGTATCATTGAATAGGTTTTTTCGATACCTTTTAAAAGAGGTGTCGCTTGCCGTAGCGTTCCATTTAAAATTATTGGTCACAATGGCCTTGTGACGTCATCTATGACGATTTCGTCATCTATCATCACTAGTAGGGAAGTTTATAACCTATAATATTCAGTTTCCAAATTTCGCTTGTGAATGTATAATCGTTCCAAAGATAAGAGGGGGGGAGGAGACTTTTGAGAAGCACTGTATAATGAAGGCACTACTAATTTGAAATATCGTATTAATAACTGTGTTAAGCGAGCAGGAGACTATATTGAAAAATAAAATGTTTTGTGTTAAAAAAAACTTGCGTTTTATTTGTTAGACCACGTAGTTTTCGAACCACTCTCGTAATTAGAAAGGATAGCAACTTATTTCGAAAAAAACTAATGTTAACAGATTTATCACCGCGGATTTAAGTAATAATTTTCAGCAAAAAGTGGCCTCATTAACTTTCTTGTCCATCGATTGTTAGGCTTTCACCTGACGAAAAATAGATATAAAAAAGAATTTAATATCGCAAGATACATTGATTCGGAAAAAGTAAATTAGATAATTAGAAGATCTAAATTAAAAAAGACTATTCGCGATTTTACTTGTCTATTCCCACAAAAAAAGTAATTCACTTCGAACAGTTTTAGGAAACGCAAATATAAAGTTGACGTAAATTATAAATCTGAAATTTAAGAAATGGAAGGCCACGATTGTAGGATGAAATATGTTAGTCAAACAAAACGTACAATTCAAACCCGCTATAAAGAACATGTTGTGCACATTAAATTTAACCGAGCGGTAAAATCAAGTATTGCCGAATATATTTTAGACAATGATCACAACGTAATAGATAATTTAATTTTAACTAGTTATAAATATAGATAACTATACATAATTAAGTAGCATATTTATTTATAACACTGAGGCCATGATTCAGACAACGGACCTGCGCTGCATTATAGTCTGTACGATTTGCTAGCCTAGCGTTGGGAAAACCATGAAGGGTGGGTAAAGATACCCACCCTTCATGGTGGAATTGCGATGAAGTCACACTTAATGACTCTCTGGTAAGCATACGATTATAAATAGATATAATAGGATTAGTTTACATTTACTAATTAATATTAACAAGTCGCTGATATAGTGATGTGCTTTGCTTGTGTAAAGTCCCCATACACTTCACACAAGCTCCGAGTATAATACTTTTTCTACAGCTGATGATGACAACTTTGTTGTCAAAATAAGTATCCGTGATTTAAACCTATATTGTGATTAATTTACTTTATCATTTATTTTATCGATGTAGATATCTTATTTAGCATTATAAATTTACATACGCTTCTTCTTTTGTATTGAACGCTAAATTTATCAATATATAAATTTAGTAATCAAATGCGAATTGAATAAACGAAAATAATAAATTATGACGTAATTTAAGAATACGGGAAATGAAAGTCGCTGGATAAAAAGTATTAGAACTTTTACAGGACGCAAAAGGGAACTTATTTGAGGTGAATTTAAAGTGGGAAAGGAAATTTTAAGAAAAATAATATTATTAAAAAAAAAACAATTTACTAACCTCACATTTCGTCCATTTTCAATACGAAAAAAAGGCCAACTTTGGCTAAAAGTGTCTTTTGAATGCCCTAATCTATTAAATGAACATCACTCTGACGTATTTTTGCCATATTAACTTTGAATTTGTTTAAATATCCTTGTTAAAAAGATGTGAAAAATTGCTATTTTTATACGGCATCTTCTATTATGGCAGCGATTTGAGGCTACCAACTTAAATATTTTGATTAAAATATTCCTGTCAGGATGTCTATCTATATCAATTTAATTTTTCTCAATGTCTACAAGATATTTAAAATAACATTACATTTTTTGAGTAAATTTTGCATTTAACTTTTGTTAATATGTTTTTTTTTTCTATTTAGGAAAACACGATGTGTTATAATAACTATAGTTTATTGACCTTTTTTAAATATGAAAAAGCCAAAGAATAATATCTTGTTAAAAATGTATGAAATTATTATTGATGTAATAATGAAATTTTATTTGAATTTGAATAGTCACAAATTAGTAATTTTTAAAATGCATGTCAGAACTGCTATGGGACGACTAAAAAATTTTTTGAAAATGCTATTTTGTGGGAAGACAGAAGCTAAACATCGTCTTATTTTTTGTATTCTGGTTGTGATACACCAGTTAAAGTTAATTAAATTCTTAAAATTTAGTTTATAATTGAACATAATCGTTTGAGATTTGATGCTGCTTAACATTAAACGTGAAGAAATTATAAATTTCAAACTACCGATTATATTTAATTATTTATAAGTGTGAAAGAATTTAAATGAAATTTTATAATTGTTAAAACTACTCATATTTCGAAAATATTAACTTATTATCTTATCTTCATGAAACAAAATGTTTCAGATCCTCGGTAGTATAGTGGTCAGTATCCCCGCCTGTCACGCGGGAGACCGGGGTTCGATTCCCCGCCGGGGAGGTACTTTATTTTTAAATTATAATTATTAATAACAGTAAACGTAATGAAAGTTACCATAATATAAACAGTAATCCCTCAGTTATTGTTAATTTTAACAATAATAGCAGAAGTGTTTATTTTATTCATAATTTTATACAAACTATAAAATATATATGCCTTTGCCATAAGTTTTGTCAAAAGAATTTAACGCACGTTTAATGGAAAGCTGAGAAAAGAACAGAACGATAGTCACTGCATTTGAAATGTCACTAGTAGTGCAAGAAAAATAATTTAAATTTGTTGAGTAAATACAGACATACATAGTAATATGCTAACTACTAGCACTACAGTGGAGCACTAGAGGGAGAGTAATAGCTGCTGTATACTGCCACACTAAGTCAACTATTAAAGTATTCAAGCATCCATTGCGGGGTTTAAGATTAATAACACCAATAAGGCACCAACTTGACTCATGAATTATAAGTATAAATTGGCTTGTAGATATAAATTATATTACTTGGGTATAAGATCCTGCTTTGAGTTATTTTCCCGTAACTCACCATTACTGGTAAGCGTTCATACGCAGGCGATAATCAAAAGTATTCCTCCAGTGCTTGACAATAAAGCAAGTAAGTGTAAAATGTGTAAAATGCTCAAAAATTAAGTCAGAATTTTTCAAATTTTTGCTAATTATTTCATCAAAATCATCGAATGGATTAAGCACTGGAGTATTTTATTGATTGTATTCAATAATGCAACCTCAGAATTCATTCCAAAAACATACATAGACCAATGCTCTATTTACATTAAATATAAGATCGCAGAAAAGCGGAGAATAAGGATACAGTGGCAAATTACTAGAGCTCTGGAGGATTAACCTAAATTAAATCAACCGACTAAGCAAATAAAAGTTTTACTAGGCCATAACAGCGACCACAAAATACTCACCACTTCATGTAACTGGGGCCAATGAAAACAACGAAGAAAATGAAGCAGTAACTAAAACATTCCTCTCATTAAAAACAGCGATAATAGTTGGACCAGGAGGATCAATGAAAAAACTCAGGTTTTTTTGCTGATTATTTAACAAGGGCGTTCAAACCATTTCCGCCATAACATACAGCACAACGAGGAGACGCGTATTTACCAGATACTGGGAGCACCCCATCAAATATAATTACCAATTGCCAACAGAACTATTTATATCAATATGCAATACAATATTGAGATTGGGGTATGTTCCAACACAATGGAAGGTGACGCAAATAATTGTAATGATATCAAAGCCTAGTAAACAAACAGAAGAAGTCAGTTCGTATCTACTGATCGGCCTCTTGTCAATGGTATCTAAAATCTTTGAAAAACTCTTACTACAAGGACTCAAACCCATTCTTGACGGGAGGAAAATAATTCCTGATCGACAATTTATTGGGTTCAGGCAAGATCATTCAACAGTAGAACAAGTACATTGAGTTATTAGAAAACTCAGATGCAATTTAGAAACAAGCAGTTATTGTTCGGTGATGTTTTTCGAACGTTTCCCAAACCTTTGATAAGGTCCGGCATAAGAGCTTGTTATATAAAATCTAAACTCAGTTACCTCACAATTCTAATCCAATATTACAATCCTACCTACTTCATGGTAAAATATCAAGATCCCAAAGAGACCTAGTTCCAATAAAGCCAAGTGTACCTCAAGGGAATGTTCTTGGACCTTTTATACACAGCAGATTTGCCCAAAATTAGAGGAACTCTAATTGCAAGTTTTTCTGACAAAATAGCAATCCTAACATTGTTAAAGGATCCCAGAATTGGTTCTCAAAATCTGCAGAAGTACTTAAATGTTATTCAAAACTGGGTCAGATGATGAGCTGACAAAGATAATATTAACACACCTTGAAAAGTATATGGCTGGCGAGGATAAATTTCTAATCTTTTTAATTCGTGATGTGTGTTTACAAAACCTTTACCACATATTATCAATTTATCAATTTATTCTGAGACTTTTCCTGATCTGTGGAAGAGGGCAAGACTAATGTCTGTGTATGACAGTAATTATTGCTATTTTGTCTAATTTTGCAAAAATTTTCGAGCATATTATTTATCCGCACGTATTTTTTAATGTGAAATGTCATTACGCCGCAATCCAGCAAGCGTTTATGCCCGATAGATTCACAAGAACTGACTTAACTACCATCACTCAATATATTAATGAAGTTCTTGATTCTCAAGGTCATGTTGATGTATACACCAATTTTTCAAGTGCCTTCGATATAATAGATCATGGCATTTTACTCGAACAGCTTTATTATTTTTACATGTCTTGGGCATGCAATTAATGGAAGGTTTTTCAACGACAACTTTTAAAAGATATTTCGTTTAAAATTGACTACCAGTATCCTGTTAGGGGTATCGACTGTAATTCATTACTATAACGTCATGACTTCCAGTCCCTTGTTGAAAGGAGACAAAAACATCAATCCATATTTTTGTGGAAACTAGTAAATGAGATTATTGACTGCAATGATCTGTTTGTTGTTTAAATTGCCGCCCTGTGTTAAAGTTCCTAGCCATTCATCTAGACATATTTCAACATCTTCTTTACCAACGCCGAAAACCAATTTGTTGATAAGACTCATCTTTGTAAAATATATGTACAATAGCTGATGATTATTAATAAAATATTTTTCATAATTCAACAAGAAACTTTAGTTATTTATTGTCATGTAATGAAATACATATATATATATATATATATATATATATATATATATATATATATATATATGTATATAGTAAACTTAAGAAGTCGGCGATTAAAGGTCTGGTTCATTACTTCAAAGTATATATATTTAAAACAACCCTACATGTTTCGGCAATATGCCTTTGTCAAGGGAATACAAAATATAAATTTATATTTTGTATTCCCTTGACAAAGGCATATTGCCGAAACATGTAGGGTTGTTTTAAATATATATACTTTGAAGTAATGAACCAGACCTTTAATCGCCGACTTATTAAGTTTACCTTATCATACCAAGGTCACGAAGATATTATATATATATATATATATATATATATATATATATATATATATATATATACAATGTGTCCGGGAAAATGTGGGAAATCTCTCGGATTCAGATAGAACATTAAAAAATAAGATGACAAGTTCCCATAATTTTTTTCCTAGCGGCCCTCCCTACGGAGATACGGCCTCCTAAAGGACGCCACTGGAAATCAATTTTTCTTGAATAACTTTTAAACTACTTATTATAATTTAATGAAAATTTAATATGATAAACAGTATTAAGGACCTCTTAAAATACTGACCTTAAATTTAAATTAGCTTGTTTAGTTTACCAGGGGCGGACTAGGTTGTACATTTCAATGCTTACATTTTTAACACCCTGTATGATAAGGAGTTAAAAAAAAACAAATTTGGATACCTTGAACATTAAGCTAAAGAAAAGGTACTCTTGTTCACTGTCGATAAAATGAACCGTTTTCGAGAAAAAAAATAATAAAAGAATTAATGTTTTATTTCTATTAAAAAGAACCATGATTTCTAATTTTTTTTGTCTGCAACAAAGTGTGATACAAAAGTCATTCCAGGAACAAAAAAGTTTTAGTTTAGGTTATTTAATCCGACAAAATTACAAAGATTCTTATAAATGCAGTTTTGTCCCAGAAAGGCACCTTAACAAAAATTATGTTTAGAAATGTACTCACTAAAGCTTGCAACGATTGAACCTAAATACGCTAATTAGAAATAATCAATTAAAAACTTCAAAATTGGGTTCAACATGGGCTCCGTGAACTCTGATACACTCGCGGGCACGACGAATAGAGGACTGCTGTACTCGCCACAACAACCCAGCATTGTTTCTTATCACATCACAATGAAATGTGATTCTCTGTAAAAGTTCCTCCCTAGTATCAACCGGAGAGGAATACACCAAGGTTTTGAGATGACCCCACATGTGAAAATCCATTGGCGTTAGGTCGGTAGACCGTGGAGGCCAGGCAATGGGACCTCCTCTGCCTATCCAACGGTTTGTATAGACGTTATTCAGGTGGTCGCGTACAGCAACGCTAAAATGAGGTGGGGCCCTATCATGCATAAAATACATGCTTTGGCGGGTTGCAAGTGGCAAATGCTCTATTGAATCCAGAAAAGCGTTCTGAAGGAACTAAATAAAGTTCACCATTCAATCGGGGCGGCAATACGCATGGTCCAATCAAAAAATTGCCAATTATTTCTGCCCAAACATTAATTGATTGGAACTGATGTTGATAATTAGAGCTGAGGATGTTTGCGGTATAACCATGGTTATATCATGTAACCATAGTAATTTACTATGGTTACATGATATAACCATGGTTATACCGCAAACATCCTCAGCTCTATTGATAATGATGAACGACAGTGGCATGAGGGTTTTCATCAGCCCATACATGCGAGTTATGTAAATTTACAATACCATATTTGGTAAACCCTGCTTCATCGGTAAAAAGAATAGTGCTAATGAAGTTTGGGTTTGTTCGTTGCTGATCTAACAGCCAGTTTGCGAACTGGATTCTACGAGGAAAATCTTCAGGAAGTAGTAGATGCACTTTTTGCAGATGATAAGGGTATAACAACTGTTCCTTAAATACTTCATGAATTGTCGTTTTTGACGTATTAAGCTGCGCGGCTAATCTTCGAGTGCTTATTGAAGGAGTATCACATACAGTATCCAAAATATTTTCCTCCAATTGCACCGTACGTACTGTTCTTCTCACACCAGCATCAGTACTTTTTTTCGCAAAACTTCCTAAACCATTAAAGAAAGTCAATAATGTTACCTTATTAACTGGAATCGCCCACCTGTCTCTCTTAGACGTTGGTCAAGTCGCTGAAATGTTTTCTGATTTGGAATATTGCGATTAGGATATCCTTTCTTCATACAACCTTCTTGCTTCCAAAGCATTGCAAGCTGCAAGACCGTACATAAGATGCATATCTGCATACTCACTAAATGTGTATCCCATTATCAAATTAAATTTACCAAGATATTCAAAATTCAATAAATTAATATCGAAGTAAAGGATCAACGTGTTAACAATATGAAAGATTACAAGATTTAAAATTTACACGTCAGTGCAAGATATTTATTAATTCGTGGGTACCATAGTAACGTTTGTAAAAACAATGCGTTTTTTAGTACTGAAATAGTATATTAAAAAACAAGTTTCATAAGGCACCATTTTGCCGCACGAGATCAGTTTAGAAAACGAGCCGCGATAGCGGCGAGTTTTCTAAAGAGCGAGTGGCAAAAGGCCTTATGAAACGCGTTTTTTATACTATTTTTTCTATTTTGCGTTTTTTACATTAATAAATTGGAATTATTTAATTTGGAAGTTCAGAGTTTAATTTTTATATAAAGCATGCAGTTGGTCACATTGATACTAGACATTGTCAAATTTAAATCTTGCTATCCGCGAAGTATATTATATTTCATATTATTTATTAATTTTCGTTAACATTACTTGATCTTTTATTTAACACAATATATATATATATTGTGTTACTTTTAGTTCAAATTTATAATTAAGCATATATTCGATATAAATTATATATTATTGTTTTATAATTGGTATTTACTATTAGGCAATAAATATTATTATATTTTTAAAAAAAAAAATAAACGAGGTTCCCAAAGGCTTGACACGGTTTCGTAAAACCAAAATCATATGAATAACAAGCAAGGTAACGAAGTATAGTGTCATTGGGTAGCCTAGACAGCCTACATCTACTTAAATCTACTTAACTATCAATTGTGTACTTATTTGAAGAATATGGCAACTCTCATCATAGAAATTTTGAGAGTTTTAAGAAAAGGTTTGCAACGGCACAGTTAGAATACTATTGGATAGAGTATAGACAATGTCTTTTATATAACTTTTATCTATATTAATGTATTTTAAAAAGGATACCAATTACTTTATTATAATTTAAATAGTTATTAGAACCGTGTTGGTCTAGTTGGTAGGTCCCTAGACTATGAATTAGATGGACAGGATTCAAACCCTGGCCAAACCAATAATATCGATGGCGTTTTTTCTGTCCCAGTTGACAAAAATGAGTACTTGGAGGTAAAACTCTGGGCTAACAATTGGGGGTCGGTGGGTAGCGCTAACCAAGTTGTACCGAACGTCTCAAATTGTAACAAGCCTACCATGTTACTAGCCCAAAGGCCTGTAAGTTAGTACGAGGACTATTATTATTAAATAGTTATAATTCGAAACTGTTATGTTCTTAGAACTATGTTTCTGAAGACTGTTTTCACGTCTATAGCAGAATTTATGGCAGAATTACATGGTGCGTGGACACTACATTGTCGCGAAAATTTTAGCGGACAATCTATGGCTTTGGCGCAATCAAAAAAGCACCAAAAAGTGATATTTTGAGAGTATGTCCGTTCGAAAAGAGAAAGTTCTAGAATCGATAGGCCTATACCAGGTGGCCGCCGAGGTAACCGAGATACTTCGTATATGAATTCAATGACTAATTTTAAGCAAAAATTATTCTATTCACTTTTTTGATTTGAAGCTGAAGTAAATTACTAGAGGGCTTAGGAAAAATGTGGTTTATTTTAAAAAATGCGTAATGCTCAATGTGGCCATCGCCTTGTGCGATGCATAACTAATCCTCTGTCGGAGCTCTCGTTCCCAGTTGTAGTTCTCCATATTGTTTTTCACCTCATAAAACGCTGCATGAATTTTCTAGATGAGTTAGTCCTTATTAGTAGGCTTCCCGTTGAATAGGTAAGTGACTTCACATGTCCCTATATGAAAAAATCTACTGAGTTGACATCTAGAAATCGCAGTGACCATGCAATAAGACCACCACGACCTATCCATCGATTTGGATACTGTTCATTGAGGAAATTAGTGACACCTCATCCATAATGGGTCAGAGCACCTTCATGTAAAAACAACATCGTTCCTCTGATTTGAAGAGAACTGTCCTCAAGTAGTAGAGATTGATCGTTCTTAAAAAAAGCCCGATACATTCGATGTTCAAATTTCTATCAAAGATATGCGGTGCGATAACTATTATTAATTATTCCAGCCCAAACGTTTACGAAGAATCTTCTCTGGAAGTGAGTTTCTCGAACAGCATGAGAGTTTTAGATTGCCCACACATATTCGTTGTGGAAATTGTTGATTTCAACACTTTTAAATGTAGCTTCGTCACAGAATGGGTCTTGAAAGAATATCCAGATGATTGCTCCAACATTTGCAAAGACGAACTCTTTGAGGAAGATCCGTTGGGAGAAGTTCTTGTACAGGTTGGTAATGTTAGGGATGCAGTACGTTTTCTCACAAAGTGTCTTGCACAGCCGTCCTAGTTTGTCCAGTAAGTACAGAAATTCTTCTCGTACTAACACCAGGACCATTTTCAACAACCTCAAGCACTTCATTACCCACTCATGTGTGTTTCAATTATTCTGATACATTACACATGCGGTTAGTCCGTAGTATGAGTGAAGACACAAACAAAATACAGTTTCTAGAGAGACGGCTGTGCCATCTTTGGAAGGGCGTCGTTGGTTCGCATTGGTTATGTGGACAGGGCGAGGTACTTCGGCTGTCTGACAACAGGCAGCGCTGAATTTACATCTACGCTCGGGCTGGATGGTTTCTGTGATGTGGCGATGTGGTTCTTTTTTGTGAATGTATCTGAAGATATCCTTTCTCCAGGGGCGTAACGATGAGCCTGTAGAAAGGCGAAATACGTATCTGCGTCTCTGGGGAGGGATATGTTCGGACACGTTCACAAAAAATATTAATAGTGAACCAGTATTTGAGTTCTTCACACCAGATTTTTAATAATATTTTATATTATTAAAAATAACTTTGTAACTCATGTATGTTTCAATTTTCTGATATAAAGAATATTTAGTCCCGTTCAATTTGAAATACATTATACATTTTTTTTCATTGACAACTAACGTCTCTTTGCAATCTGTTCCATTATCAGAACAGTCTGTGAGTTATTTGTTCCAGTTGGGTTACATAGTGATAGCGAAAAATTGCATAATATATGCATTAATTTCGAACTATATACTATTACATGCCGCTCTGATAGAAAATAACATAGAAATATTCATTGAAACTGTACTTCAAAGTCAAATAGGCTTAAACTTACTATATTGATTTCGTGTTTGAACATTCCCTTCAAATATTAATTAATATCTCAATTAAATGTTTTTTAAAGCATTTTGTTTACATAAACTTTTCGCTAATTTTCGATTTTTACTCTGTATGGGCTGAAAATTGCATTAAATTTTATGTAACGAAATTAATGCTGTTGAAACGTTAAAATGATACGTAAATGTTGTGATCTTTGGTCGTCAAAGTTGATTAAAAACAAGGTTCGGCTTAGTATTTTTTTTTCGAATGCTATAAATTTTTGCCCATGGTTAAATATTTAATGAGGAGTATATACATAAAAAGGCATTTATGTGAAGCAGATTTTTAAAAACATCTGATTTATACAAAAAAAT
The DNA here is from genome assembly GCA_935421215.2 of Melolontha melolontha. Classification (NCBI taxonomy): domain Eukaryota; kingdom Metazoa; phylum Arthropoda; class Insecta; order Coleoptera; family Scarabaeidae; genus Melolontha; species Melolontha melolontha. The sequence goes on along the minus strand of OW285242.1, from coordinate 88,994,555 downwards.
CGTTAAATCTGTCTTGGTTGTTTGTTCATAATTACTCCAGACTGGAACCAGCGTTTCGTCCACTATTGCAAGATACATCTTCAGGGCTGCTACTACTGTTGCTGCACTGAAACCGAAACTCAAATATCTTGGTCGCTGCCTATTCTGGTAGCAGTGAATCCTTTATCCAAAATTCCAAACATTTTGTATAAAAGCTGAATAAAAATAATCTGTACCTGCTTGGTGCAGCCACGGGTTTCCCAGTTTCAGAAATAGATTAAACTCTAGCACAAGTACTTTTTGTGTAAAAAGTACTTTTTGTCCCCTCTATTTATAATTTTTATCATAGTTTATGTGCTTGGGTAGTTCTCAAAATACGATAACCTCATAAATATACTCCCTGAATTCCTGGGTGATCGCTCTCTCGTCTTAGCCATCGTTTTTTAAGGTAGTTAAACCATAGGGCACCTCGGTGTGAAAAGTGTGTCCCTGTTTAATCCTTATTGCTTTTCATTATGGCTTTGTGTAAATGTTGTAACAGTAAAATTAATGATGAAAACCAAATAGTTACTTGTTGCATTTGTAATGGAACATTCAGTAATAAATGTGTTGATGTTACGTCTGCTGAAACTCGAATATTGCGATCTAAATCAAATATCAGATGGAATTGTAATGCTTGTAGTAAATTTGAAGCAGATATAAATTTTCTAAAAACTACTGTTACAGCATTGTTAGAGGAAATCAAGGATTTAAAGGTTACAATAAAGAGCATGTCAAATACTTCGGCTGTGAGTCCGTCTTGTGTTGAAAGAGAGGACTTAATCAGAGAAATTGGGGAAAGGCAGAGACGATCCAGAAATATTATCATATACAATATGCATGAGCCTGATGTCAGTACTGACATTCGTGAAAGATCTGGTACAACGTATGTTGATGATTTATTCAAGTCTATCTCTACACAGCCTGTCACCGTAACTAAGGTTATACGTCTTGGTCAGAAAACCTTAAATGCCCCACGACCAATTAAAGTAGTCTTACAAGATGAAGAATCTGTCTCTATGATCATGCATAGTTCTAAAAAAATTGAAGTCTCTTGAACCTTATAAGAATATTTTCATACGCCATGACCTGACCATTCAGCAGCGGGAGTACAGTGCAGTAATCAGGAGGGAATTTTTGGAACGTAAAGCTCAAGGAGAACCTATCATTCTCAAGTATCTACGGGGAATACCAAAAATTATTGAGCCAAAAAACGCATAACTACCCATCAGATGAGCAATAATGCAAATTCACTTCACTTATATTACCAGAACACGAGAGGCTTACGCTCTAAAACTCGCGAATTTTTTAATAATATATGTTCTACAAATTTTGATGTTGTTGTGTTAACTGAGTCTTGGCTTACTGACGGTATAAAGAATTCTGAGTTATTTCCAGATAATTTCAATGTGTTCAGGAAAGATAGAAGCTATTCAAGGGGAGGAGGTGTTGTTATTGCGGTATCGGATAAGTTTTATTCTTCAGGTATGAATATTGTGTCGCCTCTTGAAGAAATTGATGTTGTAGCAGTTAGCGTTAAGTCTGGATCAGTGTCTCTTGTGTTTGTTGCGATTTATGTTCCACCAGGTATTGGCTTAGCGAAATTCAATACTTTGTTCGACTTTCTTGACATAACTATGATTACCATGGGTACGGTTCTTGTGATTGGCGATTTCAATGTGCCTGGATATTATGATTTCTCATTGACTGGCATTGGCGATAATATTTCTGTGCAACTGGCTGGTTTTGCTGCTGTACATAATTTAAAACAATGTAATAATGTTTTGAATCACAATAATAGACTTCTGGATCTTATTTTGGTTGGGACTGATTACATTTGCGAGGTTGAGCGAAGTCTGGGGGTTCTTGTTGAGGAGGATATACATCATCCGCCTTTAGAGTGTTTACTCCAAATTGGGAACGTTGCTGAGTATGGTTTTAATAGTCGAGTCATATGGCGGTATGATTTCAGGAAAGCCGATCTTAATGGCCTATACACTTGTATTGCTGATGTTGATTGGGAGGCGTTCGAGATGTATGCTACGAATTCTGATGTCAATGGTATGTGTGACGTTTTCTATAGGATACTGTATGCAGCCATTGATAAATATGTGCCCAGGCGTAAAGTGGTTAGGAACAAACATTTTCCGCCGTGGTTTAATAGAGCTATTATTAAGGATATAAAGCGTAAAAATCATTATCACAAGATGTATAAAAGATACAGAGCGAATTATTATAAGCATCGATTTTGTGTTCTCCGCTCATCCATTAAAAACAGCATTAGACTTAGTTACTCCAGCTATATACATAGTACTGAGAATGGAATCAAATCTGATCCACGAAAATTCTGGTCATTCATTAATTTAAAAAAAGGACAGTCACGTATACCAGGCCACATGATCAGCAATGACCAAGTGATATCGAAGCCTTTGGATATTGTGCAGGAATTTGCCACCTTCTTTAGTTCAGTTTACGAAGCAAGTGGTCCTCAGGATTCGAGTTTGCTACAGTTGCAGACTACCATTACCAACATTGATACATTGCCTTTGTCGAATGTCTCTGATCTTGATGTTCGCAATGCCATTGGGAAGCTGAAGGGTACAATGACTACAGGTCCAGATGCTATTCCTTCATTTTTCGTGAAGGATTGTGCTGAGTGTTTGTTAAAGCCGTTGACACTCATTTACAATTCAATCATTTGTCAGAGGGTATTCCCGGATGAGTGGAAAAGAGCGAGAGTGACACCTGTGCTTAAGTCTGGATCGCGTGCGGATATAAGAAATTATCGGCCCATTTCTTTGATCTCCAACTTTGCTAAGATTTTTGAGATGATACTGTACACTGAAATCTATAACCATGTAAAGCCATATATCTGTAATAATCAGCATGGATTTTTGAAGGGCCGATCAACTGCGACCAATTTAAGCAACTTTACCCAGCTAGTATCTGAGGCCCTTGATGAGCGAAAACAGGTTGATGTCATTTTTACAGACTTTAGTAAAGCTTTTGATCGTGTACAACATCATATACTTCTGCGGAAGTTGGAACAGTTTGGACTCCATACCGACTTCCTGCTTTTACTCAGAAGTTATTTAACTGGGAGGCAGCAATACGTTGAATATGAGGGAATTAGGTCACGAACTTATCTTGCCCGAGGTGGAGTTGCACAGGGTTCGAATCTAGGTCCACTGTTGTTCATACTATTTACAAATGATGTATGTAATAAATTTGATTCTACCTGTTTACTTTATGCTGATGATTTAAAAATTTATCGGATAATAAATACTTCCGCTGAGTGTAATATCCTGCAGGGTGATTTGGATCAATTGTGTGCTTGGTGTCAAAGAAATTGTATTAATCTTAATGTTGGAAAATGTAAAGTAATGACATTTTCTCGAAAAGCTGTCAATGTTGAATACAACTACGAAATTAACGGTGTAAATCTTCAGAGATGTACGGAGGTTAAAGATTTGGGAGTAGTATTTGATAGTAGATTAACCTTTAATAAACATATCTTTTATATTTATTCTCACTGCTGCAAATTGCTGGGTTTTATAATGCGATCTTGCAAGGATTTTGTAGATATTGACACCATTACTATTTTGTATAACTCCTTGGTTCGTAGCAGGCTTGAGTATTGTTGTGTTGTTTGGTCACCAGCGTACTTGAAATATGTTAATCTGCTTGAGTCACTACAGAAGAGATTTTTAAAGTATTTGTATTTCAGAGGGCATGGTGTGTATTCTGCCTTAGCATATGATAATTTGCTGGAACAATTTGGTTTTAATAGTTTATCTAATAATAGAAAAATTATTGCGTTACTACATTTGTATAAGTTGGTGCATAATATTATAGATGATCCGGTGTTTTTGTCATGGCTTCGGTTTTATATTCCTCGTTTCAACGCTAGAAACTCAATTACTTTTTTAAATAGACAGGCTGCAACTAATTCATATACAAACTCCCCACTTTATAGAATGTGCCATTTATATAATTCATGTAATTATTGTTTGGATGTATTTGGCGATAATTACTGCAGGTATTTGGTTTCTGTGAAGGAATGTATTTGTTTTACTCCTTAGATTTAATTTAGTTTAGGATAATTTTTCCATTGATACGCACGTTATGTTTAATACTTATATACATGTACTTATATTTATAACCCCATAATTGGATGTATAATCTGTTGGGTTAATAAACGGTTTATTATTATTATTATTATTATTATTATTATTATTATATTTGTTGCTTTCCTTCAATCCCCTTTATTACTTTTGTGTGTATTTCAGTCATTTCTCTTAAGGGCTCTTTAACAATAGCTTGGTTTTGTTCATTTTACTTAGACCCCCAAACCTCATAGGCATATAAAGCTAAGCTCTGAATAATCATTTCATATATTCTGTTTTTCTGGTTTACACACAAGTTTTATCCAATAGCACTGAATTTAGGCGTCCGACTGCTTGCCTTACTTATGTGGTCAATTACTTCCAAGTGTATATTAATTATTAAATGTAATACCTCATGTATTTGTATCAACACGAAAGATATGACTCCGTTAGAGCCACAGGTTCTTAATTCCATCTATTCGTTCCGTAAAATATTTCGATTTTGTCATATCTACATGTAGCTCAATTTCGCTTTAATGTTATTTAAGCTCTTTGATTATATATACCTAAGTTATTTATGTCCTCAACGATAACAGATGATCTACTCTGTTTTACTTTGTGGTGTCATATTTACAGAGCTTTCTGAGTACATATTTAAAATAGAGTAGGTGATAGACCACAACAATGTTGAGACATTACATGCATAAAATTAGTTCCCATTATTTATTATGGTGTTACAGCCTCAATAAATATTGTAGTCTAAATAGGTTATCTTTAATATAGGAACGTCATCGTACGTTTCTTGGAGATCTTCAAAACCTATACATTCGTACAATAGAAAGACCGTCGATTAACTTACTCCTAAGTCTGCCTTTTCTTTCAGTTGTTTCGCTTCGATTTATTCTTCCATAAACATTTTCTCTTTCTCTTTGAAATACAAAGGAACAGTATTTTGAAAGGGTAAAAATTCATATCGATGAATAAAATAATATTTTTTTATATTTATTATACTAAGTAACTCACTCGATCTAACGAGTCCCGCCATTTCCGTCTTCCAACCTTTAGAGGATTTTTGTATTTGTCACTACATTTATATTATGAACCGAACAGTGTGTGCTTAGATATTTGTGTATAAATCACTTTTATGACAAAAAGGGGTGATAAAACTAATTTATACACTAATACATAAATTCGTCAACCAGTCCAGTGCTGCAGGAGTTAGTTGCCTTCCTCAGCTCGTGCATGCCGCCAGGGAATCTTCTTCTGGGGTAGTTGTTTACTATGTGGACTATAGTTTGTTCCACATTTCTGCATTTGTACAGCATCTTCCGTTGCATCTTCCGTGGCATGTACGGAAACTATTTAATTGAGACCATTATTTACGTGGGAGGGTTACGCCCGGCAGAGGTTCTGAAGAATTAGAAATTAAATGTTGTTCGAGGAGGGCTATCCAGCAATCATTCACATTGATGGGGTGCTGAACTTCCGTTTCCAGCCTAATTGGTCTCCTAGATTTCAGTCGGATTCTGGAGACGCTCTCCAAATCATCGTGTATGGGAGGGTCACTGTTGTTGATAATCTTAGCCCATTCATTCTAAGTTGCAGGGCAATGTTAGAAAGAATCAGTAACCAGAGACTAGGAGTAGATCTAAAATCATTAAGTTGAATATCTATTAGCTTGGTGTGAGAACTTCGAAACCAGACACCAACACAGTATTCAGCAGAAGAGTCTGCTAGTGCAATGCATGCCGTTCGCAAGGTCTCCCCATTCGCTCGTCATGAATTGCTGGCAAGTTTATGTAAGATATAATTGTGGGTCTTCACCTCTTGATTGACTAACTTTTTAGAGTTGCTGCCTAAGTGTCAGAGACCGGTCTAACCTTACTCCCAGATATTTAGGATGGGGGTTGTGGTTGATCCAACCACCACCAAAATCAACTTCCAGCCTTCTACTGGCTTTCTTGTCACACAAATGAAACGCACATGATTCGGATTTTGAAGGGTTTTGTTGTTAGCACTATTTCTTATAATATTCGTCTAAAGCTTACAGATTTTCAGCAAGTAGTAATTCTCAATCTTCGAAATTCTTGGTTTGGGAGCATAAAGCCAAGTCATCTGCAAATTAAAATCTTCGTGATTTTGTGGGTGGGAGATCATTGGTGTAAATGTTGAACTTGAGAGGAGCTAGAACCCATCCGCGAGGAAGGCCATTTTTCAAGATTTTGCGATTACTAGTTCAATTGTTTAGCCAGACTACGATTCGGCGATTGCTCAGCATATTCTGAATATATACACATTCTTCCAGACTGTCAGAGGCACTGAAGAGATCGACAAAGGCAGCGGATATTTTCAGGCCTTTCTGAAAACCTGCTTCGATGTGCATTGTTAATACCAAGACTTGGTCACAGCAGTGCCTTCCTGTTCCGAAACCGGCTTGCTCCTTATTAATAATCTCGTCGACGTATGTGCTTACGTGTCACGATGTAGAAGTTCTTTGAAAACAAACCATGGTGAATCATGAAAAATGCACAACATTTTAGATTGAAACCTTCGTACCATTTCAACTTGCGGAAACTCAAGGCAGAACTTTTATAAGTTAAAGTAGGCTTTAACACTGTCTTATACAACTATAGTTTATTTTTTTGTTAAAAGTTTCGCTTAGGATCTCCGATATTCTTACGAGCAACTAATACATTTGTAAAATTTTGAAATATATTAATATGTCTTTTTAAGGATATACTTAAGTATTTGACGACTTTTATGTATAAGGTCTTAATTGTTAAGTTGAATCGTTGGATACATGCTTCCTTTTAGAGTTTCCGATTTAAAAGCATTAGTTTGAATCCGTCACTGGCTGAGTTAATTTTGGATTATATTCAATGTTTAATTTTATTACTAGACCATTAAGGATCATTTAAAGTTCGTGATTAATCAATGAAATAAAATTATTAACTTTTAACTACTTGTTGATCCTTTCGTACAAAGAGTGTGTCGTAACAGTAATAGAAATAAAATAAGAACCATAGCGGTCAGTATTATCTCATAAAATTAATCTCCCAACAATAGATAACATTATTTCCATTTTGCTAACACAATAAAACTGTAATCGAAAATAGATTCGATCTCTCACTTCGTCAAGAGGCGTGTGATTATCTTTTTTATCTTTTTATCAAGAACCGGGCTCGACGGCGTTTATTGAAAAGGAAATCGACGAAAAGCCATACGACAGCGAAGTAGATCGCGGCGTTTTGATAGGGCGGACAGTGAAACGATGGTATAAATTGTTAGAAGTAAGCTCGATTCGACGGTTAAGGGGAGAAGCGATGTGTAAAGTGCCACGGAAATCAACGCAAATGACCCGGAACATTTACAGAAATTTCAGATAGCGTCATAAAATAGAATGTGTAATTTATACAGTTCCCCAGATTACAACACAAATCTGCTAATACGATCATATTATGAAACCACCCTCAGTGCTATTTGTGCTTCCAGTGTTTCCCGCGGCGCATTTATTGCAAAATATCCGACATCTACCCCTATAGCTCGTATATATGTACATAATACGATATATATTTACGTCGAAGCGATTTTCAACCAATTTTGTACCGATATCATTGTAGATATATTGCATTGTATGCGTACGTAACTGTGCTCAGAATAAGATTAGGATGCTGGGAAAAAAAATTACGATAAAACGTTTTGCCTGTTCAGATTTTTAAATGTAGCCTTTCATTTTATGGAAATAATTTAAAAACTATATCATTTCATACAGAAAAGATTATTTTTTTTCAATAAATACAGTTAAAATCATTAAATCACCGTGTAACAAATTTTAACTTATTATTTTCCTCACCTAATAGCTTAATACCATAATAACTGTAATCTGGGAAACTGCTTTGTTGGAATGGAACTAGCAGATAATTATAACAGGATACTTCACAAACCATACGCCTATAAGTAAATTGAATCATATATTGCAAGAATGTCATGCATTTGATAATAAGAGACGATAGATAAGCTAACGTAGATCTGATAACAGATAGCAGCCGCCCTATCCCGAATCTGTATAGATTTCTGCAGGAGATAGGAATTTTGGATTAGGTACAATAGGTAACATTGAGGAAATACATAGTTTTCAAATTAAAACTGCAGTTCTTTGGAGACCGCCATACACTAACAACTTACTAGGAAGAAGAAAAAACTGTAATTAATATTAGATAATGTCAGTTTAAGTAATACATATTTGACTTCCATGCAGCAGATAAAATGTCTCTTTCCTCAAATGTCTTGTCTGATGACTATCATTCAGTATATTTAAAGAATGGTCCTCAAAACGCAATAAACTTTTTATTACACTCAACATTCACTTCACTAATTGTAGGCATCATTGTATCTAAGCACTGTAGATACTGTTCGTGACGATCAATGAATTTTCATTTTTTGTATGTAACATCATAAACTTTTCGATGATTTCCCATAGTCGCAATCTATTTAACTACACCGGTTTTTAAGATAACATTATCCACCAGTATGTTTGTAATTCGGAGCTGTCTTACACCCAAGCTGACAATCGTACTTTTGGAATCAAGTTACGTGAGTTTATTCCATATACAGATTTGGTAAGAATTTATGCATGGTCGGTCTGAGCGACACTGTTACCACATACGTGATTCATGAGGACTTATAACATGCGTATATTTTCTATGGGCTCTCCACTGAGTTTCCCTAGACAACCTTAAGTAGTTCACTGCTTGACATGTATGATAGTATGATTATAATTCTTTATCCTACCGATTGACTCGAACAATCACTATTTAAAAATAAAAAAAAGAATACCTTTACTTAAATATAATAACACTGCTCATAAATAAGAGATAAACACAATCAGTATAATTAGGGAAATTAATGAAATAGATGAATTTCTAACTATAAATTAAATTTGCCATTTCAAAGTAAATAGATGGATTTTCTAAATGCAAAATATGTTTTATATTTCAAAATTAACACCGAAACTTGTAAAATTAAACAGCAGAAGTTAATTCAAAATATTGTATTAAAACGTAAAATTAAATCCAATTCTTAAAAAAAAAACAAATGCTTCTAAAATCGAATTATACGAACTATGTATGTATATATCAAAATAAACGTATTTGTTATTTATTGCACAAAAATATTATACTGTTGACACTGCGCTAATAGGAAAAAATTATTGTCATAGACGTGGTAGCATATCAGGTGTAATGCTATTTTAGGCGTTCATAATCATTTGTCGAAGTATGAGCCATGTTATGCTCATGTGTGTACATAGGCTATTTTAGGTAACCCCATAGGAAAAAGTCAAGCTGTCTCAAATCTGGAGACCTGGAAAGCCATTGACAATAGCCCTGTTGAAGCCATACATAATCGAAATTAATATTAAGATAACGAACAGCCGGAATAATGAAATCATTTAACATGTTGAAATATTTATGTGTCGTTAAATTGCCAATCAATAAAAAAATGGTTCCATGATGCAGTCACCCAAAATACCAAAATATAAATTGAATGTGACATTCTGGATACACTATCCTTTTTTTTCTGCTCATGTTGTTCTGGATTACAATAAATCCTTTTGATTTGAGTTGTTCTATTTGATTTAACATAGATACTTGTACGTTACCTGAATTTATTCAATTGACTACGACAGAGTCTGTGTCTGTTGCGGCTAAAGGGATAACATGGTGGCGCCCTTTTATATATAAGATCCCCCGTCCACTCGCCTCTAAACTGAGCTGGTCTTTAGCCGCAAGATCTCCGGGGCAATCATGTATTGAGATAAATTGGGTAAGTTCATAAGTAAAGGTAGTACATTAGTAGGCGCAAGACTAGTGCTCGTGGGGGCACATAGCAACTGACAGCAAGTAACACAGGTGCGCAATAGTTTTTCTTCTTCAAAGTTTTGCATGTATTATCAACTATTCTGTACTAGCCTGTAAAAGATAGCATGTTTAACTAACATCACATGTAAAATAAAGTAATACAAATATATTAAAAAACATTTGTATATATGTACACATAGATATACACAAAGTAGTGGCTAGTATAGGTTCCTTATAGTAGCATAGCTACCCATGGAAACCGTTGCCGGCATGCCTCTCTTCGCCATGAGATGTCCTGAGATGCTTTCTCATGACATGCGATGTACAACACTGTGCTTGTATTAGCTGCATGTGTATACACATATAGATGTTTTTTAAGATTCATGTATTACTGTATTGTGCACTTGTTCGATAGTAAAATTATGTTTCTTATGTGGGCGGGTTGACATATTCACGCGATCGCCAGGAGTAGGTCGTGAAATAATAAAAAATACACATCACATTTTGACATCCGCTGTCTTGTCAATTTACTGTTAGTTTTAATAAATTTGTGTCATAGCGTTTTTCGTAGGCAATTTTTTAAATTTGCCTGCTGCTAATTAAGTGTAAATGGATAATTTTGAACATCATGCAGTTATTATTAAATATATTCTGAAAAAAGGCATATTCCTTACCGAAATCCATGATAATATGCATGGGAGAGGGTTCTCTGTATACAACCGTCAGAAAATGAATTTAAGCATGGCAGGAGCAGCTTAGAAGATGATCCCCACAGTGGACGGACGAAAACGGTTACGAGTCCTGAAATAGTGGATAAAGTCTATGATTTGTTGCTAAGTAACCGACGATTTAAATCATTAGAAATAGCAGAGGCAGTGCGAATTTCCAAGGAAGCGGTGGTTTATATTTTACGCGAAGAACTTCTTAGGAGAAAGTTTTCGGCAAGACAGATGCCGCGTATACTGATAACGGAACAAGGATGTGTATCGATGAATAATTTTGTAATTTTTAAACTCAGCACAACAGATTTTTGCAGCTATTTGTTACTTGTGATGAAGCATGGGTTCATTATTATACACCTGAATCTAAACAACAGTCGAAGATGTGGACCAAACGTGGAGAACCAACTCCAAAGTAGGCCACGACAGTTTTATCGGTAGGAAAGGTGATGGCATCGATATTTTCGGATGCAAAAGTAATATTGTTAATGGACTATTTTCAAAAGGACAAGACTGTAAACGCAACTCTTTAAGGTCGTTCGAAGATAGCTGCCCATGTTGATGTACCTGTGCATTCCTCTATGGTTGCTGCAAAAAGAATCAAGACGTAAGGTTCGAATTAGTACCCCCTCCCCCCCCCCCCCCATATTCGCTAGACCTAGCACCGTCCGATTTTCATCTATTCCCTAAATTAAAAGATTTTCTAGGAAGCAAAAAATTCTGCACATGAAGACCTAACTTCAACAGTGGACGATTATTTTGTAGGGTTAGAAGAAAATCACTTTCGAGGCGGAATAAAGAAGCTTGAACACTAATGGACCAAATGTATCGGATTAAGATTAGATTATGTAGAAAAATAAAGTTTGGTTATTTAAATTATTCCTTTGTTTTTGTACGACCGCGCAAATTAATAAACCCGCCCTCGTAATACCGAATTGCAGGTCGGTATTTCTCGTTAACTACGTTAGAGAACGTTTCTGCTATAATTTTTTCAATAATTTGCTACATTATGGATAGGAAACTGATATGTCGATATGAGGATGGTTCATTGTTTACTAGACTTCGGTAAAAATATTACGTACTTTTCACTGAACTATAAAATACTTCAATCAAAGCATTCAATGTTAAGTTAGCTTTTATATTAGAAAATTTAAAACATGCAGATGTCACTATCCTTTACGATATTCATAACGTAGTGCAAATAATACTCAAATTGGATCGTTGGAAACAAAATAATAAATCAAACATTTTCATTTTAATTAATACTCTTAATAGAACAAACATGATTACTATATTCATTCATTCTTGAAAAGTTAATGGAATTTATAATAGATAAAAACTGATATTTTATACTTCGTTTTTTCGAAAAACGTACGTTCGAATTTTGTTAGCTTGTTTTACTGCATGTAGAAAGAATTCAAAAAATAATAAAATAATTTCGTTTAAATTTCTATCGAACGGAAAGCTACGAGTACATGTCCCAAGGCGTGAATTTTTTATAAATCCCTTGCATAAACTCATACGCGCATATATTCTGATTTATTAAACAAAAATGTATTCACAGAGTTATTTGTTAATGGAATTGTGCATGTGTTATTTTATAATTTCCAATAATTCGCTTTAAAATAGAAAACATTGCAATTTGTAGCGATTTCAAATTTCGCTAATGGCTAAATTATTAGATTTAGCGAACCGAATTATCGAATGAAAAAAAAAGTGGCGTTAAAACAATCCATTTCGAAGCGCTGCAATAAATAACATGAACTAAATCGCAGATTACATAAGCCAAATAAATTTTAGAACAGTTTTTTTTTTCTTATACTGCACCTATATTCATGATTACCACAGTGCCTACATTTTTATTTTTTTCGGCGTTTGTAGTGTTACATGAGATTAGTAGAATCATCTCGTATGTCCGCACGCAGTTATCGTATATATAATAATGGTAAGCGTTATATGCAGTTAGTTAGTTGCGCCCCTTTTTACTGTTTATAACGGGTGTTCAGAAACATTCGAAGTCAAGTGGGCTCTGAACAAAAAATCGTACATCTTTACTTAAGTATTAATATACTAATTTGATAACCTATAAAATTGTATTAAGTAAATGTATCAATCTATCTCAGACATGACTTCATATTTTCAAATCCTACTTTGACTTCGAATATTTCTGAACACCCGTTACAAAGCTTTTAGACAAATTTTAGTTCTAGCTGCCTAACACTTGGCGCTAGCATCAAGGTAATACACCAATTAGAGACGAGCCACGTGCGAAGTCAGTGTCACTTCACGGCATTCTAAATAAAATCTCAAGAGAGTATAGTCTCTTCTTAATAAAATTTGGAAATCCTCTAACCTCTAAAGATAGGAAAGTGATATTTTCTGTACGTATATAATATATAGTGGATATTGTAAAATTATTTACGGATATACAGGACGTTACAAATTCTCACCCTCAACATTAGATTTTTCGGCTTTTGTTAAGTTCTTTCCAACCTCCGGTATCTGGAAAAAACTTTTGGAATCATTAAAGGACCCCAAAGCCAACTTATTTGTCCTATAAACCAATGGGGGGCAACGTACTTTTAGGCCCGCAAAAAATAAACAATTTAACTAACTTTATAGCACAAATACTTTAAAGTGATGTTTAAGTTAAACATTGGCACATATAAATAATATGATTATTCGATATTTAGCGTATTTTAGATATTTTGAATTGATAATATACCAAATTCAAGCTGACATTTTTTTTGCTAAGAGTACGGTTCCCCCATTAGATTATAAGGCAAATTACTTCCCTTTGGGGTAATGATTCCAAAAGTTTTCTTCGAGATACGGGAGGTTGGAAAGATCTTAACAATAGCTGATTTTTTAGAAATTACTTCGATAGCTTCCTAACTTATTTTTGCAGTAATATATATGCGCTTTCGACAACTAGTTTTGGTTATATTGGAATTTTTGTCAAAAATTTGTTGCTGCGCCTAACGTTTTGAGACATAAGCTGAAGATGGGTATCGTACATCGAATTATTTTTTGATGCGCCTAACGTTTTGAGACATAAGCTGAAGATGGGTATCGTACATCGAATTATTTTTTGGATATCAATTTAGAGCCTAACACGTTATATGTTTCAAGATGTTATAATGTATAAATTTATACAGGGTGTCAAATAGGTAGTGACACATTTACCGAAATTTAAACGCTACTCTCTTGATTTTTTTAAATGGAACCTATACTTTTCGATATTGTCAGTAATTTCCCCGTAAAATTACCTTCAAAATGGTATCAATAGTGTAATACTTATTTACAGTATTTTCAACTATATTCCACTTTTATGGGAAATATCTAACATACATAATACGTAATACACAATTAGTATTATGTACACTTTTTGATTTCTTAATAATAAATTAAACTTAATTCATAAGATGTTCGAATATGTTTCCATTCTGCTCTATGCACATTCTTCTCTGTATGGACTACCTTACATTTTCAGTCGTATTGTTTTCATGCAATTGGAGAAAAGCATTTCCTACAAGTTGCTTCATGTTTTTTTTGTGGTTGTGGGGGTCATGTAAACTATGTTTTTTATAGCATAGTAGGCCACACAAAAAAGTCACAAGGGGTGAAATCTAGTGATCGCGGTAGCCAACTTATTGGACCTTCTCTCCCAATCCACCTATTAATAAATACCCTATCTATACCACAATCTATCCATGAAGGTATCTGCTAGGCTTTCGAGTAGTAGTGGTAATTTATTTTGTAGGAAGTATTAACACTCCATTTGTGTTGACAGAAAATAGCTTGCACAAAATGAGGGTTACTTGTGTGATAGTAATATGAATTTCTTTCATTATTCCAGAATTGGCAAATGTTGCTTCATCTATGAAAAATACATAGTCTAGAAGGTTTTGATCTTGACGTGATTGTAAAAGCAGCCATTCACAATACACAAGTCTCTTTTCAAAATCTGTTTGTAATAAGCCTTGGTGAATATTAATTTTATAAGGGAGAACTTATGTTTTTCTTTAATTCTTCTTGTGTTAATAGTTGTAATTGCATGTTGTTTCGAAATTTCCCTTGTAGACATTCCGTTGCATACATTCTTGACGCTAATAGTTGATTTCTGTCACAATCTTCAAGAACAAATACCATATCTATGAGTTCCTCCTTCGAGAAATTCATTTTTAGTAAATGAAAGTAGCCAAAATGTAACGGGAACAAAATGATATAATTGATGACTAAATTAAAGTAGTACGTAATAAGTAATTATCAACAACTAAATAATTTAAATTGCAATAAGCAAGAAGTGATAAAATTGTACCAAATAGATATTAAAACGCGATTATAACAAAGGGAAACTAGAAGAAACGACTTGATGTGAAAATTTTCTGCAGAGATTTGACGTTTCGTTAGATTATTAGTTGTTGTTTGAAAATTATGGCCATCTGGATGTCCCACATATTGAATAGTATTAAAAATATTTCCCATAAGAGTGAAGTATCGTTGAAAATACTGTAAATAAGTATTAGGTTGTTACTACCATTTTGAAGGTAATTTTACAGGGGAATTGACATTGACAAATATAGGTTTCGTTTAAGAAAATCGAGAGAGAAACTTTTGAATTTCGATAAATGTGAGACGACTTATTTAACACCATATATATATTTTTACATTATACCATTTTGAAACATATTAGACACCAAATTGATATCCAAAGAATAATTCGATGTACGATACCTATCTTCAGCCTACATCTTACGAGTATAACGTCAGACGCTGGAAACGCAAAATTTTTGACAAAAATTCCAATATAACCAAAACTAGTTGTCGAAAGTGCACATAACCATATATCACTGCAAAGGTATATTAGGTGGCTATTGAAATAATTTCTAAAAAATATAGTAATCCATTTAAACTGAAAAATCTGAAGGTGGTTGCGGGAATTTATGACACCCTGTATATTCATAAATAATATTACAATATATTAAGTGATATACTATATACGTACAGAAAGTTTCACTTTTCTATCTTAGTTTTCACGCCAAACTCCGTCGACACACTAATGGTGCACCCAGTTTACCGGGATGCAATACCATCGAAAGTGTGAAGAAATAAGAATATTTTTTTCTAGTATTATCTAGCACAAAAAATTTAAGATATACTACAAGGGAAGATATTTATAATACCAAAGTATTTTAATAATATAAAAATATTATTAAAAATGGGGTGTGAAGAACACAATACAAGTTCATTTATGTATTTTTGAATGTATCTTCTCCAAAGACGTAGATACGTATTTCACATTTCTACATGATTCTCAATACGCCCCTGTTGGAGAAGACACATTCAAACAAACATAACTACGTTACTATCTAGCCGAAATTATTCAGACAGCGCGTGAAGGAATATTCAACGCCGTCTACATAATAACAGCCGAAGCAGACGTGTTTTCTATAGTCGGTAACCACCGTATCTATACAAAACTGTATTCTCGTGTCTTCACTATTTATCGGCGTGAGCCGAATATGTATATGACAACATAATTTGAAACATACTTGAGTGGGTAAAACCTCACTACATTTGTATAATACCAAAGTATTTTTAATAATATAAAAATATTATTAAAAATGGGGTGTGAAGAACACAATACAAGTTCATTTATGTATTTTTGAATGTATCTTCTCCAAAGACGTAGATACGTATTTCACATTTCTACATGATTCTCAATACGCCCCTGTTGGAGAAAACACATTCAAACAAACATAACTACGTTACTATCTAGACGAAATTATTCAGACAGCGCGTGAAGGAATATTCAACGCCGTCTACATAATAACAGCCGAAGCAGACGTGTTTTCTATAGTCGGTAACCACCGTATCTATACAAAACTGTATTCTCGTGTCTTCACTATTTATCGGCGTGAGCCGAATATGTATATGACAACATAATTTGAAACATACTTGAGTGGGTAAAACCTCACTACATTTGTATAATACCAAAGTATTTTTAATAATATAAAAATATTATTAAAAATGGGGTGTGAAGAACACAATACAAGTTCATTTATGTACTTTTGAATGTATCTTCTCCAAAGACGTAGATACGTATTTCATATTTCTACATGATTCTCAATACGCCCCTGTTGGAGAAGACACATTCAAACAAACATAACTACGTTACTATCTAGCCGAAATTATTCAGACAGCGCGTGAAGGAATATTCAACGCCGTCTACATAATAACAGCCGAAGCAGACGTGTTTTCTATAGTCGGTAACCACCGTATCTATACAAAACTGTATTCTCGTGTCTTCACTATTTATCGGCGTGAGCCGAATATGTATATGACAACATAATTTGAAACATACTTGAGTGGGTAAAACCTCACTACATTTGTATAATACCAAAGTATTTTTAATAATATAAAAATATTATTAAAAATGGGGTGTGAAGAACACAATACAAGTTCATTTATGTATTTTTGAATGTATCTTCTCCAAAGACGTAGATACGTATTTCACAATTCTACATGATTCTCAATACGCCCCTATTAGAAGATACATTCAAAAATACATAAATGAACTTGTATTGTGTTCTTCACACTTAATACTTTGGTATTATACAAATGTAGTGAGGTTTTACCCACTCAAGTACGTTTCAAATTATGTTGAAGATATTTATATTATCTGCATAGCCATGAAAAAATTAAGTGACAATAGCAATCTGTTGCTGTCAACCAGCTGTCACATTTGAATTTATACTGACCAAGTTTAGTTCAAATCCAGAGTTTTACTGTTTTTATGGAGGTTTATTTAATCAGAAATGAGCGAAATTCAGGTAGAAGCGTGATAAAATTCTTGACAAAAGAAGGACATTGATCCAAAAATATTCATCAGAGAATGACTAACATGTATAAGGAAGATGCGCCGTCAAATTTTATAGTAAAATTTTGGTCTAAGAATTTTCGATGGGGTAGTGAGTCAAGAGTCGAAGTTGTGGAAGACCTATCGAAGCAAGAACTAAAGTAAATATCAAATTGCTGTTGAAGGAGAGATATTAGAAGTCACAGTATTAAAAAATTTACATGATGATTTAGGAATTAACATAGTGCCTAGCAACGTTGAATTCCTAGAATGCTTACTCTTGAACAAAAATTGTATCGGCAGAACGAGTTTATGTGGAAAACTTGAGCGACAAGCCCAGAATTGTTCGCGCAACATCGACTTACTCGCTCACAGTTCGCAAGGCGACACTTAATTTGAATGGAGCAGCAATGGAGCAATATTTTATTCTCGGATGATTACAGAATTGCCTTGCAGTCTTCTGATCGCCGAGGAAAAGTATAGAGAAGACCAGGAGAACGTTATTTTGAATGTACATTTTCTCCAAGAACACCATTTCACAAGGATTCTGTAATGATATGGCCTGAAATTTCGTACCAAGCCCATACGGAGATCGTTTTAACCAAAAATGGTTCTTTGACTTCTTATAGGTACATATAAGAGATCCTTTCAAACATGTTGTGCCGTACGCTCTGTTTGTTGGCGATGAATTTGTGATAATGGAAGATCATGCATGATTGCACACAACCGCATATCGTTTCAGAATATTTGCAACAATTTCAAGTTAATTGAAAGATTTGGCCACCACGTAGCCCAGACATAAATCCAATATAACATGTTTCAAACATGCTTAAGAAACGTGTAAGAGGTCGTGAGCCGTATCGAAGAATGTATATAAACTTCGTATTTCTCTTCAGAAAGAATGAAGAAATATTCCTCAAACAGGCATTCAGGCCATTATTCAAAGTTTGCATAGAAGAATGGAACATGTAATAAGGGCAAGAGGAAGAAATTCACGTTATTAATAACATAATAAATTGCATTATATGGAATTTCTTCTTCTTGTAAATTTATAATGTTTACAATTTTATTTTAAGATATTGTAACTAAATGCTGTTTAAAAGAAAATAAACTGCTTAAATTGCTGACACATACTGCCAGTTACCCATTTTGGGAGTATATCGATGTAATACCATGATATACGTAAATAAATTAAATCCTTAAGTTATAGTTATTGTTTTTTTTTGCGGGTGTGTGTATATGAAAGTTTGATCACAATCACGTTTAATTTTAACTAATTCTTTAAAGTCGCTAATATCGTAATAAAAGTAACTGAAGAATCATTGTTAAAATCATCTCCTGTATTAATATATGAAGTCGTGAAATGTATAGAAAATAAATATAACAACAATTGTCTCAGATACATGCAAAACAGATACACAACATATACCGACATTGCACTGAGGAACGATTAACGTACGGATACATGTTTAGCCAGCCTCATTAGTGTACGACCTGAAAGTTCAATAATACTGTGCGCTGGTTCGTCGTATATGCCAAACTTGGATGACAAATGCTATGAGATAGAAATCTCGCAAAACTTTTTTCCACTCTGCGTACTTCCTGACATTGTTCCTTCCGACTATCACTTGTTTCGTTCCTTACAGTACCATTTTGTTAAAAAAAAATGGAAATGAAGAATGCACGAGAAATGCCTACGCCAACTTTTACAATTAAAACCTAAAATTTTAAAATATCGGAACTAAACACTACCAAAACGTTGGACTCATGCTATCCATTATAAGATCAGATGAATTTGAAGTGAAGACGCCGTCAAACAAATTTTGAAGGGCAGCATCGTTATTAAAGGAGATTCTTTGTTTGTGTAATAGAGAGCCATAAATATGTAAATATGACGGAGAATACGGCGAATGTAAAATTACGTCCTAACAGAGTTCTTGAATTTACAATGGTAGCAGTATGAGAGCAAGCGTTATTATGCTGACAAATGACTTGATGATGCCTTCTCGGTTATTTTTCTTGAATTGCAGTCTCAAGCTGACAGAATTTTTCACAGTAAATCTTAGCAGTGTTAGTTACATTTCTCAGAAACAGTTACATTTCTCCAGAAACAATTGTTTTATTCTTGGTTCCACCGGATGCACGGATAGATAGGCTTTTTCATTAGAGTTTTTTGTCCCCAGTAACAGTGTGGGACAAAAACGGCCGATTTTGTTTACGAGCTAAACGAGGACGAGCTAGCAAAGATGCACAAAGTTAACTTCCAGATTCTTAACATTTGGAACTTACTGCAAGTGAGAATTAATGAATATTAAATCACATTCTTACATGTAAATGTCGACTTATGTGATGCGTTCATAACTACAATCCTACAAACTAAGTTTGTACCTGTATGCAGAACACACCCTTTCGCGACAACGAACTTCCTGGTAATTAGGTTAATTAAGAATTAAGAAATACTGAAAAAAACAAGTCAATCAACCGGAGGAAACGTACAGACGGCGTTTCGTTCTGGTTGGAACTTTTCAATGCACGGCATTCCTCGAAGACGGACATTGCTTTTTCATTTCTATACTTTCTGTATATATAGTTAACATTTGGAACTTATTGCAAGTGAGAATTAATGAATATTAAATCACATTCTTACATGTAAATGTCGACTTATGTGATGCGTTCATAACTACAATCCGACAAACTAAGTTTGTACCAGTATGCAGAACACACCCTTTCGCGACAACGAACTTCCTGGTAATTAGGTTAATTAAGAATTAAGAAATACTGAAAAAAACAAGTCAATCAACGGGAGGAAACGTACAGACGGCGTTTCGTTCTGGTTGGAACTTTTCAATGCACGGCATTCCTCGAATGCATCACATAAGTCGACATTTACATGTAAGAATGTGATTTAATATTCATTAATTCTCACTTGCAGTAAGTTCCAAATGTTAACTATATATACAAAAAGTATAGAAATGAAAAAGCAATGTCCGTCTTCGAGGAATGCCGTGCATTGAAAAGTTCCAACCAGAACGAAACGCCGTCTGTACGTTTCCTCCCGTTGATTGACTTGTTTTTTTCAGTATTTCTTAATTCCAGATTCTTGTTGTTTTATTGCTCAAAACATGCAACAACTAAACATCCAGTTTTTTAAGTTTATGTCGTATAATGGTCGATTGATTACAATTAAAAATAATGGCCAATTCTCGAGTTAATTAGTTGATCATCGTGAATTAAAGTGCTAGGACGATCTTCATCAAAGTCTGATAGTTTTGATGAACGTTGAGAAACGTTTATGTCAAAATTACCCTATTTAAATGGAGGAAACCATTTCGACACTGAACTCTCACTAATTACACAGGCCTGCATAAAATTTGTGATGACGTGATTTTTGTTTGTTAAGCTCCGTTTTTATATAGCAATAACTAATTAAAATACAGTTGGTCTCTACCACCCACAGATTTTTTTTTGCACAAAAGAAAAGAAAAAAATATAAAAAAAATCTTATAATAGGCGTTTTAATACATTTTAAAATGAATGTACTACTTCAAATTCTAGGTATTAACCCAAAAATGATTTTCTGTTGTGGTTTTCAAGAAATTTGTTAAATAGGCTCTTATTACCTGATGTAAATCTTTTATAACATGTATTAATTTTGGACAAGATTTCCGGGAATTTTTACCTGCTAAATCCTATTTATTATGCTTTCACTTTATTAGTACTGCGAAGAAGGATTTCAAGTTTATCACTCCAAACAAAATGTATATTTTAATGTCATTTACTTCATTATAGCTCTGAGTGTCGATCAGTAAACAAGTAAAATTAATTTGTCTTTAGTGTTGTGCGTGCTATTTGATAAATAAACATTGCTTAAAAATATGTCTAGCCGGTGCCGCAAAAACAAACCAGATGATTTCTGTTATATTTGTGGATATTTCGTCTTGAAAAAGTTTAAGAGACCAATTGGTGAATTTGTGAAAAATGCATATTATGCTTATTTCAAAATCAAATTAGGAGATCAAGATAAAGATTGGGCACCGCACGTTGTTTGTAAGGTATGTGAAGAAGGTTTAAGACATTGGACCAAAGGGAATAGAAAAAGCCTTCCTTTTGGAATACCGATGGTTTGGAGAGAACCGCAAAATCATCATGAAGATTGCTACTTTTGTCTTTGTGATATTAAGGGGCATAATAGAAAAACTTTGAAACATATTTTGTACCCAAACAATATTAAATCAGCTATCAGACCAGTTCCTCACAGTGATCATGTACATATACCTATACTCCCCAAAGTACTACAAGAAGATATTGAAACCTCTTCAACTTCCGGCTCCGTACAGATGGATAGTGATTTTGAACCATCAACCTCAGGTCAAAACCAACCTCAGCTATTTTCACAAGCCGAACTGAATGATTTAGTAAGAGATTTGGGACTTTCAAAAGATCTTTCTGAAGTACTGGGGTCTAGGTTGAAACAAAAAAATTTGCTTGCCCCAGAAACTACCTTCAGATCTTCCTTTAGCTGAATATGACAGAAAAACAACCAAACGAAGCTTTTCTGAAAAACGAAAACGTTTTTTTAAGAAGCATAAAGAATAAATAACTATTTCTAATAGTTTCTATGTGTATATTTTACTATTTTTTTTAATATAATATAAAACTAGCTTATAAATGAAATAAATCGTGTTTTTTCTATATTTTTTGATTTTACTGGTTTGAAAAATAACCTTACGTGATACAAAAAAAAAAAAGCAGATTTGAAATCAGCGCTACCCAATTACTAGAAAACAGTTAAAATTTTTAAATCAACATTCAAAGAGTTGAATAATGCAGGCCTGTGTTATGTTTTCTTTGTAAACGACACAAATGGTTTTAGAGGCTTCCGAAGCATTAACTCCTTTACTGAACGCTAACAAGAGGATATGTCGAAAACGCCATTTTTTTTTCTTTTTGGAGTTCCATCTGCTATTGTCAATAATTAATACTGTTACGTATTTCGATCTAGTACTATCTTAGCCTTGATTCAAAAACTATTCAATTAAACAATAATATAATATTAACATAACTTTGACATGCGTAACAATAATTTTTTTTCAACGCGCTTTCATCCTAGAAACAAAAAGAACACTACAAATTTACGAGGATGCCTCAATATGAAAATTTACCACAAAAACACCATTAATTATTATTACTAGATCGGATTAAATTAATTTTGCAATGCGATAAAATTTTTTTTTTTTTGTTTTAAAAAAAATAATTCTAATTATTGATCACGAATTTTACGTTGAAGAACCTAGTCAAGCCTAGTCAACACTGCACTGCATTACGGATTGCATGATAGAGTAAATTGTATGCGCAATCTACTTGACCGATTAGCACAGGTTAATAAACTGCATAAGATGTAGAATTTTTATAACTAAGCAGGCTATCCAGACGAATTATAGTCTGTAATTCCAAGAAATAATTTGTCAGATTTGTAAAACCAGCAATGAATATTACTTTATAAAAAATGGTTCTAACTACCGCTTTTCTTTCTCTAATCTTTTAGGATTAATTACTTAACCTACTGATATTTTCGTGTTTCTTTTTAAAAACAATTTAGAAGATGTTCTTCATGTACATTATCTGCAAAAGCATTTAATAATTAGTACCCACTCAAGTAAATACATATCCTCTCAAGATCGAATCGGGATTTCGAATCTATTGGAAACTCTTACGGACAAAATTGCCCTTATTATATCCTCAATATCGATGTTTGTTTATTAAAGTTTTACTGTTCTAGTTTTGAAACCCTCTCAGTAAATTACAAGCATTCAAGAAGCGGAAGCGGGTGAAAAGAGTTGCTCCCGCGGATCTATGTTAAGAGGCGAAAGTTCAAGTGACTTTCAGGGATGATTTAGGCTAAGTGCGTCGACGGTAAAATTGGGGATGTATAATGCGGGAGCTACAGGAAAAGGAACAAGTTCATAAAGGTGAAATGGGGCACAATTCCGTTTTGAAACTGTTCAGCATTTGGGTTATTTTATTATACGAAGGCGGTAATTTATTTGTATAGGATATTTCGTTTTTAATAAAAAAGAAGAAATTTACTTTACGATGCTTTGGACCGATATATAAATAAGTTTCGTTCCACTTAACATCTCAAAATTTCTTGTTAAACAAGTAATGCAATTTTACGTTAATACTAGCTGACAAACAATAACACAATTCTTCGGATATTGAAAAGGCTTTTATTTGAAACTGAAGTTAGTTGTAGAATTACTATATAGGATACAAATATTAGTGTAGCAAGAGATTTTATACTTTTTTTAAATTTAAGGTATTGATTAAAATTTATCTCCAGCATATATTTTACAACTTCTTCAGTGAAACTTTTGCTTACATTGAAAATTGGTTTTTATACTCTAGTCGTCACTGATTTTGAATTTTCAATTAAGATTAGAAAAGATTTTTCTTCTATAGAAGAAAAATCTTTATCATGTCCTGTACTCGCCTATGCGGAATGACCTGAAAATCTATATCTCCATCAAGACATACGATGATGTACGTCACTTACAATTTAATATTGATCTCATTACTCAATGGTGTTCTAAATACAAGTTAGGGTTAAACAATATGCAGTGCTATTATATTAATAAAAAGCGCGACCTGAAGAGGTGTTCTATGGCATAAATATTATTGAATTATCCCTTGCGAAACAAGCTTTCAAATGATATGAGACACAACATATAAAAAAAGATGTACATAATTAAATTAATAACGACTTAAGTTAACATCGAAATGTATATAGAAATTCCATAGTGAACTTTATGGTTGTAAGCAGGTATATTTCGAGGGTCTCCCGGTTAGGGGTATTTCAAAAGAAATGCTTTCTCTTTGTAAACGAATATACAGAAAAATGTCTAAGTTAAGTTTAATATTATAATATTTTAAAATGTGAGGTATTTTCAGAAGAAATATGATTTAAAAATAAATTAAAATATTCTTATATATGCGAAGCGTAACAATTCGCCCATCCTTTGAAAGGCATTTTTATGTTTATGAGTGTTTTGCAAAATAAATTGTTAATTAATTGCAAAGTTTTATTTTAAGGACAAAATATAAAAAAAAGCGCCCCAGGAGCGGCTTGTGCATACTGTGCCTATACCATGTTGCGAATGGATACGGGAAAACCTGGAAAACCGTAGTAAACAAGTTTGCGTTTCTTAATTGATTGAATTAATTGGTAATTAATCAGAGTTCGATTAATGAAATGCAAAAATAAAAACTCATCTTATTAGTAAGTCGCTTAGATGTTAGTCGCGATACAATGCCGTATAAATATGTAATATCGAATCGAAAAAAAAGGTGAATGGGCGCTAATCCATCATTACATATCTAGCTAACTTGATTAAATTATTATTTGTAATATTTATTTGAAATACCCATTCGCGCACTGTTCACACTGTAGCGGCGATCTTGCTGTTGATATTGAGCGTCGGTTTTTGGGTTTTCGATGGCGGCTTCTGTCCTTTGTCGGCCGGTTGCTGTTGACTGTCTCCGGTCTCGGAGATCGACAGCGGTCAAGAGAGGTATGTAGCGGCGGCGTCGCTCGAAGCTGACCGTTTCTACCTGCTCTGCGTCCCTTCGTTGATGCGATGGACTTGGATGTCGATTCTGAGAATCCTTTTGCTGTAGCTGCGTTGATCTAATTAACTTAGGCGATTTGACCTTCTGAAAAAAGCAAACAGATTCGTTTGCGCGTGGTGGTGGGATAGGGTTAATTGTAGGATTACATTTGGTTTCATGATAAGATTCGGAAGCTGGAAAGAATTTAATTGTATTACGATTTTTCTTACCAAAATGTAAACAACGTCGTCCTATATTTAATACCGCTTCTTGCGTTTCGAAGATTGGCATTCCCAATATTAGATTTTCACGCAAATCCAGTGCAATTAGAACAAGGACTTCTATTATCTGTTTGAGAACTTGTGTCCTAATGATGCTGTACTGACCTTGTTTGAAGTTATGTGTCTAACAATTGCAGGAGCGGAAAAGTTATGCGTCGCTGAGGTGTCCAGGATGGCGTCGACAGAGCGTCCTGTGACTTTCACACATATACGAGGCGTTTTCGGTGGTGAATGATGCTGTATATAATTCAACGATGGTTCTTGTTTCATTCGCAGAACTGGGCAGTTGCGATGCCAGTGATTATCAGAACAGTAATCACATGGCGGTAATCCTTTCGTTGTTAACTGTTTCACTTTGTTGCCTGAAATTGATTTAGGTGATAAAGACGATATCTTACTTGCGTGAATTTCTGCTGGATCGCCATGGATGTGGTTTTCTATTTCCATGTATGCCTCTCTTAGTGCTTTAGATGTTTCTAGAGGTTTCGGTCCCAACATCATTTTGTATTCGAATCGTAATTGCCTCTTGATTAACACTGCGATTTTTGATTCGTCCCAATTTGGATATAAACGATTGCACAATCGTTTTTTCTTCAAAAGAAAAGGAACTGCGTGTTCATCCTTTTGCTGAAAATGTCCGTATAAAATTTCATGAAATTTGTCCCTAAGTTCGTTAGACTTGTAACGTTCAAGAAATAGTTCGCTAAAACATTCAAAAGAATAAATTTGATTATCGAATTGCTCAAACCATAATGCTGCTTCTCCGTGAAGATATGTTGCGATTTCGTTCATCGTTCGTACAGAGCTTAGCGTTTCTGCTTTCAAATGAGTTTCTAGTTGCTGGAGGAATATTTTGGGGTCCTGGAAAATATCTCAATTAAAAACATCCGGCTTCGGAAGTGATACACGTGGTGTGGCAACTGATCTACAAAATTCCTGTAAAACATTGATTAAAGATTGTATCTCTGTAAAGATTGTATATTCGTAAGGTGCCACGAAATCATTCGATGTGGAATTAGAAGACTTATCCTATTGTTCCTTCGACTTCACCATCTTGCTGTGGATTCGTTGATTACACTTAATCAAATTTTTCCTCTTGTTATGGGGGTCACTTATTACAAACACGGGTTTTTACGTCTTGGATATGGGTTGTGCTTATTACTAACTAGCTGTACGTCTGGGCGACATTTATTACTAACAAGAGTTCTGGTTGGGCGGCTGTTGTGTGTTTGCTAATAATAATGAAATTATTCTATAATAAAATAATTGTGGTGCTGGTGAAGTATCATCAAAGGTCCAGGACGTGTATGATAATGGTTAAATTAAATAAATATACTACAACTTACTAACTAAATAAAACACAGGAGCGTTGTCTTTACAATTTGTATTTATTATTTACATAAAAGAAATCGAACTTGGTATATTTAAAAGTGATTCAATAAAAGTAATATATACACGAGGAGCGGTAAATAAATAATTAAAACGTTAACACAAAAATATAAATTGGGCAGTAAATTAAATGTGAATTAATATAAAATAACCTCTGTATAGAACAATACAGAGTTACTTTGAGTTGCGAAGATGGTCGGCCGTGGTGCGTCATATACTTGTACAAGTATGGAAAGCGATGCTTGGCAGACGAACGAAGAAATCAATTAGTTAAATCAATGTGAATTAGCTTAAAAGAATAATATATATTGAACAATACAGATTACCTTCTAGTTGTGGAGATGCAAGACACGTGCATCATGGCCGGTACTTGACCAGTACTGCGGATAATATGCCTAACTTAGGATGGTTCTAAAGAGAAGACTGAGAATTTGTGAAGAAGTAACACTGGTCTGTCGAAAAAGGTTTCTTTATGACCTAAGTTGCGAGGGGATCGATATTGTGGATATCTTAACTAATAATTAATAAAAAGCGCGACCTGAAGAGGTGTTCTATCCATGGCATAAATATTATTGATATATCCCTTGTGAAACAAGCTTTCAAATGATATGAAACACAACATATAAAAGAAGATGTACATAATGAAATTAATAACACTTAAGTTAACATCGAAGTGTATGTAGAAATTCCATAGTGAACGTTAAGGTTGTAAACAGGTATATTTCGAAGGTCTCTTGGTTAGGGATATAACAAAATAAATGCTTTCTCTTTACAAACGAATATACAGTTAACTGTAATATTATAATATTTTAAAATGTGAGATATTTTAAAATATCCTTATATATGCGAAGCGTAACATTAAATTTTTGGCTTTCATTATAAGATCGTAATCCGTTAACATTAAAATCACAGTATTATTCTGATGTAAGAAATAGATTAGATCGGAATACACCCCCCTTATATGGTATCCTCATTGCCTTAATTTGCGACTGGCTGTGGAAAATGTTGATGATTTTTTAAGTATCTGTCATTTAAGTGTGATGGATCATATCCGGCAAGTGGCATTGAATATATATCTCTTTTGGAATACCATTCTTCAAATTCTCTTAGTTATAGAATTAATGGATAGAATTTTTTTTTCAACAGCTAAGAAAAACGAACTTATATATATATATATATATATATATATATATATATATATATATATATGTATGGTGGAATTCAACGTGTATGTTGATGGTGAATAGCACTATGTATCAATAACTTACTACACTTGTGTAGAATTAGGGTGTCGTTTTGAAGAAAAACACTGTTTTGGTTGTGTGACGTTTCGGTCTTGGATTTAGACCTTCCTCAGACCTGTTTTTTTATTAAGAAGCAAACAAAAAATGAATGTAAACAAATTTGTCAATATGTTGTCATTTTACAAAATAAAATGTATTACAAATACTTACATAACCTAAAATATATGGGCATTTCTCTTTATATTGCACAATATAAAGAGATTTCAAGCCTGTCTGACTGATTTTAGTTTGCAGTATATGTACTAGTGTATTAAAAGTTTAGTGTTTTGTTAGTTTTATCATCATTGACATAGAGATGATAGTAACATGTAGAGGCCCCGATAACAGGCTCGTGTGTGTAGTATTACAAACAAATGCCCATATATTTTAGGTTATGTAAGTATTTGTAATACATTTTATTTTGTAAAATGACAACATATTGACAAATTTGTTTACATTCCTTTTTTGTTTGCTTCTTAATAAAAAAACAGGTATGAGGAAGGTCTAAATCCAAGACCGAAACGTCACACAACCAAAACAGTGTTTTTCTTCAAAACGACACCCTAATTCTACACAAGTGTAGTAAGTTATTGATACATATATATATATATATATATATACATATATATAATTTTTTCGTGACCTTGGTATGATATAGTAAACTTAATAAGTCGGCGATTAAAGGTCTGGTTTATTACTTCAAAGTATATATATTTAAAACAACCCTACATGTTTCGGCAATGATGCCTTTGTCAAGGATATAAAAAATATATATTTTTTATATCCTTGACAAAGGCATCATTGCCGAAACATGTAGGGTTGTTTTAAATATATATACTTTGAAGTAATAAACCAGACCTTTAATCGCCGACTTATTAAGTTTACTATAAGTAAATTCAGTAAATTAAGTAAATTCAATTTGTTGGCGATTTAAGGTCTGGTTTTACTTCAAAATATATATATTTAAAACAGTCCAACAATCTTACATGTTTCGGCAAATGATGCCTTTTTCAAGGAATATAAAATATAAATGACAGTATATTAATGTCATACATTTGTAGTTGCTATTGATAAAATTATTCAAAGATACATTCTAATTGAATAATAATAAATCATGCCTTAGTATTCTAAAATAGATAGACAACAAAAACAGGGAAACACAAGACATGAGTTATTATTATGTGTGCGCCCGTGGAGCGTCTTAAGATGTAATGCTGTCGGCGTTCGCCTTAAACGAGAAGGAAAACCACGAAAACCTACTCGGACAACCAGACAGGAATCAAAACACGGAACTGTCAGCATGATAAGCAAATGTATAGATATTGAAATAATTTAAGATATATAATTATATAACAGCAACATATATTATGATGGTAAACTGCAGATCGTTACATAATTAAGTTATAGTATATACTGCTTAAATTTTTTATATCACTTCTGTTGTTAATTGATTTTTTTTTTCCTGTTTAATACTAATCATTTCTTTAATTTACCTTTTCATTGTGTGTTGTTCTTTATCAATTATCTGTGTGTTTTCAAAATCGAAATGGTGATCGCGTTGTAGTTTGTGTGTAGATAAAGCAGTTTTGTCTGTTTTAGAGTATTTGTGAGCTTGTATTCTTTTGTACAAATATTGTTTAGTTTGGTCTATATCGCAATCGCGACATGGTATTTTATAGATGACATGTATTTCTCGATTTTTTCTATTTTAGGTTTAAGTTTTGAAAATAAATGTTTACTAGTATTACTAAGTTTATATGTTGTAGCTATATCATATTTTTTTAAAGTGTATTTTTTTTTCTGATACTTGTGGAACATATGGAATCGTGATATATGCTGTGTCATTGTTTAAATTGTTATTGGTGTCTGCAGTGTTGTATATTTGGTATATTCTTTTTTTAATTGTTTGGTCTATAAGTTGTGGTGGGTAATTATTATCTGTTAAGATTGTTTTAATTTTCTTGATGTTATCTTTTCTGTATTGAGTATGTGATAGTTTTACTGCTCTATCAATCAGATTGTTTATAATCATGTGATAGAGCAGTAAAACTTATGCATTATATACTGTATAAAAGAGATTATATTTATGTAATAAATACGGGAATGAAAGCATATTTAAAAAAGTTCCGTAGACCAAGTTATATGCACATTCACGTAGCGGTGGGCGCGTTTGACTCTGTTGTACGCACAAGATTCGCAACTCCAATTATAACCATTGTAATAATTCGATGAACCAATAAATAAAAAGTTATACTGTTTTTTTTTAATAGTAAACAACCTGATAATGAAACAGCGGGTAAACTAGCTTCCTCCTGTAGTATAACAAATACACGAATGGGAAATAAGCCAAGAATGTCCAGAGCAATGACAGTGAAAGCAGTATCTTAAAGAACAATCGCCAACATTTACAGCTATTTTAATTGCAAATTGATGTTTTCATATTTTTCGTTCTCGCATTTTAGTTGAGATTGATTAGAAGTGATGATTGAAATTGACAATTTGGGTAGGGTTTTTGTCTATCTCAACACAACCAACCAATTCATGTATTATCATGTTCCCGTATATCTTTTTCCTCATTTCTATCTGAACAATATTATATTTTCTACTTTTATAGTTTTCATTAAATCAATTATTCTTAAATACGGTTTCTATACCTAACATTTTCATCTTTATTGAAATGGCATATTATAACAGTTTTATCTGTTAGATCTATAATAGTTTGTGGAGTGTAGCTACTATCCTCTTAACGAACTTATGGTTTAGAACCTGTCGTCAAAATATTGTTAAATTTCTCACTCCAATAAGTTTTTTATTTTAATTAATTTAATTCACAATAATTCAGTGAATTATGTGCATGTTTTTTAAGATTTATTTTTAGATAAGACGTAAGTGCAATGAATAAATCATTAAATCCGAAATATTTGTGTAAAACACGATTGAGTGACTTCTTGTTACAGAGATAAAAGAAAAAAGAAACAAAAGCGATTCCCTCAAAGCATGTAGGGGTTTAGGATGTGTAAGGGCGCCGCGTGTACTTTTTAATGTCTTTCTTTTTCCTCCAACTAGGCCAACAGTGTGGGAAGAATTTCCATTTTAAATTCGCTTCGGTAAAATTTCCATAAACTCACCATTCTCAAAAACTAAGAAACGAAATTCATAATTCCTCTCCTTTTTGATTTTGTGCACATCAAAAAACTTATGCAAAAATATGACTTTTTCATATATACATATGACGTTCTTTGGTGGAAGTAAATATGCTACTGAAAACAATTTGCCTGCACCTCATAAATTATGTATTATGTTTTAGGATAAAACGTTACAGATTACGATATTCGATTTGTTTTTTAAAACCTTTACGAAAATTAGTAAAATGAACATCTAATAAATTTTACCAGATAACTTTATTGGGTTCTAATACTTTATTAGATAGTAAGTGAATAGAAAAAAAAAAGAATTGAAACTAAACATTCTATTCAAACTGTCAGCTTCTTTTACTCCTTCACCAATATTTCAAATCAAGCCTGGAACCGCATTCTTCTACCGTCAACTCACTAAAACTGAGTTTCAGAACAGAAATGAATCCCAGACGCGCATAAACCGACCGCGCAAGCCTACAAGCCTGCTATATCAAAGAGAATTTCTATAAACTTATAACGAGATATATCTTTACTCAATATTAAATTGACAAATATGCACCACTACGTCTTGTCACCAGATTATTTTTTAAAAGCCTCCGTCTCTTTGAGTTCCTATAATGTCTTCGTAATGCCCAATTAGGTATTTTAGTTCATCCAACAGTCGATATAGAACAAATTTCAAATTTAGCTTCAAAAGACCTAACTTCATGAGCTAAAATGTAATGAATTATGGTCTTGAATATTCCAGTTCCATTTCCATGAATCCCAATAAATATTTTTTCGAAATGTTAATGAAATCATGCATTTTTTCGATATTTTCTTCAATCATCGCTTTTGTTCCAGATTGTGTTAATCGTTTTATAAAAATCTTTCAAATTTTTGATCACACTGAAATTAATAAAATTTCTGACGCATAAAGGACTCAATAACATAGCAAAACCTGAATTGTTTCTTAGAAAAAGCCAACCCTCTGTATGAAAGGCAGTTATCCCACTTTTTTATATACTTTTCAAATAATTTAATTATGGACAATGCTTAAATTGGACAGTAATTGTTTAGTTTGTTAACTACTCTCTTTATAAGCCTGCATTATAATTGTCAACAATATTACTTCACGAAAGGAACGATGTTAAGAAACCAACCTCCCGATTAATTTTAATATAATTTTATTGCCCAGAATATCTAGGTTATTAGAAGGAGTTGTAAAAAGTAAAATAACTACGTTTTGCAAAGAACATTTACGACATGTAAAAGTAGTCAATCGTTCAAAATCTATGTAATATGCTAAAACATCCGTGAAAATAAATATTTTTATATAACTATACTATTTTTATTTGTAAATACGTCTATATTATTTATTGTTTTCCATCATTTTCGAGAGCGAAAAGGATTAAAAACAAACTCCAAAGAAATCCATAAATATATTTTTGAAATGCTACTAATGCTACTGTTACCTGTTTAAATAACAAAACACTTATTGTTAGTTGTTTCTCTCATTAACGTGACCGGGTTAAATTTCATCGAATTTATACCCATCTGCATTGCAGTTATTTGTCATGTGGACTAAATACTAAGTAAACTAGTACATATTGGCTGAATGGAAGATTAAGAGTTTCGGACATTTATTCTATTGATGTTGTCGCTATTATCAATAGCTAAAACATAAAATTTATTGCCAATACGTTGGGGCGATTTTCTATATATTCCTCAATAATCTATTAATTGCTTTAGAGTAGGCACTTTTAGGTCACGATATAAGTTACTGGTAGGTACGAACCTAGGATTATCTGTTAGTCCTCTCCAAGTATCATTCTTGATTCTTTCTATGATGCCACATAACTTAATACCGCCTGTCCAGATTAGACATATAATAGTGTTGTAGGCGGACAGTTTGTTCCTTAGTGAATGTGATTTGCGATTATTGCCAGTAGCGCTTACTATATTTCATTCCAAATCGCTGACGTTGTTTTAAAATATGGATTCTCCATATTAATCTACTGTCGAGAGGTAGGCCAAAACATTCAAGAATAAGTTTATTATTCAGAAATACATTTGGAGGTTTGTCATGATATTTTATGATGACGACATTCACAAATTTATTTTCGTTAATATTAATGTATCATTCTTGTTTTCCTCCAATCTAGATTGAAGTACCTTAGAACTATGATCACGGCTCTTATTTTAAAAAATAATTGCAGGGTCGTCTGCATAGATATGTTAAAATTAAACGACACAGCCACAGCTGATGATTATCAAGTAGCTTCATATGGCATAAAGGTTGTTAGAGCATTACCTTTTCACATTATATTCAATTTAGGGATTTGAAAGAACACCATTCCATCATAATAGAAACGAACAAGAGTTACATAAGTATCTAAGAGAGGAGATGTTACTGATATGCGTAATTATAAGTCAACAACTATACCTTTCCTAAAGTATTCGAGGATATTCTTTACAATATAGTAGCTATATAACCAATTTAAATCAAAACTTTCAACCTTATAGCATGGTTTTATCGCTGGAAAATCGACTGTTATAATATATGCGTCGACACTCACATTTCAAATCAAGAAGATATTATGTATATAGATATATTAAAAGCCTTTGATACTATAGACCATTGATTCCCAAAGTGGTCCAGGTGGACCCCCAGGGGTCCACGGGAGACTCGACGGGGGTCTACGTTGGCGTGACAAAAAAATAGAGGTTCACAATTCGTAAGCGTTGGTCCACGAAAATTTATCCGGTTTCGATAGTGATGAACTAAAATGTTAGCTTGAGTTCACCTATCAATGTAGGCAGATATTTTAAGAAGCTCAGCGACTGTTACTTGTAAAAACTTGCATATTCCATATTCGGTACAACGTGTCGAGACTTGCAACGCGCTGCCGCTGCCGCCGTCCGCTATGCTTGTTCAGACGTACAAAGGGACGAAGTACGACTTGTGGTGTGTGTGCTTGCAATCTTGCATGAACTTGTTCGATTCTTCACCAATATAAATACGAATGCCACGGATAAACGTTATTCATTTGTTTCCCGAATTTCGAAAAGAAAAGTAAAGTAAAGTGAATCGATGTTAGTGTTTGCCACTGTCGGAAAAGTAAGTACTTACCTGCCTATTTGTTATACATACTTTTATTTTATTTATTATTTATCTATTTATTTTACAATTTATTGTACACGTAAGTAAACAAAAAATGGACAAATTACAAAAAAATACGTAGGTACAAAAGGTGAGGCTTATTCCTAAAAGAAATCTCTTCCAACCCACCTGCGATAGGAGATATATTTATGTTGTAATAAGTATATTTGTAATGTTTGCGTGAAGTAGGTACGTATTAAAAATTAAATACTGAACAGAGCCATTATTAGATACTGCCATAAAAGAACAGAAAGCCGAGAAAGGTTGAACTTCTTGTCCCTACTTTATTAGTAATTTTTTTATTACCCGACTGTGTGGTGGTTCACTAATAATTAAATATATTTTCATAAATTGTACGTGTCTTTATATACTACATTCTCGTAACGTGCTTCAAGGTAATAAATAAATAATTAAAATCGCGAAGTTTTGATATCAAAATATTATTTAAAAGTATTTTCTATCGAATTTACAGATTATATATCAAAATATAATTAATGAAAAAATGTTTTACATTACATTAAAATCGGTTCAGCCGTTTTCATAAAACTCAATTATTAATCTTGGCGATTTATTGCTTTTAATAATTAGAATCAGTTTGCCGCTGGTACTTTGTTTATTTCATTGCAATAATCAATTAATCCTGTTGAAATAGTCATATCCTGTTAAGTAAGACCGCCTTAAGATTACTACAACAAAGTTTTTTTTTTATTTACAGGTAGCTAACTGATACGAAACATGGCTGAATCGATGAAGAAATGTCGACAGTACAGTGTTGATTATTTAAAATTTGGTTTTCTTCCATCAAAGGCAGACAAGAGATCGCCCATATGCCTTTTATGCAACAAAGTTTTGAGCAATGACTCTATGAAACCATCGAAGCTCGAAGATCATCTAAGAAGGTGTCATCCTGATAAAATAGGTAAAGATTTGATATATTTTCAAACATTGAAGGAAAAATATGAAAAGAGACCCATCGTGCACAGTATGTTCGCTTCAACGTCGGAAAGTAACGATAATGGCTTGCGGGCATCTTACAATATCTCATTACTTATAGCGAAATCTGGAAAATCGCACACCACTGGAGAACAGCTAATTTTACCCGCTGTTGAAGAGGTTTTAAAAACTGTTCTCCACAAATCTCCATTTGACATACTCAAAAGAATTCCTTTGAGTAACAACACTGTACAAAGACGTATTGACGAAATGAGCTCTGATATTGAAAGTTTCTTGTGTAATTATCTGCAAACAACTCATTTTTCTATTCAACTGGACGAGTCAACTTTACCTGGTAATGAAGCAGTATTATTGGCATATGTTCGATTTGTTATGGACGAAGAAATTCATGAAGAGCTACTATTCGCGAAAACTTTGGAGACGGACACTAAAGGTGAATCAATATTTAATGTCCTGAGTGATTTTTTTAAGGAAAAATCGATTCCATTCACAAACGTTATTTCGGTGGGAACAGATGGAGCTCCTGCCATGGCCGGGCGATGTCGTGGGTTTATAAGCCATCTTAAAAGAATTATACCAGAGGTAACTGCAATTCACGGTGTCATCCACCGACAACACCTAGTAGCGAAAAATTTGAGTGCTAAATTGCACCAATCGCTTCAATTTGTGATTAATGCAATTAACAAAATAAGAAGCAATGCATTGAATACGCGTTTATTTGCACAATTGTGCGATGAAAATGATGAAGATTTCCAACGATTGCTCTTACATACTGAAGTACGCTGGTTGTCGAAAGGTACATGTTTAACATGATTTTTCTCACTTTGTGAATCAGTTTTAGAGTTTCTGGAAAGTAAAGATCCAGATTTAAAAAAAAACCTGATCAATTTGAAAGCAGACATCGCGTATTTGACAGATTTGTTCAAAAAATTTAATGACATTAACTTACAATTACAAGGGGACAGCCTCAATTTAATAAAAACAAAGGGTGTAATTTCAGTTTTTCTTGGAAAATTCAAATTTATGAAGCAAAATATTAAGTCGGCGCGAATTTTCCCAGTTTTCAAACTTGTCACAGGTAGAATGCCTTGATGAGGATATTCACACATACGTTCAACATTTAATTGCCCTGCATGATGACTTTAAAATCAGATTTGAAGATATTCTGACGATGGAAATACCACCATGGATCATAAATCCACTTGATGAAACGGAAGTGGAGAATGTGATATTACAAGAGGAGCTACTCGAGCTTAGCACCAATGAGGAACTGAAGGTTAAATTTAAAAGAGGGTATCAAAAATTTTGGCTGCAGGCAGAAATACCCGAAAAATATCCTGGACTGTGGGGAATTGCGAGAAAGCTTTTGATAGCGTTTCCCTCGTCATATCTTGTCGAGAAAAGTTTTAGTGTCGTTACAAACCTTTTAACAAAAAAAAGGAGCAGATTGAATATCACAGAACGGGGAGATTTGCGGTTATTCCTAACAAAACTGAAGCCAAATATTGATAAGTTGCTGTCAATCCATCAAGTACATCCCTCCCACTAAAATTATGACTATTATGTGTTTGTCATTGTAGAAGTTACGTTACGTTATTAATATTTAATTTTAATTATATTACGACTGTTATCATATTACAATGTAATATGATAACAATAATAATTATAGTGTAATAATTACATATTTGAATAAATACAACACAAGGAAATATACTATTTTTCTTTTTATTTTTACCACTCCGAATGGGGAGTTTTCTAAATGAAATATGTGAGAATTGATTGGTTTCTTGTGCTGTGAGTAGATGTCAAAGGAGTAAAGTTGGATGGAATCACTTTTTTGATTGGCAAACTTTACTTTTTTGACATACACTCACAGCACAATCAATTAATTAATTAACCAATAACTCAGCCGCAACGCAAATTTCCATAGTTAGAACTAACCTTCACATTTTTTATCGAGTTTTGGGAATATGGTAGAAATATCGCTGCAGGGGGGTCCACCGGAACCAGCAAAACTTTCAAAGTGGTCTATGAGAAAAAAAAGTTTGGGAGCCTCTGCTATAGACCATAACATCGTACGATGGAAATTGAGTTACATCGATTACACGGACATCTTCATATCGTTTATTGGGTCATATCGTCCGCGTAAAACTAATTACTATAATTATTTTCGATCGATCGAATTTTCCCCAACATCAGGAGTGCCTCAGGGATCCAACTTGGGTCCTCTATTATATTTAATTTTTATTAATAACAGTTCTCACTTGTTTTCATTTTCTGCGCAGTCGCATAAACCAATGATCTCAATGTATATAGAACTATAAATACCTTAGAGAATGCAATGAATCTACTACATAATCATAAAATTGTGAATGAATAGTGCATGGATAAGAAATTATCTCTTGATATAAAAACAGTGTGTTAAGCATTCAAGGCGAGAGCATGTGATATCTAATTATTACAATATAAACAATTGCGTATTGGAGTCTAAGTAACCTATTAAAGTACTGTTCGTTAGTTATTTTAGCTTTGCTGAACGCGTTGCTTGTAAAGTGTGTTTTTTAAGAGGTGTAGGTTTATAAATTGAAATAAAAAACATAAATGTTAGGGAAATGAGAATTTTTTTTTAAATCGGTGAGATTTAATAATGGAAAATGATTTCGGGCATATGGCCATCACAGGAGCGTCTGAGGCACGTCATCCTGGAGCATCAATTTTAAACTACTTTTTCAAGCGTTGGACGCCGTATGTTACAAATGGTGCGCTCGATGTTGGTTTCCAAGGCTGCAATAGTTGTTGGCTTGTTTGCGTAGACCAATGACTTCAAATAGGCCTACAAAAAATATTCTAGGGGCGTCAAATCACATGATCGATGGTTGCGCCATGAGGTACCGTGCTGCTGAAACCAAGGGCCTTCCAGACCATGTTCATGCACATCTGAGAATAAAAAATCGTTGGGCGTGCCTCTATGCCGGCCGGCATTGTCGGTGACAGTTCGATTATCTTCGTTTTTGAAGAAGTATCGCTCGATAATGCAATCGGGCCACAAACCGCACCAAACAGTGCATTTTTCCGTGTGTATCGGTAGTTGTTGAGTCGCCTGTGGATTAGTGTTGCTCCAAATACGACAATTTTACCAGAAGTAAGAGACTCATTACTGAACTCAATTTGACCATAGAACAGTGGATCGACTTCCAATTGTTCAAGCGCCGAATTACTGAACTGACATTGAAAACGATGGTCGTTTAGCTTCAATTCTTGCACTAGTTTAATCTTGTAGGCATGTAGGCCAAGATCCTTGCGCAAAATCTTCCACAAAGTCGATGGACTCAGGCCAAGTTCTTGTACACGATGAAGAATCGATGAACTTAGATCATCCTCAACATTGGCCTAAACGGCGACGATATTTTCTTCAGTGCATACATTTTTGACTGAATACTGACTTTAGAAATAAATTTCTATAATTTGTAGACGCTGCTCGGCTGTAAGTTTTTGCATAATGAAATGTCAGATAATACTGAATAAAATGGCGGTATGGCTTGCCAAATTAACTGTTATAATGTCAGAGTTTCTCCCTATTGAAAAAGAAAGGTATTAAAAAACACACATTATAAAGGGTGCGGCAAAAATAACTAAGCGATTATAAATCGTAACAATCACCGAACGCTGCACAAAACGTCAGTCGTATTAGGACAGTTATACTTGTAAGACTTAAGGTATTCATTATGCAGCGTTACACAAACCAAGAGCGAATAGAACTAGTTCAGTGGTATTTCGAAAGTAATTCAAGTGTTGTGTGTGTGCAAAGAAAATTTAGAACAAAATATCGTAATCGTCCTGCTCCAAATTCAAACACCATTCGCAATATTATATCAAAATTTTCCATTTCTGGTTCAGTGAGGGATGCGTACCATATTGGTCGACCGCGCACATGTAGATTAGAAGAAAATATTGCTCGTGTACGGGACGATGTGCGTCAAAGGCCACAAACATCCTCACGGCGCCGTGCTCAGCAATTCCATATTAGTGACCGTTCTATTCGTCGAATTTTGAAAGATGACCTTCATTTATATCCATATAAAATTCAAATAACCCAGTCGCTACTCAATACAGATCATGAAAAACGCCTAGCATGGAGCAACATGCTTATAAACTTAAATAATGAAATTAATGATTTCCACACAAAAATTATCATGAGCGATGAGTCACATTTTCACTTGTGCGGATACGTAAACAAACAAAATAGCCGGTTTTGGGGTACAGAAAATCCTCGAATACTTCATTACACTCCCTTAAGGTCACCGTATGGTGCGGTGTTTACAGCGCTGGGATTTTAGGACCGTATTTTTTTGAAAATAATGCAGGTAATGCCGTTACTGTTAATGCCGATCGATACCGTGAGATGCTACGTAATTTTCTTGGACCGCAGTTGGAAGAACTAAATCTGAGAAACATGTGGTTTCAACAGGATGGTGCCACATCGCATACAAGTCGAGAAACCATCAACCTTTTACAAACGATGTTTCCGGACCGCCTTATTTCACGTGCTGGCAATATCGACTGGCCACCAAGCAGTGGCGGCTAGCGCATAAGCGCTGCAGTGCTGCAGATCTCCCAAAAAATTGGGCGGGCGAACCTGTATTAGTTATAACTAGTTTTCTTTTACATAATTTTTCCGACATTTCTGATGTTTATAAAAGCGTAACATATTGTTATGAAAATTCTCCCCCTGTATATCAAAAAATTTGCATATTTTTCTACATCACCTGTAGAGGACATCAAACCCTACAATTTGACACCTCAATCATCAATATCCGACAAGTAGAAGCCGAGATATTCGCTTCCGAAATTCCAAATAATATTCAATAGGCGACCAGTGGAATAACCAACCTAATTCGCGCTTGTTCCTTATCTGGTCCACACGAGCGTGCGCTCAGAGCTCTGTCAAACACCCGCGCGCACCCCGCTACCCCCGCGAGTGTCTAAAACCAATGCGTCATTTTAGCAGGCCTGGTCGCTGCATTAAATGCAGCGAAATGCAGTGCATTTATTCCAGCGCGGAAGGCGATATGATTCAGTATACGATAGGTCCAACTCGCAACGGGCCATAGGCAACAATATACGTATGGAACGTAATGCGGTGGGCAACGTGTGTACGATGCCTATATTGAGTGACTTTCTTAAAATTTAAATTTATTTTGCAGAATTATTGATTTTTTTACTTTTATCTTTTAGAAAACGTTATTGCTTTTTTATTACTTAAAATTACTTTATATGAAAAATAGTATACCATAAAAGTGTAAACAAAGACAGTATACATTGAAACGAATATTCATTCAATTGTATTGTCATGAAATTGAATTTGTCAATCGTTGTTAAATTTGTTAGAATGAATAGATATTTATATTTATCGGAAAATACTAATACTTAAAGCAAACAAATAAGGTGTGTTTTGTTATAGGAATGAGGAATGTATAATATCCATTTCTTCCTGCATATTGATTATGCAGCTGATGCTTTCGTAATATGCTCATATTTGTATTTCTACTATTATCGTGATGTTATTATAATACAGATACCAAAATCTGACGTAATATTTCCATCAGCCTTTTATTAACAATAAACAAGTAAAGTACAACTTCGTAGGTCGACAAACGCTCCAGTCTTCATTATCACTGTATTATACATGAACTGTAGGCTTAGTTTTTCGTAGAAATTGAAGTACGTGTCTGTTCCTTTGTAAAATTATAATAAGGGCAGGGGTTAATTTTATTCTGGCATTTTTAAAAATGCAGAGATCAGTTTTGCGACAGCATTCAGCTAATTACAATCTAAAATAAGCAACATTGTAACGTATTTTGGAATTGTGAATATCCGTAGGTAATAAAAAAAAAGGAAGTATAGTTTAATTACAACTGTAGTTTCCTCCTGGTTTGAAGGAAGTCGGTATGTATCGACCGAAGTATAAGTTGAAATAATACAAATATGAGCATATTACGAAAGCATCAGCTGCATAATCAATATGCAGGAAGAAATGGATATTATACATTCCTATAACAAAACACTATACCTTATTTGTTTGCTTTAAGTATTAGTATTTTCCGATAAATATAAATATCTATTCATTCTAACAAATTTAACAACGATTGACAAATTCAATTTCATGACAATACAATTGAATGAATATTCGTTTCAATGTATACTGTCTTTGTTTACACTTTTATGGTATACTATTTTTCATATAAAGTAATTTTAAGTAATAAAAAAACAATAACGTTTTCTAAAAGATAAAAGTAAAAAAATCAATAATTCTGCAAAATAAATTTAAATTTTAAGAAAGTCACTCAATATAGGCATCGTACACACGTTGCCACACCGCATTACGTTCCATACGTATATTGTTGCCTATGGCCCGTTGCGAGTTGGACCTATCGGTATTTAATATTTTCGCGACTATTTTTACGGTGCGGCGAGTTTAATGTAAAAACAATAATATTAAAGACTCTTATTTTTTTGTGTGACAATTGACAATCGTTCCAGATTACTTCATTGCGGAAGGCGAAGAAAGCACGATAAGATCGATGGGAGACAACCTCTTACTGCCCGTGCAAGGTTAATTTTTTTTGTAAAACTTGCAGAACACCTTAAAATTTTTAGCACGAGCCGCCACTGCCACCAAGGTCGCCTGACTTGACTGCCCCAGATTGTTTCCTCTGGGGCTATCTAAAGGATAATGTTTACAAAGGCAAGCCGGAAACGCCGGAAGATTTGAAAAGGGAAATTCGTCAAAAAATTGCAGACATAACACCTGAGCTATTGGATACAGTTATGATAAATGTGATTAAAAGAGCTGAATATTGTCGAGATAATCACGGAACTCATTTAAAGAACATAATTTTCAAATAGTCAGTAATAATTTACCTAAAACCTCTACTAAAAGTAGGAATTAACTATTTATAAAATATTGTATTATTTGTCATAAATATATAGGAATTAAATCGCTTAGTTATTTTTGCCGCACCCTTTATAAGCAAGGCGTTCAAAAACTCTTGCATTTGTCATGCGTAACAAATTTTTGGCCAATATAGCAACTATTAACTACGTTTATGGAATTGTAATACCCTAAGTTAATATGTCATCCACCTCACGCTTCTCACCAAATTAAATTACAGAGAGTTCAGAGGCGATTTTTAAAATAGCTATTCTAGTGAAGGACAATTCGTATCTAGAGAGAACTACCAATCATACTTTTCGCAAGAACACAAGCTGGATTCTCTAGAAACACACCGCTTTTGCTAAATTCACGTTTAAACTTCGTCGCAACCAGGTAGACTGCATACAGCTTCTACTAAATGTTGGTTGCTGCGTTTCGAAGGTTGCCGTGAGTCATGTCTCGGGAATTATACTGAACGGCCACATATCTCAAATGTGTATGAATGGAAATATTTATTATGTGAACAGATGTATCGGTACCAAGTGAAAGTGATTTCGGTTAGTATTAGTTATCAATTTTTCGTTTTATTTTTCTTAACGTCGATTCTCAATTTTTGATTAATAATCCACTTGTACCATTGATTGTTGTAATGTGTTTTGGTTTTTATTGTTTGATACATAAATAAATATTATTATTATTATTGTAGGCAGATATTTTCGTTTAGTGGAAAATCTACAAGTATACCGCGGTTGGTCCTAAAACATTACCTTGCGGTAGATCAAGCTCATCAATCAATCTTTTTTCTCAATTCATCAATATGCTTTTGCTAGAGACAGATCTACTGCTACTAACTTGGGGGACCTTACGCAGTATGTAGGTGAAGCTTTGGATGCTCGACAACAAGTGGATATTATCTATAACGATTTAGTAAAGGGTTCGATACAATTGACCACTCGCTAATGTTGTCAAAGTTGAAATCTACAGATGCTTCACCAAAAACTGAAACCTTTTTCACAACCTATTTACTGAAATACACTTATACACGAATGGTGTACATATCGAATGTACAAATATGTTATTCTTTTCTTCTCTAGATGTTCAAGTATTATTTTCTTTAATTATACAGTTTTCGGCGTTTCGAGTTTTTGAAACGATTTTTGAACTACCTGTCTTTTAAATTGGATCGCATATATCCACTTCGTGACGCTGACTACGAGAGTTTATTAAATAGACACGATTTAACTTCGATATGCATTTTAAGAAATGAAGCAGGCGGTAACTTTCTGATTAAACTCGTCAATTATGATGTGGATTCACCTTCTTTGCTCAGACAAATTAATTTTCTAGTGCCAAAGTATAACAATAGGTCATCGGATACGTTTTACATACTTAAGGCGCGTACGAATGTCCTCCACAAATCGCCATTGGTGCAATTCCCATCGGCTGTATCCTGATCCATTGTCTTCAGAATGTTATTTTTTTTAATATTTGCTTTTATTCAATTAATTTAGTGATTTTTTTGTTCTTCATTGGTCTGTTCAGTTTGTATAAATAGTTTTCTCTATTATCTAATTGTTACCCTGTAATGAGATTTTAAGAATCTGTTGGGTAAATAAATAAATATTATTATCATTACCAACGTGAAATTCTGTAATTTTTTTCGCATATCTTGAAAATACTTTTCTTCTAGAAAAGATTTCAAGATAATTAATAATGACTGAAGTATTTTCTACTTGAGTTTGAGGATAAGCTCTGGATGACACCTTATCGAAGACCTGACTAAGATCCAAGAAGGCTACATTACAATAATTTGTTTTA
This sequence comes from Melolontha melolontha, assembly GCA_935421215.2. Classification (NCBI taxonomy): domain Eukaryota; kingdom Metazoa; phylum Arthropoda; class Insecta; order Coleoptera; family Scarabaeidae; genus Melolontha; species Melolontha melolontha. The sequence goes on along the minus strand of OW285242.1, from coordinate 88,950,449 downwards.
TATGTTTTTTAGATTATTTTATCAACTCCTCGGTAGTTGAATGTTTCAATGTAAATCGGAACTGATCATCTTTTTGTTCCTAACTTTTATACAATTTTGGATATTGTAAGTAAAAAGCTGATGCGTGTATTTAAAGTAATGAGTTTATTAATTCGATGGTTTATTACGGTTTTGAACTTAACACTGCGTTTATTAATTGCGTGAGCATGACTATTCTATTTTTATGCAATTGTTTTATTATTTCACTAGATATAAGTTTGCATGCATGTGTTATAAGTTTTGGTAGAGGAGCCATTCGCAGTGGAGTACTGAAAAATTCATATATTTCTTCATCTGTAATGTTTTCTCCAGTTTAAAAGTTTTAAAATCTCTGCTAGGTATAATACAAAAACTTAACCCTTTCCTTTGTCTGTTATAAGCTATCTTACGTTATCTTTCTTAATAGATAATATCTGATGTATTTGCGTTTTTTATGGCTTTTCCTAAGGCATAAGCGTTTTCTAAATGTTGGCTTTTAATTTTTTTAATTATTTTCTAATTTTCTGTATTTTCTATTGCAAATTGTTTTGTCAAAAGGATGTCTGGCCTCTTGCCAATGTTTTCTTAGTTTTTCTGAGATTATTTATTAAATCTACTGATTCGGACATTGTATTTATATTTTCAATCTGTGGTTGCCGGCAAGAGCAATCGTGGATTGTTTTACCATTTATGTACGGGTGTAAGACCGTAAATACTTTATACTTTTTACTCATCGAAGAGGGTTAGTAAATGATAAATACAAAATATAAATACCAACAACATTATTAAAAAAAAGATTTAGTAAACAGTTATTGGAGAATAGCAGTTTGATTTCACAAAAGTTAAATCAAAAACAGACGTGATACACATAATGAAGGAAATCTATGAAAAAAGCTACGAACATGGAATAGGAATCCATGTACTGTTTATTGACTTTAAACAGGCTTCTGACCGACTACGAAGACCGAATATCATTAGAGACGTGGAAGATATAAAAGTTCAAGAGGAACTACTTAAGTTACTTAGAATGACAACGGAAAATTCAAGAGTAGCAGTTCACCCCTGAAAAACACTAGCAGAGAAATGCGACAAAGAGATGCGCTGTCTGCGCTACTATTCATAACATCATTGGATAGAGTAATCAAAGAGTTGAATCATATGACTATTGACACCAAATCTGTGCAGGTGCATACGCAGATGATGTAGCATGTATTGCGAGAAATCAAAATGATTTAGAGGAAGCATTTGTAAAGATAGATAAACAATACAAAATTCATGCACTGTAATTGACATATAGTTGTTGTAGAGTATATCTTTGAAGAAGTTGAGACATTTAAATATCTAGGTATTTTATGAAACAGAAATTGTGAAACGACAAAAAAGAACAGAAAAAAGGTGGTTTAATTTGACCCGTGTATATAAAATTTTCGTATAAGGATTTTCAGAAATATGAATATATGGAGTTTTCGTATATGGATTTACTGATAAATTGTATATCAAAACAGTGTGTAGTTTAGTGTATACTCTTGTGGATCCGCAACCCTACGCAGTAACACCAGATATCTTTCATAAATATTTCCAAAGATTATAAAATAAATTTTATAGACTTCAAATTGTATTATATAAACTTGTTCTTACACTGACTTGATTTTGAACTAAGTGAAATTAAAATACAAATGGACTTCTTATTCCGTTAAATCGGTGTTTATATTAATTTAAACGAGAACATAAAATGGAAATTTTTATAATGAATTGTTTTTCAACGTAAAATAACATAATAATTTTATAAAAATTCCACGTGTACCGTGAATGCAACTTGTAATAAATATTGTTGTAACCGAGGCTAGTACGTCTAAAACGTTTTGAGTTTAGTTTTGGTTACTCGTAAACTTTACGAGTAACCAGAAGCATAAGCAGACAGTTATCGCAGACCTGAAGATGGCAAATGTGATTTTGCCGAAACGTCGTCCAGAAACCAGCACCGGTCTTTACGAAGACAAACAGTGGAAACGCGGAAGAAAACCCGGAATCCAGTTACAACACATACTACTACCCGCGGAAACCTAAAAGAAAACATAAATATATATGTATATATATATATATATATATATATATATATATATATATATATATATATAGTTGATTTAGATATTCGGCGATTGAAGGTCTGTTTTAGATGAATATCTATATACATATTTAAAATAAGCTCTTACATGTTTCGGTAAGTATTACCTTTATAATTCTTTGATAAAGGTATCGCCACCCGTGTATATAATTGCGACAGGGCCGGACTCGAATAAAGAAAAATTATTTTCTCGTTAGTACGTGAACATTGGACCGCGATTTTTTATATTACGCATATATACCTTTCACATCAATTTTTTTGACGCTATAGGCAACTAGAATTATATATATATATATATATATATATATATATATATATAATTACTAATTGAAGTAACGCTGATGGCTTCTTCTTTTATAATTATACATAGGTATAATGAATTAATTTTTCTGCTTTTTTTTCTCCTTTGTTTAGCCATAAGTATATGGTAGACATAGTAGGCAACCAATTATACACCAGTGATGTATTAGGACGTATTTTTCCAATTGTAAAATATTTCTCATTTTTCATTCATACTTAAATCTTAAATTAAATATATTTCATTGAAAAATAGATAATTTAAAAAAGTTAATTATCCCAACAGGCGTATACTTTATGCGAAGACAATTTAAAATATTTTTAACAAATTCAAAGATGGTGGTTGTTTTCTATATTCCCACAAAAAAAATAACAGAACACATCCCGTGTTATGGAGAAGCACGGTCTGTAGGATCGCTTTTAGATTCATGATCTGACAATCACATTCATAGATCTGTAAATTTGAAACAAATAAAAATGGAGATACAAGTTTTTCGTTTTTATTACTTGAAATGAAGTATCTTTTACTCCTAAAATCTGAACGGTACGAGACACCTTGTATATGTATATATGTACGTATTTACATATGTATATATATATATATATATATATATATATATATATATATAATTGTCTAACTTCTTGTATAAAAATTCGAACTCTATTCATCATGTTTCACATATTTTAGAGAGCTTTATGGCACTGAGGATTTGAGTTAGACTTAAATAACAAATTAAAAATTAAAGTCAACGATAGTATATTATTCAACAAGAAGAAAAGACGTTAAAAATTTAATCATTACAGACTTAGGAATAACAGAAGCTTCAACAGCTTAATGTTGAAACAACTCCGAGAAAACAGTAATCGCGTCTAGTAGGATAACAACGGGATAATAAGTAACACAGACAGTAGTACTTGGCTCTATTGGCTCAAGGGAAAACGTAACTATTCCGCAGCACGAACATTCGTCTTCGTGTCTTGAAACTAATGAACTTGCAAATAGTCCAAAATAAAACAATCCATTAACATATAATGGCCGTCTATTGATTTTTAGTTGAAACATAATATTTGCTTTTAAGTTGAACTATTACTTACTGCTTATACTGTTATTGTTTAATGAAAATGTTCGCTAGAACAATGATTAAATAAACCAAACAGTAACAGAATCGAATGTAGGCCATTTATATTACACCCAACTTATCTAATATTTAACAGTATTAACATTTAAAAATGTCGTAAATAATTACTCTTATGAAAGTATCTATTCATAATTTTACAGAAAAAAGAAATTAAGTACTAATTGCCGATATATATGAAGGCAAGTCGGCAAGTAGGTCAGGAATTGATATTTAAAATAATAGATAATTGATGCAAGATGGCAGGTAATGGTATTTTGCTACAAATTGTGTTTTTCGTTTTAACATAGTTCTTTCAAACTTAATAACACTAGCGACTGAAAAATATACTTGAGTATTTTTATACTACAAAGGTGTAAATTAATTATTTGACACAATCCAATGAGTTTTGTCGAGCTGTAATTTTACACTTTCAAACGTATAATAAGTTGTTGCTACCTCTAAGATACCGCGTAGGCAGCAAACCCCAGTGGGAATTAGGACGGATCCTAATTCCGCCCCTGGTCTCAAAAGGCCCCTCGAAAAGTCTCACCGACTAGCTCAGACAGTACAAAGTACGCGGATGCGTCGTGGGTCTCACAACGTATCGATGTAAGGGCGGGCACCACTACGTTATGTCTGGCAAGACTTGGCCAACGTAGAACACCCACGGCCTGAAGGGCGCTAAATAATGGGGTGTTCGGCAACTCTACGAAACTAAATAAAACACAAACACTTCTGCCTGACAGGGTCCTAAGGTAATCAAACAACAAGAATTTCTAATAACAAACCCAACGATTTATTGCACAGCAAGAATTTCTATAAATCAGTACAGTAAAAAAACATTGACTAGTTCTCAACGACAGACTTACATAGGTTAGAGAATGAACATAGTAATCAAGATTATAAAATAAGTCGAAACAAGTTTAAAGAAAAAGTTACATTAGCACCAAATAAAAAAAAAACTCTTCACAGCGGCAATGACGTCACCCTGCGAAAGGTATCAAACAAGATTGACAAAAACCAAATCGATACAAGTGACAAAACTATCTAGTTCCAATACCCCTCAGTGGATAGGCCACCGGGTATATCAATACAGTAAATGAATAGAAATTTTACAATTACCTAAGCGGTATCAGATTGGAAGAGCAACAAATGCTCCAAAGGTAAAGTTACTAAATGCAACCATAACACAAGTACAAAAGTTAATAATGATTGCTCCCCGTATACAACATTGAGTTTAAAAACAAAGGTGCAAAATTACAAAATTACGTCAAATTACAATATGCTAGCAAAATAGAACGCCTGTTCAGAATTCTAACTTGGCTCTGTACAAGAACTGTTGTAAAAATTAATTGACTCTATAATAAATTCGTGACGTAACCTCAGAGTTTTGATTTACAAGTTTCTGTGCTGAGGGCGCAGAAACCGGTAATTTTGAATTAAAATAGGGGTTTACTGGTGAAGCCAGATAACCACAAAAAGTACACAAAATAATATGATCTAAATTACAGAACAGAATAAATAGTGACAGACCTCTCGGAATCTAAGGTAAGGTGAAGCCCTTACTATTTCGGAAGTCTCTAAAGTTATGTAGTCCCACACGGGAGTACTTGAAAGTTTGTAAAGCATAAAATAAAACAAAATCTAAACTAGAAAAGTAATATCACTTAAACGTACGGGTTCCTCAATGTAGGCCCCAAATTAGAGAAACTTATTATGAGTATAAAACTTAGCTGCCTATCCCTAGGGGGATGCAAAGTCCTCCACAGGATCTTCTTCGTAAGAAACGGTAGCACGTTCTCCCTGGTTACAGCCCTGACAGTAAGAACTTAACAGCATCAGTATGGCCTCGCCAGAAATGACTCAGGACGTAGAGTTCGGGTTACCAAAAATTCGAAGAATATAATTCAAAGATTCATCTTCACACCATAGCCATCTTTCCTTCTCGGAAAATTATATTAAAAAAAATTATCGGCAAGACAAAAGCAGGAAATTGGAATTTTCCCCTTTTAATCGCAGAAATCCTAAGACGGAAAATCGCAATAAGTAAAGTTTCAGTAAATTCAAATAAAACTCACCGCAAATATAGTTCCGTTTCAGAGAAACACAAAAGCAAGCGCTAAGAAGACTTAAGATGGAATGATGGAGTCGCACGTGCTTAATGCAAAATGGCCGGCAAAAGTGAAACTACAAAATTCGGAATAACAAAAGAAGCGATATAATTTCCAAAACCCAGCTCAAAATTTAGAGGGGTGCATACTGAGGTTATCACACTAAAAATACTGAAGATAAAAGCAATAAAACAGGGAAAATAAAATGTTTAGAAATTAAAGGAAAAGAAACCTGTTAATCGGAAAATTAACGTAAGAGACGAATAGAGGGCGCCTCCCACATAAGGATTAATTAGACACAAAACGCACTTAAACAACGTAAAATCTAATTAATAGAAACCCAAAATTAGAGTACAAATTACGAGAGGTTTTAAGACGGTCAGCACACCATTTTAAGCACCAAAACAAAGTACGTAAAGCATGCCTTCCTCGGAGCTTCGCGATAGTAATAATAGATGGCGTAGACTAAATATAATTAATAATAATTTGGATGAAGGACGGACTCAATCAAAATAGATGAACATGAAATATTTAACTGGAGGGCTTAATGTTTTGAAGAGCTTAAACGATGTGATAATTAACTAGCTAATAAGGTAAAATAGAGTGAATCGAACATAATGCAAAATAATGTTCCAAGCAGTCTAGAAGGTCTTAGAAATGGGGTAAATGGATAAATTAAATGCTAACAACATGCAGAATGATTTTCTACATGTAACATTGTAAGGAATATTTTAATGGAATTAATTGGGTATTGGTGACAAATCGTGTTTCTTAGCTACCGTAAATCGGTAGGTAACCAATTGTAACGTGGAGGACTTACCTTAAATGACACGTTTCAAGTTACCAAAGAGAACTTAGTTTTTTTTTGTGATATAGTAGCAGAGGGCGGGCATACAGTTACTGTAGGGAGTATTGAAACAACCCTAAAGATTGATGAGAAGGCAATTAACATGACCCTACACAAACATCTGCAAGAACACAAGCTTCGTTTCCTGGATCTCCCACAATTTGACTCCAGTTCGAAAAGAAGACCGTTTGAGATGCTGCGGATCTACACTAGATCTCTTTATTAATGTATCGGCTCCTCTAGAGTACATCATTGCCGATGATAAAACTTGAGTATGTTGCTATGACCCAGAATAAAAACAATTGTAGGGCTGTCGTACTAGTAATGCAGAATGATGCACAACCTCAGGTTCGTACAAATCGTCCAATAAAAAAATCACCTTCCATTACAATATCGCTAGGGCTCACACTACTGTTATGCTAGCAATTTCTGTTTGTTTCCACGTGTAGAGGATAAGTTACTAAGTTTACATTTTACGCCGTCCAAAGAGCAGTTGACGCATTTAAAAATGAAATAAACAACCTAACGTGGGAAGGGTGATTTTTGACCAATGTAAAATGGCATTTACTTTAGAATTGTGTGTTACTTTTCTAGACTCAACAGAAACAGAACTCGATATACACTATATTCATATAAGGTTTTTTAATATTTCTTAAAAATAATCTGAATTATATGAAAGGAAGAGTTAAAATGCTTATAAATATTTACAAACTAACTAATATGAAATAAATGAACACAGTTGTTAGTATAGGGTGCATAGGGGTAAAATTCATCATATATTCAAAAAGTGTAAAAATTATTATTTCAGTATAAAGTTTATACACTGTGGTTAAGCGTGGAACACAATTTCGAACAAATGTCCCCACGACTCTGCTGGCACGCTCTTGCTTTTTTTACGAAATTCTCGATGACTTTTGCGCATAATTGTGGTTCGATTTCGCCAATAACACGTCTAGTATCCGCCTTCAGCTCAGAAATTCTTCCTAGATTGTTGGTATATACACGAGATTTCACGTACCTCCTAAGAAAAAAGCCGCAAGGGGTCATATAGCACGAGCGTGGGTGCCAATTCCGGTCGCCATTGCGTGAGATGATTCGTCTAGGAAACTTTTCTCGCAACAAATCCATTGTTTCGCGCGCCGTGTTACAGGTTGCCCCGTCCTGTTGAAACCTCATTCCTTCGATATCCATTTCATCCAGCAGCGGCCACAAAACTCCCTCAGCATGTTGCGATAGCGTACGCCATTCACTTTACTGCTTGTTCAGCATCATTTTCGAAAAAGTAGGGCCCTATTATTCCTTCAGCCCAGAATCCAGACCAGACAGTAACTCGTTCTGCATGCAATGACTTTCCATGAATCATTCGAGGATTCTCCTCGCCCCAAATCTGACAATTTTGGGTGTTCACGTACCCATTAAGTTGGAAATTTGTCGTCCTCTTGTTGGTTTACCAACACCCAATTAACAAATTCTCGACGCCGCCCTTGATCTGCTGGCTTGAGATCTTGTAACAACTGCATCTTGTACGTGTACATATGCAAATATTTGGTAAGTATTAAGTGCAGGGTCCACGAAGTCTGCGAACTATTTCCGCATTTTCATAACAATAACGCGTTGTTCCGTCGTATAATGCTCCATGACTCTCTACACGCGATGTGAATCTATTCATTGTTTTCATAGCATGTTACTAGAACAGTTCAAAAATTAAAAGAAAGAAACGTCCATAATTCGTTTATTTATAAAAATAACTATGTCAAGTGGTAAATTATTTGAAACGTCGAAAGAGGGCCTTTTTTATAAAGTCATGTCCGACTATGGTTTCCATTAGAAAAAACACAAGTTTGTGTCATAACTAAAGACGGCAGACTATGTGCCCCACACTGTTAAATTTAATAATACACATAAGGTGTATTAGATAAAAATGTAGATTTTACAAAATTAGGGCAACTTTTTACCAATACTGAAGATCCATTGTACAGATACAAAGAGCACTTTAACTATGCAAATATAACATCTCTCAACGTCGAACAATCCTTCTCAGTATATAAACATATTATTATTAACTTTGACAGTGTGGGCACATAGTCTGCCGTCTTTAGTCATAACTCAAAAATTATAGCTTAAATGAAATATTCGGTTATACAGTATTATTAAGCACATAATTACTTATAACTTTTTCCTTTACACATTTTTACTAAAGTCAATAATAACAGAGATATAGGCGCCGGACAAAATAGCAAAAAAATCATTTTTGCGATATATCTAGTTAACCATGCATTTTTTCCAAAAAACAAGCTCATTAAACTGAGCTCGTAAAACTGCAATTCTTTCCCTATTTAATCGTCCCTCTATTTCCGCTAGTTTCCGAGATCCCCATGCTAAACATAAGAAAAAACTCGCCCTGTATATATATATATATATATATATATATATATATATATAATATATACAAAGTGTTTACGGTCTTGTGATTGAATTTTCACGGGGTGATTAACATCTTAAAATAAGGTCATTAACGTAAAATTTTCTTAACAAAAGTTGCATAATAAGAATTATGTTAAATAAATTTTTGTAGTTTTTATTTTTAAGTAGTGATTAAACATATTAAATTAAACATTTTTTTTTATGTTTTTCATGGACTTTACACTAGTTGTTCAAAGTTAGCGCCGTGTTGTTGAACGCCTTGGTCTTGCCGTCGAATTGCCGCTGCAGCTTCCTCAAGACGGTTCCGAAGATCATTTAAATCAATCATTTAGTTGGTGTATAACATGGTCTTCATAACGCCCCATAAATAGAAATCAAAGGGGTTAAGGTCGAGTGACCGAGGAGGCCATGGAACAGGACCACCTCGACCAATCTTCTTATTTTCAAACACATTATCTATATGTTGACAATCGACTTGCAGCTGCAGAATTCTGGCGTACTTCCCCATAAATTAAAAACATGTCAACTTATTCACTATTACTTCTTTATTAGGATTTATTCGGAAGAATTTATGTCAAACCAGCACTGCAGTGATAACTGATGAAACGGCTTGACAAATGGGATAAGTGACTGACATCAGCCTAATTAGTAAAAAATTCACTGATAACCTATCGTTTAAATTTAGATTTACTTTGCACAAGTTGCACATACATATATATATATATATATATATATATATATATATATATATATATATATATTATAATGGGATAAACCTCCATTATATTGACTATTTCTAATATTATAATTATGACTATAAGTTTTTTTTTCTTTGTTCATTTCAACATATGCAAGAGATATTTCGATTTGTTTGAATTTGTAATAGTTATCATGTTTATTAAAGGGTTGGGTATCTTATTATTAATATATTAGTTTCATAAATATCATTAGAGTTGAATCTTGGTATATATATTTTTAGTTAATTATATCTTTTAAAATTGTACAATCGTGTAAATTATATTTAGTCAATTTGTATAGATTATTGTTGAATTTAACTTATGCAAGTGAGTAGTTTTAAAATTCGTAATTAAAAGTAATTTTCAAATTTGAATCTAAAAAGAGACTAACTGACTTGGATGAATATGAAAGTATAGAAGATAACCATGGCAATTAAAAAAAAAAAGAGGATTATTATTTTTTGACGTTAAACAAAAGAGACATAAAAATTTAGAACCTGAATTTTTATTTTAATAAATAGCAATTATCTAATTTTAAATACCTGAAGAAGAACCTAGAAGGCTGGATTACTGTTAATTTAAATAACAAGCTATATTTAGATATACATAGTGTATTTGGGTAGATAATTTCCTGACTGCGTAAGAGTTATATATGCTGTATTCTGTATCCTGGAAGAATTACATATGATGTATCTTGAGATTGGAATATATCAGCAGTTGATCCGAGTGTGTCAAACTTCTCCAAGCATAGTTATAATAAATCTATTCGTGTAAGTAATAAACTAAAAAAATATTTATAACCAAGAAATTTTTCTTTTACGTGTTCAAAGTTATCCATTTACCTATTTTATTTAACATAGTTATTTTGTCGATTCGCGAATTCAAAGCTCTTGCATAAGTTACTTCCTTTCATCATAAATTATATGTATCTGAAATATAGACATTAAAATTTGTTTATTTTATTATATTAGAAATAGCTACAATTGTAAATATATCAGACCTAATCATACATAGTAAATAAATAATTTATTTCTTCTAAAAGATTCTTTTACCTATTAAATTGGCAAGTTGTTGTGAAACTCACCCTGAGTACGAAAACAAATTCATCTCTTCGACCAAGTTATTGCCGGAAGATATTTTATTGACCCATTTATTGATTGCAGTGTTGGCAGTACCGATTTCGATATCTATATAAACATAATATCATATTATCGCAGACATACGTTTGCTATTGTTATTCTTCTTCATTCTTTAATCGATATTGTTCTCTCTACGGTTCTACGTGAAACAAATGGATATCGTTACTTTTAGGCATACAATGTGGGATAAATATTTATTATATTAATGTAACATCTTTAACATTTTTGATAGTAAAACTTGGGTTAAATATTCATTACAATATATATATATATATATATATATATATATATATGTTGTTACACTTAGTGTATATAAGAATGTTTAATTTAATTTTAAATTATATTTCTCCAAATATATCTCGAATTTAAATATTAATTCAACTTAGCTATTTTCTGTGTATATTTCGTATTTGCATATAAAGTCTTTTTTATTATCATACTACAACCGACCTTTCGAAATTTACCTGACTGCGAACGGTCATCCAAGTATCTAACGTTCGGTTACAATTCTCACAAATACATTTAATTTTAAAACTAAGTTATTTAATTTAATTACGTACGTCTTCTCTTATATACCATGTTGCATATCATTTTAAAGCTTGTCTCACAAAGAATATGTTAATGATACTTGTTTCATCGATATCACAACTTTTTAGATCGCGCTTTTGATTAGCTCCTAATTCAAAACCTCGTCAGCTTCATCCCCCTCTCAACTACCTGCTGCTATAAAAACCTTTTTTCTAGAGCAGTGTTCTTTGCTACACAAATTCATTCTTCTGTTTCCAACTCTGGTAAGTTACACATCGTTCAAACTTAACACGTGCTGTTCCAGCACCCAAGCATCATTCGACCTTGATTTCTACATGTCTGATCGAGACATGCTCGCAACCCAAAGGTAATCTGTATTGCTCAAATATATATTATTCTTTTACTTAACGCACATTTAATTTACTGCATTAATTAACTTTCTTTCCAGCGCATAATTTTTGTATGTTAATTTTTTAATTACATATTTGCCGCTCCTTGTATGTATTACTTTTATTTAATTACTTTAAAATATATCAACGCTCAATTTCTTTCTTATAAATATTAATTAAAAACTTTAAGGACAACGTTGTTGTGTTTTATTTAGTTAATACATTGTAATATATTTATGTCAGCACACATTATATACGTCCTGGACCTTTGATGCTCATCATCACCACAATTAATTATATAAACATTTACAGCATAGATAGGACGCTTCAGCTAGCCCAGAAAGAATCAACACGAGCCACAAGCGTCCATCTTGTATCAGCCTGGCGCTCCCACGTGTTCAAATGCAATATAATTTAATCCCATCTAGCGTCTTCTAACACTATATATATATATATATATATATATATATATATATAAACTTAATTAGTCGGCGATTAAAGGTCTGGTTACTACTTCAAAGTGTATATATTTAAAATATTATATTTATATTTTTTATATCCTTGACAAAGGCATCATTGCCGAAACATGTAGGATTATTTTAAATATATACACTTTGAAGTAGTAACCAGACCTTTAATCGCCGACTAATTAAGTTTACCTTATATATATATATATATATATATATATATATATATATATATATATATATAAAACGTCCACACAAGCCCGTAGTGACTTTATTGTGCATTATTTGACAATATGCAAAGACAGGTCTATTAATGTTTTTTATTAGCTATATTTGGATGCTACCATTTTGTTTTTTCCGTCGACCTTGAATAAGTTATGACATCATTGATAATTTGTTAAATGTCAACCCCATTTATTTTATGTATTTTGAAAGCTTTTACAATTCCTAATTCGATGATGTAAAAATTTTTGTATGTTACATTAGAAATTTTTTGAGTAATCATATTTCAACTTTCTGTCATTCCCAAAGTGACAAGGTACAGATACAGAATGTAAATAATCCGAATCACATTTTTATTTAATCCTAATTGTTGGTGTAAAGTGTTTTAATTACTCATTCTCCGAGATGCATTTGTCTGAACGAGAACGCATTGAGGTGCTCATGATGATTGGGTTTGGAGACGTAGAAATGTTAGGGAAGTCGCGGAGTTGTTTAATGAAACGCATCCTGAACTGGACCCTATCGGCTTTTCAACTTTAAGTAAAATCCACAGAAAATTTTTGGAAGAAGGATTTGTTCGAGATAAACCATAAAGTGGACGTCCATCAACGGCCCTAGACACTCAAGTTGACATTTTGTTAACAGTTCAAGAACGTCCTCACACAAGCACACGGCAACTTAGTCGAGGATTTGACGTAGCAAGGGGTAGAGTTCATCAATCAAAGTATCATCCCTATAAAATGAATAGTTCAAGAGTTGTCTGAGGACGATTTTGATCGGCGTTTGGAATATTGTGAACGGTTGATGAAAATTTGTGATAATGACCCTCTATTTCTCTTCAACATTTTGTTTTCTGACGAAGCTACTTTGACATTGAATGGCACTGTGAATAGACAAAATTGCAGATTTTGGTCGACTGATTCTGAATCCTCATTGGATGCAAGAGACATACGCAATATCCTCAAAAACTAAATGCATGGGCAGGGATTATCGGCGGTCGCATTGTGAGACCGTTTTTCTTTGATGGAAACTTGACAGGGGAAATATAGGTACTTGAATTTTTTGAGGAATGAATTGGTACCCGTTTCAGCGGTTCTTTTTCCAAATAATTAGGATCCACATTTGCCAGATCGTAGAATTTGGTATCAACAGGATGGTGCTCTTCCGCACTATACACTACCAGTAAGGCAATACCTCAATAATACATTTCCTAAAAGATGGATTGGAAGAAGAGAGGCAATTGAATGGCCATCTAAATCGCCAGATTTAACCCCGTTGGACTTCTTCTTGTGGGGTTACTTAAAATCAAAAGTCTATGCGGCACAACCGGAAAATTTGGACGTTTTACGACAACGCATCATCTACGAAACCAGACTAATCACTCACGAAATATTACAGAATGTGCGAAATGGAATTTATCATCGCTTAAGATTTTGCCAACAAAATGAAGAAAAACATTTTGAGCATTTGTTATAAATTTGATATTGAAAATGTCAAAAATAAAACTTAGAATTAGAACACAATTTACTCAAATGTAACATACCAAAATGTTTACATCATCGAATAAAAAATTGTAAAAGCTTTCAAAATCCATAAAAAAATGGGGTTGACATTTAAAATAATTGTCAATGACGTCATAACTTATTCAAGGTCGACGGAAAAAACAAAATGGTAGCATCTAAATATAGCTAATAAAAAACATTAATCGACATATCTTTGCATTTTGTCAAATAATGCACAATAACGTTACTACGGGCTTGTGTCCATACTTTATGGACACACTGTAAATATACAGTGTGCTTCACTTTTCATCGGGACACCTAAATAACTTTTTTATTTTGAAAGCAATCAATCTAAAATTTTTATCAGTTGTGTAGGCCACGACAATGGACCTTTTCGTATGAATAGAGTTTTTGTAAAGTAGCCAACTATAATTAAAATAAAAAGTAATGTTTCAAGTAATGTCATACTAGCGATTAAGATAGAGCAAAAAAGTATTAGGAAAAGTTTTTGCAAATCACTCAAGAACCCCTGATACCAAATTTCGCTGAAAATATTACATTTTTAAATTCTTCTATATTTTTATGCTATATGTAGATAATAGTTTGTTATTGCAATAATAAGAGTGCCATGAAGCAAAAAAAATTATTTGTTAGTTCAAACGTCAATTCACAACAGTTTACTTCAGTTGTAACTATCGATAGACATTTAACTATTGCGCAAAAAGTAGAAATTATTCGAATTGTTGGTGATAATGTACTTTCTACACGAGAGGCTGCTAATTTAACGCGAGAGATCCTCATCCGTCATCGAACTATTCATACATGAATAACACTACTGAAAATGTTGCTAAACCACGTCAACGAGAATTGAACAATCAAGAACACCATTTCGATGCAGTAATATTAGCAGTGTATCGTAATAATCCTCACACGAGTTTACGAGATATGTATTAGGAAAAGTTTTTGCAAATCACTCAAGAACCCCTGATACCAAATTTCGCTGAAAATATTACATTTTTAAATTCTTCTATATTTTTATGCTATATGTAGATAATAGTTTGTTATTGCAATAATAAGAGTGCCATGAAGCAAAAAAAATTATTTGTTAGTTCAAACGTCAATTCACAACAGTTTACTTCAGTTGTAACTATCGATAGACATTTAACTATTGCGCAAAAAGTAGAAATTATTCGAATTGTTGGTGATAATGTACTTTCTACACGAGAGGCTGCTAATTTAACGCGAGAGATCCTCATCCGTCATCGAACTATTCATACATGAATAACACTACTGAAAATGTTGCTAAACCACGTCAACGAGAATTGAACAATCAAGAACACCATTTCGATGCAGTAATATTAGCAGTGTATCGTAATAATCCTCACACGAGTTTACGAGATATGGCTAGCAGCCTCTCGAGTAGAACGTACATTATCACCAACAATTCGAATAATTTCTACTTTTTGAGCATTACTTAAATGTCTATCGGCCATTGCTCAGCAAAGTTCAGTAGTTACAACTGAAGTAAAATGTTTACTGAATTGACGCTTGAACTGACAAATTATATTCTTTCTTCATGGCACTCTTATTATTGCAATAAGAAACTATTATTTACAGATTGCATAAAAATGTAGAAGAATTTAAAAATTAAAAATTTTCAGCGAAATTTGGTATTAGGGGTTCTTAAGTGATTTGTAAAAACTTTTCCTAATACTTTTTTGCTCTATATTAATCGCTAGCATGGCTATACTTGAAACACTACTTTTTATTTTAATTATAGTTGGCTAGATATTGACTTTATAAAAACTCTATTCACACAAAAAGTTGCATTGTCGTGGCCTACACAACTGATAAAAATTTTATATTAATTTCTTTCAAAATAAAAAAGTTATTTAGGTGTCCCCATGAAAAGTGAAACACAGTAGACGCCAGTGTTTCATGGTTTTACCAATCATCGGTGCACCTACATCCAGAAATATTCACGACTTTCATTTCTATACTGCGTGTATATATACTAATTATGATAAACGTAATGTTAATGAGAATTAATAATCATTAAATTCTCACATTACTGCCAATGCCGCTCTAATTCGTTGCATTGATTTCTACACCTGACAAAATCACATTTGCCTAAGAATGTAGCTGCAACGCGTCGCGGCGCCATTCTTAGGCAAATGTGATTTTGTCAGGTGTAGAAATCAATGCAACGAATTAGAGCGGCATTGGCAGTAATGTGAGAATTTAATGATTATTAATTCTCATTAACATTACGTTTATCATAATTAGTATATATACACGTAGTATAGAAATGAAAGTCGTGTCTATTTCTGGATGTAGGTGCACCGATGATTGGTAAAACCATGAAACGCTGGCGTCTGCACATTCCAGGGTGGATACGACTTTCACACATTTTTTTTCATATTCCCGTACAACCCGGTCAGTTGGCGCCGCGACGCGTTGCAGCTACATTCTTAGGCAAATGTGATTTTTTCAGGTGTAGAAATCAATGCAACGAATTAGAGCGGCATTGGCAGTAATGTGAGAATTTAATGATTATTAATTCTCATTAACATTACGTTTATCATAATTAGTATATATACACGCAGTATAGAAATGAAAGTCGTGTCTATTTCTGGATGTAGGTGCACCGATGATTGGTAAAACCATGAAACGCTGGCGTCTGCACATTCCAGGGTGGATACGACATTCACACATTTTTTCATATTCCCGTACAACCCGGTCAGTTGGCGCCGCGACGCGTTGCAGCTACATTCTTAGGCAAATGTGATTTTGTCAGGTGTAGAAATCAATGCAACGAATTAGAGCGGCATTGGCAGTAATGTGAGAATTTAATGATTATTAATTCTCATTAACATTACGTTTATCATAATTAGTATATATACACGCAGTATAGAAATGAAAGTCGTGTCTATTTCTGGATGTAGGTGCACCGATGATTGGTAAAACCATGAAACGCTGGCGTCTGCACATTCCAGGGTGGATACGACTTTCACACATTTTTTCATATTCCCGTACAACCCGGTCAGTTGGCGCCGCGACGCGTTGCAGCTACATTCTTAGGCAAATGTGATTTTGTCAGGTGTAGAAATCAATGCAACGAATTAGAGCGGCATTGGCAGTAATGTGAGAATTTAATGATTATTAATTCTCATTAACATTACGTTTATCATAATTAGTATATATACACGCAGTATAGAAATGAAAGTCGTGTCTATTTCTGGATGTAGGTGCACCGATGATTGGTAAAACCATGAAACGCTGGTGTCTGCACATTCCAGGGTGGATACGACTTTCACACATTTTTTCATATTCCCGTACAACCCGGTCAGTTGGCGCCGCGACGCGTTGCAGCTACATTCTTAGGCAAATGTGATTTTGTCATGTGTAGAAATCAATGCAACGAATTAGAGCGGCATTGGCAGTAATGTGAGAATTTAATGATTATTAATTCTCATTAACATTACGTTTATCATAATTAGTATATATACACGCAGTATAGAAATGAAAGTCGTGTCTATTTCTGGATGTAACCGATGATTGGTAAAACCATGAAACGCTGGCGGCTGCACATTCCAGGGTGGATACGACTTTCACACATTTTTTCATATATATATATATATATATATATATTTATATATATATATATTATATAATATTTTAAACATATCTAAATTTGAGATGAATTTTTTTCTATATCTGAAAGAGATATCAACACAGAAATTAAACAGTCATTTTCGCATTAAGTATTTATAAACATTCAACTTTTGGTACACCCCTCTATAAATGTCAAATAAAATAATATTGGTTATATAGTGTTATTAATTTCATTAGAAGTTTCCTAAATTTATATTTATTGATTATTTATGTATTTCAATCAAAATAAAGCGAAGAATCAACATAATGACTAATAGCCAAACGACTATTAAGATCACTATGAACCCAATTATCAAAATAAGCTGGTTAAACATTGTAAGCATGTTTACAACAGACTGACACAAAATAATACTGTGCTATGGGTGCCAAGACATTAGGAGATTAAAGACCATGAAATGGCCAAGGAGAGCTCAAAAGGGAACTTCAGAGGATCAGAGCCTGTATGTTAAATCGTTAAGGATTCCGCCAGGCGCAAAACCTGGTCGTATCTATAAGAGAAGGTGAATTCCATACTAAGACACTATTAGGGGACTCGATGTGAAATCCATCTATATAGCATAGGCTTGACTGGATAACTAACCTTCATATAATATGTACTAGAGAAGAACTGAAGGTACTCAGACAGAAACATTTCGGTAAAGATTTATTGGATCCTACCGAAAATTTGTGTAAATTTTACGTAATTTCAGGTTGATGGATATAAATCTAAGAGTAAGCTGTTAGATAATAAAATCATGATGAAACTAGACTCGACAGTGGAACCAAGATCTCGCAAGTGTCAACATGAAACAAGATCCTGAGAGAATACTGCCATGATTAGTTAAACTATCGCTCCAAATCTTAGAACATCGAGTCGGGATCGTGAACAACAATTGAACATTTTGAAAAGGCGCCTTCAGTAAAAACTTACTAAACGCCTACACTTTGATGAACACAAAATTCTGATATAATAATAATATGTAATAATAATAATAATAATTGTTTATTCGCCCAACAGGTTCGTACCCAGTAACAGGGCAAAGACTGTGTAATACTACATACATACGTATGACAAAACAGAAAAAAAAGAAAAATATAGTAAAAGTTAAATTACAGATATACATAAATAAACAAAAAGTGTACATTAATAAATTAGAACACATACGCAAACTAATTTAATGACTTCACCAGTAAATATATCGCTGTATATTGTTCAATTTGTTCAATCCTCCGATCAGTAAGTGTCTGGAACCCAAAACGCAGCCTTAGTTCATCATAGGAAACATTTCTGTCTGGGTACACTCCAGTATTTTTGAAAGCCAAGAATTTCAAAAAGCGTCGCTGTACACGCTCAATAGGAAGTTGCTGCGATATATAATGAGGAAATCAAACGACAGACCCATATTCCAATTTAGGAAGAACAAGAGCGAAATATAAAGACTCCAGAAGCGCAACATCATTGAAATATTTACAAGTTCTGATAGTAAATCCCAACATTCTTGAGGCAGACGAACAAATTTTTTGAACGTGACTGTTAAACGATAAAGATGAATCAAATGACACACCAAGATCCTTAATTTCACTCATTCTGGTGAGTGGAACATCATAAATTGAATAGGAGGACAAGTACGGACGGGTTTTCCTAGTGAAAGCCATAGCATAACATTTGTTAACGTTCAAAACAAGCTTATTCCTGTCGGACCAATTGGCCAGTGCACTCAAGTTATCCTGAAGCATGTCTACATCGCGTTGACTATGTATGCAATGGAAGAGCTTAACGTCATCTGCATATGCTAATACTTGACAAGACATTAATGGAAACAGACCATTGATGTATATATTAAAAAGCAGAGGTCCCAAACTTGATCCTTGTGGAACTCCAGACAATGCAACAAACTCCAACGACTTAAAACCATTATAGAAAACATATCCATATCTGTTGGACAAGTAAGAGTTGATTAACTCACAAAAAGCAGTATTCAGACCAAAACAATTAAGTTTCTGTATAAGGAGTTTGTGATTAATTTTATCAAAAGCCTTGGAGAAATCTGCATAAATGACGTCAACCTGTCCCTGGCAATCCAACTCTTCACATACGTATTGGGTAAAACTTACAAGATTAGTAGTAGTCGAGCGCCCTGTCATAAAACCATGTTGAGCAGGTGATATATGGGAACGAACAAAAGGATAAATTGAATTATATATGACTTGCTCAAAAATTTTGGAAAAATTTGAAAGTATGGATATAGGTCTGTAATTACATACATCCGTAGTCTTACCCTTTTTGAAGACGGGCACTATGCGCGCACGTTTCCATCTATCAGGAAAGGTTGACGTTCCGACAGCAAGGTTAATTATTTTGGTGAGCGGCTGTGAAAGAACGGAGCAAAAATGTCTGACCACGAAGCTTGGAATTTGATCATCACCAGCAGTAAATTTGTTTGGAAATGTAGACATAATACTTTCAATACATTCCTGTGTTACAGGGTAGATGGCAAGCGACTCAAGTAGTGTAAAAGTATCAGGTACAGTATCAATATCCGCGCCCGAATAGGCTACGGAGAAATGTGATGCAAAACAATCGACGATGTTTTGAGGTGAATCAGTCCAAGCTCCATTGTAAAGCAATCTGCCAGGAATCCGCGAAGTACCCTGCCTTGTACGCACAAAAGACCAAATTTCTTTAGGATTTTCTTTGATAGAAGTTTCTATGCCATTCAAATATTCTTTATAACTACTGGAAATTTGTAACTTCGTCAAGCATCTCATTCTTCTGTACTCACCAAGATAAAAAGGGTTCTTATTTAATCTCCATTTACGCCGGTAATATTGTTTCGTTTTTAAATTGCGCTTAAATTCCAACGTAAACCAAGATGGGTAAGATGAAGGACGAGCAGGCCGTTTAGGAACAGAGGACACAAAGGTGTTATTTAAAATGTTATAGAAACTGTTTAGAGAGTCGTTAACGTCGTCCATATCATCCAAACATGACCAGTCAAGTTGCTGTAGATCATCATAGAGCTGATGAAAGTTCGCCTTTCCGAAATTATAAGAACTGCTCCCAGACGTAGGAAAGTTTACTGTGTCAGGAGATGATGCAATTTCCATATTCATCGATAAAGCTGGGTGACGTGCATCTTCCGGAACCAAAGGCAAATCATCGTGGGATATTCGCAGATTACGATTGAAGTTAGAAAGAACAAGATCCAGAAGTCGTGTGTCAGTATTTAAGATTGTATTATATTGTCTCAGTTGTAGCAAGTTACAAAAATCCAAAAAAGAAGAAATTTCCGAGTGACGTAAATTAAGATTTGAATGCTCGTAGAAGTGTGATAAGTTAAAGTCTCCATTGAATAAAAGTGGTTTATCCATGAAAAAAATTGCAAAAGATTCAAGGAATAATTCAACGTCATCACTGGGCACATCAGGTGGAATATATATAACACATATGTATAGTATAAATGACTGAAATCTACATTTGCAGGCTTTTAAATCAATTAACGGAATCAATGCAGCAAATTCAGAGTATCTATAATTTCGAACGAAATTGTATTAACCAGAGCAATAATCACACCGCCACCAGTAGACCTTCCCACAGTGTCAAACTTACGATCACATCTAATTACATTATAATGAGATGGGAAGAACTCTGAATTTTGAAAGGAATCATTTAACCAAGACTCAGTAATAAGGACAATGTCGAATGACAAATCACAACAGTTAGGAAAAAATAAATGCGATTTTGAACGAAGACCTCGAGTGTTTTGATAGTATAATTTAAGAGAGTACGAATTACTGTCGGGCGAAGCTAGTTTTCCGAAGCTATAATTGTGGGAATGCCATTTCTGTATTTGATTTTCAGGTTTCGCTCTCCAGTCCCCATACGCGCTTGTAATTGAATTTTAACGCTTTTATACAGTTCGCGTTGCATGATTGTTTGATCACGAGAAAAACCCAGGCGAGACCACTGATCGAAAGATCTTATCCGTGCCAATTTTTTTAATACTTCGAAAACCTTAGCTTCAGAAGGAAATCTAATTCTGATTGGACGACATCTAGCAGCATTACTCGAGTCAAATCGACCCAACCTCAGCACTTGAAATTCGGGCACATCTAACTCTGCAGCAGTAAATATTTCTCGCAACTGCGCAGAATCTAGTGTCATTTGTTCGTTATTAGAATTGCCAGTTTCAGAACAATTGTATACAATAATATTAGTTTTTCGAGTTTCACGATCAGCGATCTCCTGTATAATTTTCTCCGTCTCCAATAAAGGCAGCGAGGGAGAAGCAGAAGTATTAACCGAGTCCGCAGATGCAAAAAAGTCCAGATAAAATTAAACGAAATACTTACTACTTCAATTGCAGCTATATAAATATAACAATTTAAATAATAATTACACCAACGAATAGATAAACTTGGAGCACTAAACTTCAATGAACAAAACTTCATATGATTAGGCACATAAAGTACGCAAATATACTATTTTATCGCCAACCGTCAATAGATGCATGCATTACCATTGACATTCAGAAACATATAAGATCTAATACAAGACCTAAAATTGCTTATCATTCCCACCGCCACAATTTGTCAGTTGACATAATCTTCAGCAATAAGACGTATTTCTAAACTGACGGATTTGTTAACAAAGAAAGTTCTCACATTCGGAGTTTGGAAAATCATCGCATAATTCATGGGAAGAAATGCACCCCAAACCACAAAAGACGGTAAGGTGCGGATTTTAGACAATCGGCATGATAGGCCATTACTTCTTCGCTTGATTATATTGACATGATTTCAAATATGGAAAATTACAGCGAAGTGGCCATAAAAGACAACAATTAAAGTAAACGTCCTTTGAGAAAAGCCATAAGGTATGTTTTTGGTGCTCCTTAAAATGTATTAATATTTAAAGAAATTGAATATTTTTAATATAGATATATAACAGGAGTGAAAAGTATAATTCATAAAATGTTACAAAAAATAATTGTTTATAAATAAATAGAAAAATTATTCTTTTAATGTTCTTTTGAATTAACTCAATTCAAATAAATAACTACGTAAAAAGTATCGCCAGTACTTCAATATTTACTCTTTAATAATCTATTAAGACGATGTTACTTTAGACTATATATTACCTATTATTTAGACAATATAGAATGAAATATTTCGCCCCATTAAATTAAACGATGGATTACTGCTTCATTGCCCGTCAATCTTCCATAATAGACATCCAAAAAATAGGAACAATACTAGCGTTCTGGAGTAAGTAATTTTGGAGAAAACTAATCTTCTTATCTAAAATCGTGGCATTGTTTCGATAGGGACGATGAACGGAAACGAAGCATTAACGAAACATTAATTCCAATTCTACAACTTCGGAGCGGAAGAGTGGAAACCCGTAATGGAGAAGTGAGTGACAACGTCGAGAATCGGAAGTTCTTCCGCCCAAAAGAAAAGACAGCACAATTGAAGTTTTTTTTTAATTGACAAAATCAATTATCTTGAAGAAATTAACGGAGGCGAATTCATTTCTCACTCTCTCGCCTTCGTCCCTGTCGCGGACTATTTTTTCCACTTTATCCCTTTCGGTTTTCGAAATGTTTCCGAGAACAAATTGATGACGACCTTGCTTTTTCATTTCTATACTTTCTGTATATATAGTTAACATTTGGAATTTACTGCAAGTGAGAATTAATGAATATTAAATCACATTCTTACATGTAAATGTCGACTTATTTAATGCGTATAAATCTACAATCCGTCAAACTAAGTTTGCACTAGTATGCAGAACACACTCTTTCGCGACAACGAACTTCCTGGTAGTTAGGTTAATTAAGAATTAAGAAATACTGAAAAAACAAGCCTATCAACGCGAGGACACGTACAGACGACCGTTTCGTTCTAATTGGAACTTCTCAATGTACGGCATTCCCTTTCGATGACGACCTTGCTTTTTCATTTCTATACTTTCTGTATATATAGTTAACATTTGGAATTTACTGCAAGTGAGAATTAATGAATATTAAATCACATTCTTACATGTAAATGTCGACTTATTTAATGCGTATAAATCTACAATCCGTCAAACTAAGTTTGCACTAGTATGCAGAACACACTCTTTCGCGACAACGAACTTCCTGGTAGTTAGGTTAATTAAGAATTAAGAAATACTGAAAAAACAAGCCTATCAACGCGAGGACACGTACAGACGACCGTTTCGTTCTAATTGGAACTTCTCAATGTACGGCATTCCCTTTCGATGACGACCTTGCTTTTTCATTTCTATACTTTCTGTATATATAGTTAACATTTGGAATTTACTGCAAGTGAGAATTAATGAATATTAAATCACATTCTTACATGTAAATGTCGACTTATTTAATGCGTATAAATCTACAATCCGTCAAACTAAGTTTGCACTAGTATGCAGAACACACTCTTTCGCGACAACGAACTTCCTGGTAGTTAGGTTAATTAAGAATTAAGAAATACTGAAAAAACAAGCCTATCAACGCGAGGACACGTACAGACGACCGTTTCGTTCTAATTGGAACTTCTCAATGTACGGCATTCCCTTTCGATGACGACCTTGCTTTTTCATTTCTATACTTTCTGTATATATAGTTAACATTTGGAATTTACTGCAAGTGAGAATTAATGAATATTAAATCACATTCTTACATGTAAATGTCGACTTATTTAATGCGTATAAATCTACAATCCGTCAAACTAAGTTTGCACTAGTATGCAGAACACACTCTTTCGCGAATGTTAACTATATATACAGAAAGTATAGAAATGAAAAAGCAAGGTCGTCATCGAAAGGGAATGCCGTACATTGAGAAGTTCCAATTAGAACGAAACGGTCGTCTGTACGTGTCCTCGCGTTGATAGGCTTGTTTTTTCAGTATTTCTTAATTCTTAATTAACCTAACTACCAGGAAGTTCGTTGTCGCGAAAGAGTGTGTTCTGCATACTAGTGCAAACTTAGTTTGACGGATTGTAGATTTATACGCATTAAATAAGTCGACATTTACATGTAAGAATGTGATTTAATATTCATTAATTCTCACTTGCAGTAAATTCCAAATGTTAACTATATATACAGAAAGTATAGAAATGAAAAAGCAAGGTCGTCATCGAAAGGGAATGCCGTACATTGAGAAGTTCCAATTAGAACGAAACGGTCGTCTGTACGTGTCCTCGCGTTGATAGGCTTGTTTTTTCAGTATTTCTTAATTCTTAATTAACCTAACTACCAGGAAGTTCGTTGTCGCGAAAGAGTGTGTTCTGCATACTAGTGCAAACTTAGTTTGACGGATTGTAGATTTATACGCATTAAATAAGTCGACATTTACATGTAAGAATGTGATTTAATATTCATTAATTCTCACTTGCAGTAAATTCCAAATGTTAACTATATATACAGAAAGTATAGAAATGAAAAAGCAAGGTCGTCATCGAAAGGGAATGCCGTACATTGAGAAGTTCCAATTAGAACGAAACGGTCGTCTGTACGTGTCCTCGCGTTGATAGGCTTGTTTTTTCAGTATTTCTTAATTCTTAATTAACCTAACTACCAGGAAGTTCGTTGTCGCGAAAGAGTGTGTTCTGCATACTAGTGCAAACTTAGTTTGACGGATTGTAGATTTATACGCATTAAATAAGTCGACATTTACATGTAAGAATGTGATTTAATATTCATTAATTCTCACTTGCAGTAAATTCCAAATGTTAACTATATATACAGAAAGTATAGAAATGAAAAAGCAAGGTCGTCATCGAAAGGGAATGCCGTACATTGAGAAGTTCCAATTAGAACGAAACGGTCGTCTGTACGTGTCCTCGCGTTGATAGGCTTGTTTTTTCAGTATTTCTTAATTCTTAATTAACCTAACTACCAGGAAGTTCGTTGTCGCGAAAGAGTGTGTTCTGCATACTAGTGCAAACTTAGTTTGACGGATTGTAGATTTATACGCATTAAATAAGTCGACATTTACATGTAAGAATGTGATTTAATATTCATTAATTCTCACTTGCAGTAAATTCCAAATGTTAACTATATATACAGAAAGTATAGAAATGAAAAAGCAAGGTCGTCATCGAAAGGGAATGCCGTACATTGAGAAGTTCCAATTAGAACGAAACGGTCGTCTGTACGTGTCCTCGCGTTGATAGGCTTGTTTTTTCAGTATTTCTTAATTCTTAATTAACCTAACTACCAGGAAGTTCGTTGTCGCGAAAGAGTGTGTTCTGCATACTAGTGCAAACTTAGTTTGACGGATTGTAGATTTATACGCATTAAATAAGTCGACATTTACATGTAAGAATGTGATTTAATATTCATTAATTCTCACTTGCAGTAAATTCCAAATGTTAACTATATATACAGAAAGTATAGAAATGAAAAAGCAAGGTCGTCATCGAAAGGGAATGCCGTACATTGAGAAGTTCCAACAAATTGATACTAATACTTTTATAATCTTCTGCCGCAGCAATCCTCTCGTTACGATCGTGGATTGTTTCTTTTCCATTTCTTTTTTGATTTTGATTGAATATTAATACGCGAGCAGATGAGTAGGATTTAAAGATCTACTACTTTGTTACGCGAATGATGACTTTAATAAAATTAAATTATAACATAAGAATTGTAACGAATTTTTAAAATATTTTTTACTCTCTTCATTTAAAAAATTAATTAATTTTTATAACATGAAAAACCTTCCCTTAATGCAGAGTCTAGAATTTAATTTGTAATTTTTAAACTCTTAAACTTTTTTAGGTAGCAACGGCTGAACGACCCGTGGTGAGAACGCGCCGCAATGGTAGGAACGTCGGAAAACGAGAGTGAGAAACACAACAAAGAATATATACAATTATATATATAATGAAAATAATATAGGAGAAAGTTATATAAATAATTGATTTTGTACATACATGGATCATTACTAGAGAACGGATGCAATTTCCATAAAACGCAATCGGCAATTGGAATTGTGTATAACGTCGCTCAGTACATCCCGGCGTAATTCAATGAAGTATTTGTTTGACTTACTCGGACACCTGGTCTCGCCGCGATATTCGGAGAATACAGTGTTTTTTAAAGTGTTTTCATGAGCGTAGATGGAAGCGGGGTTTTTATAATGTATTTTATTTATTACTTTATATACTTTTATATTTCGTAAGATAAATAAAGTGCTGTGAGTAAGTTTCTTGTTTTCATACTTTTAACTGTTAATTACATCGTAATTTTTGTGATAGATCCTGTTTAATATCGTTTGATTGAATCTATTTCTACCATTTATTTCGACGTAAGTGTGCATTGAATTTCGTTCAGTTTCAATAACTTACGCACACATTTTTAGTTTTCATTTATTTAGATCTAGAGCATTGTTTAAGTTACTTTTTCAGACATGATATGGAAGAATGTCGAGAACGGTGTAAAACAATGGCGAGTTGGATTGACGGTCATACTGATTGTATGTCCATTGTCAGTGATTCCGAAATTTATTACAAAATCCGTAAAATATTGTCAAAAATTCGTCACTTAGGATCGCAAACACATCTGAACTCTGTAAAACTTTTATGGCGGCTAATATTCCATTAAATAAACTTAGCAATCCCACTTTAAAAATATTTCTGAAAAAATATACTGGTCGAAATGTTCCTGATGAATCAACTTTACGCAAATATTATGTTTCTAGGTGCTATACGAGAACAGTAGAACGCATTAGAAGCCATCTTTTAAATCAATACATATGGATAAGCGCCGACGAAACGGTGGATATGTTAGGAAGCTGTGTGGTAAATGTTGTAGCTGGTGTACTACATCCAACTATTCCATATAACGCATATGTAATAGCAACAAAAGTTATAAATACAGTTGATGCGGAAACAGTTGCTAAAACGATTAATGAGAATATTCAAAATATACTTCATTCCGACGACAGGTACAAAGAAAAAGTACTTTTATTTGTAAGTGACAGAGCTGCAAATATATTAAAGGAAACATATCCTAATTTGCTGCATATTACTTGTGTAGCACATGTTCTCCCCAGAATCTGTGAATATATCAGAGCACTTTTCAAGAAGTTGATAGACTTGTATCAGCTTTTAAAACATTTTCAGAAAAGCACCATTGAGAGTAGCTCTTTTCAGGGAAAAATTTCCATCTCTGTCACTGCCTCCCACTCCAGTAATAACTAGATGGGGAACATGGCTGGAAGCTACTAGTTATTATGCTGAGAATTTCGATAGTCTAAAACATTTCGTAACACTGCTAAAGGAGGATGTTAGAAGTATTGGTGAGTGCAAGGAGCTCACACAAATCTAGCAGTTCATCTAACAGAACCTCAAACATATCTATTGATACACCACCAGCCCTCACGTCAATATTTAATTCAGGTATCAAAATTTCTTAAATTTGAATAACCGCCTATGTACCATGTATAAGGACTGAGTCACATTCGTTTTTCAAAGTCAACTATGAACGAGAAAGACAAATGTAACAGCCATACCTAAGTTAAAGGTATCTAGAGAAGTTGACAGAATCTTATACCGTGTTATTTATAAATGAAATTGGCAAATATTTTTTCATAGCCAACTCTGAATCAAAATTTTCTGGCTCATATAATATATAACAGTACTTCTACCAATTAAGTAAATAATTTTCAGTTCAATTGTATTTGAACGTCCTTACTATGCCGTAAACTGACATTTCTATGCATTTATATAATTTTGATATTAGTAATATAGTATTTTGCTGTTCGGAATGGAAAAATATAATTTTTTTAAACAATTACATTTTCGATAGCTGTTCTTCAATTATCTTGCATCATTTTAATATCTCTACTATATATTATACAGGGTATTTCGTGCATCGTTTTCCAAATTAAATTGGCCATTAGAAGGGGTGATTTGCTGCCTATTAATTCCAAAATAAAATATTTAAACTTAAAAAAAAATTGTAGATACAGCCTTAAAATTTAAGTTTAATTTTAATGTGTACTGTTGTGTTGTTCTGCCAAATTCAAAATTGCTTGCAAATAACATGTAGTTTTCATTTTATTAACTCACAAAGTTTTTGGAAGAGGTAAGAATCAACTTTACATTGCAATAAAAAAATACTAAAGGCAATCATGATTTTCTAATGCTTTTAAAAACTTCTCTAATCTATTTGCTTTCCAACGGTACGCAATATGCCATGAAAACCTTGATTACAACTTCACTAATTCGCCAAATTTGTTTATCGAGACACATCGGGCTGATATTCGAGATTAAAACTTATTTTTACGTAAATAACACGCGCGGAACAGTTAGAAACTGTCATCTGCCTCCTGTGCTGTAGAAATCAACATGTCTTTTTTTTCGAATAAAGAATACGCTGATATTTTGATGACTTATAGAAGCGCCAATGGTGTTGCTCGTGAAGCGCGAAGGCTTTACCAGGAACGCTTTCCAAACAGACGATTTCCTACCCACCATACGTTTCAAAATACTTATCGACGTTTGCGCGTGACCGGAAATTTAAAGTTTAATGAACTAATAGGAATTATATTGCGACATAATGTTGCTGTCGATGAACAGACTCTGGTATGAAGTATGGA
The DNA here is from genome assembly GCA_935421215.2 of Melolontha melolontha. NCBI lineage: Eukaryota > Metazoa > Arthropoda > Insecta > Coleoptera > Scarabaeidae > Melolontha > Melolontha melolontha. The sequence goes on along the minus strand of OW285242.1, from coordinate 88,921,259 downwards.
GAGTACTTCGCCAAAATAACAGACTTGCTTTCTATTATACTCCTGTTTAAGGTAGGGAATTTTTGAACAGACTTACAACTCGTACGTGTTAACAGCTGTGACGGTACTCTGGTCTCATGTTAGCGCGTACGGGTTGTACTTAACATTTCAATATTGAATTTAAAAAATATATATCTTGGTAGTAAGTAATGCATTCTTAAGCGTATTTATTTATTGCAGGTCTCGAAAATCTTCACTTTGATAACCGTGTCCAGTTTTGTAGTCTTTTATTGCACATAGAAGTGGATGACTTTTTAACAAGTATTCTGTGGACGGATGAGTCAAAATTTTCTAAAGAAGGAATTCCTAATTTACACAAACTTCACCACTGGTCGCCGAAAGATCAGATCGTTTGGGCAGGAGTAATTGGAAATCGCGTAATTGAACCACACTACTTATCTGATAATTTCAACTGGGATAATTACCTTGGGTTTTTACAAAATGAATTGCCGGAATTGTTAGCTGAGTTGCCAATCTTCAATGAATACATTCTTATTGTTTACAAAATCACGGTTGTACTGCATACTGGCGATTAACCGTCACAGAGTACCTTAATAATGTATTCCCAAATTCATGGATTGGGAGGGATGATCCTATTTCATGGCCTTCATATTCGCAAGACCTAAGGCCAAAGGACTCGTATATGCCACAGAAATTGAAACAAGGGACGATTTAGTCCAACGTTTCTGGGGTGGCTTTCGACACAATTGAACAAGAAATGCGTTTATACACAGCTACTGTAGAAATAAGGCAAAGATGTCACAAGAGGTCAGCAATTTGAGCAAGATTTGTGATCATGTTATCATGTGTCCCGATATACAAACTTAGAATTAGAAGAATTAGAAGATCACGATCGCTTTTAGTTATTTTTTTATTGCAATGAAAAGTTATTTAAAGTTTATTTTTACCCCTTCCGAAAACTTTTTGAGTTAATAAAATGAAAACTACATGTTATTTGCAAGTAATTTTGAATTTGGTTGAACCACACAACAGTACACATTAAAATTAAACTTAAATTTGGCGACTGTATCTAACTTTTTTTTTATTTAAGTTTAAATACTGAAGTTTGCAAAATAAAAATTAAAAAGTCGAAAAAAAAAACCCGTGGGACTACTACTGAGTTATTCGGCCGTAATAGGCAGCAAATGATCCCAGTCTATCGGCCAATTTAATATGGCAAACTATACACCAAACACGCTATAGAATATCTGTTATAAAAGTGAGCTCTCAAAACGAATTTTAGTGGTTTTTACACAACGTATAAAAATCATTAAGAAATGTTGTTTAGTTGAAATGAAGTGACAATCTGAATGTCAGATTACAAGAATACCGAGAATAAATAAAGACATTCTATTTAATTCCAATTTTTTGTTGGCGCAGTATTAACAGTCGCGGTTACCCATTATCATAATAAAACATTACATTTTTGGCGTTTTGTTTTGAATCGTCTAGTTAGTTTATCAAACTGATAACTGAATTGATGATTTTATCAGTTTAATCATCATATAGAAGAAAATTTCCTGACAATCGCGACATAACGATAACAAAACCTTTCTATGGTAAAGACCAATAATTGAGGTGGTTTAAGGCAGGGGTCGGCAACCTGCGGCCCGCGGGCCGCATGCGGCCCTTTGCAACTTTTTGCGCGGCCCGCCAAAGCACCAATATAATTTTACGAAAAATCAACAATCTTAGAGTGTGAGCGTGCCGAAATGTGGCCGGTGACAAAAATGCGCGCTAACAGAAGCATAGTGGGAAACTTATTTTACTGCGTAAGTTTAATCCCCACTCCCCAGCGAATACGACGGCTCGCTTAGCAAGTGTAGCATTCTTTCATTTCGCCAGTTTGCTACTGTATGTTCATATGTGCATTTTGCACATAAACACGTTCATATTGACAACCGTATGACGTTTCATTACAATAGGTAATGAGAAATACATGATATTTTTATATTTAATTTATTGGTAAAATAATTCATATTTTATCGTAGGAAAAATGAATAAAATACCAAAGAAAAGAAAAATGAATGAGGAAAACCGCGAATTTAATGAAAAGTGGACTTTTGATTATTTATTTATTAATAATTACAATAAAGCACTATGCTTAATTTGCAAAGAATCTATAAGCGTATTCAAAGAATTTAATTTGCGTCGAAACTACGACACGAAACACAAAAGTGAATATGATAAATTTGAATCTCAATTCAGACAAAATAAAATTGATTCTTTACAAAAATCATTAGGAGCACAACAAAATGTTTTTAAAAAATGTAAGGAACAAAGTTCAGCATTGGTCAAAAGGTCCTTACATATTTCGAAATTAATTGCTGAACATAACAAACCATTTACGGATGGAGAGTTCATTAAAAAATGTATTTTGGCTGCTGTTAACGAAATTTGTCCGGAAAAAATTAAAAAATTTGAAGATATTAGTTTGTCTGCACGTACAGTAGTTCGACGTATTGAAAATATATCAACTAATGTTTAATAAATTAAAAGAAAATTCTTCACAATTTGAGTATTTTTCACTAGCACTTGATGAAAGCAACGATATAACTAGCACCGCTCAATTGTTGATTTTTATCCGTGGAATTGATAAACAATTTTGTGTAACAGAAGAACTTGCTGCATTAAAAAGCCTCCATGGGAATACAAGAGATGAAGATAAATTTTTGCAACTATTAGATGTTTTCAATATGTATGGGAAAAATTAAAAAAATGTGACAACTGACGGTGCAAAGAACATGACGGGTCACAATACTGGTTTGGTAGGCATGATTAATAAAATATTGAAAGAATTAAATATTACACAGCCTCCTCTACAACTTCATTGTATTATCCATCAACTTTGCACTTTGCGCAAAAGTTGTAAATTTGAAAAATGTTATGAATATTGTAGTAAAGTCCATCAATTATATTCGCAAAAACGGTATTAACCATCGAACATTCCGCAATTTCTTAAATGAAATTGACGCAGAATATGAAGATATCATTTATTTTTTGAAGTAAGATGGCTCAGCCGTGGGAAAGTTTTAAAAAGATTTTTCGAGTTGATAGACGAGATTGAAATGTTTTTGACAGAAAAAGAAAATATATACCAGAATTTTCGAATTTTAAATGGATAAGCGAGTTAGCTTTTCTTGTGGACATTACAACTTACCTCAATACATTAAATATAACACTACAAGGCAAAGGAAAGTTAATCAACGAGCTATTTACAGAAATCAAAAGTTTCCAGCTTAAAATAAAATTGTTTATTTCTCAACTTGAAAAAAATAATTATTGTCATTTTCCTACTTTGCAATCGTTTTTAACCAAAAACGACAAAGAGTGTCCTTCGAATATTTTTATTGAGTCACTAAAAGTACTAGATGAAAATTTTCGTCATCGGTTTCAAGATTTTTATGCAAAAGAAATGGATATATTAATATTTGAAAATCCTTTAAAATTTGATATTGTAAAAGCACCAGACAATTTACAACTAGAGTTAATTGATTTGCAATCTAACAATGTATATAAATAGAATTTTGATGAAAATAATTTAATGGCATTTTATTCAAATCTACCAGAAAATAAATTTCCCAATTTAAGAAATTTTGCAAAATCAATGATTTGTATTTTTCAAGCACCTATTTATGCGAACAAACATTTTCAAGAATGAATTTCATAAAATATAGAACGAGGTTGACGGATGAAAATTTACAAAACTTGTTCAGGATCTCAGTATCCCAAACACAACCGGACTTGAATGAATTATCAAACAATATTCAAGAACAAAAAGCGTATTGAATTTTAATGAATGAATAAAATGAAAGATAAGCTATTTTCCTTAATATTTTATATATCGCTTTCACATAAAGACGACCTCCAAAAATCAAGTTTTTTATCTTAGCACATTTTTACATATCGGATATACGCAGATATCCACAAATAATGTAGATTCATTTTTAATAAATGTTAAATATTATTTATGGAAAAATCCATAACAATATGTAATTGCAATTGTATTTTCTTTTTTTTTCCGTTTTAAGAATTGTAAAATTTTTGTTCTCTGACATTATTGTTATTATAGCATGTTAATAAAACATAAATTTTTTCTATATTTATTTTTAATAATATTTCTACTCGTATATGATATAAAAGCACTATTTAAGTTACATTTGAATGTGCGGCCCGCATAAAAAATTTATTTTGAAAATGGCCCGCCGTCCGAAAAAGGTCGCCGACGCCTGGTTTAAGGAGTTCCTTTGGACTTTTCCAACTTCATTTGCGTTGTTACTTCTATTTTTTTAATATATGTAACCAAGCGGTCTAAAAATGATCTTTTACCACTTGTCATAGGTTATGATCCATCTTCTTGTTGTCTCTCGACATATAATAAATTCATATATTTAGTCACGAAACATAGCTGAAGTTTCTTAATACGTTGATAACTCATCTAAAATATCATTCGTACGACTGGGCCTTGGTTTATGGAATCCTTATATAAATTTTGCAAGCTAGGAGGCGTGTTTTAAGTAAGTACAATTTTGAAATATGGCAGCTGCAGCATAGCCATCGCCATTTAACGATAACTACCTACACCTATTGACTACCCACGGACACCGGAAGCCCGAGTTTATGTTTGTTGGTGCGTGTTTAAAATGTCTCAGATCATTGAAAATTACGCTAAGTGGTAAATACGTGCTGTCATTCATTTCTTAAATGCCAGAGACGTAAAATCTGTCGAAATTTATTGGCAGATTAGTCAAGTGTATCGAAAAAACTCTATAGGCGATGGAATGGTAAGAAAATAAGTTACAGGATTTAAAGATGACCGCTTAAAGGTGCGTTATGAGGGAAAGAGTGGGCGACCGTCCGTCCTGGGGCAGAAAGTTCATGAAAAAGTTTGAGGAAACGGACGCCTTAAGATTTCATTATTATTTAATGAATTCCTCTAAATTTCAAGAAGTATTGTCTGCAAAATTTTGGCAGAACGTTTGAATTATCAGTCAAGCATAGTTGGTACCAAAATGCTGATTGAGTTGCATTAAATCAATCGTTCAGCCAGTGTTTTGATTATTCCCGATTGGTAAAACATCGAAGTATATACATTTTTAAGCCAAATTGACTCTGGTAGAGGGCCATGCAGATCCTGCAGGGGCTATACTGGGAGAGTCTATATTACAAATGCCGGCGGACAGTACGTGAGATTGCGTCTACACCTAAGCTGAACATATCTATACCGACCAGGGAACAGGCAAAAAGGCAGTCGAGTGATTGGGATGCCGACACATGGTTTACGGATGTATCACAACCCAATCGAGACACAGGTGCAGGTATATGTGAAATGTACCTTAGAAGAAAGATATCATTAAGTCTGGGGAAATATACGGAAGTTTTCCAGGCTGAATTGTTTGCAGTCGCAAATTGTGCCGAGAAAATTCAGAAAGCGGGTTGCGCAAACAAAAAAAATTAATCTAACGATTGATAGGCGACTATTAAAGCTATTATAAACCCATCTACCAGGTCTAAGCTAATGAAACATTGTAAATAGGTTGTCAACAGAATGGCACAAGACAATACTGTGTCACTGACATGGAAACCAGGACATGAGCAGATTAAAGTTAATGAGATGGCCGTTGGCCAAGGTAGGTTCTGAGAGGAACTTCATAGGACCAGAACCTGTATGTGGAATCGCCAAGGATTCAGCTAGAAGGGACATCTGCTTATGACTAGAAAGAGAACATCAAAAGAAATGAAGCCTAACGGAAGATCAACTCCATACTAACATACTACTAGAGAAACTGCATGCTAGGCTTTCAGCCATCCTAAAGTAATAAAAAAGAAATTTAAACTATTACCGGCTTGATAACCGGGCATAGTCCTTTAAAGAAGCATCTGCACAGTATGGACTTCGTTAAAGAGCGCTTGTGTAGGAGATGTGAAAAACAGGAACTAGCCTTCATGTAATATGCACTTGTGAGGAACTGAAAGGCCTCAGATAGAAACAATTTGAAAGAAATCTATTGGATCCTACAAGGGTACTCAAATTTCCCCTGAGAAGGATAGTGGCTTTTCTCGAGGACACAAAACTAACAAAGTGTAACTGAGAAATGTTTTAAGGTGGTGCAAAGAGGCTATGCTCAAATGCCTGGACTTACTGACTTCCAAACCCAAAGAATTAGAATAGATAGAGAGATAGACACTGGTGACGAAACATGGGCTGCTCACGTTATACTAGCATAAAAACAACCATCCATGGAATGGAAGCATTCAACATCACTGGAGAAAGTGAAGTTCAAGGAAAAAAATCGGCCCTCAAAATCATGTGCACTTTTTTGTGCTACCTGTGAATTTTCTACCTCGGAGTGACACAGTAAACGCTGAGACAGCAAATTAGACGGCAAATTTCTAAGGAGGGGGTACACAAGCTATATAATACGATAAATGCCTTAATATAGGTGAAAATTATATTTAGGTCCAGGTGTTCATATAAAAATAAAATTGTTAGAAAAATGGCCTCTATTAAATTCTTACGCGCCTCATATCTTTCATCGCATATTGTTTTTATTTGCGTCCTTATGGCGAAAATGCATCTCTCATTATTGAATAATACGCACATATCCGACGGAAAATTAGAATAAACTAATTGTCATTCCATGCCTGCCGATACCTCTTTGAATGATTATAAAAAACGTCATTCATATTGTCGCTTCCACCGGCCTTTTGTAACAAGTTTAAATTTACGTATAACCCTATCAAGACTCTTACAAAAACCCTATATATCATTCCTGAGTATTTTATGTTCTTTGGGGGCGAAAGAGGTTTATGAAAAAAGAATGCGAAATTACCCACATGAGACTTTAGCATTTAAATGTGGTAGTTTGAGACATTTGAAGTTTTTCAATACTACTACGATAATAAAGCACTTCCTTGTATTATACAAGAAGTGCTGGATATTTTATTATAAATATTATAATATTTCACATGATCTTCTATTACAGAGAATGCATATGTAGAGATTTTGATATTTACTTAGTTCCGGAAAGCAAACTTCACATGTATGTTTACAAATGTTATATGTTTACAAACATAAGCAAACCATAACCCTAGATGTTATACCGTTAATTTAATCGGATATTTACGACCCGTTAGTAAACATTAATACAGCGAGTATATAGGTCATCTGTACGACAAAAAAAGTTCCTTAAATATTACTCAAACAACTACTTTTCTTAATTAGTTTTAATCGTCTGCTTTATGGAAAGAACATTTGCGTTTCTAAAAAAGGAAATTATGTTTTTACGATACAAGTACTAATTAGTTTTTAGAAACATCTTTGTATTTTAGTTATTATTAGATTTTATGTTATATATTACAAAATTTCTAAATGCTACAGACATAAAAACCCATAAAATAGGTACTTACGTCCATCGGTCAATGCGGCGAAACCAGCCAAAACAAACAAGCATTGCAGTCGAGACATGCCTTCGTAGTATTTTCTAACACACACAATCAAAAACTCATCTATTACCCTCTAGTTTGACGGCTTTTCAGCGGTTTCACCTATCAAATAAAAAAGGGAAAAAACGTCCCGATCGGCCCTCAAACTTATCTCCCTAACTCTTTCCCTATGACGAAATTTTTATTGCCCGACGGAAAAAAAGTAGAAAACGAGTTGGCTCCCGACAAAGAACAGACAATAAAAATTCGTCTGAAACGAGCGCGCGGAAAACTCACACGATATCCTGCCGATCTTGCCGCTGCGAAAGCTTCGTAACGGCAGGAGAGCCACAGGTGATCTGACGAGCCTTTTGGGAAACTCTGTCCGTGTATACTGGCGGCGTGTTTTTAGCGAGATTGCGCAATATATTTTATCGTTCGCGCTGCATGCGAATGTACGAATACTGGAAATGTACGGGGAGGAAAAATGTTACCCCTTTTGTTGCGGAAATGCTTCGAAAATGAATGCGCCATCTGTAGAAGCGTACAGGTTGTTTTTTCTCCTAATGACAAATGTGGATTTTTTAATTTTGTACGGGTAGTGAATCGTATCTATTCTTTTTCACTTGGCAATGCCTGTGTGAATTAAATCGATATATTCTGAATTCTATTCGACTGAAATCTGCATCGTGGCATATGGAGTGCAAATGTCTTTCATATTGTAATGACTCATCCGCTGACGCGAGATGCGTCATCCCTCTGGATGTTTTCGCGAGGCCTACGTGAAGGCTCTAGAAGGAGTATTCACCGATATAAAAGCCGCGTCGAAGAAGGGATGAACATTCATTGAATCCTACAGTCTCGCGAAGTACATAAATATAGTTACATAAATATAGAATACATAAATGTACTTATTGTTGTTAATAGTTAGTTTTAGATTATTATACGTTTTAATATTAATATAGTGTGTGTGTCTAAAGTTATTGTTAGTTTTATTTAAGAACCCTAAAAGACAAACATTACAGTGGTATTCAGGTGTGGACTAATTAATAAATAATAAACTAAGTAGACAATTAAGTGTTAATTAAGTATTCGTTTAAATAAATATACAGTGCGGAAAGACGTTATTTTAAATATCGTGATGGCTAATAGAATGAAACTGACAGAATTAAAAGTGTCCGATTTAAAACGAGAATTAGAAGAGAGGGATGAGGATACAACTGGCAAAAAGTCAATCCTCCAGCAACGGCTTCGCAATGTGTTGATCCAAGAAGGCGAGGATCCAGAGGATTATGTCTTTCAAGTTCCAGGCGGAGATGCTGACGTGAATTCGCTGTTGACGAAAATGGAACAACGATTAATAGAGAATGCGCAAATTCAAATGCAACAAATGGAGCAGAAGAACCTGGAAACTTCTGGAAACTTAGCGAAAACTCTAGAACAAATGGAACAGAAGAATCTGGATAGTGCGAAAAATATGGAACAACGAATAATAGATGCACAAACTAAAATGGAGCAGAAAAGCCTGGAAACTTCTGGAAATTTAGCAAAAACTCTAGAACAAATGGAACAGAAGAATCTGGATAGTGCGAAAAATATGGAACAGCGTCTAATAGATTCGCAAGTACAAATGCAACAAATGGAACAAAGAAACCTAGAAACCGCTAGAATCCTCGAGAAAAATCTGGAAAAGAAATTACTAGAAAATTCTAGAAACTTCGAAAAAAGTCTGGAACAAGTGGAGAAAGTTCTAGAACAGCGATTAGCGGAAAAATCAGAAGCGTTAAAAGAAGAGGTTTTCATAGCTGTAGAAGAGAAAATTGGGGAACATTCTAGACTTTTAGAGGCAATAATGATTGAGATGAAATTACCCGCCACCACGAGTCATTCTGATCCCAAGCAGGTCAACGAAGAAGTTATACCGCGGCCCATCGAAATAAAAGAAGAATTTGTGACTATTTCAAAGACCAGAATCAAGCCACCAACCTTTGATGGAAAGACGTCATGGGCAACTTACCTGACGCAATTCGAAGCGGCCGCAGAAGCAAACGCATGGTCTTCTGCCGAGAAGGCGACTGCTTTAGTCATAGCATTGAGGGGTGATGCTAGTGATATTTTGCAAACATTGCCTCCTGAGGAACGTAAAGATTATTCTCAACTCATTAAACGCTTGGAGATGAGATATGGCCATGCGCATTTGGAGCAAGTATACCATACCCAACTGAAGAATCGATCACAGAAGAAAGGCGAGAATCTTCAGGAATTTGAGGCAGATATTGCTCGTCTAGTTCGACTTGCATATCCGATGGCGCCAGATAATTTCATGGAACACCTAGCGGTCCTGACGTTCATAGATGGTCTCCGGGATATTGATACGCAACAAGCATTAAGGTTGGCAAGACCGAAAACCTTGATCGATGCTTTGGCGCACGCGCTTGGGTTTGAGACTGCTAAACAAGCCTCTCGGAACAATGCTCGTGGCTGTTCTGTCGACGAACAGGAAAATGAGGAGTTCATGGAGCAGGTGGTTAGTCAAGTCCTAAATCAGATCAAATCAAATAAAAGTGCGCGGCCATGCGGGAATTGTAGAAGAAACGGTCATATCCAGAATAAATGTGATAAAAGGACCAAGAAAGAATCCGCTGAGAATCCGAAAGTCCCAAGGACTGCCCAAATCGCATCCTTGCAAAATCAAACCAATGGCCTGTATGTGGATGCTATTATGGAAAGAAGAACCTATGCTTGCTTGCTAGATACTGGATCGACGAAAACCATTGTACGACCCGATTTAATATCCTGGAATAAAGAATTACTTTCTAGCAAATGGAGACTAAGGACAGCTACTGGAGAAGCAGCTTCTGTGGAAGGTGAAGTAGATGTCAATTTTGTCATAGGACCAACATCAATCCGACATCGTGTTCTCGTAGCCGACATAGAAGAACAGATAATCTTGGGATTAGACATCATGAACACCTACGGCTTCCAGTTAAACATGAAAGAAGGCACTTTAAAAATAAATAATGAGGAATTGTTTCTTCATGGGAAAAATTGTGGGAGTGTACAAGTAATTACAGCAGAGAATGTTGTTCTGGATGCAAGAAGTGAGACATTTTTGACGGCGTGTATGGAAGGTGATTATTTGGACGGAAATGTTACAATGTTGGAACCAAAGGCTGATAATGACGAGGTGGGTCGAGGAATAGTAGTTGCCAAAATGCTGGTTAAGACTCAGAAGACTGTACCGATAAGGGTAATGAATGTGAACCATTACCCTGTTTCATTGAAGAAGGGTACCGTTTTGGGGTGGTGTTCACCAGTGTCGGCCGTCGTTCATCATATAGAGGCGAAGAAGAATGGATTCGTGCAGGCTTCCGAGAAATTGTCCAAGATAATCGACTCCGCCTGTCAAGGATTGAGCAAGAGGGAACAAAGCCAAGTTAAGGACCTAATCAAACATTATGAAGACGTCTTTGAAACTGAAACTGGTACGAAAGGAAGAACCAATATTGTAATGCACAAAATAAATACCGGCGATGCAAGTCCAATTCGACAAGGACCAAGAAGGTTACCACTGGCAAAACGTGAGGAAGCCAAGCAAATTATACAAGATATGGAAGGCCAAGGAGTGATTGAACCATCGAATAGTCCATGGGCTTCACCAGTGGTCCTTGTCAGGAAGAAGGATGGATCTACCAGATTCTGTGTGGACTATCGTCGTTTGAATAGTGTGACCAAAAAGGACAGCTATCCTCTCCCAAGAATAGACGATACGCTAGACACCTTGGCAGGAGCAAAATGGTTCTCCACTCTCGACTTAAAGAGCGGTTATTGGCAAGTGGGAATGGATCCCAATGACAAAGAGAAGACTGCCTTCAGTTTAGGTACAGGTCTCTGGCAATTTACAGTCATGCCATTTGGACTGTGTAACGCCCCAGCTACTTTTGAGCGACTCATGGACACTGTACTTAGGGGACTGTCTTGGAACACCTGCCTGGTATATCTCGATGATGTGATTGTGGTAGGGAAGACTTTTGAAGATCACATGAAAAATTTGGAAGTAGTATTCCAGAGGTTGCGAGATGCCAACCTGAGATTAAGTCCAAAGAAGTGTCACCTTTTCCGCAAGGAGGTAAATTACCTTGGACATGTGGTTTCCGGAAAAGGAATTGCTGTGGATCCAGAAAAAGTAAAAGCTGTGGAAAAATGGCCGGTACCCAAAGACAAACATCAGCTAAGAAGCTTTTTGGGATTATGCACATATTATCGACGCTACGTTCCTGGATTCTCCAACATTGCAAAACCACTTACTCGCCTAACAGAAAATCGAGCATTCTTTTGGAACAACGAATGCCAAGCGGCCTTTGAGTTGTTAAAAGGTACGTTGATCAGTGCACCTGTTTTAAACTATCCACTGCCATCTGGGAGGTTTGTTTTGGATACGGATGCCAGTAACGTCGGGATTGGTGGCGTGCTCTCTCAAATCCAAGATGGACAAGAAAAGGTCATTGGATACTTCAGCAAGACGCTGTCCAAACCGGAGAGGAACTACTGCGTAACCAGGAGAGAACTATTGGCAGTAGTTAAGACCATTGAGCACTTTTACAAGTACCTGTATGGGCAGAAGTTCCAGATCCGCACTGATCATGCCGCCTTAAAATGGCTCTTGCAATTCAGGAATCCAGAGGGTCAAGTAGCTAGATGGATTGAGAGGCTACAGGAGTATGACTTTGTTATTGAACACAGAGCAGGCCTCAAACATCAAAATGCAGATGCCCTTTCCAGAAGGCCCTGTCCAGAAGACTGTCGATATTGCAACAGAATCGAAGACAAATCGGCCAACGCTCTTCGAACCACCGTTGTTGATGACCAATGGCAACCTGACAATTTGCGCGCAGATCAAGAAGCTGATCCGGATCTTGCAGTCCTCAGGGCTTGGAAAAGAAATGGGCAAAGACCGACCTGGCAAGAAATTGCTTCCCATTCACGAGAATTGAAGTCATACTGGGCACAATGGGATTCCTTAACCATGGATGACGATCTCCTGAGACGTGAGGTCGAAAATCACGATGGAAGCGAGCGGAAGATGCAAATGGTGGTTCCCAAGAAAAGAATACCAGAGGTATTGCGAGAACTCCATAATGGTGCTTCTGGGGGACATTTTGGAGTCCATAAAACACTGGAGAAGGTGCGCCAGAGATTTTACTGGGTGAATTGTTCACGAGATGTGAAAGAATGGTGCCGAAAATGTGCTAATTGCGCCGGAAGCAATGGTCCCCAGAGGCGTCGACGTGCACCCATGCGCCAATACAATGTAGGAAGCCCATTTGAAAGGATCGCCATAGACGCCGCCGGTCCTTTTCCAGAAAGCAGCAAAGGAAATAAATACATAATAGTGGTCATGGATTACTTTACCAAATGGGTTGAAGCATATGCTCTACCAAATCAAGAAGCTGGAACTGTAGCAGACGTGATTGTGAAGGAGTTCGTCAGCCGTTTTGGTGTACCCTTGGAACTTCATTCCGATCAAGGGCGAAATTTTGAGTCCAGTCTATTCGAAAAGATGTGTGGACTTTTGGGCATACGGAAGACGAGAACAACTCCCTTGCATCCACAATCAGATGGGATGGTAGAGCGAATGAACAAGACCATGATCAGACACTTATCCAAAGTGGTCTCCGAACACCAGAGAGATTGGGACGAACATTTACCATTATTTCTAATGGCGTATCGAGCCTCCGTTCAAGAGACAACAGGCCAATCACCAGCCAACGTGCTATTCGGGAGGGAACTCCGATTGCCCTGTGATTTAAAGTTTGGGAGCAAGCCTGGTGATGATCTTGCCGGAGAAGATTATGTCAGCACGCTCAGACGACGACTAGATAATATCCATGAACAAGTCAGACATAATATCCAAGATGCTAGTGACAGAATGAAAGAGAGCTATGACATCAACGCCGAGAAGAGTGGTTACCATGAAGGCGATCGGGTTTGGTTGTATAATCCACAACGTCGACGGGGCCTATCTCCAAAACTTCAAAAGAATTGGGAGGGGCCATACGAGGTGTTGAAGCGGATCAACGATGTAATATACCGCATCAGGCGAACACCTCACACTAAGCCAAGAGTCGTACATTTTAATCGATTAGCCCCATACTCTGGAGACAATGACGAAACCGTTGACTTGCGCCGATTGGATAGCCAATACCATGAACTAACCTTCGAAGACTTTATGCAAGAGTATTCTGGTTCGAGAAAAGCTCGATTTGGGGTAACCATCGAGAAACAGCTGGATTTGTTCACGGTGCCGCCAGACTACGCGCTTGCTCATTGCGTAGCCCGAGATCTACGAATGGCCAAAGGAATTGCCTGGGAATTTAAAGAGAGATTTGGCAGAATCGAAAGGCTAAGGCAGCAGGGACCAGCAATTGGGAAGACTCTCCAAATAATAAATGAAGGACAGCCCATATTTTATTTGGTCACGAAAGAACTGTCGAGCCTAAAGCCAACCTATCGAGCCTTATGGGAGGCCCTGACCCACTTACGCGAACAAATGTTACAGCAAGACATTCTGAAATTAGCAGTTCCAAAATTGGGTTGTGGATTGGACCGCCTGGACTGGAGAATTGTAAGGAGCATGTTGGAAGTAATCTTCCGACATACTGGTATGGAAATTCTGGTATGCAGTTACCAGCTTGAATATTCCTGTCCATCCAGGCAAGATAAGACCGTGGACTGTTATTTCGATATGACGTCGCAATGTAACAAAGGCCCTACCTGTCGATTTCGTCATCGTTTGAGGAGACCAAAGCATGACATATTTCGGGACGAAACTTCATTTTTAAGAAGGGGGCAATGTAATGACTCATCCGCTGACGCGAGATGCGTCATCCCTCTGGATGTTTTCGCGAGGCCTACGTGAAGGCTCTAGAAGGAGTATTCACCGATATAAAAGCCGCGTCGAAGAAGGGATGAACATTCATTGAATCCTACAGTCTCGCGAAGTACATAAATATAGTTACATAAATATAGAATACATAAATGTACTTATTGTTGTTAATAGTTAGTTTTAGATTATTATACGTTTTAATATTAATATAGTGTGTGTGTCTAAAGTTATTGTTAGTTTTATTTAAGAACCCTAAAAGACAAACATTACAATATTTTGGTGTTGATCATCATGAATGAAATCGTTCAGATGATCTTCATCAAAGTCAATGAATTGTTTCTGAAGAATGCAACCATCAGTACTGATATTTACTGCCAACAGTCGACTTGAGGCTGTAATTAAAAAAAATATATCAACTCATTTTGCAGCACGATAACGCTCGCCCTCATACTGCTAACAATACACAAGCGGCTGTAACTCGGTTGGGAGATTATGCACCGCATCTGCCTTATTTTCTTGACCGATGCGAAAGCTTTCATTCATAACGGCCATTTCATTGACAGTTAAATGTCTCCAATTAACGCAAAACACCTTCCCATCATCGCCCATTGCAGCTTAGGGAATAAGAAATAATCTTACGGACCCAAATCAGTTGAATACAGGGGATGTGGAAGCAAACAAAAATTATTTTTATCAAAAAATCAATGAGAATTGACGGACAATGAGAAGACGTATTTGTCGTATTTATTACAAATACGCCAATACACTAAAATTATACTCAATATTAACCGTTTCACCACTTGAAACGAATTCGTGATGGATTATCCTTCGGAATCTTAAAAAGCAACAAGTACTGTTTCGATTTTTAACTTCTGCAAAAGAGATTCTTCAGATAACTTTCGCCTGGTAACCGTCATTAACGTTTGTTTCCTGAATAATACTGAGACACTAGTTGTAATCACTTTTAAGAAGTTTTCATCTCCTCGAGATTCTCTTTGAATTTAGCCTCCGAAGACCAAGTCTATAATTGTTTATACTTTCTCTGCTTTCTATGAAGGATTGATTCCATCCAAAAATGTTTTTTGTGATCAACAATTGTCTTCATTAGCGATTTCGGACATTTGGAGAGTTTCCGTAATACTTTTACAGTTTTTAACACTAATTAATGTTAATTCTTTATTAAGAACATTCTTTATTAAGAACAGTGCAAACTACTGTTATTTAAATTGCTCGTATCTTGGCCACTGGTAAACGAATTGTCATGAAATTTTTACAAATTAATTAGGTTGACAATTCATAAACCATGCTTCCATCAAAAAATGGCACCACTAAAGAGCAATTCCGATTATTTCCCGGATACAGGGTTTAGATTCAGTAGCAGGCTCCTGTCCTGTAACAGAGTTCCTAGTTTTATGCATCCTTTAGGCAAGGTAGCGTCCCTCAGGAAAGGAAATTCGGTTTTATAACTTCTAAGCAGGAGCTGGAATCGGATATTGCGTCTATTGATGTTTAAATGTTGGTGATTCGATGGATAGGAATTTGGGTATGGATATTGTACTTTTTAATAGACTTTTTACTTAATTCTTGGAGCTCTCTTAAAATATATCGACCCGTGTAATTAATTTTCACCAACTACTCACGCTAACTAGCGATTGTTTCTCTCCTTGCTTCTTATTCGTTGATTAAAGTTTGTAATTTTTAATCTAATTTTTAATATTTCGAAATGAGTTAATTTATAACAACTAATCGTTTAGATATCTCACATAATTAATAATTTTAATTTTAAAATACAAGAATCTAATCTAGCAATATACAAAATTTCGCTATGCGCCTGTACAAAATTGGGATATTTCCCGCCGTGAATAATTTAAATAGGTACAGTTATTTCTAAAGAAAATCGATATAAAATATTCAACCAAGTTAAAATATCTTCGGAATAACATCAATATTAATGAAAATGACTAAAGAAACTGAAAAATAGAAAATTATAAGATAAATGACACAAATTTAAGCAATAAATACGCGGAATTAACTTCGTTGATTTGACATATGAAGTATAAAGTTCCGTAATAATTCTTATATGCTACTTATTTTAATAGGATTAATGTTATCTAATATTTTTGTTCTAGGGCTTCTCATGGGAATGGGAATGCCCTACGACAATATATATATATATATATATATATATATATATATATATATATATATATATATATTAACTTCGTTGATTTGACATATGAAGTATAAAGTTCCGTAATAATTCTTATATGCTACTTATTTTAATAGGATTAATGTTATCTAATATTTTTGTTCTAGGGCTTCTCATGGGAATGGGAATGCCCTACGACAATATATATATATATATATATATATATATATATATATATATATATATATATATATATATATTAATATAGTGCGACCTCCTCTTTGGTTCGACTATATCAATTGTTTAAAAATTCAACTAGACTTATTTATATTTATATATATATATATATATATATATATATATATATATATATAATTGAAAAGAAATTATCGACCGTGATAATATAAATAATAAATAAATAAATTGACGTACAAAATATAAAAATGATTTTTATATTTTGTACGTCAATTTTATTATTTTTTAACTCTACATTTTTTACCCCAGAAGAAGCGACAAAGTGTCGCGAAATATAGGGTAATTTAATAAAGGAGTTTTTTAATTGACCGCGTACCCGAATTTTAATTAATTTTTGATATATATATATATATATATATATATATATCTACTTACAAGTGAGTTCTATAGTGTAAGTACATATATTATCTTTATGTTATTACAAACCTTGATTTAAATTAAGAAATAACGCCTCAGCAGCTCAGTCGTTTATGTTAATAAGGTTGATTAATTTTTTTAATAAAATAAAATATATAAATACTAACTTTGAATGTCCTATTATTTGAGGACATCTATCTGTGAGATATTTTAATAATAGTTTTCAGAATACAGTTATCTATTTTATTTTAATTTGTTGCCTGCTTACATTCAAGTAGAAATTTATGATATTCTAGATTTTCTTGTTTACTTTAGAGGTTAAGCTTATAGTATCAAATATATTTTCTATTTACAATAAAAGATAAATTTTAAATAAATCAATCAGTTTATTAAACACACTTAAATACAAATTACGAGGATTATATAATATAGTTTGTATTTGTGAATGATAACTTTCTGGTATATTACTTTCAAATGATTATTCTAATGCACAGGTAACAAGAAAGATTATATATCACTTCTTTGTGGTTTTCAATTGTTTTAAGTCTAATAAATTTAGCTTTTAGGTAAATGGACAACTTAATATATACAAATACGAATGGTTTAATATTTAAATTTGTTTCGGATAGATTTTATGTTGATATGAATATATCGAAGGATAATAACTTTCTAAATGATGTATTTTTCATTTAATGAGTATTTAATTTTAAAGATAGTTAATAATAAAACCTGGGTTTGCCTTGTCCTGAACTGAGACTTGGAATCCGGCTAGCACGTATACTTTGTGACTGGTTTCTCGAGCAGTGGTCCCGATGATCTGAATAGTGTTTCCGATTACTCTTAGTTGATATTATTCCCTAGTCGTGCTGATGTGCTATCGATCTGGATACTGTTCTTTAGCTTAAACAGGAACTTATGGCTGCTACCCGCTTGAAATTTCTTCTTTCTCTTTCGAAGCTTCTCGAAAAGATTAATAAAGGTAAAATCAATTAATGTATTTTCTTTAAAGTGTAATCTCCTTAAAATTGATTGTTCCCTTTTTAATATAGAAGACAATCTTCTTAATAACCAAACTCCTTCTTGGTTCCACTAATTTTCTCATAAATTGTATATTATCATAAATCTTGAAACTAATTGCTGCTCCAATATATATATTACTTATTTTCTTCCTTTATTATTTTTTTATAAACACTTAAATTCGCCTTTAAAATGCTTTTTCCTTTTTTTCCAGGAACGCTTATAACGAGCCATCGAAAAAATTCATAATTGGAGTAGACTGTGAAATTGGGTTGATACTTTAACCACTTCCACATAATGACATTTATTATTTGACATTGAAACTATAAGTTTGTGTCAAATTTTTCAAAACTCTGTAGCTATATGTAAATTTTGATTATGATTTCGATATTAACTAAATTATTTATTTTCTTTTTTGTTGTAGTATCATTTCAATGCCATAACCTTTTTTTACAATGAAACTGTCAAGCATCAAGTAATGTGTCATTATGTGGAAGTGGTTAAAGTACCAACCCAATTTCACAGTCTACTCCAAATATGAATTTTTTCGATGGCTCTTTATAATTTCCAATATGGCGCCTAGAAAATTACACCAATTTGCACGTCCGTTCCCTATCGAAGTTGGGACGCGTATCTCTGTGCAGATTTTTAATTATTCATAATACCAACATATTTTCAAAAAGTATAAATTTAATTCATTTAAATATCTTCTTTCTTTAAATAGTAGAAGTGCTTTATATTTTACAATCGTTTTCACATTTAATAATTACAATACTTATTATAATACTTAATCTAAACTTATCCTATTTGCTCAATATTCTTTCTTGTTATGCTTTTCAAATAATTTATATATTATATCCAAATCTTCAATATTAATCTATTAATAATTATAATTATTAATAGAACATAAATAGACTATATTAATATATATATATATATATATATATATATATATATATATATATTATATATATATTATATATATATATATATATATATAATATGTATATATAATATGTATATTTATATATATTTATATATAATTATCAATATTAGAAGAATGGGCTTATGAATGGTTTATATATTTACAAGTGGATGTGAGATAGAAATATTCTGAATTGGTTTTAATAATTATGATGTACAATATAAGGATACTTACCTTGTCGTCTAGCTTAGTTTGACATAAGTTTATTAGATGTCGCTCTGACTTTATACATTGGCAGGTGTAGATTAAATGTATAATTTTTATTTTAATAATTCTTTAAGAAATATGGGCTCCAGTTCATCTATTGCTTTATTAAATGAACAAAATTATACTATATTCTGTAACTTAGCGGTAGAGCAAGATCTCTTTCTCAGGAGTCGATTTTTCTTTTTTAAAAATCAAATCTTATTTGGTCTCTTTAAACAACCACGAGCATTTACACTTATGATAAGTTTAGAATGTAATATCACAAGCATACGGCATTAAGTCAGATGAACGGTAAATAAAAATGTTGTATGTAATTTGTGGAAATTTAAATTTAATCGATATTTTTTTTTGATATATGGTTCAAATTAACAACATATTTGAATTAGCAGATAATTGTGAGTAAATCACGTGACATAATAGGGTTATAATTATAAATCATAAACGTATTTATAATAGACATATGGTGTAATAAATGTGAATAATATTACTTAAGCTAGTGATTTTAGCTGATTAATAAATTTGTAAAAATATAATTTGAAAAAGACCATCTAGTTTCAGGTAAGTTTAGTCAAATTAATGTTTCTGTCTTTAAATTCTATTACTATTGTACAAATAATGAAGTTATGTTATGTTATGCAAATATGGATATAAAATAATTTTTATTTGTAATTACGTGTAGTCCGACGTCTATTACAAGGATTTTCTTGGTGATATAGGGTTCGATCAGGACGGAAATTTGATACAGGGATGTTTGAGGCAACCAGATACTGGGATGACGCCAACAGTTTTTTTCGTACGATTGGTCCGTATATATATTAGGAATGCTGTTCTATATTATTGTTCGGACGATGTATGTACACTGTCTTCTTGTATGGAACGTGTTCTGTTAGTATATAACAGTTTTTGTATTTTATATATTATTTTTTTAAGTTTTACAATGATTTTTAACGTAGTTTATTCTTACAAACATCCACGCGACCCTCTATCTTTCGTTTTTTTTCCTTGGCCTGCATACGATTTATTTTTGCTTAATACAACTATTTAATTTTCTATTTATTCTAATCGACTTATCTTATATCTCATATTAATTGGCATTACCGTTATAATAAAAAATAATTATTATAAAATAGCAATAACATTCTTTTAAATGTTTATTAATGCATATGTATGTAAGTTAAAATCAATGATTGCCGCGGTGAATTAGTTCAAATTTCAAATCAAAAAATATTAGTGTCGATAAAATAGATTTCCATATGATATTAATATTATTAATCAAGTTAATTATTTTCGGAATTACAAATAAATTAATGAATTTTGATAATGAAAAAAACAAAATTTAAGTAAATATAGTTAGGAGAGTTGGTATATATTACATCTAATATTGAGTCTATTTATCATTTATTGTTAATCTTTACTGCTGTATACATATTTGATTTTTCTCTCTTTACTTAACGAACATGTGGCGACCTTTTGCTAAAATTGTTAGTGATTATGATGTGGTTAGTGATAATACTATTGGAGTACGACAGAGAAAGCATATATCAGAAGATGCAAAACAAATAATTTTCAATGTCTATCATACCCTGATGGAAGAAAATAATGAACTACAAACCCAGAACATTCAACGAACGTCGCAATTAACTAAGGTGCCTTTTGGAACAATATATAAAATAATTAAGAATAACGCAGGACCTCGAAAGCAAAGAAGTGACAAAGGAGCACCGAGAAAAATTGAAGAGTATGAAATTGATAGTATTAAGCAGCAAGTATACTCCTTCTACAGAGGAAATGTTGTATCTACACTTGACTGCTTACATAAAAGAATCAGTGATGAGCCTATAAATATTCAGTGTTCAAAAGCAACCTTGTGGCGGACGCTAAAGAAATCTGGTTTTAAGTTTGGCACTATAGACAAACGTCGCACAATTATGGACAGTGCGAGGTTACAGAAACTTCGATATGACTACTTAACGGCAATTAGCAGGTATGACAGGAAGGACGATTCATATGTTATTTAGACGAGACGTGGTATGACACCCATGACACAATTTGCAAAGATGGGTCGATAGTTCAAGTATGTGTCAGTTGGACGCGCCGGTTTCGAGAGGGAAGAGAATAATCATTCTTCATGCTGGGTCAGAAAAAGGATGGATCGGACAGCCGCTATTATCTGCTAAAAATGTTAAATCCTCAAGTTTAGATTACCATGAAGATATGATGACCTCATCTTTATTTGAAGAATGGTTTTGTGACACTTTGCTGCCAAATTTACCAAAAGATAGTGTGATAGTGATGGACAACGCTCCGTATCATTCTTGACAGCAAACCACAGTTCCTACAAAATGTAATAATAAGAAAGATATTAAAATATTTTTAGAAGCAAATGATTTATATTTTGAGGATCATTATACAAAAAATCAATTAATAGAGGTGATGAAGACAAAAGAATATTTAAAGGATTATTATGTGGATAACAGATTTTACCACCATACCATTGCATTTTCAATCCCATTGAGTTGATATGGGCCCAACTGAAAAATACCATAAGACGAACAAATCAAACACCGAAATTTAGTGAACGCAATGTAACACACATCAAAAATGCTATGGAACATATAACTGCTGTAAATTGGAAAAATTCTGTTAAACACGCAATAGCAAAAGAGGACGAATATATGCGCATGTACAAAATAATAGCACCGTTGATTATAAATTTGCAATACGATTCAGACACAGACACCGATTTGCAAGACGATTCAATCACAGATGATTTATGAAATGCGGTGACACAAAAATTTTATTGTGTATTACAAATAAATTAGCTTTATATATCTATATGTATCCACTACACATGTTGCCACACGATTTGTAATTTTTGCTTTGTATATAAACCCAATGTACAGATATTTTTTATTACATACTTGAAATTAACAGCGTTTTATTATTATATTATAGGGCCCTAATTTATAGTCAATACGGCCCCTAGATTCATACGTTGCAAATAGGTAAACCGTACCCGTTCAATAAGGAGACCATGTATAGTAATTATCATCACAGAAGGTGGTGCAATAAAAGCATTAGAGCCGTTGAAAGTTATATTCTTATAATTTGAAATAAACTATACATACCTATTATTTTTGAACCCCAATATTTGCGAATTTAATGTTCACGGTGTTTTCGTGGAAAGCAAACTTCGCAAATAGCGGGGGTCCACTGTATAATAAAAATAATGCAAATAGTAATTCATGACAATAAATTGCTAAACCTTATCATATTTATATACATATTCTAAAATAATACCTACCTTCTGCAATTTCTTTTGCTGCTTTCACCAATTTACACGTACTATTACAAACGGCGGCTTGCTGGATATCGGGATGTGGAGGTGCCGTGCTAATAATAATGAAATTATTCTAAGATAAATAAAATAATTAGTGGTGCTAGTGAAGTTTCTTCAAAGGTCCAGGACGTGCGTTGTATTGGTTGTTAATTAATATATATATATAACTTACTTACTAAATAAAACACATGTTGTCCTTAAAGTTTGTATTTATATTTACATAAGAAGAAATTGAAATTGATATATTTAAAAGTAATTAATCAAAGTAATATGTACACGAGGAGCGGTAATTAAGTAACTGAAAATTAACACAAAATATCTGAAAACGAACGTTAAATTGAGCAGTAAATTAAGGGTTAATTGAATACGATTAATATAAAATAATCTCTGTATCGAACAATACAGAGTTACCTTTGTGTGGCGATGATGGTCACGTGGCCTTCGAAGATATACCTTAGAAGCGAAAGAGGCCAGATGGCGTGGTGAGTTGCATTGTGTACTTGAACAGCACGAGGAGTTGTTTTACTCACGAAGGTTCTAAAGAGAAGATCTCTGATAGTTTTGTATCGAAAGAACACTTGTTTTGAAAACGGTCTGTTTTATGACCTGTCGAAGAGAGGGGTCGATATCTTGAATTCTAATTAATTAAGAAGCGGGACCTGAAGAGGTGTTCTATCGATGGCATAAATATTATTAAAATAACGCTTGTGACATAAGCTTTCTAATGATATGAAACACCATATATAAGAGAAGATGTATAATTAAATTAAAACAATTTAAAATGAAATGTAAATAGAAAGAAATTCCACAGTAACGTTAGGGTTGCTGACGGTCAGGTAGAAAACGAAGAGTCTCGGTTAAGAATATAACAAAAGAAATGCTTTCTCTTTGGACACGAATACATAGAAAATGTATTTTTAATAATATAAAATATTATTAAAAATCTGGTGTGAAGAACACAAATGCAGGTTCACTATTAATATTTTCTGTGAACGTGCCCGAATATATCCTATCCCCAGAGACGTAGATACGTATTTCACCTTTCTACAGGCTCATCGGTACGCCCCTGCTGGAGAAAGGATATTCCCAGACACATTCGCAGAAAAGAACCACATCGCCCTATCACCGTAATTATTCAGACCGAGCGCAGAAGTAAATTCGGCGCTGCCTGTTGTCAGACAGCCGAAGTACCTCGCATACCGTCCACATAATTAATGTGAAGTAACGACGTCCTTCCAAAGGAAGGACCTTTGGAAGGACGTCGTTACTTCACATTAATTATGTGGACGGTATGCGAGGTACTTCGGCTGTCTGACAACAGGCAGCGCCGAATTTACTTCTGCGCTCGGTCTGAATAATTACGGTGATAGGGCGATGTGGTTCTTTTCTGTGAATGTGTCTGGGAATATCCTTTCTCCAGCAGGGCGTACCGATGAGCCTGTAGAAAGTTGAAATACGTATCTACGTCTCTGGGGATAGGATATATTCGGACACGTTCACAGAAAATATTAATAGTGAACCTGCATTTGTGTTCTTCACACCAGATTTTTAATAATATTTTATATTATTAAAAATACCTTTGTATTATACAAAACTGGTGGGGTTTACCTACTCATATATGTTTAAATTATTCTGATACATAGAAAATGTCTTAAGTTAAATATTATTTTAAAGAAGAAATATGATTTAAAATAAATTAAAATATTCTTTATGCGGAGCGTAACAGTACGAGCACGAAACTGATGCATTTTTAAATTCAAAGTATCTATTTAACTAACGGTCAATAGGCATAGAATCTAATACAGTATTTTATCTTACATAAAAAGTCGTACAACGTTTTTATATCGTTGTCATAATCCGCTACATTAATTTTATATACGCGCCTCTCGGATATACAGTAAATGTTCGCAGCGCTTCTCAATGGCAAACGACCACACTACAATATAAACACTAATCAAGAAACCGTACAAAATAACGCCCGGCTAATTTTTGGTTGACAGGTTTCTACAATACATATAAGTAACGGGTGTTCAGAAACATTCGAAGTCAAGTGGGCTCTGAACAAACAATCGTATATCTTTACTTAAGTATCTGATTTGTAATAATTATTAAATGTCAACTGTTGTCTGTCAAAAATTGTCAGAATCTAATATCGAAGATACTAATTTGATAACCTATAAAATTGTATTAAGTAAATGTATCAATCTATCTCAGACATGACTTCATATTTTCAAGGACTACTTTGACTTCGAATGTTTCTGAACACCCGTTACATTGGTGAAGTTTTTAAACAAAAGTCATTGAGCGTCCGTATAGCGAACGCTCAGTGACATTGGACGCCTAGTGGACCTACAATTTTCTACATGGGACGCAGAGTAACACCTTATATATACAAACTGTTCTTGAAATAAAGAAACAACATATTTTAAATGGAAAGATGTAATTATATAGAATATAAATCCAAAATATTGTGACTAAATTAAGACGCAAACCCCGAAACTAAAAACACCCTGAAAATTATATTATGTGGCGCCTATGAATAAGAAATAATTTGTGTATAAATAATAAATACCTCACACACACATACGCTGTAGCTATGTTTACATACGTTGCAGCTGGATGGGATGGATAATAACAAAACTATTAGTTTAGTTAAATCAAGGATTTAAAATTCAAAATATTTTGAAAGGGGAATTTGTAGATGACATCGAATTAAAGCCTTACATTGTAAGCGATTTAAAAAATGCTCCACTTACTCCCGTCGATGTTGAACGATCTTTTCCATATTCAAACACTTGCTAGACGACAGAAGGCATTCATTTAAAACAGAAAATTTAAAAAAGCATCTAATTGTCAATTTTTTTAAATAATACCAAATTTTAATAACTGGATAGATCATAAGCAGAGACCGGACACGAGAGGTTGATGACTCATCGCCCACGATCGTACTATTGAACATTTGTATTTTTAAAGTTTTCAATTTTATTTATATAATTATACTTATAATACTAAAACGGGTATATATACCGCTACAAAATACGAAATACATTTTTATTTGTTCATTTTGTAGTTCAAGTTGCGTAAAAGAGTATTAATATTTACTAGCAATACTTTCTCAAGGTTCTCTTCTGTAAAATTAGTTCTCTTTGAATGAAATACATCCTTGTAAATATAAAACGTCCTTTCTACATTGCAACTGGTTATAGGTGCATAATGGAAAAATTCTTTTATTTCCGCGTATTTTGCAGTTAGATGTTGTGGCATTGTCCCAATACACAATTGCCGCAATGTTATTAAATCTAGATTTTTATTAAACACTGTGTCTAACTTTTGCCGAAGGCCACATCCAAAGTCACTTGGAATACTTTTCAAATTATTAATAGCCACATCTAATGTCGTTAAACCATCATTTAATTTGAGATTTCGATTTTCAAAATAAGTGATTAGTTTTGGCAAATTTCCAAAGTGTTCCTGAATAAAGTACAACTGATTTTTTAGATGAGGAATTTGTGTTAGTTCCTTGCACTCAGGAATACTCCGAGCATCATCATTTAAACATGCAACGAAATTTTGTAAACTATCAAAATTCTCTGCATAAAAACTAGCAGCTTCCAACCATGTCCCCTATCTAGTTACTACTGGAGAGGGAGGCAGTGACAAAGATCGCAGTTTTTCCCTGTAATGTGCTATTCTCAATAGTGCTTTTCTGAAAATTTTTTGAAAGTGGATACAAGTCTATCAACTTCTGGAAGGGTGTCTCTGATATATTAACAGATTCTGTGGAGAGCATGTGCTACACAAGTAATATGCAGCATATTAGGATATGTTTCCTTTAATAGTATGCCTGTTTTTAACATATATGCAGCACTGTCACAAATAAAAGTACTTTTTATTTGTACCCGTCGTCGGAATGAAGTATTTTTTGAATATTCTCGTTAATGGTTTTAGCAACTGTTTCCGCATCAACTGTATTTATAACTTTTGTTGCTATTACATATGCGTTATCTGGAATAGTTGGATGTAGTACAACAGCTACAAAATTTACCACACAGCGTCCTAATATATCGACAGTTTCGTCGGCACTTATCCAGAGGTACTGATTTGAAAGATGGCTTCTAATGCGTTCTACTGCTTTCGTGTAGTACTTAGAAACATAATATTTGCGTAGGGTGGATTCATCAGGAATATTTTGACCAGTATATTTTTAGAGAAATGTTTTGACGGTGGGATTGTTAAGTTTATTTAATGGAATATTTGCCGCCATTAAATTTTCACAGAGTTCTTCGTTAAAATTTTCAGATTCCAAAGGGCCTAATTTCTGTGTATGTGTTTGCGATGCTAAGTGACGTTCTACGTGCGATTTCATGGAATTTTTTAACGATATTTTACAAATTTTGCAATAAATTTCGGAATCACTGACAATGGACATACAATCAGTATGACCGTCAATCCAATTGTTTTACGATGCCGTGCTCGACGTTCTTCTATATAATATCTGAAAAAGTAACTTAAACAATGCTCTAGATCTCAATAAATGAAAACTAAAAATGTATGCGTAAGTTATTGAAACTGAACCAAATTCAATGCACACTTACGTCGAAATAATTGGGAGAAGTAGATTCAATCAAACGGTATTAAACAGGCTACCACAAAAATTACGATATAATTAACAGTTAAAACTATGAAAACAAGAAACTTTTATTTATCTTACGAAATATAATCTAAATAGACTAAATTATTATAACTCCACACGCTTCTATCTACGCCCATGAAAACAGAAATTTAACTGTAAATATCCAACAAAAAAACGTCGAAATTTTCGATGAAAACAGATCAATAGTGCATTCAATAACTGCGTGATGTACTTACAGATGTAGTAGACTATTTATATCGTTCGTCGTAATGACGACGTCATTTCAACCCGATGTGTCCGGTCTCTAATCATAAGTCATAAGTAAATAGATGTAGTACTTATTGTTAGATATTATGAATTATTAATAGTTACTAAATATTAGCAATTACATGTTCTTGAATAGTATTTATAATATCTAAGCATATTTTAAGTTTTTGTAAACATATTGTTGATAGTGTTACACAAATATTATGTAATGTGACCTGAAATGTAAAATAAAGTTTTGTTTCATAGAATCGGATTTGGTTTTTGTTTGTTTGATTGTTGTTTTTGTATATATTTTGTACACATTTTTGTCAAAATATGTGCATATTTTGCTATTTTTAGATGCATATGATCCGAATAAATGTATTTAACTGTTAAGGTAAAGTACCTTATAGTAATCTGCTGCCTCATTAATTAATCAACCCTTCCTGTAAAAATAATAATAACACAACATAAAAACAAGGTTCAAGATGGTACTTAAATAAAAATTATATCCAACTAATACAAATAGGGAGTCATCAGTATATATACTTTATAGTTATTTGCGTATTAAGGTCTGTTAGGATGGCTATAACGGCCAAGGGAACAGTTCGAAGCCCACCGAAGGTTGCTTTAATGCTACCGCGGCCGTTATAGCTCTTAAGAGCATCGCACGCACAATATTCTTCGTTGTACTAAAAGATACCAAATCACTTTAAAAGTTACTTTTAAATGCTGGAAATGTTCAGTACTTGTTGGTAAAATATTAAGAAAAAATAGCAATATTATTGATAAAGCTTTTCAGAAGCGAGAAATTGAGAATGAAAATGATGCAATTCCATTAAAAATTCTTGCTAGATCTCAAAAAGCAAATGCAAAATTGATTCCTAAGATTCTAAGTACAGGTATATTCATATGAAAAAATATTTGTTAAACAAGTTGATGTTTTTTCGAGTGTAATTCTTTTTTACTTTATTTGACTCTTAAGACATTGAGGCTATTAAGACATTTTATTTTAACAGCTTGATATATTACCATGGTGTTATTGACAGTCAAATATACAATGCTCTTGAATTCAAAGCAATATACTATCATGAAAAAGTATTAGCAAGGTTCATTTCATGGTACTATGAAATTCGATAGAGCACGCTTTTGATAACTAACAAAACGACATACAAAGTTTTAAGTAGATATACTAAATAATTATTGTTTTACAAAGAAAACAATTTGAAACATACTTGAGTAGGGAAACCTCACAATTTGTACAAAACAAAACATTTTTAACAATATTTTTGATGTTATTAAAAATCAGGCGGGGAGAATACATATGCATACTGACGGAAGGAAGTGTTCGATTTATAGTAGAGACACAGTAATACAGTTTCCCGTCTATTACGATTGTATTAGTCCATTGAAAACCACTTGCCAAATCATTCACTCATCATGAGGATGACGCTGGTTAGTGCGCTGTTCGTAACATTGACATTAATCAATGAGCGGCGTTGAGTTTTCCTTTCATGCTGTCCTTTACGACTAGCGGTAAGAGTCGTTACTGTAAAAATTTGTCTACCCCACTGATGAGTCTATAGCAAGACGAAACACGTGTATGTATGTCTCAATTTTTACATAAATATGAACTTATACTGTGTTATACTTACACAACATTGTTGATATTATTAAAAACACTTTTATTGTTCCACAGTCTACAAAAGCGAACAAGTGTGTAGCTTATGGTGAATAAGGAAAAGGAGAGCTCGGGGATTATGCACCTTTGCATGCAACGGTCCAAAAGTAGTTCACTGTATTTCGTTGTGGTCATTTGTGCATGGATGACACTGAACATGGAGATTCTTTTTTTTATAGTGATTAGCAAGAAATTGATTAACAAAGCCCATGACATGGTGTTGAAGATCGCCAATTGAAGTGCGTGAAAGAGCTCAGCTTATAAACTTTAGATTATGAGTAAATATGTCATATTCAAATTTATTTTATCACCTCTGCAATGATGTTGAATTGGTTTCAAATATAATGATCAAAAGACCTCGCTGCTGCAATAAAATTATGACGTACATATATAAGAATGCCACCTTTGTAAAATGCAAATTATTCATGGATCTGTAATGGAATTTTAGTATTGCATCTCGGTTATAACTTAGTTCATAGTCATAATGGAAAATACTATCGCAAAGGTTCATTAAGTTATCTTTGAAAGGGTGCATTTGCTTTAATCGCTTGCCTACCTAGTTTGATTACTTTATTGGCCAAATTTGAGAAAATTGTATTACGTAGTCATCTATTTGATAATTGTCCGAAATATAATTAACTACCCGACTTAAAAACTCCCATTTTTTAATCCCAACCACTCATATCAATAGTGGTGGTATTAGTTTTATAATTAAAATTTTCTTTTGGCAATCAGACTAAAACATAAGTGAGTTCTCACTAAATCATCGTAAGGAAAGATTCTACATCTTCTGAATAGAGTTTTTCTTCAATTACCACTAGTTCTTCGAAAGTATTCATAATTCATACTATAATTTCTTGGCGTTAGATATTTTTGTTCAAGTTTAGTGTCAAGTGCTTAAATAAAATACTTTGGTATTACATCAGACTTTTATTTAACCATTAACGGTAGAATTATTAGAATCTTAGCAGTTTTAACTTGTTTTTACCGGTACTGTATGTAAAATAAAACTTTTTGTAACTTATCTAATATCTGTTTATTCAACATGTACACCATTCGTACATCAAGTATAACTATTTACTACTAACTACAACTGAACTGCGTTTTCTTTTGGTTGGCACACTGCCAGTAAGGAATGAGCGCGTAATTACAAAAATACTTTAACACTCCCACGAATTACATGATCATTCCTTAATTCCCTAAACTTAAGATATAACACATACCTCTTTAATTTAAAAACTTATACATGGCTTAATGCCCATCATATCTCTAAATTTATTAAATTTGAGACTTGTTAATGGTTTCGTAAATATATCGGCAATTTGATTATATGTTTGAACATATTCAATATTTACCAAACCATCTGCAAATTTCTCTCGCACAAAGTGATAATGAATGTCAATGTGTTTAGTACGCCTGTGATGCACTGGATTTTTAATTAATTTGATAGCACTCTGATTATCAACTTTTAAAACGATTTTATCATTCGCGTTCACATCCACATCTCTTAGTAGTTGTTCTAACCACATCATTTCTCTCGTTGCTGACGAAGCTGCTACATATTCGGCTTAGGTTGTACTGAGCGATACCAGATTTTGTTTTCTGGATGACCAGGTAATCGCACCGCCACACAACATGAACACATAACCACTGGTAGAACGTCTAGTATCTGGATCTCCAGCGTAGTCTGCATCTGAGTAGCCTTCCAAATCCAAGTTTTCACTCTCTGATGAATATTCAATTCCATAGTTCTTAGTTGACTTTAAGTATTGAAATATTCTCTTCACAGCATTCCAATGAACCTGTTTTGGATCATTTTGGAAACGACACACTAGGTTCACAGCAAATGCAATGTCCGGTCGAACTGTAATTGCAGCAAACATAAGCGACCCAACAGCCTCTCTATATGGCTCACTAAGTGTTTCATTTGTAGTATCGGTTGAACTTAATACAGTATGCTCATCAGTTGGTAAATTTAGTGGCTTAACGTCCATAAGATTGAACTGATTTAAAATTCTGTCAATGTAAGAATTCATGTGAATAAAGATAGACTTGTCCTTTCTTTGTTCTATTTGAATTCCTGCAAAACGATTAACCTCGTCACTGTAATGTCAAATTTTCTTTTAAAATCGTCAAGAAAATTGTCCAAGCTGGCACGCACTTTAGTCATTATTAATCCATCATCAACACAACTGTCCACACTGCATTGTGTAAAACCATATGTTTTTAGAAAACTGTCAAGCTTTTTATTCCAGCATCTGGGCGATTGTTTAAGTCCATACAAAGATTTTCTTAATTTGCACGCTAAATTTTCTTACTTGCTCCTTGAGGTACATCCATATATATCTCTTCTTCCAAGTCACCATACAAAAATGCTGTTTTGACATCGTATTGGAGTATTTCCAAGCCATACTTAGCGGATAGGGCTAGTAGCACTCTTATTGTGTCAAATCTAATTGTTGGCGAATAGATTTCATTATAATCTACTCCTTCTGTCTGACTAAATCCTTTTGCACATAAACGAGCTTTGAATCGTTCAATACTTCCATCTGTTTTGTACTTAACTTTAAAAACCCATTTGCAACCTATTTTCTTCTTTCCTGGGGGTTGTGGCATCAGCACCCACGTTTTGTTTGTTTCTAAGGCATCTAACTCTTCACTAATTGCTTCTTTCCATTCTGGTGCATTTTCACAAGTTACTGCTTCTTCGTAGCACTCTGGAATAGTAAGTTCAGTATAGTAAAGTTCATAACGTTTTGGTTTATGTATGTCCTCCTTGTTACGTAGGTTGTATTTCTTTGAAGTTTCAGATTCATTAAATTCATCTTCTTCAGGATCATTTTGTTTTTCTTCTTTAAACACATTTTCTGGTTCA
Organism: Melolontha melolontha; assembly: GCA_935421215.2. NCBI lineage: Eukaryota > Metazoa > Arthropoda > Insecta > Coleoptera > Scarabaeidae > Melolontha > Melolontha melolontha. The sequence goes on along the minus strand of OW285242.1, from coordinate 88,889,164 downwards.
CTCTTTTCTGTACCATTTTGTATTTCTTTTTGATCTATTTCTTCCATTGGTAATACAGGAACTGTATTTATTCTTACACCTGCTACTGTATTGTCTTCTTTGAAAATCACATGTCTTGACTTTTTGATTTTCTTCGTCTCTTGATCAAATAAACGATAATTTGTTGAATCTCCATCATAACCAACAAATAATAATTTTTTACTTTTAGGAGAAAATTTACTTCTAAGTTGTGAGTCTATAAACATGCATGCTTCACTACCAAATATTCGAACAGGTCTATAATCTGGTTTCTTTCCGGTCCACATTTCATAAGGAGTCATATTAGGTGTCTGAGTGGTCGTCGTGCAGTTTAGTAAATATACTGCAGTATTTACAGCTTCTGCCCACAACAGATATGTTGGCAAATCCTTACTGTAAATCATTGAACGAGCACTCTCAACGATTGTTCTCATATCTCTTTCTGCACGTCCGTTTTACTCTGGAGTATATGGAGCTATTGTTTCTAATAAAATTCCTCGACGGATTACAGTATTCTGCTCCATTATCAACATGTAATGTTTTTACTGAATGACCAAACTTATTCTCACATAATCTGGTAAATTCCCTAAAACAGTCTCAAGCATCGTTTTTATGTTTAATAAAATATATAACACGATAACCTGAACAGTCATCTTTAAAAATGATGAAGTACTTGGCACCACTGACTGGAGGAACTGACATCGGTCCACATACATCACTATGTATCAATTCTCCGACCTTTGTTTTTCGCTTCTCATTTACTTTAAAAGGTAATTTATGTTGTTTTCCATAAATACAACCCTCACAGAAGAAATTTTAAGGTTTCAACGTTCCTTATCAATCCCGTTTTAATCATTTCGCTAATTATTTTGATATTCACATGACCTAATCGTTCATGCCATACATTTAAACTGGCTTTGCTAACAGCAACATTGGCTTCGTTTAGCTAACAGTTTTAAATGACATCTGATAAAGATTATTTGAATTACGAACTGCTGTAGCAGCTAATCTCCCATTTTCAAATATTTTGGCAGCATTTTCATCTTTAATGATAACCATACCTTTGTTTGTAACAGCACCTTCAGAAAACAGATTCTTTCTCAAACCAGGAACCAGTAACACATCAGTAATTATCGAATCATACCATTTTTTATTTAATAGTTTCTTGATCTTCACTGTTCCTTTTCCAATCACAGGTAGTTCTTCATTGTTACCTAGTTTCACTTTGAAATCGTTCACTTCACATAAGTCAGTCACTATTTCTGGTTGGAAAGTCATATGTGCTGAGGCACCACTGTCCATTATCCATGCATTGTCACTATCCATTTCACTAGATATACTTGTATATTCAATATTAAATGCAGAATGTTCACCACCATTACTGGATTTGTTGACTTTTCTAAGTTCACGACAATTTTTGGCATAATGTCCCTTCTTATGGCAGTTATAACAAATCACGTTCACTTTCTTATTGTCTTTGTTTGCTTTTTGTTTACTGTAACAACTTTTATGTTTTGAAGTTTTCTGAAACTACAAGAGCATCTTCGATTGCATCGGACACACCTAAACTTGCTTCTTCATCAAGTAACCTTGATGTCAAGTTTGTTATTGTTTGTTTCGAACTATCTATCGATAACCAAGCTTGTCTGAAATTATGAAACTTAGTAGACAATGTACCTACTCACAATTTTGGTAATTATAACAGCATCACTAACTGTATCTCCAGTTTCCTTTATTTGTCTAGCTAAATTTTCAATTGTGGTAATATGCCGTGCAATATTATCATTTCTATCCATTTTATATTGATAGAATTTCTCATGCGCCATTAACTTACTTGTTTCACCTTTCTGCTCATAAATGGAATCTAGTTTTGTGAACATTTCATGTGCAGATTTACAATTTTCAATTAGTGTTATTTGTGATAACTCTAATGCTGAGGTAATTAAGAACATGGCGGAAGCATCTTTCTTATTGCATACTGTTAAATCCTCATCTTGACCTTCATTTGGTTTGATTTTTGTACCTTGTGCAATTTCATCTAGCTTTTGCACGTAGAGCACACTTTACCAAGAATTTCCACTGATGATTTCCAACTTACTCGCAAAAACTAACTTCGTACACAACGATTAACAGCAACACATGCCTGGGGCCATAACCTATTAGAATCTTAGCAGAGTTTTAACTTGTTTTTACCGGTACTGTGTTAAAATAAAACGTTTTGTAACTTATCTAATATCTGTTTATTCAACATGTACACCATTCGTACATCAAGTATAACTATTTACTACTAACTACAACAACTGAACTGCGTTTTCTTTTGGTTGGCACACTGCCAGTAAGGAATGAGCGCGTAATTACAAAAATACTTTAACAAGAATAAAATGGTAGTGTATACAATTTTATACCCGTGCACAAGCGGTGAAGTAATCCACGGTGTATTTTCCGGCTAATGCAACTTGAAAGACCATTTCATATTCCTTCAAACCAGAACGAATTTAACACTAGCGTTCGTACTTCTGTGCAGCTCTACTCAAAAGATGAAGAGAAGGGACTCCTTATTTTTTCATTTTACCTTTAAATTCATTTGAACTACTTCATATTATTTTCTTATTTTTCTATAAAATAACCATATGAATAAATAAGAAAAGTTCATAATATCGCTAAATTGTTTGTTTCATACTTGAGTTGATTACAAATAACATAAATACGAGAATGATTTAGAGGGAAGTGTGATTCGACTACTAGCACCATCTTTCGGAAGAGCTTAGCATTATATTATAATTCTGTCATCTCTTTCATGGTGACAAGTTGGTTAATTTCTGCAATTTTATTTGAAAGCTACAGAAGCATAGAGTGTCTAATTGGAAAATACTGAAACGAATAAACTTGCAATTCGTGGTGCAGTCAAATATTTATTTTTTAAATGTCCAAATACACTTGAAACTTTGGTTGATATGCAATAAAGTTTGAATGACAGCGTTCTTTTGAAGGTCACAATTTCTCTCCAAGTTCCGCAATTTAAACATGATAACTTCAGAAATGATAAATATAATTAATATTGTTTTAAACCACCGAAAAATTCACATCAAAGAGATAGCATCGTAAGCATCCTGACTGAATATGAAAATAGTATATTACAGCACAAGTGAAAACAGTAGGGGAGGTTTGCCTAAAAGGACGCGTTCCCTAAGAGCACGCAGTCGCTATATTTCAGATTTGACAACGCCGATTTAGCGGTCACTTGTCGTCAGTTTCCACCAACAAGCTGTATAGTCGATGCTGAAGTTTAGTGGTATTGGAAATTTTAAACGAAGCTAAAGAACGTATTGCGAAAGGAGAAAGTAAAAGATCAGTAGCTCAATCATTCAATGTCAACGAGTGTTCGCTCAGAAAAACACCATTGTCCTCTTGACATTGCCTCCCCATGGAAGCCATAAGATCCAACCTATGGATCGAGGCTAGAGGAAAGTTCCTTTCCTCTAAAATCAGCCTTCTCAAATGAATGTGACAAATGGATGGTCAATAATGTTGAAAAAGTTATCACGATGAAAGAGATGCAGCTCTCTTCCATGCAGCTTAATAGTAGAAAGTAGCAACCCTTCAAATCTGTGAGATATCTTTTCCATGCACAGGGCAGTACCCATACAACCCAGATGTTTTTATCGAACATGATTTCGCACCAGCTGAAGTAACAAAAAGGCCTAAAATTGAAGCAGTCTCTGAAGCAAGACCTAACAAAAGCACAAATAATCAGGATGCAACAACAACTGATTCTGACGAAGAGGTTAATAATAAGAGGTAAACTGTTGCTGAAGACACAAGGCAAAAAACTCCCGATGAAAGTCCAATACACACAAATTCTTTGGTTGAAATTAATTTAAATATTTTTGGCCCGTCTTCCGTAACTCCCAAAATGATTTTGCCATTTCCAAGTTCCAAGCAAGAAATCAGAACTCCTTTCTTCTACGCCGTATAAAAACCAGTTGTTGGAAGTACAGGAAAAGAAGAAACCTGCAGCAAAAAACGTTTTCAAATCTACAGCTAAGGAACGCCCAACAAAGAAACGAAAAATAAATGATAAGGAGGCTCAAAGCCTGGATGCAACGAACATTTCAGCACTTCAGGGTGGATACAATGTCAAATTTGCCAGGAATGGTGGCATGAAGGCTGCCCCAGTTATCAGGGACGAAAAGCTTTGTTTTTTCTATTAAAAGAATTTATATTTTAGTTAAGAGTAACACTATTTATCTCATTTATATTTTTATTGTTCATGCGTACTCTTGGGTATACATATACCTTGCGTACTCTTGGGTATACATATACCTTGCGTACTCTTGTAAACCAGGCATCCTAAGAGTACTCATTTTACGTATTTCTTTTTAGGTATTATATTCTTCTTAACTAAAACTTAACATTGCTTTTGTGTTGAGATTACTTTGCATCATAACCCAATATACTATGCCATTACAATAATAATTTAAACAAAAATTATAATTTTTATTTAAAAACACAGGTTGTATGCGTACTATTGGGAGAACGTCCCCTACTAGTTCACTTATGCGTCTTGCCACGCTTGTCAAGCTAACACAAAATTTGTTCTTGAATAATCGAAGAAATTTTTTTAAAAATTTTATTTATTTAAAATTATAACAATTTTATTATTTGGTACAATAATTATAATTTTCAATGATCTTATTCGTTTCAGTATGTGAGTACAACTACTATGATTTTGAAGTGTTTGTATAGAGTAAACTATTGTCGATAATAAATCGCTTGTGTTTGTTGTTTCTGCGGTCGGGTGGCCCAATTGACGGACGTTGGTTTGTACATCAACATTCCTTATACAGAGTGTGACATAATTCCTCCCCACCAAGATTCAACTTATGCAGTAAGGCGAGGAAGTTGAACTTCTTGTAGAATAAAAATTTTTTTTTTTTTTCGCAAATATAGATTCGAGGAAGTGTGTGTTTGCAAGTGTCACTTTTAAATGAAAAGTAAAATTCATTCTTTACCAGATATCTGTTATTAGGAATTATAACTTGAAACTGAGTTGCATTGTAGATAGGAATTGAATATAATAGGTGATAGTAATTAAAAATGATCGGAATATACTATCGCAAAATTTTTTTCAAATAAGTAATTTTATTGTTTAAAATATATTCAATTTTTTAGAAGTGATTCAATTAGTAATTGATTTGATTTAATTTCGGTTTGCAACTTTTGTAGTTCATTCTATAAGCTTGTCGATTTCGTTATGCTTGGATGCATTACTTAAAATTTCGAAAATGTAATGGAATTCTCAATGTCTTGTATAATTGAGTTAATGATTTCGTAAATATTTATCAACTGATTTAGAGTATCGGTGATTAGTATCAATTTTGAGAGTATGTGATATTTGTTTGTATACTCGCTGAAATAAATTTTTGTATTATAATATTTGAAGTTTCAATAAAATAATTATAATAAATATTGATTGTACTCAATAATTGAATTTTAATTAAATTTAGATCGTAAAAACGAATAAAGGTGAAATTAATATACTAATATTACTAAAAACTATAAGGATGCTTAATGGACGTTTTAAATTATCAATATGTATTTTTTCAGTTTTTCTTTCGTAATTTACCTCTTTTATCTCAGTGGATTTATTAAACTTATTTGCGTTCTTTTGTCTAATATATTTCTTTTTGAATAACTTTTGTTATTGAAATTTTTGCGAACTACTTCACAGAATGGTTCGTAAATTTCGGGTGTTTCGAAATACAAGTGATATTGAACTTTAGGTACAACAAAAGTCCTAGTAAAATTTATTATATCTTGTTCGAAATTATTTTGAGAGAGTTGTATGTTAAATCTCTGTTTGTTACCGAATAATTTAATTATTTTTGGTTTCATAGGTGTATGAAAAACGGAACTAATGATTATTTGGTTTTGGCCATGATTAACCGGTGTTTCGATAATAGGTATTTCTACAATGGGATTTTGTTCATCGTTACTATGTATAGTAGTAATTTCGTCGTATTTTTCAATCGGTTGATTGACATCTGGTGGGTCGTCTATTTGAACTTGCATTGATATATTATCGTCGTTTTGTATTTCGAGGTTTTGTGATTGATTTGGAATATCGGAAGTTTCTTTGGTATGTATCTCTATTCGTGATAGAGTATCCGCGTTTGTGTTAAGTTTTCCTTTTTTATACGTTATGGTGTAATCAAACTCTTCGAGTCGGATACGCCAGCGTAATAATTTGGAACTTGGATCTTTTAATGAAAATAACCATTGAAGTGGTGTGTGATCAGTAATTATATTAAATTTTCTGCCAAATAAGTATGGTCTGAAGTATTTAGTAGCCCATACAATAGCTAAGAGTTCTTTCTCAATAGTGCTGTAATTACGTTCACTATCATTTAATGTACGTAAAGCGTACGCTATAGGGAGATCTTTTCCAATAGGGCCTTGTGATAATATTGCTCCAATTGCAATATTACTAGCATCGGTAGTGAGATTAAAAGGTTTTGCAAAGTCTGGGTACTGCAGAATAGGTTGGTTTGTTAATAAATTTTTACAAGTTTCAAAACAAGTTTTAAATTCTTCATCGTGAGTTATTTTTGCACCTTTCTTTAAACATTTTGTTAAAGGTTTTGTCAACTTAGAGAAATTATTAATAAATCTGCGATAATAACCAAGTAATCCTAAAAATGCTTTAATTTGTTGTTGATGGTATGGGAAATTTCTTAATGGCTGAAATTTTATCGGGATTTGGTTTAACGCCTTCAGGGGTTACTATGTGCCCTAAGTAAGCTACTTTCTTGCGCAGAAATTCCGATTTGTCGGTTTGAATTTTAAAATTTGTTTATCTTAACCTTTGAAATACAGTGCGCAACCTATCGATATGTTCTTGTAAGGACGTTGAAAAAATTATAATATCATCTAGATAAACTAGACATTTTTCGTTGTGTATACCTCTGAGGATGTTGTCCATTACACGCTGAAACGTCGCGGGACTATTTTTTAAACCGAATGGTAATCTTAAAAATTCAAAGTGGGCGCCTTCCGTATTGAAAGCTGTTTTTTCGATATCATCTTTGTGCATCTCTATTTGGTGAAAACCGCTAGCAAAATCAAGGGTTGAAAAATATTGACACTTACCTAATTTGTCTAATAGATCGGTAATATTTGGAAGGAGGTATTTATCATCAATAGTTTTTTCATTTAACCTGCGGTAATCAATTACGACTCGCCATTTTTGTTCGCCGGATGCATCGAGTTTCTTTGGTACAACCCAGATGGGTGATGACCATGGTGAATTACTATGTCTAATAATATTTTGGTCTAACATTTTTTGTAATTGTTTTTGAACTTCTTGTTTGTGAACGAAAGGATATCTGTACGTTTTAGTATATGCTTGTATTTCGTCTGTCGTTTTAATACGATGTTTAATTTGATTTGTAAAAGTGAGGGGGGTGTTTTCAATGTAGAATATATCAGAATATTCTTTGAATAAATTTTCAATTAAATATTTTTCTTCAGAATTTAAGTGATCTGTACGCAATTTTGAAATGTCAAAATGTTGATTGTGAGAATCGTCTAAATTATTTAAATTAATTTCTTGTAATGAAATATTATCTAATTTTTCTACTAGTATTGGTTCAGAGAAGTCTAATGTAATTATTCTGTCGTATTATTTAGTAATGTTGTCAGGGCTTCACCATTTTTTGCAATAGTGAGTGACTCCGGGATTTCACAATTATGAATTTTGTGTATATTATTGTAAAGAGAAAAAAAATCTCTATCGAATGGTAGAGTAAAATTTACTAGTTCCCATTTAAAAAAAAATGCGCGGACAGGCGTAACTAAAAAACAATTGAAGAAAAAAAATTCAAATATTCTCAAATGTAGATCAAAATATCCTAAACTTTTATAGTGAACATAAATCCCTAAAATGAATATTAACGACAATAAATCGCAGTCTCCATACTTTTAACTAACCCTGTATATATTGGAATGTATCTTTGAAAATAATTTTATCCATAGCAACTCAATTATTTGACATTTGTATACTGTCATTTATATTTTATATCCTTGACAAAGGCATCATTGCCGAAACATGTAGGGTTGTTTTAAATATATATACTTTAAAGTAAAGCCAGACCTTAAATCGCCAACTGATTGAATTTACCATACCTGTCATTTATATTGTATATCCTTGATAAAGGCATCATTATTGCTTATTATATTGATATGTTGCATTTTACGTGGGACAGTGTAAGAATGTATTACCTAGTTTCTATGGAAATAAAAAACCTATACATGTTTGTATATTGCATCTTAAGTGAAATTCTCTGTATATGTATACAGTCTGTCCACAGATTCATTCTCAACATGGGGATTATGAGAGATAGGGATTTGGTTAAATGGGATCAAATACTCCAGAGGTAAAGTTGTACCAAACCCTATACGCTAGCTTTGAATATTTAACGTACTTCGGGCGCTATTGCAAAAAAAGTGAATATTTGTTTTTTCGATTTTCTTTAATAACTCATTTATTTTTAAAGTAAATATTGAGTTTAAATCTGTATTATTCGTTATATGCTCTTGCAAGGCTGTCAACAAGTCCTAACTTTCGGTCACCTATTTTTACGCGCAACTAACAACTGATTATATCAGCTTAAAACTTACGTAATTAATCTAACTAAATTTACAAACTATAGATTTATTTATGTTTTGGATATTACTGCGTGTCTAATTCGAGAATTGCATTCTAATAATTTTTTGTCTCTAAATTACAAAATTACAATACAGTATTCACTTACCTGAATGTTGCTTCAGCCTTTATAAACTTACAAGGAAAGTTATTTTTTTCTAAATCATATAAAAAACTAAGTGTCATTAAATAATCTTTTATTTATTAGCTTAATTACTAAAAACAAAATATGTACCATTCTATTGAAAATTGAAAATATTACAAATCAACTATGTACGAACAAAATATACAGTCTCTCCTATTTAATATTTATAATAAACGTATTTTAGTGTACATTTGTAGAAAAGGAAAAATAGAAAAACCATTAGAAATCAACTCCGAAATTTATTAAAAAATACATCACTTATGCTTAGACTTCTTTCTCTTTTTCTGTTTCTTTTTATGCTTTTTCCTCTTGCGTTCCCTCTCTTCTTCTGAGGAATCAGTGTCACTGGAACTACTACTGGAACTCGAATCTTTTCGTGACTTTTTCTTTTTGTGTTTTCGATGTTTCTTTCTTTTACGATCATCTTCAGAGCTGCTCTCTGAGCTGTCAGAACTTGAGCTCTCTTTTTGTTCCTTTTCTTCCAATTTAAATCGTTTCTTTTCCTCGTCTACGATATCTTTCGGAGATTTTTTCTCTTCTTTGTCGGATTCCGTGTCCAAGTCATAATCTGGTTCAAAATTCGCTTCATCCAGTGTCGCCTTTCGTCTATCCGTAGCTGATTTAGGTTTGACACTGCCTTCTCTTTTTTCGCTCTTAATTTCCTCTTTAGATTTAGATTCGTCTTTTTCGTCACGCTTGTGCTTTTTACTTTTCTCCTTTCTCTGTTTCTTGTCTTTCTTGCGATGCTTATGTTCTTTGCTTTCGCTACGAGATCTTGATCTTTTACGTTTGTCGTCTTTGTGACTTCGTGATCTTTCTCGCTGTTCTTCTCGTCGCAATTCCTCTCTCCTTTCTCTTTCTCGCCTTAAAAATTCTTGTCTTCGAAATTCGCTTCTATCTAAATTTCTGTAATTACGATGATATCTATCTCTATCATGTCTGCCCCTATCATCTCTCCTCCTATCGTCCATGTCTATTCTTCTATCTAAATGAATTCTTTCTTCTCTAGCGCGCTTACTTAAAGGAGACAAGCTCCTGGACAAATTACGTTCGTAAGCTACTTTAACAATTCTATCCAAATCATCGACTTTGACACCTAAACGATCTTTAACGCTCAAACGTGGAGGAGGCTTCTGAATTTCTGATTCCACTTTAACAATTTCAGTTCCTGGAGGAAGAATCTCCTCTTCGAAGGGATTGCTCGAAATGGTAACTTGTATATTTCGTATATCATCTTCCACTTTACGATCTTTGTCTCTTTCACCCGAATATAATTTGGCTCTGTCCATGCTTATTTTCTTAATCTCTATAGGTCTTATGGCATTTATGGCCTTAGCAAAAATAGCATTCTCAGCTCGTTTAAGAACTTCGGTGGTAACTTTACCGTTTCTTTCTTGTTTGCCCTCTTTTTGAATTTCGACAGAAACTAAGGTAACCTCATCATCCATCTCCCACTTAGATTTTTCTGGCAAAGGAGCTAATACCTCTGCTTTCTCTAATTCAGCTTTTAGCTCAGCTTCGTTGGCGTGAATATCCAGGACGTCTTCATCTTTAGATGTTTCACTTTCGGGAGGGTATTCGTTATCTTCCTTGAAGTCATCTTCGAGTTCTTCCCGTTTTTTCAATTCTGGTGTTTTTTCATTTTGTTCTTGTTCAACAATATTTTCTAATTTTCCATAATTTTTCATTATAGACTTATCAACTCCATCTGATAATACATCATCATATAAATCGGGCGTTTCTTCGAGTTTTTCTGTTTTCTCCACCTTGAGCAACTCCGGTGGTTTTTCTGGAGTTTTGGAAATTACTTTATCTTCTTTAATATCATGTTTATCTATACTTTTATACTTTTCAATAATAATTTCCTTTTCATCGATCTCATCCTTATCTCTTTTCTTTTCTTTATCTTCCTTCTTGGCTTTATCTTGTTCTTTACGTTCTCTCTTCTCTTTGCGCTTCTTTTTTTCTAATTCTTTCTTCTCGCGTTTCTTCTTTTTATCTTTGCTCCTCTTCAATTTTTCATCATCTGAAGTTTCACGTTTCTTCTCATGCCTATCATCTCTCCTATCTCTCTCTCTTTCGTCGGAATGTTCACGTTTCCTCCGTTTATGCTTGTCAGGACTCTCGTGCCTTTCCCTAGATTTTCTCGGAGATTTATATCCTCGAGTGGGTGATCTGCTATACCGATCATACCTCCTAGGTTTATCTTCTTCTCTGTTAGTTTTGTTATCGAAATTTCTTCTTTCTTCTTCTTTATTTCTCGGTTCTCTGTCATTATTAATATGTTCCTTATTTGTCGCTTCTTGTTGGTATCCATATCGTTCATCGTAACGTGACGGCAATTCTTCTCCTGGTATCGGAGGTTGGTCAGTTCCTGGAGGCGCTATATCATCAAAACGCCTCTGCGGCGGTACGTGCAGAGAAGGTGGTGGTAATAGTGGAGGCATCTGATGTGGAGGTTCGTTTTTGTTGACGAATGGCGGTGGTTGATAATTATCACGCGGCGGATACCTAGATTGAAAAAAGCATAATATTAAATTACAATTACGATAAAATCTGCGGTGAGTTAGAATGAAACAAACTGTAGAAGAAAGAAATGCTTCCTGAACGGATCGGATACAAATTCGAGGAAGCACCGCGGTCAAAGGCATTTCTTCCTTACTATGCTGGCTGTACGAATTATATATAGCTTTTATAAAAATAAAAAACAAAATATATGTGAATTTCCGAAACGTGTATCGTAATCAATAGATGTTAGATTAAGAATGTTTACTACCTACTAAAGTGATAATATAATGATACTTTTAAGCTCCTGGAAGATCCTGGACCTGGTGGATTTTGTTTTTTGGTGGGTAGAGCCGTATGCAGTTTACCTCTAGTTGGGTCTTGCAATGCACTTCTGGTGTATAGTGACCTGAAGATGCTATTTTACCATACCATATAACGCTGGCTTGGTAATATTGTATACTGGCAATCATTCTTACCTTCAATTATACTTCTCACTAACAAATTATTTCAGAAATTAATTTAATTTATTAAAGTAAAAAATTTGTAATTACAACTTATGACAGTGTAAAGACGCAATTTTATTGTAATAGAATATTACGTAATATTTGTTTTATAAACCAGATAATTGTAATATTAAAAAATACTCGGCTGGTCGTACTTTTGATACGACAAATTATGCTTACTTCGTGACGGATTAAACGACTTTTCGAATTTAATTACACAAGATGTCTCAGAGAGTTTCGCACTTTTCTCTCTAACTTTGCTCAGCTATCATCAGTTTTCTTAACTAACTTTATTTAGAACTTAAAATTACATTTATAGGAAATTCATATATGGAAAATTATATCATCTAGATGTCGCCCATTTCACCGTTAGCACTTTTCCCAGCAATGCCTTACATTTTCCATTACTCTTGTGCATAAGTCAGGGGTAATGGCTTCAATCTCTTCCTGGATACGATTTTTTAATAACTTTATCAAATTTTCTGGGGCGTTATTAGTAATAACGTATTACATACTTCACTCTTAGATAGCCCCACAAATAAAAAATCTGTGCTTCTTGGTGAGCAGCTGATGTCGCCTCTTCTCGATAGCAATTTATCCGGAAACAATTCTCTTATAGTTTATATCGTATTTTATGTATGGTTAGTATCCGTATCATACTAGAACCACCACCACTGGTCATTAAAATCGAAGTCAGAATTTACAGTAACTGTTTGTCCGTTATTTTCAAAAAAGTATGAACCTATTAAGCTTTTGGAGGATATTTCTGCGCAAACAGTAACTTTTAAAAGAGCGTAGTTTGAAGTCTTTTTTTAATATGCGAAAAACAGTATACCTACGTAACTGCATAATCGACACTTGTTTTCGCACTGATCGACTTGGCCCTAGAGTCACTGCACCACGAACACGGTCAATGTTTTGATTAGTGCGCCCACTTCGCGAGAATCCAGGAGGGCGAGTATTTAGAGCCGAACTAGTTTCGTTAAATTTCTGTATCCAGGACTTGATTAGGTTGGTACCTGGTGCTTCATTGACGTTGTGAAAGGTAAAACGAGCTGACGACAAACAGCGATGTATGAGTACACAAGTGAGTACACAATTCATCAAAACTGCGAACACAAAACGTACATTGATGGACATCAAGCCGTTCCATTGTGGCATATGCCAATTTTAATATTAAATTTCCAAGGCTTGCTTTATTCTTTGCAAAAAATCAGGCAATTATAATCAAGTTATAAATACAGCAAAAGCCTCAGCCCATTGTTTCGATTGTTGTTTCATTTTAGCTCTGTAATGGTGTACTTAGGTTTCTTCAATCATTATTATTCAGTGCTTTAGCTTTGCTAAATTGAGAGCTGAAATATGTTCTCGTTCGCGGTTCAGTCAACAAATGTGGCACCTATCTTGCATATAGCTTTTTCATATTCAATTCATTATGCAAAATCGAAACCACTAATCTAAACGAGATTTCTAGAGCCTCTACTATTTTACACACTGTTATTTGACGGGCATTGAGCGTCATGCGCACTCTTTTAATCACAACTGGTAGTACACATGTCTCTTGAACAGCCACTGCCATGTTTATCAAATACATTACTGCGGCCACATTTAAACTCAGCTGTCACTCGATGAAGACTGATCCCGGAAACAGACTCATGCTCGGCTTTGATTTCATAGTTTCTTGTTTTCTTTAATAATAAGAGTTAATCACTGAACTGTACTTCACTTTTTATATGTGTCATGCAAAACAGTTCACTTTCTACTCAAATAACAAGCGTGCTTACGAAAAAAAGAACGCAAATTTTGACGATTTAAACTAAGCTGCCACTCGATGGAGACTGATCCCGTAAAAAGACTCAAGCTCGGCTTTGATTTCATAGTTTCTTATTTTTTTTTAATAATAAGATTTTATCACTGAACTGTACGTCATTTTTACATGTGCCATGCAAAACAGTTCACTTTCTACTCAAATAATAAGCGCCCTTACGATCAGAAAGAAAGCAAATTCTGACACTGTTTTGAAGGATTACCTACTTGAGATAAAAAAATGAAAAACTTTATGGCTGCTCTCTTTCGCCATGCTCACTAATTCCACTGATCAACAAAGCTTGGTTTTCTCATACATCAATATGTGCAGTTTATGTCTTTTGTCATGTTGATTCTGCATATGATTTAAAATTTGCTCCATCACGTCGGGATTTTGAGATATTTTCTTAAATAGTTTTTTCAAAAAACGCATTAAATCTTACAAAATTTCAAAGTTACTTTTATAAAAGATACTGCTTAAATATTATTCTGTCCACTCAATGTTGCATGTTTCCTACGCCAGATCACTTAAACCACGCCCATTGTTTCTCTGAAGCCAATAAAATTAAAAATCGGTAGATATCTCGCTATGTGTGTATAAAAAGAGCTACCTACACATGACTCTTTCGATTCAATGTAAGTCGGTTTGTGAAAGCTGAACGTATTTTTTTTATTTCATAATGTCGCGTACGCGTGTAAATAATCCAAACAGTTTCTGTTATGCATGTGTGGCGAATTCACTACCCTTCAGTATAACCGAAATATTACCCCTTTAATAGAAAAAAAAATATTTTCACTATATTGACTTAAGCACTGAACATCAAGAGAAGCCATGGGCTCCCAGCATTTGCTGGGCACGCTGTGCTGATACTCTGGGAAGTTGGTCAAACGGTAAGAAAAGCGCTATGCCATTTGCAAGACTCATGATTGCTACTTTAGTTGGACGAAAACTTTCGGGTTTTCCAACAAAAATAAGAAAAATAGTAGTTATGCTAGTCTGCCTTCTGCTACCTGTCCAGTACCTCATGCGGAAGTCTTGCAAGTACTAAGACCCATAGGAGTTTCGAGTGAATAATATGATGTTACAGAACTAGAAGCATGTGTAAAGTTATCGACCAGCATTGATGAATATTTGCCATCTAGAGGTGACGGACCAAACCTAATAAATCAATTAGAATTAAATTATCTTATTCGAGACCTCAATTTATCAAAAACTAAAGCAGAAATACTAAGGTTTAGACTCCAAGGACGGAAACTGTTAACTTCAGGCACACATATTTTTGTGTATGGTAATAGTCAGAAAGAACTATCACAGTATTTTTCAACTGACGGTCTTTCATACTGCAATAATGTCGACGATTTGATGTTGGCATTAAGTCACCAACATTAGCCCGAAGAATGGCGTCTTTTTAACGGTGCTTCGAAATTCAGTTTGAAAGCTGTTTTTCTTCACATAGGAAACGGTTATCCACCCATCCCCGTTGGGCACGCAAACCACTTAAAAGAAACGTATGAAAATATGACTTTTCTTCCAGACTTGGAGAGTAATTACAAAATGTACAAATGGTATATCAGCGCAGACTTCAAAGTTGTAACAATTCTACTCGGTTTACAACTATGGTATACAATGAATTGCTGTTTTCTTTGTGAGTGCGACAGTCGATCAAGAAATTTCTACTACATTGTTAGAGACTGACCAATCAAGGCTCAGTGTATTCCTGGAAAAAAGTTCATAAGTCACTAGTTGAACCCGATAAAATACTTCTACCGCCATTAGACATAAAATTAGATTTGATGAAAAATTTCGTGAAAGCAATGAATAAAAATGGCCGTGTACTCTTAAAAAAAATTTCCCAAAATCTGAGGTGCAAAACTTAAAAATGGAATTTTTGTTAAGACCCCAAACTAAATTTCTAGAACAAAATTAAAAAAATTGAAGAAGCCTTTAGTGACTTGGAGCGTGTTGCTTGGAATGCTTTGAAAATGTGTTCCACAATTTTCTATGAAACGAAAAATCTGACAATTATATAACACTTGTTAATGAATTTCTTAGAAATTACCATAAATTGGGCTGTAACATGAACCTTAAAATACATTTTTTGCACCCACATCCGGAATTCTTTCATCCAAACCTCGGCGATGTGAGTGATAAACACGGCGAAAGGTTTCATCAAAACATTTCTGTTATTGAAAGACGCGATCAGGGAAGTGGAACAGTAAAATGCTTGCTGATTATTGTTGGACACTGATATCTGAAAATGTCAAAGAATAGTATAAAAAAAAGGTAAAAAAGAATTTAAACAGGACGGTACCGTACAGTTTCACATAATCTACTAGTAGAGCTTTTTATGTTATCTACCTAGCTATGAAAGGAACGAATTAGAAAAACAAAAAATAGCTTTCAACGTAAGAACCATTAACACTAACACACTTATTCCAACGTTTCTTTAATAACACTATGCCTTCGAAAAAAAATTATTTTGGTACTTCCTCAAAATAAGATCATTCGATAAAAATCAACGTCCTCTCAAATGTTTTTTGAGTTTTGAGAGAGAGAAAGAATTTTTGAGAGATAATAGTCACAAAGGGCAAGGGCGGCACTGTAGGGAGGATGCTGTAATTTCTCAAAAGCGCATTCATTGATTACTGCTTGAACAATTCGTGCCTTATGTACCCTGGAGTTGTCGTGCAGAAGCAAGTTGTTAATTGTCTTTGTATGTATTTCCCGTTATTAAAGTCGCTTTTGACATATACTCAATTAAGAGAATTACCTCCGCGTCCCAGAAAACTGCGGTCATCACTTTTCCCGCAGAAAATTGCGCGTTTGTCTTCTTGAGCGATGGAGAGCCCTTATGAACCCATTGCATGGACTCTCGTTCCGTGAGAAGGTCCCAGTTGTGTACCCATGTTTCATCCCCAGTTAGAATTCTATTTAAAAAGTCTACACAATTTTTGTTTTGAACTGAGCAGCTTGGGAATCCATCGTGCCGACATCATCTCATTCCCAAATCTTCGTGTAGAATTTTAAAAACACTCGTTTCTGATATTTCTATTTCTCTAGCAATAACTGAAACTTTTACTCGGCCGGTCAATCGACACCAAATCTTCAAATTTGTTTATCGTGCTACCAGAGGTCTTCCACACTTTGGATCATCATAAATGAATTCTCTGCCCCATTTGAAGTGCTTACACCCAAAATTTGACTTGGAAATAGGACAGCCTATTTTTTCCATACACTACCACAATTCTCTCATGAATATTCTTCGGGCTGCTACCTTCTTTTTATAAAAATATTATGACGCTTCTGTGTTCAAGTCTCAAATCACTCATTTTCTCTTCTTTAATTGAATGTAAAAGTAACAAATGTTAAAACAGTTCGAACCAAATTTGGAGATGACACTATAAAATGTCACAGAAACTTGACGGAAGAAAATTGTCACGATAGCATATTGTTTTCACGGCTAGGTAGATAACAAAAAACTCCCTTAAAACCTATTTAATATTATTTCATGTATTTTTCAATATTTTTTTTACAAAACCTGACATGCCAAAATAAATTTGTTGTTATTACTATTGTTAGAACTATAAAAGACACGAAAATTGTACATAGTTTCTAAAGAAACATAAAAAAAATTAAAATTTGTCGACCAGTGTTATTGGCCCGCCCTCGCACATTACGTCAAGGGCAGTATATATGTTATGCAAAAGGAGTTTAAATATTAGCTTGAATACTTACTATTCGAGGTCGATTTAACGAAGTAACGACTCAAGTGGACTCAAGCGAATATTGATATTTAGTAGCGAGGCATTCTGGGCATGAACATAGACAACTGCAAATGACGGTATAACTTACATCTGGAAGTATCTGTCAAAATATAGATTTGGATCGTTGTGCCTCTTAACTGAGAATTTAAAAATTGAAAGTATTTACAAAAAAAAAAATTATTTAAATCTGCTAAATAATGGTTTGGTAACAATAATTCTTGGAAGCTTCGAGAAGATAAGATTCTCTTGAACTCTTGTCAAGATTGAAAGGCTGAACATTGTCATTACAATAAGTTGAGCGGTGTCTTCACCAGATGCTAACCCGAAAAAAAAAAACGCGTTCACACTGATGAACGTATTACTACGTTGAGGTGATATTTATACCCTAAAACAATTCTATCGAGAAATTCGAAAAAAAAATGGCGAAATTACCAACCGATTGCGCTGAAAAATTAAGAAACAGCATACCTCGAAGATACGAAACGACAATAAACAACAATGGAGACGGGGCCAAGTATTAGATAAGTTTCAATAGTTTAATTTTAGAATATATAGTGTTATTTTGTTTTGATGTCTTCCAGAGTATAAATCAGCGATACGGTCTTGTGGATCCAATTGTGCATATAGTTTCATAGATAGCACCTATATTACACAATATTGCGTAATATGTGTACCAATTAATGGCTAGAAAGGCCGAATACGATCTGAAAAACAGAAAAACCATTTATAAATAACGGAGGTGAAGTTTTGGGTCACTTAATTTGAAAATGTCGCTTTTTCCCTGAATGCAAAAGAAACAACGCGCCCCAATAACAGAGATTATGGTGAAGTTATCATATACGAAAAATTTTGATTCGGAAAACTCCTTGCTGGAGGCCAAACATATGAAAGCGAACCTTGGAATAAGCCCGAAATCTTGTTCGATAATGATATTTTAAAGACTTTGAAGAACTTTCAAAAATGTTCAACTTAAACCTCCAAGATAGAGATTAAATTTTGACCACACTACAATAATACGGTATCTTCATACAGAACGGGCCATCTTAAAAAGTGTAACTAATGGGTACCCCGCGTACTGTCTAAAAGATAGTATTGGTGAAAACCTTATTTCCAAAAGACACTTTCTTAGGCGAAATAATTTATTAATGAAGAAATTAAGACGCTCTTAAGACCTTTATCAGTCCAAGGGATGCGATTTTTTTAAAATAATATTTATACCCTTATTAGTGACAGAAGTACAAATAGAGAAAATATTTAATAAAAATGCTACCTGCAAAATGAGAAAAATTTGCCCAATAGAACTTGTCTCTTTTTCATCCATCTACGAATTTTCGTAGTACATAGAAGAAATAAAGACTGTGCCAGAAAGTTTTGCACGATTTTTATTTTCATAAAGAAAGCAGGTAGGAAATTTGTTCGATGGGTAAAGCCCTTGATGACTGGTAAATAAGCCGAGGATATTTAGAAAGCTTGCGTGGGCGGCGAACGAAACTGGAACGGATGACTCGGCTAGTCTATGCTGTCACCAAAGTATGTCAGGCATTGCGATGTCAAAAACGCATACATTGGTGAAACAACCAAAGGTGTACAATAGATACCGCAATACAGTATGAATAATAACTAGTATAATAAATAGTAATAAGCACTATATCTTATGTTATTATTGTAGTTAAACACTTAGCTACGCTCAGACATGCTGTCTGAATATCTCCGCTTTACTGATAACACGCAAAAATAGTAGTAAAACTTATTCTGTGATCGTAAAGAGAATAAACAAGTTGGTGGATGATGAAACGAACCGTATATAATTTACTTAAAAAACGAAAAATAAAAAAAACAAAAAAGTGGAGCACCTACGCGTACATAAAAAAAGATGTATAACAATAACGTAATATTGGAAAACGAAAATGAAGAGTTATTTACAGTCCAGCGGATTAAGAAAAAAGGACTTATAAAGCAGAAATCACCAAAACAAACAAGTACACCAATAAGAAAGACGAAATTGCTGTATTAGGCTCTTGGTGGAAAATTATTGCTTTTATTCTTGAGGAACAAGAACTTTATACATATAACTTTACTTCAATGCCGGAACCACAATTGCACAACAGGGATAATAAAAAAAATATTTTCGATTTACAAAAAACAATTTACGAGGAAAAATTTGGTCGCAAAATTTTGGCTTGGCAAGCATTTTACCTATGTGGATTTCGAAGTGAGCCCTTCTTTCTGTAGGAACACTATCAGCACAACAATTTTTATTACCAAGTGTTTACAACATTTACAACAAAAGGTTTTGGTTTTCATAAGAAATCACAAAACAAGAATTATTTTGGCCAGACTTATCAATGTCCGGCTCGAAAAAAATTCTTGATTGGCATGTGAAAATGGGATAGAGTTTGTACAAAAAGAGATGGATCCATTGAATGTAAACACAATCTAAATACCAACATTGGTGGGTAACATTAAACAAATTCGGATTTTTTGGATTAAAAAATTAGTTAAGATGAAATAATTTAAACATATTTGTGAACCATACACTTTTTCATTATTTTTGTTTCAGTTTAACCCTTAACCACCGTAGCGGCGTCTCTGAGACGCATCAGGTTCTTCATTGGTTAATAACTTACCCCCTCTTTGACTAACTATACTTAGCGTCTATGTACCTTCAAGTTGAACGTGTATCAGTATGTTTCTAGCATTTTGTGGCAATAGACGCATTTGTTTCCCTAATATAAATAATTAAAGTTTGTCCTGGATCTCTCAGACGCCGCTACGGCGTTTTCGCAAGTTTTACAAATTTTGCGCGGTTTAGTTGAAAGTGCTTTATTGTAATGGATTGTGCTTCTGGATCTACAAAAACAGTTCGCTATGGCGATCCTGACTTTGAAAATGTGATTCTACAGTGGATTGATGAAATTGATGGCGGTGAAAGTGACAATGATGATGTTTCTGTAGATCACCACGAAGTAAGTGATCATGATTCCGATTCGGAACTTGAAGCAGTGAGTGAAGAAGAGGCTGTAATAAACGATAACGATGAAAGTCTAAGTAGTGATGGTGAAGATAATAATAACATTACAAAAAAGGTGTATTATGGAAAAAATCGCTTCAAGTGGGTGACAACAAACTTTGTCAAGCGCAGTAGAACACAAAACCACAATATAATTGTCCAATTACCGGGCCTGCGTCCTTCTGCTAAATTGGGTGCTAGAGCAGAAGTTGCTGCGGTATGGAGTTTACTGTTTTCGGAAGAAATGCTGCGTGTGGCTTTGAACTGGACTAATGTCAAAATACAAAAAGAAAAGCTCAAGTACAAAAATCCGAAGAGATCAGAGCTGGGGAATTTGGATATGGAGGAATTAAGAGCTTTCATAGGATTGTTATATTATTCAGTAGTTTTTAATTCTAACCATGAGAAGATTGAACGTATTTTTACTATTGATGGTACGGGACGTGAAATCTTTCGTTGTGTTCTAAGTAAAAACAGATTCGCATTTTTACTTAGCTGTTTACGATTTGACAATCCTGATGACAGAAATCTCAAACGAGAGGAAGACCCAATGGCTCCCATTTCAGAACTTTTCGATGCCTTAATTGCTAATTCCCAGGCTATGTATTCCCCAGGTGCAAATATGACCGTAGATGAAATGCTAGTTGCCTTCCGAGGACGATCTAAATATAAAATGTACATGCCAAACAAGCCATGTAAGTACGGGCTAAAGATAATGTGTATGACAGATGCTAGAAATCATTATTTGTATAATGCGTACGTGTACAGTGGGAAAAATTCCGATGGTATTGGTTTAAATGAAGACGAAAAAAAGTTCAGTAAACCCACTCAAGCTGTTGTGAGACTAACTAAGCCTATTGTTAATTCTAATAGAAACGTGACAGCGGATAATTGGTTCACGTCGATAGAATTGGTGGAAGTACTCAAGAAAGCAGGGCTAACGTATGTAGGTACCACGAAGAAGAATAAAAGGGAAATCCCCCAGCAATTTTTACCTAACAGAGTTAGAAAATGTGAAACTTCTTTATTTGGTTTTACTCAAAATATGACTCTTGTATCCTACGTGCCAAAGAAGTACAAGGCAGTTGTTTTAGTGTCATCGATGCACCACACCGAAACATACTATCCTGAAACTAAAAAGCCGGAAATTATTTCCTTTTATAATTTCACTAAATCGGGGGTCGATGTATTAGATGAAAAGTGTGCTAAACAAACTACTAGTCGCCGTACTCAACGTCGGCCCATGGCAATATTTTTCAGACTGTTAGATATAAGTGGTGTTAATGCTCATATGCTTCATCAAGCATACAAAGATAATGAAAAACTTAAAAAAGCAGACTTTATAAAGGTACTTGCCGACCAGTTGGTCCAACCAGTTAGCTAGAAGGGCTCAAAACTTACAACTAAAACGAGATTTACGATTAACAATAAATCGAATTCTGGGAATCCCGGTGAACCACTTGTTTCAAACAATGTCGAAAAATTAGAAAAACGTAAAAATTGCCTCACCAGTCCCTCTAAACTGAGAAGACGGACAAGCTATATGTGTTTTGCTTGTCGAAAACCAATATGTTTAGAATGTTCATCTAAAATGTGTATAGACTCTAAGAAAAATCTCCAATAAATCAGGCCTTGTAATTTTTATCATATTTTCATTTTTCTTTAAATTTTGTTTTTTTATTATAAAGAGGTATTCTTTTAGTTTCCAAACACCGATATTATTTTATATTATAGTGTTGTTTAAATCTTGTAAAATTATTAAGTTAAAACGTATGTAAAAAATGTTCAAAATTACACTTCTGCAAAGAAAATACAACTTTTTTTAAATAAATTTCTTTAAATTTATTATCTGTTGACTTTTTTAATATTATATACCTTCTAGTAACATATCTAAGAGATATAACGAGAAAATTATTATCACATTTTATTAATAAAAACCAGCGACGTCTATGTGACGCCGCTACGGTGACAATGCGACAACAATTGGACTACGGTGGTTAAGGGTTAATAAAACATTGAAAATACTTTATGTCACAGTCCTTATAGAATTTATTTCTAGAATTTGTTACTTATGTTTTGTTTCTCGAACAAGCTTCAACTTTGGAAGATATATATTTGCTGACAAAGCTTCAATTGATTCTGAACTATCGCTGCCGTTCGATGGAACACCTTATCAGATAAACTAAATCAGCTAAGATCTTTTGAAAGTTTATAAATAGAGAAGCGTTATTATAATGATTAAAGAAGTTTGAATTTGATATCAGATGTAGGGTAGCAAACTATTATATTTCAAAACTCTTTATCTTAATATAGAAGGATTATCTAAAACAATTTATGTACTGAATATGAGCTCTTCTATTATAAACATCGTTTTTGCTTTCTTTCAAAAAAAAATATATGTAAACCTAAAAATTATAAATAAAAAAAAGCATTGAATATATTCGAATCAGCGATCATGTAATTTTGAATTAACTAAAGGGAAAATTAGGTTATTTCTGTATGTTACCAAAGGACCAGGATATAGTCTTATTCATAAACAATTGTTTCATTTTACTAGATACTAATATACAAAAGTAACTAATAAAAGAACGCGATTCATTAACTCACCAAGAAGCAGGCGATGAACTGTGTATTTTGTTGCGACAAATAATTTTTCGGTAGAAAGAGTAAAAAAAGAGTAAAATCAAAAATAGAGATTGGGTTGTTTGTTTTTAGAAGGGAAAACGGTAAAAAAAATTCATGAAAGTGTATTACCTATGTGTCCTTCCTGCGATGTTACGAAACAAATAAATCTCGAAAACATACCAAAGTAAAAAAAAGGCAAAGAATTGTAGATAAAATTATCTATAAAATACGTGATGGAATTTTGTTATGACCTTCGCGCAAAATCGTAAGATCAGAGGTGGAAATGTTTATTTCTTTCCTAAATCGAGCCCACAGAATCTTATCGGGCTCTAGGCAGCGTCTTGTTAATATCTACAAAATTTGACTTCAATATTATACGCTTTTCTAAAACGAAAAAGTGCTTCCGGCTATTCTGAAATAGAATATCACTTTTTAAGGAGTTGTATACAGTAATCTAGCAAAATAATTCTGGAAAGAATAAAAATATCCCGACTCACCAGCCACATAACAGACTTTCGCTTTGTGTTTTAGGTATAAAACGTTTTATATCAAATAAAAAGATGAAGTTTTTTAATGTTCTAAAGACCTTGGAGATATTAGTTAGCCCAGTACATAAATCAAAATGTTTGAGAAACATTGGAATAACCTTATTGATATTCTAAGGTATTAATTTCTTGAAAAAATCAAATATGCTTTCAAATTTATTTAGTCAAGTTAGTCTGGTAGACATAACCCAAATAGAGAAATACATATTACGTCGCATGCGCAGATCATTTATTTTCGTAGGTCGAGTCCATTATTGCACGGCAAGAGGCAGCCTAATTTTAGCTGAGGCGTCAGTAGCGTTTTTTGATATTCTGCGTACTATAATCCTAGTTTTTCTATTCATAACTGTATTTTTTAAGGCATTTAAAACAGTAAATTACTTCAGAGGTAAATTTCATAATTTATCGGTATATTTAGTTTACAAATTTTATTATTTTTATTTTTCCACACCATAAAACGCTTTAAACCGTTCAAAATATCTACGCTACTAGCAACTTTTGTTCGCGCAGATACAAGTGACATAATATGTACTTCTCTATTTGGGTTATGTTTACAAAGTGCACTAGAAAAAAAATGTTATAATATGGCGCCAGTAGATTATTGCGCGCTCTGATAAATTCAGTGTAGCTTGAAAGTTTTTCAAATCTACAACGTAACCGACTGTTCGACTTCTCTGTTTGTTGCTCCCGAACTGTGGCTGTGGAAACAGGTCGCTATGTCATCTAAGTCAAAAACGGAATATCGGGCAATTTTACACGACTTTGCGCGTGAAATGAATACTGATCAGTAGAGCTGGCAAATTGCGCTAACAGCCAGAGGCGGACGCTTAGAAGTTGACACATAAAATAATTAGTAAGAAGTAAATTATAAAACGTGCCTCAAATACTTAGCGTTTTAAGAGTCTTTCGTGAAGTCATAAACGGGATAAGTATTTTTAAAATAAAATTAGAAACAATCCGACGCGTTGGTCGGCGGTGACTCATCCCCGACAGCGCTTTCTCGAAAACCGATAGTTAGAGCCATTTTAACATCGGATTTGACATTTTAGATGCCCCCCGGCGAGTACCAAAGAGTATAATGGTATATAGTATAAATAATAATAATATGGTATACAGTAAGTAAAGTATGCTTTCTTGAGAACCAGATTGCGGTGTTTCGCTAACGCCTAAGCAGCTAGAGCCGTTTTGATGTTATCCACCCTCCACCTACGTGCGTATTACGACGTACCCCAAGGCCCTGGTGTTACTTTGGAGGACCTTGATTGTACGTCGTGATGCGCGGGGGGGGGGGGGGGGTGAATGACATGGAAACTACTCTATCTGCTACAGTAATAGGGAAATACCGCAATCAGGTTCTCAAGAAAATGTAAGACACACACACACACGTTACCTTATCAGACTTTTGGGCGCAGCCATGGTGCTCGCCGGAGACCCTCCGAAATGTCAAATCCGGTGTCAAAACGATTCTAGCTCTATCGGTTTTCAAGAAAGCGCTGGGAGTCTGGGATGAGTCACCGCCGACCAACGCGTCGGATTATTTCTATCGAATTATTACCGCATTAGTTCGCTTCTAGCAATGCATGCATATCTAATGATTTAAAAATATTTATTACAGATGTTATCCACTTTGTTATTTCACGAAAGACTCTTAATACGGTAAGTGTTTGAGCACGTTTGATTTCTCACCGTTTATTTTATATGTAAACTTTTATGTGGCCGCCACTGGCTGCTGATATAAATTTGCCAGCCCTACTGATCTTGAAGCAAATTGTTCCTGTGCTAGAAGATAATTAATCACATTATACATTCAGGTGGTATAAGGGGTTTTAGAGAGCAAATTTTGGCTTAGAAGGTGTGATGTAGGGACGCCCTCCCCCTGTCCGTTACCGAAGAGAACATAGATACCGTCAGGAAGATGATGGAGCTCGATATGCGTGTAACTTATTGCGAGATAGACGAATGTATGCCACGAGATGTTCCAGAAGTTTAAAGTAAAAATAGACCATCTCGATATGTTAACATCGTAACAGATGAAGGGTGGTTTTATTGTGGCGTGCACATTAAAGTACAATCAAACAACAAAGTTTGACTCATTAAAGATGACGCAGCGCCAGTCTATACGAGAATCTCGATCCATTAAGACAATAGTGGTAGTTTTTTTTTGTCGCGTGGCGCTAGTAGCACAAAAGATGCTACAGCAAAGTGATATACTGAAGAGTGCTCGCTCAGAGTTGTTGAAGTACTCAGAAACATTCGTCTTTGCTCGACATCAGGCATTTGGTTTTTCCACCACAACGATATTCCGGCACATCATCTCAACGTCTGTACCGAGTATTTAGCAAGAACCGGGCTGAAGGTGTTGGAAAATTCATTCAGCCCATACCTCAACTCATGCGACTTTGCCGTTTCCCTAAGTGAAATACAGGCTGAAGGGATGAGGATCTTCTAAGAACATAAAATGACGAGTGTACCAGATTTCAGAAGAACGTGGAAGAGTGAGTTTAATGACTGGTTATTTCGAAGAATCAGCAAGTGCATAGGATGTGGTGACAATAATTTTCAAGGACTGTAAAAATTAAAAAATAATTCTCTTTGTATTACTGTTTTTTCGAAAGATAGATAATCCAAAAAGATCTAAACATATCTAAATAATGTCTAATTATTCAATATTATATATATACAGGTTTAAAATCAAACTATTAAGCACATTTTGTTGCACCATTCTAATTCGTAGTGATACTAGATTAATTCGCCAACGCAAAACTAATTACTTAGTGATGCAT
This sequence comes from Melolontha melolontha, assembly GCA_935421215.2. Classification (NCBI taxonomy): domain Eukaryota; kingdom Metazoa; phylum Arthropoda; class Insecta; order Coleoptera; family Scarabaeidae; genus Melolontha; species Melolontha melolontha. The sequence goes on along the minus strand of OW285242.1, from coordinate 88,862,752 downwards.
AATCGCTAAAATTTTAATTTTCTGTATATCAAAATAAACGACTTCATCTTTTTCTTTATTTCAGGCATAAATAAATTACCGCACATTCGGCACACATTAAATTGGAAGTATATAAACATACTTGAAACTGCATGAAAAATTAGTTTAATTGTCTGACAAATAATGGGTGATTCATTTGGAGGTACTTTATTAGGTGGGGATTTAATGGCTGAGCGCGCATGCGACGCGTCAGCGGACTGCGCATTCTGGTTCAGTACTATTTGACATTACGTAATGGAAAGACTTAGCCCGGCACAGCGTCTACAAATAGTACAGCTTTATTACGAAAATGGGCGTTCTACAAGGAATGTGTATCGTGCGCTTAGAGCAACATATGGGCCACATAATCGGCCTACCGAACGCACAATTCGCTATACCATCAATAAGTTTGAAACTCAATTTACAATAATGGATAATACGCGACCACATAGACCTCATCCAGCACGTAGTGAAGGAAATATAGAGGCGGTAGCAGCGAGTGTACGCGAAGACCGGGAAGAATCAATTCGTCGCCGTTTCAACAGCTTGGTTTGTCGTATGCAACAACTTGGCGTATTTTACGAAAGGATCTTGGTTTAAAAGCATACAAAATTCAACTAGTGCAAGAACTAAAGGCGACCGACCTTCCGAATCGTTTCCGTTTCAGCCGTTGGACTCTTGATAAACTTGCAGAAGATCCACTGTTTTCGACAAAAATGTTGTTCTCCGATGAGGCCCATTTCTGGCTTAATGGGTACGTGAATAAGCAAAATACCCGTATTTGGGGTGATGAGCAACCTGAAGAGATTGAAGTGCTACCATTACATCCAGACAAAACAACTGTTTGGTGCGGATTATGGGCCGGTGGAATAATTGGTCCATATTTCTTCAAAACAGAAGCCGGCCGGAATGTGACTGTGAATGGCGACCGTTATCGCGCCTTGATAAGGGACTATTTGCTGCCTGAACTTGACACCCGTGGTCTACAAGACATTTACTTCCAACAAGATGGCGCCACTAGCCATACAGCTCGTGAAACTATGGCTTTACTGCGAGAACGATTCGGTGAATATTTAATTTCACGCTTCGGACCAGTTAATTGGCCGCCTAGATCTTGTGACATCACACCATTAGACGTTTTTCTGTGGGGCTACGTGAAGTCTAAAGTCTACATGGATAAACCGGCTACAATTGAGGCATTGGAGGCCAATATTACTCGGGTCATTGGACAAATACCACTCGAAATGCTAGAACGCGTCATTGAAAATTGGAACAGCAGAATAGGCTACGTTAACCGCAGTCGCGGCCAACATTTGAGAGAAATACTCTTTAAAAAATAATTGTAAAGAATGGTTCTTTTGTATGATAATCAAGTTTTTTAAATAAATTGGCCTTTTTCATTTGTTCTTTGCTTTTGGAAAAAGTATCTCTAAATGGATCACCCATTACATGTCACTTTTATTGAGGTGTGATTAATATTATACTTTGTTAGTTGTAATTACGATCTACAATTTTTTATAGGACGAGCTTGGTACCAAATTTTATTTATAAATCTTATATAGCCTTTAATTTTGTTACACAAAGTAAATAAGTTTTAGTTTTTTTAATTTTTGAAAAAATGAGAAAAACCAGAATTAGTTTTCCGTTATTTTGGTGATGATTGTGTTAGTATTCTTCTTCTTTAGCGAACTGTCACCGCCTGTTGAATCTAAATTTTTTTATTTGCCTGTTATTGTTCTTGTCCTTGCAATATTAATTGCTAATAAGATACTATCTTTTAAATTGTGTTCTTGGAGGTTTTCCATTGTGCTGTTTTCGCAAGTCTTCAATTTTAATTATAATTCATATCAGATTATAAGAAAGAAATTAGTCTTTAATGCTTTCCTTGAATAAATGGCTTCTCTTTTGTAATCTCAGTTAGACTGTATATTTCTCTTATTCACTACATATTTCTCTTATTCATTGCAAGGTATATTTCTTTGCGATATATGTGTATCTCCATATATATTCTTTGAAAAGCCCGTAAGGTTTGTAATTTGGTAGATCTGTCACGACTTGAACCTTATGGTACACAAGGGCAATAATGTGGCTAGCGCTGCGCACTGACCGCTTATTATTATCCCACAGTGATTCTATCTTTTTCTTATTCGTTGCAAGATATATTTCTCTTCGATATATGTATATCTCTAATTTATATTAAATATTCTTTGATAAGCCCATAGGGTTCCAACATGGTAAATTTGTCACGACTTCAGCCTTATGGTACACAAGAGGGTTAACGTAGCTGCGCACTGACGGCTTATTATTACCTCAGTTACCATACTATGGGCCTTCAAAGCCTGTTACAGGATCTATTACACAGGTCAACATAATTTTTGCTGAATGAAAACTGTTGATATTTTCTAATTCCTTACCGGATTGAAGCTCTCAAACCACCCCTAGTTTTGTTTCATCCATCAGACTACATTTTTTCAGAAATCGCTGTTATAGAAATTAACAGTTGTAGTAATACAAGTCCACAAAAAAAAATTCGTTCTCTTCTTTAATTTTCCACCTGAATGTAGTATTTAACATGAATACTCCAAATTAAATAAAATCTGTTGTCAGTTTCCCTCTATCGAGCTAGGTTTTCATACAAAATCAAATCAAATGTAATAATGTACTTATGTTTTCAATGAAGTTTATGTTGCACAATGGAAGTTTACTATCTTCTGTTCCAGTAGGTCATTCAGTTAATTTAAAAGAATCGTACGATATTTTGAAAGTTTTGCTAGAGAAGGTGCGGCATGTGGACATAAATGGAGTGTTTGTGGTGATCTAAAAGCAATATATATTCTTCCAGGCCACCAAGCAGTATTTATTAAATATTCCTGCTTCCTTTCTGAATGGGACTGTAGGGCTAGATCCGAGCATTGGACTAGAAAAAAATTGGCCGCAGAGAAGCAGTTTAGTTCCTGGAGAACAAAATGTGAAGTATGAACCATTGGTTTCTCCTTCAAATGTCCTTCCACCACTCCATGTCAAATTAGGCTTGATAAAACAATTTTTAACTGTTCTGAATAAGGACAGAGATTGTTTTAAATTTCTTGTTACAAAGTTTCCACAGAAAATTGAAGTTGAAGATAGCAGCAGGTATTTTCGAGGGGTTCCTAATTCGTGAATTTATGCAGGATGAGATCTTTCCTCAGTCGATGTCCGAGAAGTCAACATGGCTAGCATACAAGTGACAGAAAACTTTCTTGGCAACAAGAAGTCTGAGAACCATAAGGAGATTGTTGAGAAAATGTTACAAAATTTTAGAAATCTAGGGTGTAGAATGAGTGTTAAATGCAATTTCGCAACAGCCATATTGATTATTTTCCTGAAAATCTTCGTGCAACGAGTGAAGAACAAGGTGAGCGGTTTCACAAAGACATTAAAACAATGGAAGCCCGCTACCAAGGCCATTGGGATGTGTCAATGATAGCTAACTACTGTTGGTGTTTGAAAAAAAGACACTGATGCAGGACATATGAGAGAGCTTCGAAGAAAATGAAATTTTCTTTTCCCCAACAACGAAAAAATGTAGAAATTCATAATTATTGACACATAGCAAAATTAGATGGCTAGCAGTGCGGATGAGCCGTAGTCGTTTTTAAAAACGCGCACGCCCACTTAATTGCAACATCATGTACAACCAAATACGAAGCTTCCCACTATTTCTAATGCTGCGCAGACTTACTCCCACCGCTCGCCATCTAATTTGGCGTTTGCAGTATTAGCTTTATGTTTTTAATATATTTGTAATATTTCATTAAAAACATAAATACATTGTTACATTTGATTTGATTTTGTATGATAACCTAGCCCGATAGCGAAAAACTGAAAACAGATTTGAATTTAGAGTATTCATATTATATATAAATCCAGGTGGAAAATTAAAAAAAGCACGCAATTTTTTTTTGTAGACCTGTGGTATATTTTCTACGATTATTTTTAAATTCTTTATTTTTGGTACTATAAGTTTTCATCAACAGTTTACCTTCTCTTCCATAAACCGGTATAAGTTCATGGCGCATATACGTTCTATCTCTCAAACTTGAATTTATAAGGAACTAAGAAAATTGGGTTCGCTTACAATTTTATGAGACATTGATTTATCAATAAAAATTACGGAAATTTTCAGATTTCAAGTGTTAATGTCTATTGCTACGTTAAACAGCCTTATCTCTCATCATTTTTTTAAACTGAGGCTACATTTAAAACATCGAATTTAATATAGGAAAACTTACGTCTCCATAAATGCCATTAAATAATATCAGAATCGGCGACACTTTGATCAAATCTTCTCTATTATTACTTACTTCGTTGAAAGGTAAATAATTTTATTGTAAAACCAACACTTTAAAGAAAGTTGAATGAGCCTCTTTTTACAGTAAATAATAAAGAATAAATTAAAACACTTGGCTTGTTTCACTATGAGATTTATTTAAATTCTCTAACATCTGTTTCGGCTGTTATGCCATTCTCAAAGAGATCTATAAATCTAACTTAAAGACTATCGCACTTGTTCTTATATGCTGTCTGTTCTATATAGGAACATATAAGAACAAGTGCGATAGTCTTTAAGTTAGATTTATAGATCTCTTTGAGAATGGCATAACAGCCGAAACAGATGTTAGAGAATTTAAATAAATCTCATAGTGAAACAAGCCAAGTGTTTTAATTTATTCTGTATTATTTACTGTATGAAGTTAAAATGTTTCTCCAAGAAGTATCTGCAACAACAGCCGAGAAGAGCCTCTTTTATTTAAAATTTTTGCGTAGTTTTTGCTTGGGTCTAGTATTATACGCAACGTTATTGATTATATCGAAGAAATATCCTTAAGTTATACTTGAGGATTTCCGTAAAAAAATATGGAAAAATGGAATCTAATTATTTCTAAGTAAGATGCCTTGTGTTATCTAGATGATGAACTTGTAATAAAACAATTACACGAAACTTAAAAATTTGACACAGGTATATATAAAAAAACTATTTTCAATTCAAAATTAATCACGAAGATTGATAAAACACAAAAAATATGTGTGGCGCTTATTCTTTCTCGTACAAAATGCACCAGATTAGTTTATTGTGGAACTATTTTTTAACATCAAAAACGTTTCTTCTACATTATATTTATGAGGCACATTCAAGTTCTAAGTTCTTACAAGTTTTGAAAATAGAAGCATGAATGTAACTTCTTTTAAAAGATGAGACTATTTCCTAACATTGGATAGCCCACATAGCAGCTTATAGCAGCATAGCACCTTATAGAAAGCTCGTGGTTTGCGACAGAAGCGTTTTCGACTTTGTGTCGTGATTTATGTACCAAGAATAGCATACTACCATTCGTGTTTTTTTTACTTGCACAGAATCAAATCCATCGGAATTATTCGACAATTGAATGAGATGTGCGATGATCGACACAAAAATTTTTCCTTCATAGCAACGATGGCTCAGATAATTCAGGATTTTGTATGGAAGCAAACAAAAGAAATCGCACCCACACTTAAGTCGGTCGACCAATATGATTGCGGGAGTAAAAAATGGTTCTCTGATTTGCTGTTTGGCACATCCTTCCTTATGTATATTATTTTGTACGACTAGTTATAAATCCGGAAAATTTTCTCAAGGTTGATTCCGGGATGCTGATCAATAAACATGAAGCTTCGCGTATCGAAATATCTCAAGCAATAATTAACACATGATAACGATATATGAACAGTATTTTTATTCCACCCCTTATTACAATCGAGACGAAAACCTGAAACCAAATCACATGAACGGAACACCTCACACACTCACTGCCACAGAAGTGCTGAGAAAATGATTATAACTTTATTTGGGACAGAGAAAACATATTTCCATTGATTTCTTTTCCAATGACATTATAATGATCATTACAATTAATAAAGATGCTTTGGAAATTATTTCTTTTCAGAACTGCAAGAGAAACAGATGGAAATGGTAGTAGCTGTGTTCTTTCATTAAAACAATTCACAATATGACTTGTATTTAGACATTTCTGGGCATAAATAGACCAATCATAGCATCAGCATTGTATAAAATATGAATATTTACAGAGTGATTATATTGGGAAGTGTACGCATCTTCAGTTTTTTTAGGTACTTTCTTCAAAGTAAATTAGGTCTTGAATGCACCTCATATGTATACACACATATTTCTTGTTCAAAGTAATAACTGCTAATGTTTACGCCAAATACAAGGCAAATAATTCACCGTTATCTTATATGTTAATTACAAAATGTTCATTAATTTTTAATAAAATAATACCCTTAAATATGGAACATATTATATACGAAATAATTTGTTAGTGATGGTTTAAATATTCATCAATGCTTTCACCAATTCATGACTCCAAAACAGGAATTAAATGAAGAATTGCATTATCTGTCAATGTTTTATTTGTAATTGGATAAAATATCATTACAAATAAATAAAAAACGTTACACAAATAAAAAGATATTTTAAATATATAACAATTGTTCATATCAAAAATATATGCACATGTATTTGATAAGTAAATCAAAATACTATCACAGCGCTTTTTATGTCCATCGTATATCCCTGCTCGCATCGTCTGGGCCCAATGCAGTTTGTTTTCGGAAACGTTCCAAAATGGCATACGTAGAAATTAGTTTCAGCTCGTATTCGTTCAAAAGGACGTAATAAATATTATATTTTACAAAATAGGTTTTACATTTCATATAAAAATACACATGAGAAAAATCCCAAATAGGCAATTAAATATTTGGGAGATTTTCTGATTATATATTCAATATTCAACAAAACATATTCACAAGAAGTAGATTGATCATCTAACACAGTATAATTATGATAAAAAAAATTACAAAAAAATTATGGAAAAAAAATTAAAATATGAAGAACATAAATTTAATATGTAATACGTGTCAACAATATTTACGATTCATAATAATAATGGGAAATGGAGAACAATATTTGAGTAAAATATTTGTAGAATCCCAAAGCTAATAAACAAAATATTTTGTGTGTTGGTATACAGGAATTTTAAAATTGTAAAAGTACTCCTTGCCTACAAAATAAATAGCAGCATGAAAAAAAAAATTGAAAAACCTTTAATGATGTTCTCTCAGTCAGCTCGTTCTTACTAACCACTTTAACATCTTTACGATCTTCACTATACAAATAATTAACACACATCTTCGGCGGTAACGCTAAACTAAATGATACCAAATGTAAATCTTAAGTGATTAAACTGTTTATAACGTGATCTAGGAAGTGTACTGCAGCTCGAGAAAGTTTAGGCACAATAAAATTCTATAAACCGTAATTTTTAAAGCTGTATCCCATTAATACGCATACCATATTATAAATTTATTTCCCAGACAAAAAATATGTAAAATTCTTATTTGATATGCTGCAACTGGCATTTAATACATGAGAATACCTAATTATTTCCTTAAGGTCTGGTTTGTATGCATCCGCGGTCGTTGTTCATGATTGCTTGTGGGATCCTGGGCTGGAATTACGTCCTTGGCACTGCTTCCTTCTTCAGGGCTGTTGAAACTGAGTTTCGGTGCAGTATAGTAGCACCTCTGCAAATGTTCCTTGCAACACTGGAATAAACGTCCGCCTAAGTGCAAGCAGTGCCAAGGTCGCGGTTCCAACTCGGAATCCCAGGAGCAATAATTTCTACAATTTGTTCATAAATGACTGAAGAGTGTTTGAATTCATCGCGTTATAGTTTTGGTAAGCTGCACGTTACAATATTGGCATAACCTTTTATCAGTTGCATACGCGTATTTATTTATATTCATATTTTCGTTTAAGTTTATTAGCATTATTAAAAATCTTTTCCTATTGCTATAGTTTTATGAACACATAAAACAGAGATAAACACAAAGTAAAGAAGATGATGTAGCATTGTAAAACTTTACTAAGATATAGTTTAAATAAATTCAGTAGTTTTTAAAAAACTTTTCAAATAGAATAATATGTTATTATAGAATTTATTGTTTCTAGTCCACATTTATTAAATTTTAATAAAATAGTATGAATAAATGGATGTTATCTATACCGATTTTAGTAAAGCATTCGATAGAATTGACCACTCTCTAGTTACAAAATATAGGTGCTTCATCGATAATTGTATCCTTTTTTAAGACCTATCTATTGAATCGAATGTTCTATGTTTAATGTAACGGGTATAATTCCAATGTTTTGACTGCTATCACTGGCGTTCCCCAAGGCTTCAATTTGGCCCCGCTACTTTTCAATTATATATATATTAACGATCTCTTAATGCTTCTAGACTGTAAAGTTTTCGCGTATGCAGACGGATTGAAAATCTTTAATAACATCACTTCTCCCACAGAAAGCCTAATTTTGCAAATAAATGTAACATTCGTTCATGAATGGTACACAAATAATCGAGTGTGCTTAAATGTTGACAAATGTGCTACTTTTTCCTTCTCTAAACGTTCAAATATTATTTTCGTTCATTATACTGTGTTCAATTACATGATTCCTAGGGTTTCACAATATCGAGATCTTGGTGTGCTCTTTGATTCTCCTTTGCCTTTCACTCTGCATTTGTCTCTAGGTTTTCTCATACGATCTTGTAGTACATTTGGCAATTTATATACATTGTCCATTTTGAAGCCAGAGTATATGTGTCTGTGGTTTGGTACTCACGAGATATACATCAGCAACTGTTACGTTAATCTAACGTGTACAAAAACGATTCTTGAACTTTCTATCTTCTTAAATTGAAAGGCATATAGCAGCGTCGTGGCTCTGACTCCGACAGTTTATTAAATAGACATGCCTTCACTTCCCTAAACCAAAGCAGATATGAGACATGCATCCACTACATCCGACCTCCAAGTTGCTGGATTACAAAAGTACGCCAGCTCCCAGTTCCTGATAGCACTCGTTAACAATAATGTTGATTCATATTATCTGCTTTGATATATTTAGGTCATTGGATACGTTCTATCTACCTAAAACGCGTATAAATGTCCTCTACAAAGTTCCATTGTTACATATGTGGAATAATACTAGTAGGTTATATCCTAATGCCTTCTAAAAAAAAATAGTTCGTTTTCATTTTTCTCCTTGGCGTTATGCTTCTAGTTTAATTCTCATATCTTTGTAATTTACTAATTTTTTTTTTTGTATGCAATTAGTATTAATAAATTTTCTTTATTTCCTTTTTTTATATAAAACCGTACTGTATTAATTATTAATTTTTGGTTTTGTATATTATTTAATTTTTTACCCTGTGATTGAATTGTATTGATGAGTGAGATTGTAGTGATGGGTGAATAAATATTATTAGCATTATCTTAATATGACAAAAGAGACACCAATAGAACCACAAAAACGATCAGCTATAATTACATTTCATGAGAAAGGATATTTAGTACGTGCAAACGGAAAGACTAATATACAATAGATCTCGGTACCACACAAGGAGTTGTATAAAAGATCGTGAGCGACCAACTCCTTTCAGAGCCACAATGCAAGCTGCAGAAGTTACAGCAGAAATCAATTAGTCATGAAAATCCAATCGTCATTAATATAACAAAATTCCAATTAAAAGAAACCAATCATTATGGATATGTCTCGTTTATAAATGTCGCTTAATAAAACCATTGTTGCATAGTGCATATCGACAAAAAGGCCTACAATGAGTATAAAGATATCGTAATTGAAAGACAGACGACTGGACAGGGGTACTTTAGACGGATGAATCCAATTTTGGGGTCTTTAGATAAAAGCGCAGAATTTTACCGTGAAAACTGAAGCTCGAAAAAACACTTCGCTAAATGAAAATTGACAAAACTATGGGTAAAGAGAATTACAAAAAGCTTTCTAATAGAATAGAATTTTTTTCCAGAATATGGTAATTGCAGAAACTTTGTGATTGTACATGACATGTAAAAATTGTAAAAATTATTTGAACACGCACTGGAACCAAATTTGAACCCAGTCAAATTATTATGAGATGAACGCAATAGAAAAATTAGAAAGTAATGTCCAACTACAAAAGAACACTTTTAGAAAACTAACAATTGACAGAAGGCCGCCGGAGGTTTCGAACGTAAGAGGATATTTCGATTACAAATATTTAATAGACACATATTGTGTATTGTTTATATACCGATAGGTCCAGCTCGGAACGGGCCATAGTCAGCAATGAGTGGCAACAGCGAATCCCCTCTACGCGCAACAGCTTCAATTGCAGCACATTGCAGTTAAGAATTTAGTAAGACTTAAACTGCGCAAGGATATAGTCGTTTGCATATTCGTTCTGTATACGTAATTTGCCCATTTGTTTCAGACATAATAAGGTCCAGTTTATTATTATTATTGTATTCTTAGCTGCTACGGAAAAGTAATTTTAAGTAATAAAAAAACAATAACGTTTTCTAAAAGATAAAAGAAAAAAATCAATAATTCTGCAAAATAAATTTAAATTTTAAGAAAGTCACTCAATATAGGATTCGAAAATACCGCCCTCTCTTCCCAAACAATAGCCGAGCCTATTGTAAAACTCCCGCCTCACTCCCTCGAGATTTCTAGGGGTTATTGTCTCGAAAATTCTAAACAGTTTAACTTGCAACTGTTGCAAGTTCGGTATTGTTAGAAGACCGAAAAGATTTTCTTTGACATAACCCCACAGAAAAAAATCGCAGGGATTGAGGTCGGGTGATCGAGGTGGCCATATTAACGTACCCCTCCCAGACATAAAACGATAAGGAAAAGTGTTTTCTAAAAACCCTCCTACTAATCTGCTGTTATGCCCGGGACAATCGTCTTGCATAAACCAAATTGCATCAAAAGCGACGTTTAGTTGGCGGACAGCAGGAATAATTCGTGTTCGCAGCAAATCTAAATATTTTACTGCATTCAAATTGCCGTCGATAACAAATGGCCCTATAATGTTATCACCCAAGATACCCGCCCAAACGTTAAGTTTTTCGGGGTATTGAGTTTTAACATTACGAGCTAGATGTTTATTTTCTCGAGACCAATATCGCACGACTGAGGGATTATGCTTGCCATGACGTGGAAAAGAATACTCGTCGGTAAACAGAATATTTTTTATAAAATATTCGTCCCTGTTAGCCTTTTCCATCACGGACTCACAAAACTCCATTCTTGCAAAATTGTCCTCGGGAAAAATCTCCTGGCACTTTCGAACTTTGTAACTTTTATATTTGTTGCGTTTTAGAATCCGCTTTACTGTACTTCTACTAACACCGATTTCGTCTGCAATTTGCCGTGTACACTTAAGGTCGCCCATTTCAACTAACGAACAAACCCTCACGTCTCTCCTCCCGATCGGCAGGTATTAGAGGGATATGAGGCTGTTCGTCAATTTGTTGGCATTTGCGGCAATTTCCGACTACACAGCCATATTTCCTAAACGCATTTACGATCCTTTCAATCGTCGAATGCGAAGGAATAGGCCGATTTACGTACTCTACAGCAAATAAATCAGCGGTTGTTCGACGGGAATTGCCGGCAAGATACCACGAAACTATTTGTACCTTCTCTGCGGTTGTATACACTGACATGATAACTACCTTTACGTATGCACAGCTAAATACGAATGACGGGCAATCTGTTGCGCTCGACGATCGGACTTATGTTGCGCACGCGGAGTGGCATCGTACACACGTTGCCACATCGCGGGCTGGACCTATCGGTATACATAACCATAGTATCAATACATTTGGTTATTTTGTTTTATTTCCTAGTCTTCATGGTCAAAATTTTGCTATTCGTCCAAGCGATAGTGTGTACATACTTGTTATCTTAATTGATTTTAGTGCCATTAAATTTAGTTTAGCGTTTAGCGAAAGATGACAATATTTTGTCTAAATGTTATTTGTGTAATTTGATGTTTAAAGATGTTAAAGTCATTCGTTGTACTGGTTTAAATACTTTATAGCCTATTTGTACTGGGTTTTATGTACTCCTATTTAATTATTTTATACTAATTTAAGTATGATTCTTCTTTTTCTGGAACTAGAGCTGTTAAGTTATTTGTGTATTTATAGTTATTTTCCCTGCATTTTTGCGCAAACAAAATTAGCATTTTACTGATAGGTAACTCTGGTCACACAGAATATGACAATAAAACTATCCGATTTTAACTTAAAGCCATTAGTAAAGAAAAAACTATTAATATTTTTTTTATTTTTAAATGATATTAAGAGAGCTATAAAAATAGATATCTGCGCTTTTATTATTGATAATTTAAACATCTGTAGAAATCAACCTAATAAAATAAGTGTAGTATTTTATTAGGTTATAAGTGAAGATATGCGATTTATAATTAAATTATAAATTATAGTCTTAATTTATAATTTACCGCTTTTACTCAAATAATTTCATTAACTTAAATGTGCACTTCAATTATTAATATATTTCCACCACCAGTAGGTAATACACAGACATTAATTTAAATAGGTCAAAAAGTAGATGATTCTTATCACTTAAAATATTATTCAAGCTTTTTTTTAGTTTACTTTCATTTACTTACTACACGCTTATACGTAGTTATATAGTATGCTTTGTGTTGAAAAGTAATTACTAGAGATCGGACTTTAAGTAAGAATTTAGGTCGACACCGAATAAAATGAGCGAGGGACATAGGCGCACGCACATAGATTCATTTTTGGGAACAAATTTTATTATTATAAAAATTATTATATATTTTTTGTACAATAAACGTGTATCACATCATTCACAAAAACAATGTGTATCTAAGTGTGAGTATTTATTTTTTTAGTAACAATAAAAGATTGTACCACAAATATATAATAAGTATAATAGGCATGTGTGTGTGCGATAGTAAAAAATTATATATCTAAAATAATATAATGTATAGAATTCACGGTTGGCTCTTGGTGAAACATGATTAATAATTTACTAAATAAAACACTTGGTATATTTGTTTCACAAAATGTATTTAAAATATATCTGACATATGTTTCGACTTATACAGTCATTCTCAGAGTCATGTAAACTAACTGAAAAGAATACTCCTACCGATATTTATGGCTTATTTTTTAAAAGTTTTATTACAGCATCGATTGTGGGGGTATTTGAAAAATCCAATTGCGTGTTTGTGACCTGTCTGTTGAGATTTATAGCTTTTTTTATTTCTAAAATTTCTAAGAAGTCAAGCCTTTTACCCTTACTACAAGAGTGTAAAAGTTTGAAATTATTAGCATTAAACAGATGAGAATTTTGAATACAGTGTTCCGCGAAACCCGTGGTCATATTGCCATGTAGAATAGAACTTCTGTGCTCTTTGATACGTTCTTTTATAGAGCGTCCTGATTGGCCAATGTATACCGCGTCACAATCACTGCAAGTTAATTCATACACCCCTGACTTATCGCGCAATTCTGTTTTTCGTTTATTGTTAACTAGAATATTTCCTAAATTGCATTTATTTACTAGGATGACATTTAAACCTAATGTATTTAGTTTATTAGAAACTTTATTGCTAACCCCAGGTATATAGTTTAGGGTATGAAACACTTTGTTAGTTTTTATGTATGTATGTCCGGAGTAAAAATTATTCATAAGGAAAGCGCGTTGTTTTCTGTAAATCATTTTGTCTAAGAATTCTGTTTTGTACCCGTTATTTCTAGCTATAGTTTTTATGGTATATACTTCTTTTTCAAAGTTCTTATTATTTAGAGGGACATTAATCAGTCTGTGTATGAAACTGTGAAAAGCTGTCATTTTTATATTCCACGATTGGTTGGAATTTACCGGAATTACTGTATCTGTTGTAGTGGGTTTTCTAAAGATATCAAATTCAAATCGTTTATCAACTCTTGTTAATTTTAAGTCTAAAAAGTTAATCGTTCCGTCTACCTCTTTCTATATTGTGAATTGTATTTTTTATTACGGGAATTTAAGTAGTTAAGAAATTGGTCCATCTGTCTGTCAGTGCCCGACTACAAGCACAAAATGTCGTCTACATATCTGCCCCAAAAGGAAATGTATTTTAATAAAGGACTGCGGTTGAAATTATGAATGTGTTTATCTTCAAAATCTGTTAGATAAATTTCAGCAAGTAGCGGGCTAAGAGAGCTACCCATCGGTAAACCGTTGGTTTGTGTATAAAATTTTTCATGAAATTTAAAATAATTTTGTTTAAGACAAATATTAATTAGGTTTAATAGAGTGTTCTGTAATTCGATATTCGGAATAGATTTTTGAATGTGACTCTTTAAAATAGTTTTTAGTTCATCTAAGGGGATAGAAGTGAACAGGCTTTTTATATCAAAGGACACTAGTTTCATGTTAGAGGTTAACTCAGTATTCTTTAATTTGTCTATTAATTCCAAGGAATTTTTTACTGCTTTAGGCGAAATGAACTCTTGTAATAAGGGTAAAAGGCTTGACTTCTTAGAAATTTTAGAAATAAAAAAGTCATAAATCTCAACAGACAGGTCACAAACACGCAATTGGATTTTTCAAATACCCCCACAATCGATGCTGTAATAAAACTTTTAAAAAATAAGCCATAAATATCGGTAGGAGTATTCTTTTCAGTTAGTTTACATGACTCTTTGAGAATGACTGTATAAGTCGAAACATATGTCAGATATATTTTAAATACATTTTGTGAAACAAATATACCAAGTGTTTTATTTAGTAAATTATATCTAAAATAAGTGTACATACAGCGTTCCCTATAACAAATTCTTTTCCGGGATTTACCGATTTCATTATACAGACATTAAATTGTCCATATTTATTTCTACAGTTATTTATAAGCATATATTACGCATTAAAGTAAATTTTGAGTCAGTCAGTTTTGCGACGTGATCACAAACTTCTAGTAAGGTTTAAATTATTTATAAAATGTCGAAAAGAATTAAGTATAATTGGGTAATCCCGTATTCTGACTTTCTAGTGTCTAGTTACGGAGGAATATTGCGCACTATATGCAAAAATAAAAATTTAAGTGCTACAAAAAAAAGTCACATGGATTAATATTTAAGATCTAAGGCGCATGAGAAAAATTATAGATTGCAACTACCTAGTGATCAGAGTGGTCATTCCGATCAATCAGCATCACAACTGAGAAGTTTAGAGTCGTCCATTCAGTTGGAGAATGACGATAATAAAAAATTCTATACAGAGTTATGCTTAGCATCTGTAGAAGCCAATATTCCGTTTTGGAAGTTAAATAACTCTGTTCTAAAACAATTTCTGGTATAGTACTGTGGACGTCACGTTCCCGATGAATCCACTCTGAGGAAGTATTACTTAACTTCTATATATCAGAAAACCATATCCAAAATAAAGCACGAGTTAGGCGACAATGTTTGGGCTAGTGTTGATGAAACAACAGACATATTAGGTCGACATAGAGTAAATGTTATTGTGGGTACTTTACAATATCTAAAACCCACCAAACCTTACTTAATTGCATCTAAGATTTTGGAAAATATAAATTCCTAAACAATAAAAAAATTAGTATGCGAAACGTTAAGCTCTATGTACACCGAGACTAGAACAAAGGAAAATGTTTTACTGCTCATAACAGATGACGCTGCATATATGCTAAAAGCAGGTCGACTATTAAAAAATAATTTGCCAAAGATAATCCACGTAACATGTTTAGCACATGCTTTGCATAGAATATGTGAATGTATTCGTGAATATTTTACTATTATATATATAAATATTTCTGAAGTCGCCAACCCGCAAACGCTTTTACAAAGAACACTGCCCTAATTTGAAAGTTCCTCCACAGCCTATATTAACAAGATGGGGAACGTGAATAAACACTGCTGTTTTTTATGCTGACAATTTCAATGTGATCGAAAACGTCATTGACAAATTAGAAAATACAACTCGTATTCAAAAATGTAAGACGCTAATGGATTCTGTAAATATAAAACGAGATTTAATTTTTATTAAAATTAACTTTGGAAAGATACCTGAACCTATTAAATATCTAGAAAAACAAAACCTACGTATCGTAGACGCAATAATTAAATTTAATAAGATAGTGTCAGTATTAGAAAAAACTCCCGAAGAAATTGGAAGAAAGCTCTACCAATATATTCAAAGGGTTAAAGCAAAAAATCCTGGTTATGAGAAATTAAACGAAATAGTTAATGCATTACAGAAAAGTCCAGCAGATTTTGAATATCTAAATCTATCAGCAGATTTTGAAGATTTTCGTTTTGCATCAGGTACGAGTTGTGATGTCGAGCGGTCATTTTCCTTATTTATAGATATTTGTGCAGTTAAGATAATGCATCTTACTACGGAAAATATTGAAAAATATTTGGTAGTATATTACAACAGAGAATTGCTTAATTAAAAATTATTATTTTTGCGTTTTTATATTGTGTATCTAGTTGATAAATTATTTTCAGCTTGTTAATTTACAATTCGTTAATCCATTTACTATTCAATATTCCATTTATTTGTTCTATCCAGTTACTAAATGTACATCTACATTGTACATGTATATACCACACATCTTATTGTTTTGAAAACAAGCGACTTTTTCTACTTTTATTACAATGAATTCAAGGTGACGAATATAGGGATCAAAACATGTCTAAAAACGCATAACCATGTTTTTATTTTCTCATCATTATTTTATTATAAAAGGCAAATCTAAAAATATTTTTAACTAGAAAAATTTCTATATTCTATATTATTGCTTAAATCTATGTATATTAATGCATGCTTAAATATGTATGAAGTAGAAATATTTTACCCCATGGGACGCCAATGAAGCCGAAAAGATAAATTCTAAATCTTATACAAACAAATTTTATTGCTGGTAATCGACGAGTGGGATATTTACGTCTACCCTTTGTGATACATATCAAAGCTTCTTTGATCAACTTTATACAAAGCAGTTACTATGTCGTTTACATCACCTTTTCCGTTCAATAGTATTGAAATAATTCTTATAATGCGGCAATTGTATTTGTATAATAATATTAATAATTTCTTTAGTGTGAACGTGTGTATTCTATAAACGCTCCATATCAACAAGGATCCCAAATTAATGCTAATTTTTTGCGAATGTCCGATCACCGGTAATTACTAATAACCCATGTAGAATATAGATGCATTACTTACTGAAGATGTCAGATTTGTGGTTTCAATGCATATTTGACATAATAAACAGAGTAAAAAAAATTTGAATTGTTTACATTCTTACTCAATTCTTACTTCATTCATTCTTGCCCATTTTAAGAATTAAATAAAATTTAATTTTTATTTAGAGCAGCGGCTTTTATTATTTTACTTAATTTTTGCGTTCTTTTCAACTTTTTTTATTTCACAATCGTCTTTAAAACGAAATACGTTTGGCAACATAATTGTAAATATAAAATTATAGCCGCAAATTTAATTATTTTCGCAATAATTTGTGTACCCCATATTCTACTATTATTATTATATAACAGAAGATTTCTATTAGAGATAAGTATTTTAAAAGTGTATATTTTACTGAAATTGTGCGAAGTAGCAGTAACAAACATTAATGTTGTTGCGGAATATTATCAAATGAATTAAGTCAGACAAATACGAAAAAAGTTCACGAACGATTGTTTCTGACTTTGTAAAGTTTAACAATTTTATGAACTTGTCATTTATTGATATTAATGTACTTAATGTTTTAAGTGTATTTCAAGATTTATCAATTTTAATATGTAGTGTTTATTTTAAAATTGATAAAATTGAAACGAGTTACAAGTATCTTTACAAAAAGTGTATATCGCCTCAAGAAATTCACAAAATGACCGGCGTATTTTTATTCTGGTCATTTATATAAAATTATTTTAATTTCAGAAATTTTTGTGAATATGCACTGGATGCTAGAGCGCCGAAAATGGTCGTTATTATCAAATAAACCACTGGGACAGTCACTTCTTCGACAAAATTATGATTACGGGATTTTGAAGAACTTGTTTTTGCTGATTATTTACAACGTGTAGGTTAATATATGCTGAATCTAATATGCAGTTCTAAAAGCAATAAAAAAAACAAAGGAAAATTGAACCGATTGGTCTTGCTTTACCAATATAACGCTTAAATTCACCAGCCTTTCAATGCTTGCTATCTATAGTGCTGGTTTACAAATTTTATAAAATATCTCTTTCCTCCAGACATGGCTCCCAGAAATTACAACGCTGAAGGAATATTAACATTTACGGGGAATTGGGCATGAATGTAATCGGCGTTATGACTAAGCACTCATAACAGGACAAGAAAAAGAAATTTTCCAAAGACATCACAGCCCTTCGTCGTCAATAGGTACACAAAAAATCTTTTAGATTATTCGTTTGTGTTGGGGATATTAAGTTAACTCGTTTTCGGCCTTCCTTAAGCGCATTCATACTCTTACTCAAATCGACCGATCCATTCAAGATGACTTTAAATAAATAGGAAAGTGTAGAATGAACAAAAACTATGGAAGGGATTGCGATTAGATTGTCATGTAAAAACATGAAAATCTAAGTGAATCTGGTTTGGTGAAAAACCTATTCAAGAAATAACAATTTACATTTCTGAAAAATTACCAACTACCTAAAGATTATTGCCTAACAATTCTCTTATCTTCTCACTCTGGAAGAATTATATTCCCTAAAATATTTACTAAATCCGATATAATTATGTTTACATTTTTCAAAAATAAACATGACTTCATTTCAAAACTCTTTCGAAAAACTTCATGTTCCAATTGCCCTAAAAAAAAATTCAAAAGGGACTATTTACCAGCCGAACCGATACGCTAAAGAGTTTACAACTTGTATGATTTGGAACATAATCTCTTACATTTCTTATGCACAGTAAAAAGAGAAATATTCAACTATCGAATTAGTACATTCAACATCTTGCCGTTTATAAATGTTCAATAAGGCACGTCCAGAAAAATTGCGATTTTAATTAAAAGTTTCTCATTTAAGAATATTTAAGTATATTCGTCGTCTGTTTTAATCGTTTTTACTCAGAAAAGTTTCACATAATCAAACTGAACTTCATGAAACTATTTCGAAGGAAATGTCAATACTAACGCAAAGCTAAAAATGAAATACTGATTCATTTTTAGCTTTGTATATTTTAATTTCGTATATTTCGTGTTTATATTATCTTTTCAATCTTAATTGTAATTTACTTTAACATAAATCAATGTAACGACACTGTTTATATTTCATTGAGTGATTTATTTGTATATAGTAATAGTTTATACTTTTTGGACCCCTACCTTCTAGGCAATATTCTCACTTTGGCAAATGTTTGTTAGATGTAATTTAACTAGACTTAATAAACTGTCTGAATTGCCATATCATCGTGTTTATTTTTATTTCTAGATTTCGTATATTCAACTTTTTAATTATTGCCTTAATAATGGTGCTGTTGATATCCGATAAAATTAAGATCCGGATCTCAAACTATCCGGATATACGGATTCTAGGATCCGGATCCACTATCCGGATCCATTATCCGGATCCATTATCCAATACTTCCCTATCTCGTATCTTTATTATTGTCAAGATCTATTCGCTTTCATTTGTGTATGTAAGTATATATTGCAGTGTTATTCAAATGTTATTTAAAAAATTATAGTGCTATTTCAAAGAAGTAATTCTTGCCTGGCCGTTTTATTTAACATTTTTCGTTGAATACAATAGTATTCATCTCATACGGTTAAAATTTAGTAAAAAATTCCTTGCTAAGTTCGTAGAGAAATTGGGGTGTTTTTTATAACCATTTTGTTTGAATGGGGTCACCTGATACAATTCACTTTCCATTTTTTTTTCCTTGGCTTATCATATTTTC
Organism: Melolontha melolontha; assembly: GCA_935421215.2. Taxonomy (NCBI): domain Eukaryota; kingdom Metazoa; phylum Arthropoda; class Insecta; order Coleoptera; family Scarabaeidae; genus Melolontha; species Melolontha melolontha. The sequence goes on along the minus strand of OW285242.1, from coordinate 88,842,852 downwards.
TGAGCTATCTATATTTAATATAACAACTACTTCAATAACTATGCTGTACCTACCACATTATTAACCCTACATTCGTGACTGCAATTTCAACAGTCTTCTGTGATTTTATTTTTCATTCGTGTATTATGTAATCGCATGTTCATTATATCAATAATCATTAATTTGTTTAAAAACAATACGGATTTCCTAAACTACCTATATGACAAACTTTAAAAACGCTTGCTTACATTAGTGGACAGCTAAAATCCCTGAAATTACCACAGAATAAATCCATATTTCTGTGTACCTGTACCTGTTTTAGATATATTTCTTAAATATTAAATATTCACATCTGCAAAAAGTGATTTAAAAATTTAAAATGATTTATTTGCGAGCATTAAATAATTGAAAATAAAACATTTCATAAAAATGAAATCTAAAGAACAAACAAAGAGGTGGTTCTCTCTCCCCCCCCCCCCCCCTCTTTAATAAAATCGCTAAGGAACAATTTCTTAACAGACGTTGAAACTGATTCTTCAGTACTCCATTTGTTTAAACTTTGTTTAAAGGACGAATCAGCCACAAGGTGGAGAGAAGATATAATTTGCAACATTTGTAGATTTTAGGTTCCTCGCTATAAAGCATATTTAAGTGAATCGCAACAGGATGAAGTTCGGAAAATTATATCGACAGAACTAGCAAATCTCCAACCTGGAACAGATATAAATCCACCAACCTCGTCGAATAGCGAGGTCTTTAGTTATCTATTCCCAGATGAATCCCTGTTATCGGAAGAAACATCGGAAATAGATAAATATATGCGAGAGGACCCAATTGCAAAAAGTGCATCCGTATTTGAATGCTGGAAGAAAAATGAGAATAAATATCCAGTACTAAATCAATTAGCTCGAAAGTATTTGACGATTCCTGCTACATCAGTACCTTCGGAAAGGATATTTTCGTCAGCTGGTGATTTGATTAGAGCAAAGAGAAGTTGTCTTTCTTCAAAGAATATAAATATGTTGGTGTTTATATATAATAATTTAAAAAGTAATATAGTTTAAATTGGGAGTACCTATTTGTTGTTTAGTTTTCCTTTTCATAAAATGTTATTTTATTTTCAATTATTTAATTAAATAATTTTGAAACCACTTATTGTAGTGTATTTTTGCAGATGTGAATATTTAAGAAATATATCACAAACAAATATACAGAATATTGAATAGATTTGGCAGATACATGGTGAAACTCCAGATTTATATAAATAAAACAAAGAACTAAAAAGTTTCACTAAATTTATAGTAAACTACTACAATTGTTTCACCACACAGTGGCTACTTCAGGTAGAAAATATACACAAGTTACATGTCAAAATAAACGTCAACAATAAGACAACGATGTTGTCTTATTATTTGTTATTGTTGTATGTCTGTATTAAATATACAGATATATGCATATACATATTGTATAAATTTCTGGCAATTTCAGGGATTTTAACTGTACACTGATGTAAGCAAGTGTTTTTAAAGTTTGTCATATGGGTAGTTTAGCAAATTCTTATTATTTTTTAAATAAATTGATATAATGCAATGAATGATTCATAAAGTGGTACGGCGAAGTTATTCTATGTTTTATTTTTCATTCATTGTGCAATACCACAAGGTAACAGTAAGAAGTGCTAATTATTTATATAATATTAATACAGAAAAGATATTTTTCTATACTTGAAGTAGTTACATTAAAGATAGGTAACCCAGAAAAAATTATAAGCGAGGGCAAAAAAATAGAAAGGTGAATGCATGAGCTGACTTCATTCAAACAAAATGGTTGTGAAAAATTCGCAATTCTTCTACGAACATGCAAAGGAAGTCTTAGTAAATCGTAAACGTTTGAGATAAATACAATAAGCGAAAATGTTAAGTCAAACTGCCAGGCAGTTACCTCTTTAAAATAGCACTATAATTTACTACTATAATTTATTAAATATCATTTGGATAACGCTTGCCGTGTACACTTATCTACAATATCTACACACTAATGACTGCGAATAAATCTTGATAATCATTATCAATAATAAAGATACGGAATATTTTATTCTCAACTAGAACGTTATTAACTTTATATTACATTTCATTAAAACATACACAGGAGTGTAAACTAGATTTATAAATTTGAATACATATACATCCATACCGTTGTCTCTAAGATTATATAGCAAGACCTACTTCAAAATAGCACATACGGAACCGAAGTATAGGATAGTAAATCTAGAAGTGAAGCGTTTGACAACCAATTCCCATCCAGAGAATTGGATAACACACTTGGGTCTGAAAACCAGATATTGAATCCGATATCTGAATAGGGAATCCGGATAGTATATCCGAATAGTGGATCCGGAATCCTAGGATCCGGATAGTGGATCTGGATAGTGGATCCGGATAACACCAAGATCCGGATATCCGGATAGTAAATTATCCGGATCTAAAATTATCCGGATCCGGATAACAGCACTACTTAATAATGAAAAAGATAGTTAGGTACATATACGTACCCAATGTTTTGTCGATAAATATGAAAAATAATTTTGAATAGGACATTAAAATGTATTATATAATCCAAGGTTTTTTCCTAGCGTTTTTACTGAAGTCAAAATTTATTAATTTTTTTAACAAACAAAATACATGAACGTATCAAAAATTCATTCTCCTCCATTATTTACAATTTTCTCCCAACGATCTGGCAATTTTTTGATTCCACGCCTGAAGAAAGCCGATGGTTTGGAAGTGAAGAAAAGCCAATTTTGAAGTGCGATATCGTTATTAAATGAGATTTCTCGAAGGTTATTTCTTAGAGAGTAAAAGAGATGGTAATATGACGGAACGAGATAGGGAAATTAACGCGGGTGTAATAACCTTTAAACCAAATTCTTGAATAGCCGCTTTTGGAATGTGAGGGCGAGCATTATCGTGCTGCAAAATAATTTAACGATGTCCCGGCCTTTTTTCTTGAATTGCGGGTTGAAGCCGATAGCGTTGCGGACAGTAAAGTTCAGCGGTGATGGTTACATTCTTCGAAAGCAATTCGTAGTAGGCGACGCCTTCTTTGTCCCACCAGATGCACAACAATAGCTTACGCGGACGAATATCAGCTTTTGCTCGGGGAATTATCTTTTTGATATGGCTAAGCCATTCTTTTCTGTACTTGATGTTAACATCAAGGCATCATTTTTTTACCACCAGTAACAATGTGGGACAAAAATGGTCGATGTTGACAAGTTGGCAAGAAAACACAAATGCTGATACACTGATTCTGGTTGTTTTCGTTCAAAACATGCGACAACCAAACGCCCAGTTTTTTAACTTTGCTCGTGGAATGCAAATACTGTATTATAGTCAACTGGTTACAATCCATTATAAAAGCCAATTTCCGAGTTGATTGGTGTGGATCATCATAAATTAAAGCGTTCAGATAATCTTCATCAAAGCTTGATAGTCTTTCCTGGACGTTGAGAATCATTTTATGTCAAAATGGTAGCTATAAATCTAGAGAACCACTTTCGTGCTGTACTCTCCCCAATTACGTTTCCACCGTACACAGCACAAATGGCTCTAGCCGCTTCCGATGCATTAACTCCTCTGTTGAACTCGAACAAAACGATAAGTCAATAATTACACAATCTTTGCATAAATTCAAAGAAACTATTTGATTATACAATAATACGACATTAAACTAACTCACATATGTCTGACAACTTTTTCTCAATGTGTTCTCATCCTACAATCCAAAAACGGTGAACGGGCTTATGCATCAACCTAATATTTACTGTGAAAGAGCGACTTAACTAAGGAAAGAAAATTTACATAATTTTCGGTTCATCGATAACCAAATCTTATTTAAATAGAATAGCATTTTCTTATCTTAGACGTAAACCATAATTTTCCAAAGATACTTCTAAAAGTACTGAAAACTTATAAAATTATTTTATTAAATACCTTAGCAAACAATATCACACTAAAAAAAATTCAAACTCCATAAGCGTTTCTGGTCGCTGTTATCGATAACACATTCTTCCTGTAATTGTTGATATTAGTTCTGATATTTCTCTGTCTCCATTGCTCTTCTAATGATTCTCTATAGTAAACAATAAGAATTCCTTCTAGTTCGTTCAATTTTTCGTTCCTATTAATTCTTTCAAGTTCTGTTCGATACGGCAACCTTCGTTTATTACAGGTGCAAAATTGCCAACCCTTCAAAAAATAGTTTCGTCAATAATCTCGATCAACAAACACCGTTATAAAACGGTGTTTGTTGACTGAGTCTGAAACAGTTGCTTAATACATCAAACCTAACTTTTAGATACCTTTTTGGGGGAAAATATTAACATTCTTGTTACTATTCTTATTTGAGAATTAAAATTATATGTTTAGTTCATTTAGAAGAGGGGTAATTAATTTTTCTTTGGAGAGAATGTCAAATTAATGTTACGTTAAAAAAAAAATAAATTCAAAGTAAAAAAAACGTTAAAAATCGGAACCAAAAGTAATGTGAAAGGATCGAACTACAAAAAGTCATTAACTGTTGAAAACAATATTCTAATTTAAAACTTCACTTTCGAATCTTTACGAAGAAAAAACAGCCCCTACTTTAATCAAAATTCAAATTTAACATCCCTAATGACGTTATCTTTTCTTATTTCGTAATTAATCTTCAACATAATTATAAAGTATTTAAGATGATTATTGCAAAGGGGCTGTTGTAAGACGGGCATATAATACAATTAAAATCTGCCGTCCTAAATCGATATCCTCATCGGCTAAATTTATTCTGATCGCGTATTCTGCCCACAAAATTACTTTTTAAAACTCTTTTTAAAATTGATTTGAAAATGATGGTTCCCTTACCTAACTTGTAATAGTTTAAATATACATGGATATGTATATTATACACAAATATATATCTTGAAATTGACCTTTTATATTAAATATAATAAACAAGCACTTTCTACATACACTATTGTGAACATGTTTGAAATCATTTGCACTATTTAAAGTAATTTCGAGGTCCCCAATTTCTAAAAAAATACCTTATTTGTTATTATGAAAATGTAACAAATTTTTCATAATTACACTTATTGTTCATCATAAAAATGTAATTAGTATTTGTACTTAATACTACAATCAATAAGTATTTCTATGTTCTTTATTAAGTCCGTTAAGCGTTACGCACAGGTCGTTAAAATTCTCGTATTTGGGATAAAATTATCTGCCCCATATTCTTAGACCCGTATGACACGATGCGAAATTTTGCAATAAATTTGCATGTAAATTTTTATGACAATTTATATGCAAATTTCGCAACGTGTAAAACAAACGTGCTAAATATTCTGCAAAACTTAGCAGCTAAATTATTTAGAATCGGTTCTAAATTTTTTGACAAGTCTGCGTCAAAAAGTGCGCAAAGGAATATAAGTGGTAAAGTTAACACATGTGATGTTGACATTTTTGACTAAATTATAGAAAGAAATTATATTATAAATTTAGTAGGTATACACCTGATCAACTAATCAAAGAATTTGACAATTTAATTTACCAAGGACCGCCAACATTTACCATGATAACACCAAACTTACACACTATTACGTATGCGCAAGTGCAATTTTTTGTGTATAATATTGCATGAGTGTTATACACGTTCGTACAATATCGAAAATGTATGAAAATTGTTAGAATATTTTTCAAGAAAATTTTTACGAAAATTTACATAAATTTATTGCAAAATTTCGTATCCTGTCATACGGGCCTTACCTTACCTACTTTAAATTTATAATGCAGCCATCAATGCGTTCGGTGTATCCTCATCATAAAGATACCTGCCGATAAAATTCATTTAAGACACTGTTTCGTCATATGAATTGGCTAATAATGCAACTATAATATGTGGGGGTGGACGTTATATACGCACTTAACGTACATATATGGTTCGCTAAGTTTAAGAAAGGTAGATAACTTCACTTCGGTCGACCTTCCAAAATAGGTAATACGTTTTATAACAAAACTCGTATTCAAAATCGTGGCACTTGGACAAATTTTCAATATATCCCATTGGAGAATTCTTAAATACGAAAGCTATTTATGGTCAAGTTCCGTTAGGCTGGCCACAGATACTCAATTATCATAGTGACGTGGGGCATTGGTTTCACATAGCTACTACAATCGAAGCTCCGCGAAATACTGCGGAAATGCGGTAGAAATTCATCGAAAATTGTGTGTTGGGTGTTGGAAAAAAGTCGTTACGATAATACAATGCGAAAATGATGTAGGATTTTTCGGGAAGGATGGACTGATATTTATTATGGTCAGGGAAAGAAGTCAATATACAGCGTTGACGATTCGAAGACGTGCACGTCAACAGTATTTTCGGAATCACCATCACAAAAACCATAAACGAAGTATCATATTTATATATTAACATCATTGCGAATGCATAATTTATGTTGGTGCGAATGCCCAGTGTTGACACATATCGTTCTGTAATATTTTACGTATGTCTGTTTATTCTTGGTTTGAAAGGCGGAAAGCATTTTGCAGCCAATGTAGAATGACTTGTTGCATCCGCGATTGCAAACTGTGAAGCAGAACGCGATAATGATGGACCGTTGCTGCCTTTATTAGTGAGAGAAGTAAAATCGTATTTGTATTTTGCTATAATTTTATATTATATAATACATATTGCACTTTTTTTTGTAACGTGCAGCAAAAGTTTTAGGAGTAAGCGTGACATCTGTCAGCAGAATTTCCTCGGAAATACAAAAAGAACACGCAATTTGCAGCCTCAAACGGAAACATGACAAAAAGAAAGAAAGATGTAAAGAAATAGGAAGATATTTGAAAAAATGACTGTATTATAATATAATTATGGTATAATTATAGAACAACATATTACCCTAACATCACACATAAGGGATATTTTCATGGGTGGTAAAACATCTTTATGCAAAGTGTTGCGGAACATTGGGTTCCATGATAAAAAGGATGATCAAAGAAAAACGCTAGTGGAATTACCACATATTGCTCTAAACGAGTAACTTATTTTTAAGTTGTTGTTTTATAATATCTGGTATCTTTCAACATATATGTAACAAATTTATTTTTAGTATTCTATTTATTATTAAATACGTATAAAGTTTTCACCTGTTTTTATTGTTTAATTAGATTGTATGAGAATTAACAAATATTTAACTTAAATATTGGAAGTTTGGAATAAGCGTTTGCTACCCTAACCTTAAATGTAATCAAATCGATTTTGCCAATGGATTTTGCAAATATTTCGCAACATTGTTTTGACATCATTGATGACGTGCATGTCTTCGAATCGTAAACGGAATAATACAGCAACTGATGACATTATCGATTAAGTAAACGTGATTCAAGCGCACAAATTTCTCGGCCATTGTTAAAGTACAACTCGGCTACCACAAATTTTGTGTATGGTGGGTTCCCACATATCTCATAGACGTTCACAAACTTCAGCGAGTGAGTTCTGCTCTAACGTTTTTGCAGCACTAGAGTAAGGAAGGGAAAGCTTCTTTTAGGAAAGATTGTAACGGGAAATGAGACGACGGAATTCAGTTTGTGAACACCGAGACAAAAGAGCAATCAAAACAATGGATGCCTACAAATTCTTCCAAACCAATGAAGTTAAAAGACAAACCTATTCAACAAAAAGCTTATGGCTACTGTATATTGGGATTGTAGCGGAATTTTGCCGGCGAAATTCATGGAATCTGAGACCACAGTGACATACTGTGAAACCCTTAGACGTCTACGAAGAGCAATACAGAACAAAAGGAGAGGTCTGTTGTCGTCTGGAATTGTTCTTTTTCATGATAATACACGCTCTCGTGCAGTAGCACAAAGAAAATGATCAGAATGAAAGTGTGGTTGGAAAATCAACGGTTTGATACTAATCAGGAGCACAAAATCTATAGTATGAAAGATGGGCTGAAAATGCAAGCGACAACATAGTATGAAGAGGGTATACAGAAACTGATTCTTCGTTACGATAAATGCCTTAATGTCGTTGGTGATTATATTGACAAATAATTCAGATTTATGTGAACTCTTGGGTAAATTTGTATTTTCAGGTAGATATTTATTATCTTGATAGAATTGCAACACAAAGTTCTTTTTGTTGTAAGTTACTTTCGAACTGGGAAATTAAAAATACAAATTTTAAAGAATCAGTTTCAAGACGATGACTATCCAAATTTTACTTCAAAAATGTCATTAATATTTTTCAATATAAGTAACTCTATATTAAAAGCGCAGGTCACTAAACAAAATTTAATTGAAGGCACGGTACAGCGAGCTTGCAATATGTATTTTATTACAAATAAATTAAAAATTGGAGGAAAATTATATATGATTCAATTTTACGATTGCTTAAATAATAGAATACATTTAAATAAATGTTCCTTCCCTTCAATTTCTCGTTTTAAATACCCCTACGAATTAAATACAATATAACTACGAATTCTGACGCTTTCTGGGTGTTTTCTATAACTTCGTATAGAAATCATGAATATGACTATCTTTTAATTATGAAAGCATAACTGCATTATAACTAATGTTAACACAGTTTTATGAATAATAATTTCTTTTTATTATGTACAAAATACTATAATCATATTACAATTATATTAGCCAAACGTTTAATATACGTTCTTTTTTTAAATTTATATGTTGTTAGCCTTGTTCTTACAAAGAATCTATACGAGATCATTCGAAAGTTTTTGAAGTATAAAATCCTACATTGAATCAGTAATAAAAATGAAATAGAACGGTATATTATGTTTAATAATTTAATCAGTCACATTATATTCTCACGATAATCATTGCACATACTTCTGATATTGTTTGAGATTGCCACTATATATTTCAAAAGATGATAAATTACGCTACAATTTAGTTTATATTACTTTTCGAAGGCAAAAAATTCATTCCTAGCATGAGATTCAAAACGATTGTAGTAAAAAATATGTTTTTTATAAGCTCTATATCAAAACAGTATTTCAATTTAGCTTTCCTGTCATTAACGTTTACATATTCCGTATAGCAAACTTATATTAATTTTAATAAAAGATAACAATTACTATTTGTTTTTAACTTCAACAGATATACTATATTAGTGCCTCGAGCTACCTTTACGCCTCAGATCGCAGGAACCTTCAGTATTCTACTTGTGGATCTCAGATTTTTCTCCGGTATTCAGGTACTAATCCGCATAGGCCAGTACTCTAACAGATACAACCGTTCACCTGGTGAAGGAAAAACGCCTCTAGCCCGCAGAGGACTAGAGTGGCAGTAATCTTTTTTGAATCTCATTGTATATAGGTAATAATTATTAAAATAATTTCCCTTGAGTTCCTATTAATCACCAGCAGAAACACACAAATATCCCACATAGTGATAAAAGTTATAATTAGTTACAAAAATTACCGATTAAAGGAGTTTTTTAAAAGCAGGAATTTATTTTACTTTCGTTTATATATTTCAAATACACACGCATTCCATATACCAACACTTACAATATTTTATTAACTTTGGTGAAACAAAACACTGAAGAAATATGTTATTTCTCTTTGCATTTTATCTGATAAATTTTTGTTCGCTTCCAGCCATTAAATTAGCGCAGGAAAAAGAAAAATATTTTGTTCTAAACATATTTATTGAACAAACACTAAAATTATAATTTCTATTATATGCATTTGCCAATAGTCGACAGACTTTTTAAATCAGGTATGCCAAACTATATTTTTTGCTCTATTATACACGTATGTGATTATTTTTTTAATGCGACAGCTAGGCACGATACATACGTTCTGGCAAATTAATAAGGATCATATTTCTACACAAATTTAATTTTGCAATTCACCAAAATGCATATTCGATATCTATCTGTTGTATTAAAAAATAAATCCAGTGTATATATAAATATACACACAAAAAGACAAAATTAGGAAAGAATAAGATTCGTTTCAACGTTCTTTAATAACACAAACAAAGTACATATATACATCGACAATCAATTATATGTATTATGTACAATAAAAAAATGCATCAACTTAAAAATCTACACATATACGTATGTTTGCATTTATAGAAACATGTACAATAATAATAATAATAGTAGTTAATAGTAAATAGTAGTATTGTTTCTAATACTGACACGATAAAGTAAATTTTATTTATTTTTGTCTTACTATTCTTTGGAGTTTCTTTATAGGGAGCAGTTTTTAACACATTTTAATATCAAATCTTGATTATAAAAGCTGTATGCAAATACTAGCACTATAAAATGCAATAAAACACATTAAGACTCGCACCATAAAATGAAAAAAAGAATCCAACATTTCGTCATATACACATTATATAAGATATATTTTCGATAGTATTTAAAATAATAATTATTGTCTAATATGAAATGTGTACATGCTGTTTAAGTCTTACATGATAACCAGACAGTAGAGTATTTTATTTTAGTTTCTATAGCTATATTATTTGAATGAAATAAAATATTACATTAATACATTATGAAGAAAATTCATTTGAAATTATTGTAAAACTACACATATAAAAATTCACTACGTCAAGAATGGGTTTAGTAAATGCAGTTTAATATCATTATAAAATCAAATAAAGAAATAGGAGTACCTTTTATGAAACTTCTATGAAAAGTTTCGCTTTTTTTACGTATCAATGCAGGTTTCAACTATCCATTCCATTAATAACAAGAAATAGTATTTTTAATATTATACCTCAACAAGTCCGTAACTTGAATATTGGGCGTAGGCAAAATAAGAAAGACAGCGAATAATAAATACCGGGTACTACTTTTATAATTACACATAGATATAATGCATTGATTTTTCTTCTTTTAGCTTTACACATAGGGAAAATTATGATGGCATAGTAGGCAACCAGTTATACACCAGTAACGTATTTATTCATACTTAAATCTTAAATTAAAGACATTTTATTGAAAAATATAGCAAACGCCAATTAAGTTGGCGCGAGTAGGGGTGATTTCGCGTAGAAGTAGTGGGGAGATTTGTATTTGGTTTTACATCAAATGTCAGATAATTCTAACCTCTGAGTATGAGCCCCTAGCAAAGACATTATGTTCCGTCAAACGTCAATGACAAATGCATTCTGACAATTACTTGAGTAGTGGGGGTGGACGTTTTTAAAAACGGCTTCTGCGCACCTCCTCCTCGCGCTAACTTAATTGGCGCTTGCTATACATACATTTATTTAAAGCAATTATTTGGAATCTATTTTCATATGAAGGAGGATCAGTTACTAGAGTAGCAGCCGTTTTACACCCTCGATTTAAAAGAGGTTTTCGTAGTACTGAAAATGCTACCAGGGCTACTACTTTTCTAGAACAAGAAATGTTTAATATTATGAATAGATCTTGAAAATAACAAATGCCTGTAATCGAAACAGACATTAGTCCACATCAAAAGTCACTGTCATTATTTGGATTTTTGCAAGAAAGAATAAGAGAGAGTAAAATCAATTATAGCTGATGTAATAATAACTAAAAGGCAATACCTCGAAAGGCTAAATTCAAATCAGGATGTAGATCCTCTTTTATTTAGGAAGGAAGTTTAAAAAAGGGTAATTGCATTTTTTATTTGGATTTTCTTTTAGGTAACATGAATGGAGCTGAAACCCTTAAAACAATGTGATAGGAAATACTTCTGAATTTCAGTAAGTTCAAAGTAGCTAAAGAAATAACTCAATGGGTTTCATCTTACTATGCTTTTTAACTATTAAAGATATGCATGTTTAAGGCTCTACGCTATACCCGGCAATCCCACATTGAAATGAGTGTATTTTTCCGGCCATTTTTTGGCTTCAAATTAAAAGTTGAAAGACCGCTCGATGTATGTATGACCATGTATCAATAAAAACTAGGTAGGTATTTACGTTTTTTTCAAAATTTTTGAACGGTTTGACTTTTATCGGTAAGAAACAGAAAATCTATCCGGACAAATTGAAAGATAACCAGGCCAGCTAATGTAGTTATGAAATGTTTGTGTTGTAGGTATTTATAATATCTAGGTAGCTATACAGCCCGTTTTTGTCTAGATGTAATTGTTGTTTAGTTATCAATAAAAATAAAAGTCAAAAACAGGCAACCCGATACTCAACGTCCCCGAAAATATGCAGCCCACATTACAGCACACGTAGGTACCAGAGTAGGTACCAAGACGTCCTGCTGAGAGGGTCGAAGGATTATGTAAATTGGCTCCACAGGCTTCTACCTATAACAATATTAACTTATCAACCAATAAATCGGCGTAAATATTGAAATAAATGCTGCAACTGGTTCAATGGCTAATTAAATTACCTTTTATTGAGTTTTAAGAGAATTTTGATCCATAATAATCACCGAAAATTAAGTGCGGATCGGAGACTAAACATCAAAGATGAATTTTCTAGTCATTTATATGTGAACAAACTAATTTGCAGCTAATAAATTACTGTATTTACATAAGTAAATAGTTTGTATTTTAAAAAAATTAGAATAAAAAATAATTAGAGATCTTTTTTCATAATACTTCTTATAGATTGATCTCTATGATACCTCGCGTCAATTATTTCTGGAAGTATGCATTCATATAAAATTTTTCCAGATGTTCAATCATATGATGATTCCAGAAATCATCATTTCGTTCTATTACTATATATTTCAAATCGTGTTTAGTATAAACTACGAAATAACATTTCTCTCTTTTGGTGATGTGGAGTTGTCCCTGCACTTGATACATATAATTATCAAAAGTTTTTAGCAAAATTTTGTTACTATCATTTGCATCTAAGGTGCAATAATTAATTAATTTTTCGTTAATGGCTTCATGTATTAATTTATCACGCGCTGAATAAGGACATTTTATTTCGACAATAGAATGGAATCCAATTAATCAGTCTGGAGTGGCACCTAAACATTTTTTCTTGTCGTCAATGAACAAACCGCATGCCTCAACTTTCAAATTTGTAATTTCCATAAATTTTTGCTTGGCCCTTTCTTCATTATCTATGCCATACTGTAGAGAATGTGGTAGTTTTTTATTATTGAATCTATTAGTATACAGCATATGTTTTATTGTACTAGCCGTGTCTGCTTTTTCTCTCATTTTACAAATCTTGCCAAAGTTACTTGCCGTTAATCTTATCTGTCTCTCTTTTTCCCATTCGTTGTTATGTCTCTGATTCACCGTCCTAATTTGAACATTATGACAATCAGATAATGACAATTCATCAAGAAATTGTTTTCTCTTGCTTTCGTATTCCGGAATAGGCATGTCAGGTACCACGATTTTGCACGCTCCGTAATCCGAATCAGCACTTTGAATTCGAATTTTATTTTTTTTGCTTTACTTTTTTATTGCTTGATTTAGTTTAAGATTTTTGAATTTTTCCAAATATACACCGTTAAAATTATCCCCATTAGTTTTCTTAACAAATGTATATACAAATGTCTCTTTATTATTATAATTTATGGCTGCCGCAAAACGTCTCCCTTGGTACGAGCCTCCCAGCGAAAAATTTATTATTTTTCCTCCCACGAATTTATTCACAACAGAATTGAAGGATTCTACGGCGTTATTGTCTACGTCATAAAGTATACTGGAGGATAAATTGGCTACTCTATTCAAAGACTGGAAAAATATATCATATAGAGCACTGCTTTTGAAATGTTTGTAATCAATAGTATTTGAATTGTTACCATTGTTACGATCTTTACTACAAAAATAGCTAGCACAGTTACTATGTTCTCCAAATATGTGGGCAGGTCCATTGAGAATATCATTTTTTAAGTTTTCAATTTTTTGTTGAAAAGAAACATTTTCATTTTTGCGGTACTTTATGGCACTAACTACAGCTGCCCTAAATTTAAGAATATTCTGCCGTAAAAAATTTCGTATACACATATCTGATCGAGGAGTTTTTGAAATTTCTCGTATTTTCGTACAGAAATTTCGCAACACATGATTTCGACACTCAATTTTTTCAATAAAATATGTTGGTCCGTAAGGTTTTGCTGTTTGAATTTTTTTATACACACTACTATCCCCATCACCAATAATAGTTTTATATCGCAAATTATGCATTTCTATTGACATTCTAAACCCATCTAGAATAATAGCTGCTTCCATAGAAGTTGAAGAACTGTTCCAGTTTTGAAAACATTTATGAGACGGAACATTTTTTTTATCCTTTTTTTACAAAATTTGCACATTTTATTTTTTACTCCTACGTACATAACTTTTTTACTTCTGGTCCCAATTACGCACCCAACGCCCGAGAGAGCGTTATAATTAGACTTGTAACTTCGTTTTGACCAAGCTCCATCCACTGTTACAGTTATAAAAGGTATTCCGTCGCTATCAATTTCTCCTGCTTCAATTGCCAACTTACGTTCTTCCTTTCCTGCAGCTAGCATTTCTTTTAATGCTAACTCCTCTGTATTTTTTAGCACTTTTTTTTCTATGCGCGCATACGTTGCTGAAGACATTTGAGGAATGTCTAAAGCTGCGGAAAATTCTGTTAATTGTGAATGACCCGCCCCTATTGCAACAGTTCCACACACCGCTGCTTCATTTACTCCACATTTTTTATTTTCATTTTCAGTACTGAATGTATCGGTTATTCCACACATGTTGCATTTATACGTAAAAACACTTTTAAAACCAAAATGTTTTTCCGCTTTTATTTCTACATTTTGAAAAGTACAGCCAAACATATCATGTCGTATTCCTTTTAGAACAGTAAACAGATGATTTATATCAACAATCCTACGTCCAGCAAGAGTAAAATTTGCAATATTGTTTATATTTCCTGTTTCAATAAAAACCTCATCGGATATATCCGAATCAAAACTGTCGTCGCGTGCCGAATTTGTCTCAGTGAAAACAATTTCATTATCTACAATATTATCACGTTGAGACACTATTCGATTTTTTATCCGAATTTGTTTCATCAACTGTTTTCTACTTTTCCGTTTTGCAGCGGTTGTCAATCTTTTTTGGGAGTGAAGTCCCATTGTTGTTTATATTTCAAAATTACAACGGTCACCAACACTAATATCATATGGTCATATCTTTATCGAATTATATACATTTTTCCAAGTAACCAGGTGATTAACTTTAAATGACTAAGAAGGATTAGAAAGCCAGGTAATGCCGTAACCACTTTTAGAGGAAAACAAGTTAATACATTTGTTTGTCTTTTACTTTACGCAAGCATCTAAGTATTTCAATTAGGTATGTATGGGTAAAATTGTGTAGCTTTACTACACTACTTATTTTATATTAGAACCTATTAAGTTACATTTGTTATAATAATACATCTATTCTTTATCTACGATTCAAAAAATTTTAGGCGGAAATACACAGATCATCTATCTGCTGAAAACAAGGCATAAATACATCCCAAGTAGCTGATGTGTCAATAATAAAATTTGTTTGCTAATTTACATAATCCTTCGACCCTCTCAGCAGTCTTGGTCCCTAGTCTGTTGTAGTATGCTGTAATGTGGGTTGCATATTTCTGAAATGGTAATTTTTCGGGCACTAAAGTAGACCCTTAAGCATTCAAATGAAAATTTAGATTGCCATACAGAGACCCTTTAAATCTATTACGGTGTTATACGTTGATTTCGACCCCTGTATATTTTCAGTATCTTCAATAATTATTACTAATCTATTGTACCACTAAATTCTTAAATTTACCATACCTCGATTTTCCGTGTGTTTGTTAGTTATCTTTGAACAACTATGTATATTTATGACCGGCTAGCCTTTCCTTTAAGAATTTCGTCAGTGTTTATAAGTTGCAGCACTGATTTATCCCCTTTCTTGAACTGATAATTTATAACTAGAGCAGACCAATTTCCATGCGCACCATGAGCGCCGGTATGGGAGTGTAATTCGTAATATATTAGAATATGCGATAGAATAGGGACGCAACATGAACTTGTTACCGATATAAGTATAGAAGTAGAGACATTTATTCTATCAGAAATAATTAAATATACGTTTGGTTTTCTGCTATTAAAGTAATATGCATAAACACACGAAAAATAAGAATAGTACATATTATAGCAGCGTTGTATGTAACTATAAATAAAATGGAAAATGTATGAAATCAGTGATTGTGCGCACGACAGAGGATTTAAAAAAACACTTACCGTTTTAAGTGTACACACAAACATAGATACACATAGTTCATGTATAAACTGTTGTCGATTAATTTTGTTATTATTGTGCTTCGAACTGCTTACGTGTTCTTTACAATGTGTTTTTCACCAACACATTAGATATGTATTGCACACTAAACATTTAATTTTTGAGCCATCGTATATTAAATCCGGGAAATCCATAATAAACTTATTTTCATTCCGAGCAAACGCAACGATCCGAATGTATGAATATTTCCCCCGCTCCGAATACAATTCCACTGAATGCTGTAGGCGCGTCAACATCGATGTCATATGTCATACATACTTACATATTATGGAGCCGCGTAAGAAAAATTATCTGATTACTAAATTACTACTAAAGGACTATAAATTGTTTAGTCCTGTGTTATGGTAATGAGTAAATTGCAATACGTTATACTGACGATGGTCACACAAACCGTAATGAAATTATTAATAAGCGGTTAAGAAAATTGCAAATAAGGCATCAAGAGATTTAATAAATTAAATTTTAATAATAAAGGTCACAAAAACTATTCATAGTAAACTAAATAAACTTCAGAAATAAATAAAAACTAAATTAAATTCTAGTAATGTAAAGAAAAATTTACTCTTACAAATAATAAAATAAATTGTTCATAATGAGAAATTAATTATATAATAACGGAAATTCATCCGTTTAAACTCATCGCCGTAAAATAATTGATGATGTTTGGAATATTTATAATTACGAAAACCATTTAATTTTAGTATGCGGTTAACGGAAGAGCAGCATATGCCTAAATCGTTGGAAATATCGCTAAGTGTCAAATTTGAATTTAATTCTAATTTAGTTCTATTGCAGCGCATACTAAAATGGACGTATCATTAGGAAGTCTGCGATTTGGGAATAATGGTTTTAAATTTTGTACGAACCAGTAATGTCTATTTTCTTTTTAAGTCTGCAAATTGTAGCTTTGTTCGGGATGGGCCTGTCGGGATACCTTCCGGTAAATAAGTCACATACTGTTTGATAAGAATTATCAGCGTGGTACCATTTCATCATTTCGGCTTTCTCTTCTAGCATATAACGCGACATGATCACTATTCAAACGCTTAAGGGACTCCGTATAGGGCAGGGGTGGCCAAACTTTTGACCTCCGAGGTCTACTTGTGTTCAAAAATGTTTCTTGCGGGCGACTCTAAGGTAGAGTTTACAAGAGAGAAATAAAACATTTTAGCGATAAGTTAGTAAGTATTTTTCTATTATATACGTTGAAAACAAAATACATAATTACATCTTCTTCCACCACAACAGATTCAGAATCAGTTAACTTGCCGATTTTTGCAGTCAAGCTGTGAAGGTCATTGCTTTCATTAAAAGGGAATGTCATGAAACTTACCACTTCTTCGAGAGCGAAGAAATCCAAAAACCTTCTTTCGAACTCCAGGTGCAAGTTCTCCAGCTGTCTGGCGAAAGTTTCAAAGTCCCGATTTGAGTTGTGCGTGCATTCTTCTTCCATGTTTTTATAGTTTCTTAGTTCACCTCGTCTTAATTGAGATGCATGCACTTGAATTTGACTTTTAAATGTTTTAATCAAAGTTGTCATATCAATCACATTCCTGTCTTTTCCTTGAAGATTTAAGTTCAACTGATTGAGTTTCTCCGTTATGTCACAAAGAAAGGCGAGCTTCATGAGCCATTTTTCATCTTCAAGCTCAGGTACATTTTCTTCTTTCGAATGGATGAATGTTTTGATTTCTGGCAGTAATTGGCGAAACCTCTTCAAAAAAGCACCACGGCTAAGCCACCTAACATCTGTAAGTAGCAAAAGATCCGAGTGTTCGGCTTCAGTCTCTTCAAGTAAAGCTCGAAATTGACGCCTTTGCAAACTTCTGGCTCGAATAGAATTAACTATTTTATAGGCAATTTTCATGATAATATCCGAGTCAAGAATTTTAGAGCACAAAACTTGCTGGTGTATGATGCAGTGATAGTTGGTGAAACTTGGAATGTTGTCATCATTTTTACACAATGAAATAAAACCAACTCTTTGTCCCAGCATAGCGGGTGCTCCATCTGTCGTAATAGCAACTATTTTGTGAATCGGAAACTCAGTTTTTTCTACAAAATCTTTAAAAGATCTGTAGATATCCTCACCTCTTGTTTGCCCCTTCAATGGAATCATCGTCAATAATTCTTCTTTTGACGTCATATCTTCAAAAACTAGACGCACGAAAATGCACAATTCAGCAGTGTCCGTCACATCGGTGGATTCATCGAATTGTAGTGACAAAAAACTACATTTTTGCAATTATTCCTTAAGCAATTGTTCCAAATTTCCACTTAAGGCTTCACTTCGTCGCATCACAGTGTTTCGTGACAGAGAAATGGCATTTATGGCTGAAATAATTTCTTTCTTATTTTTAAAGTCATTAAACAGTAATTCTCCAGCTCTCTGCATGGCTTCCTTGATCATTTCTCCATCTTCAAAAGGTTTCCTTCGTTTTATCAATATTTCCGTAACAGCAAATGACGCCAGTGTAGCAACTTTTGATTTCAAGTCTGGTTTCGTAAAAAAAGATTGTTGCGATTCTCGTACTTTTACCTTCCGAATTTCACTGCCAAATGGAAAATCTGTGGCGTATTTGGTATGTGTAGTTTTAAAGTGCCTTTCCACATTTGCTCTTTTCGGTAATGCTACACTTGAATTACAAATTAGGCACACACATTTGTCGTTGACCATAACGAAAAAAATTCCTCTTCCCACTCACTGTGATAATGGTAAGTCTTACTTTTTTTGCACTTGAACCAGATGACACTCATTTTGATTAAATAAAAGTCACAAACTCACAAAGGTCCCTACGTTACTTAGTATTGTTACGCCGCTGCCTGACGAATTTCACGTGAGGAACGAACGAACGAACGATGTCGACCGAGAGTTCGGTATTCACAGTCACAACGCATACGTCTGTCCAAACGCATTCAGTCCAGGACTCTTCACGCACTTTTTATCGTTTCGTATCGCTTCTGAATTCAAACTGACTGACTGTGGCTTCCGCCAGCTATTTATATTATATGATGGGATTAGCGACATCTAGAAATTTCGAGAAACAACTCGCGAACCCACACAGCGTTCGCTGGCGCGTCTTCACGAATCTTCCATCGCCGCCGTCGATATTGTTCTAGGCAAGTTAGTACTACCTAGGGAAACTAGATGGCGTAACTTGCACTGCGCTACGACCAAAGCGCGTGGGTAGTTATTGGCGCGAATACACTTGATTTTTTTTGTCTTCTTTTTGAGTCTATTTATTTATCTCTTGGGGGCTACCTAAATCGCCTTCGCGGTCGACCGGTAGACCGCGGTCGACCTCTTGGCCACCCCTGGTATAGGGTAACAGTGGTGACACTAATTTGTGACATTAATTGTCAAATGGTTGCGCGACAGCTGTTTTGTGATTGGCTAAACGCGTTCAGGGGATTTGTATTCGGAGCGGGAGAAATATTCATACATTTGGATCGTTACGTTTGCTCAGAATGAGGCGGTATATAGTTTTTATTGCATTCATTAAAGTTTAATATTTTCTATATCATTTTTAATATTTTATTGTTGACATGGTTAGCCAAGTTGACATTCTTGTTTACCATATTTTTTTATTGTTTATGGCTGGGTGATAAATACATCTTCCATTGTTGTTGTTTTGTTGTTTTATTGGTTTATAATAATGTAACACGTAGATACCTTTGATTTATTCCATTTACCATTGGCAGTGTCTATGTTCACTGTGACGGCTAAAGAATATTAAACATGGTGGCGCCTCTATAACTGAGTTGGTGTCTTTAGTCTAAGATCTCCGGGGCAGTCATGTTATTAGGGTAACTTGATAGATCTGGATTAGGTAGTAAGGTAAGTGACAAGGCGCAAGACTATTGTTCGTAGAACATAGCAACGGAACTGTTTGCTTTATCAGTAAAAATTATTTTATTTATTTCTTCGTTTTCATTTAACAAATTAAACATTATATCACAAAAAATCCGATAGTTTTACTTTATCTTCCTAGAAAAGCTCTTGATGGCTTGATATCTTGTATGGCTTATATTTGAATTCTTTCAGGGTTTTAAACACCGAACTATACGATACTCCAAAATGCCTGGCTACATCTAAAAGTGATCCTACAGACCATTCCCCTATATAACACAGGATATTCAGCTTCATGTGTTCTGTTAACACGTGATTGGTTTTATTTTTATGTTTTGTGGGAATTTAGAAAACAATTATCTTCTTTGAATTTGTTAAAAATATTTAAAATTGTCTTGGCACAAGGTGTACGTACGCCTGTTGGGACAATTAACTCTTTTAAATAAATTATGTATTTTTCAATAAAATGTATTTAATTTAAGATTTAAGTATTAATTAAAAATCAGAAATATTTGACAAATGGAAAAATACGTCCAAATACGTCACTAGTGTATACCTGGTTGCCTACTATGCCACCATACATTTATATCCCTAAATGTAAAGCTAAAAAAAGAAAAATCGATGCATTATGCTTATGTGTAATGATAAAAGTAGAACCCGGTATAGGTCTATCACGATTAGGGAACGGACATTCTTACCACATGACTCGGCGTAATTCAATGAAGTATTTGTTAGACTTACCCGGCCATCTGGTCCGCAGCGTTAACAATGCACAAGCCCGCTATTGTATTCGGTGAATATATTCCATTAGACGCAATCGGCAATTGGAAATGTTTATAAACTTCTTGAAAATGTTTATAAACTTCGCTCAGAACATCCCGGCGTAATACAATGAAGATTTTTGTGTTTGACTTACTCGGACACCTGGTCTCGCCGCGATAACAATAACAATATAGTCATGTGGTAAGAATGTCCGTTCTCTAATCACGATATGTTACTTCGGGCCAAGTAACATTTAAATTACAATAATACCTAATAATCCTAGCAATTCTCTTGATTCAGTGTATATATTATCTTGCCAGAACTAGACATGGTTGCCAGCTTGGATTCTGTCAAATGTCATTCGAATTAGTTGTTTACGAGTTTATTAAACTCCGATTTCATTGTATTTATACATCGATATTATATATAAGACCAGTTGTTTTCACAAGTAAATCATGCACAAACCGTTAGATAAACAAGCGAAAGAAATTATTCTATCGGGTATTTCTAAAAAGAACGCGATAATAAGGGACAATTACTTCCGCTTTCTGCTGTTCGACAGGTAATATTTTCTATTATTTATATTATAAACGTTTTAACGCTAATAGTTGTTTATTACAGAGAGTAGCAAGTGCTATTAAAAATGAAAGTCCAACATCATCTTCTCATAAAAATGATATTCAAACATGGCTGATCCTGATCAATAATAATATTGATTGCGACAGAACTGCCTTAAAAATACAAGTATTGGATTTAGTTGAATGGTTAGTACATATCTATTTAATTATCTTCTTCAATAATTTTATTTGTCTTTACATGAAGGTATAAACCACCAACTATCTTTGAAGTTGATAAATAAACAGAATAATATGAGTATGTGATTCTTCAACTTCCACCCTACTATTGTATATTTAACCTAATAAAACTCATATTGGGTTTAATTAAAACATATTATAACAACAATATAGGAAAATATGGTAGAAAATAAGAACGTGTAGGATTATGGACAGAGCCATTAACCCAAGTAACCTTTTTGACATTTGACATCCAAATGGGTTAGGAAAGTGGGTTTCGAAAGGCAAGATATATTATCATTTATAATCAACGAAAATAACTCTCATTTAGAAGACAGTCTAAAACCAGTATTGCATGTTATTATTGTTTTCTTTTTATTTATATCATATGTTTATTACATGTTACAAGCCCTTTAATGTCTTAGTATGTGTTAGATTTTTCTGTGTATTATTTTTGTATATGTAGTTTAAAATAAATAAATTAAAGCATATTAATAGGAGTTAATATATTTTAAAATGACAACGTAAAGAAAACCTCATAGATTATTTATTATATACAGCTGACTCTAAGCAATGTAGATTTATCAACAGTGTTTTGTAATTATTTATCACGTGACTCATCTGTTATCGTGAAAGAGCTACATACATATGAACAACCATGGACATATAGTTGGGGCATCCATTTATAAATTCTTGCCGCTCATAATTTCACTATATAGGTATCAAATGTGTTAGCAACTAATCCTTTACAAATATAAATGCTGAAAAGTTTGGATATCGGCTTTTGACTTTTAATTAACAAAAATAAATTGAATTGAAGGATATTAGGGATAAACTAAAATTTTAAAATAAAGTTTATTTATTAACAAGTTATTTATAATTTATACATAATTAATATTAAATTTGGTAGGTTACTCTTAATATCGTTAATATCGTCTCCATTAATGTCTAATAGGTCTCCGCTAGTATATTCTTCCATCTTTGTTTTACTGGTTAAAAAAATCGTTCCCATATTCCATATTCCGCTTTCACAATTTGTAACAAGTTCTCGATAGGTTTCAGATCTGGACAACATGAATAACTGTCACAGTATTGTTCGAAACCCATTTTATTACTGTCTTTGCAGAATGCTCAGTCATTTTGATGTTGAAACTGACAGGTTTTGGGAATGTCTATAAACTGAGTTTTGATCATAATGCCATTTATACGATGTCTTTCTCCATAAAAAGCGTGCCCATATAATAATATGTATTTCTACATTCGTGCTTTAATGTTGTTTGGGTATATTTTGGATTTAATGCTGGTCGTTTCTGATGCTATACTACAACTTTCCCATCTAGAAAATGTCGATTAACTTTTGTTCCATCGCATTACAGAAAAATCTACAGTTGATCTACAGTTCAATGGACACCAGTCTTAGCCTTGAAATATGTTCTAATGTTTTCTACAAGTTATAATACTTAATTGCTTTGCGATAATTTTTTAGCTGCCACAAAACTTTTCAAGTCTGATTCTTGAATTCTCCGATTAGCTGTGGATCGCGATCCAGGAAAATTTTCTGCAATTTTAGCATTATTAACGGTATTAAAAGAGCTTTCCCTCAAATGCCGCAAAAGCAGCGCGTCTTCTTCGTGTGTCGATATTCGTGGACGAGTAGAACCACGTCTTCTCGAAACTGTTCCTTCCTCATCCCACCGTTTCTTAATTTTTAGTACAGTAGATTTATTGATGCCAAATTGCTGCGCCACTGCTCTAATTGACCAGTTATCTTCAAATTTCTTACTTAACAAATCTAAATGCGCAGGCATATTTCGATCTATATCTTACAGTCAAATATGACAAATTGATATTCCGCGACATGACAAATGAAAGTGTCAAAGCCTATATACATTTATATTTAACCTGTAATTGTGGAAACCAAAAGCCTGATTTAAATTATCGTATATTAAGTGTACGCCAATTTATTGCACAGAACTGTACATTAGGGTGACAATGGTTTGTATGTAAAAAAATTTTTGTTCGAATTTTAAAGTTTTTTCAACGGAATATTGTGCCAATAGGTCCAAGAGTTTTGTGCCGAAAATTTGAGCCAAATCGGACAACGTTTTCTGGACGCGCATCCAGGTCAAAGGTCAGGTATTTGCATATTTCACAGCTAGTATGAAATAAAGTTGAGAAACCCATATATTTTCTACTTTATTTTACAAAAACATCTGGATTCTGTAGACTTTTAATAAAGAGGACACTCAAAGTTTTTTTGGGAACTAACTCTCAAATTTCCCTTGCGTCAAAGTGATCCACAAACTATTTTATTTCAAAAATGTTTAATATATGTATGCCATTATTGGCAATGTATATAAATTCTGTGTACTTTTGATAAAATAACTTAAAAATATTGCAGGAAAAAGTTAAGATACAAATTTTCAATTAACATAAAGTTTTTACATTTCAATATGATACGTTTTTTTCCAACCTTAGCTTCTTATATTTTTTAAATTTCTCCATATTAGACAAATTTTGTAAATTGAAAATGCAATAATTGCAAAGAAATATTAGAAAAAACAATTGACACAAAGCAGGATGGAATATGCATATATTTTCTGCTGCGCTACCAGCGTCGACCGCATTCAATGGTCAATCTACTACTTTTTCTAATTTTAAAAACAAAAATTATGATCGGTGATTTGGTAGGTTTTTTTTCTTTTAAAATCTACAGATCAAAATCTTTTTGCAGAGAATATAGATTAGCATTTTTTGAATACAGCTGCCTATATTTTTGTACCACCTGTAAAATATTAAACCATGTCAAGAGAAAAAAAAATTAAAAAAGTTATAATATATGATAGTTACTTTCATTAAATGTTGTTTCTGTTCCTCATCTTTTGTTATTTTGTCATGGTATTCTTGAATTAACTTAATGCCTCTTTCAGCACAATCATTAACAACAGCCAAGTTTTGAATAATTTGTTTCGCTCTTAGGTACTCTCCTGTAACACTCCAAGAACGTGGATCGTTGCTGAAAAACTCTATTGAAATTCCAAATCTCTTGAAAACTTTTTTGGTATTTTTTGAAAACAAATCTTGTAAAATATCAGAGTTGTCTCTGAAAATAAAACTTTTTAAGTTTTCCTTCTTTATTATTAGCTTCTTTGCTATCTCTTCATCCTCATTTCCAGATATATCTACAGACATATTCGCTACTAGCTTGCTTTTTGTTATGTTGTCTATCCTTTCGTCAAACAAAGAAAAGCCCACACATTCTTCGCTTAAGTAATACAGATGATTTAATACCTTTGAAATGGCTTTGTCCGCAATATTTTGATTGACTGTTTTGTAGTTTTCCAATTTTCTCAAAAACATAATATCATTTAAAGCAGCTTTATCCGCTTTATTTGAATCAAACCAAAAATTTGAATAACAACTTACAATGAAACCTGTTACTTCTATCAAAGCACTGATTTCAAAATCTGTCACTTCAGGAAATTGATTGCGAAAAATCACTATCTTTAAAGAGTATATAGCCTTGGCCATCCATCTTGCGTAGTGCAGTGCACCGGGTTTTCTGAATTTTATTCCTAAAGGAGGATTGCCACCAAGGAATATAATTACTAACTCCAAAAATTCTTTATAATCATTTCTCGGGAATGAATCGTTCATTTTTCCTAAAGCAAAATCTAAAAGTTCACCAACATTATCGCCTATAATTTCCATAATTCGTGGATGAGCTATTCCTGGCACAAAACTATCTGTATTTATTTCTGGCCAATGTTTTTTGAATTTTTTAAAAATCGTTATGTCCGGTCCAGAAGACACTCCAACATTGGCCTCCGTAAAAACTGCTGCCAAAACAATTTCGAAAATATGGTGTCTGCAGCCTAGAAATAGAATTTCTCTTCCAATAGATCTCTCCAAAAGCACACATGCACCTTTCAATCTACCAGTGTTGGATGATGTTGTATCAAAAACAAACGCTTCCGTTCGTTCCAAAATATGTTTGTCTTCTAATGCATCATAAACTGCAGAAGAAATTTCCGCTCCAGTCCCAGAGGGAATATCAGGCATATCTATAATTTGCTCTAGGCCTGGAGCCGTAGCAATTATAGCCAAACGGTCTTCTGATTTTCCTGTTATTGTCGATAACAGTTTAGTGTCCCAATGGATGGTCAAAGGTTGATCACTTGCAGTAAACTTTTCTATAATTTTTTCACTTTGCGTTAATCTTAATTGCGCTCTTTCCCGACTTATGGAGGTTCGATTTAAAATATAATCGGATGTATTAAGTCCGACGGCGTCAATAACTGCAACCAATAAGTGTACAGCATCTCTCTGACTTATTTTTAACTTGTCGAAAACTGCAGCTAGTCTTGACGTTAAGACACTTTGCTTTTTCGTACAAGAAGTACTGCGAAAACGTTTTGCCTCAATCGAACATTCAGAATATTCATCCTCTGATGTTGCAGCATCTTCAGACGCGGAAAATTCAATCATATTGCAGGCTGAAATAAATTTTGTCACAGTTCAGTACTTCCAACAAAAATTTAAAACAACGTTATTTAACATTTAATTAAATTTTTACCTGATGAAGTTGATGGTAATTCGTCACTTGATTTTTTACGCAACTCTTCTTGTTTTTTGCGATTTCTTATTCTTTCCTCTTTTTTTTTTAGATTACAGTCGACTCCCAACATACAACCTTCGCGACCTTTCATTCTTTGTTTAATTAAAAATTGCTTGTCTTCTTCTAAATCTATTAGTTCCAGTGCATCGGTACGAGCAATATCGAAGAGATCGCCTAAATTATCGCTCCACAGTTTTCTTCTGTTTTTATGAATGTCGGACACTCTAGATATATTTTTTTTTAAATCTTTCCATTCCTCATACAGACGCAACATTTTTTTTGTACACCAGTGCAAATCGTGAACAGGAATACGGGCCTTTTCCCAAAAAATTTTACACTCTCTTACCACAAGATCAGCACTATCTTTTGCAGTTAATTTCGTTGTCCTCATATTATGAAAAAAAACTTTGAGGCAGTCCCCCTTCGAGGGAAGTTTAGAACCAACTATTTGGTGTTTTGAATAGCCTATTAAAAATATTTCTTCCCTTAACGAGGGCATTGTTATATATTTTTACCAAATTCACAAAAAATCTCTAACCAAAAGCACTTTACACAAGTAATTCACACGACTGAATGCAATTTATATAATTCTTGGGGAAATACATAATTCAGTCGTATTTTAAAAATCTAGTAGGCCTTGAAATTTATCAGTAGAATCCGTTAAAAATAATGGTTGTTTTAAAATATTTGACATGTAGATGGCGTGATTTAATACAAACAAACAAATGTGTTTTTGTAGTTAACGTTTTTGAATAAAAGCATCTATTAATTTCCTGACATAAAGGAAAGGTTAATTACCAAAAAAGTTCTTTTTACTATTTTTTTCACTAAAATATATAAATCCACATTTTTTCATTAAATATTGAAAAAAAATAAACGAGTTCAAAAAATTTATTTCGTATATATTGTAAAATATGAAAATACCTGACCTTTGACCTGGATGCGCGTCCAGAAAACGTTGTCCGATTTGGCTCAAATTTTCGTCACAAAACTTTTGGACCTATTGGCACAATATTCCGTTGAAAAAGCTTTAAAATTCGCGAAAAAAATTTTGGCTGTCACCCTACTGTACATATTTATTATAATTTTTCGTATAGATATATTACAAAATTTTCGTTTTCTCCCATTTCAGCACGCCAACACTGTGTAAAATATGATCTCAAGAGATATGTTATACGTTACTGTAGAAGCTTAAAAAGCAGCTAAATACAGTAAATATCGTTTATAACGACATCTGATATAACGACATATCGGTTTTTGCGACGAAATTTCAAGGTCCTGGCCAGAAACAATGCTTTCTAAACGCGAAACCTATCGGTTATAACGACATCGGATATTACAACGAAACTAATATAACGACGAAAAATAGCTTGAAATTTGGATCCAATTATCTTTTATAACGACGGACACGTCGCATACTAAGAAAACGGTGGGGAAGTTTCGAATTGGCTAGGGGAATTACAGCGTTATGAAAAGGCAAGGCGAAATGCGACAGATAAACGTATTTATTCAGTAGTTATCTAGGAATTGAAGGTACGTTGTCGACGTCGATATGGCGAAACGAAAGGCGTTTACAATTGAAGAAAAAGCATCAATTATTAGGCGCTTGGAGGCTGGAAATTCTAATATTAATATTGATAAAGAATATAAGGTAAGTTTTGTTTGATTTCTATGAGAATAACATGCACACTAATATTATTCTTGTTTATTTAGGTGGCGCATTCAACAATCTCCACGATTTGGAAAAATCGGAATAAAATAGAGGATTTAATTAATAGATCTTCATCATTACAAACGAAAAAGATCAGATCTTGTAACGCGTATAGAGTAGACGAGGCCCTATATGAATGGTTCAAAATTCAGAGGAGCCACAACATTCCCTATTAGCGGTCCGATATTGCAAGAGAAAGCAAATGATTTTGCTCGACGATTAGGGTTAGAAGATTTTAAATACACAGTTGGATGGATTCAACGATTCCGAAAAAGACACAATATTGTTTTTGGTAAAATATGTGGCGAAGCAATAGATGTACCTAAAGGGATTTGCGACGCCTGGTTAAATACAGTGTGGCCAAATTTAAGAAAAGAATATACAGACGAAGAAATATTCAACGCAGATGAGACTGGTTTATTTTTCAGAATGATGCCAGACAAAACGATGAAATTTAAAGGGGAAAAATGTATTGGTGGTAAACTGAGTAAGGATAGATTGACTGTTCTTGTAGCAGAAAATGAAGAGCAAGGAAAAAATGAAACTTGTGGTTATTGGCAAAGCTAAGCATCCTCGATGCTTTAAAAATATAAAATTTTTTCCTGTTGAATACGAAAATAACCAAAGAGCATGGATGACATCAGCATTATTTGAAAAAATAATTGTACGATGGGACAATAAACTCATTCGGCAAAAAAGGAAAATCCTATTGCTTTTATACAACTGTCCAGCTCATCCAAATATTCAAAACTTAAAAGCTATAAAACTTGCCTTCCTTCCACCAAATACCACGTCAGTTCTTCAACCGATGGACCAGAGTGTAATAAAGTCCCTAAAGACACATTTTAGAAAATTTCAAATTATAAAGCTTTTAAAAGACATTGACGAGAATGGTGTTCCTCAAAAACTAGATATCCTGCAGGCCATGTTTCTACTTTCCAAAGCTTGGGATCGCGTTTCTCAACAGACAATAGCAAATTCCTTTGCACATGCTGGGTTTAATTTACACACAGCAGAAAACTCTTTTGATGACGATAATTTACCCTTAGCTGAGTGGCTTCGCCTACAAAATGATACGGAAGAAGATAACTTACCTTTAACTGAATGGGTCCGCACTTTTCCTCTAGTTAACCTGGCAACACAAGAGAGTTGGGATAATTTTTCAAATGTTGATGAAGATCTCGAAACGGAGGAAGATATGACAGAAGATGAAATTTTAGCTGGGTTCAGTGAAAACTTGGAGTTAGAAATAAACAACGATGAAGTGGAAATGGACGAAACTACGGAATTCCAACCACCTACTATTAAGGATGCATTTTCAGCAGTTGAAATGATTCAGCATTTTTTCACATTTAATCAAAATTTGAAAGACGCTGAAACAGATTCTGCATTGCTCCATTTGGAAAAAATTATTGAAAAACACTTCTTAGAAAACAAAAAATTACAACAAACCAAAATGACAGATTTTTTTATTAAAATTTAAATATGTATGTATGTATGTATGTATGTACAATGCAAACACTTCTTAGAAAACAAAAAATTACAACAAACCAAAATGACAGATTTTTTTATTAAAATTTAAATATGTATGTATGTATGTATGTATGTACAATGCAGTCCGTGCCTATGTATTATTATATACACATGTGTTAAATTGTTAGTAACATAAGTTGAGAAGGAAATGTATTTTCTAAGATAAATAAAATGTGTTGATATAATAATTTGGTATTTGGATATAGCGACCTACTCTTATAACGACCGAATTTCGTTGGTCCCTTCAACGTCGTTATAAACGATATTTACTGTATTTATTTTCATATGTACTATGCCATATCCAGTGCAGGTGCAGTTGCTGGTGCTGTCTCGAGAACGTAATCGTTTTAGATATTCTTAAGATTCGCAGAAATAATGGAAACAATTTAACGACATTTATTTTAAATTTTCAAGAAGGAACAAATATAAAGTATTTTTTGTTATTAAAGACTGTTATACGCGATCATAAATTACATGTATTTATTGAACAATGTCCCTTGAACGTATATTACAGCAAATTTTAAGTCAAATTTCTGCATGTAAAAATTTGACGGAAAAAAATCCTGTCCTATTTTTCAAGGTCATTCATATGTATTTCTAGTGAATTCTGGAGATTGTAGTTTTTGGAATTGGCTGAAGACGTGGATGTTGGCATTATGACATTAGCATATATCACATTGTTTTGGTTTTTGTTTTTATTTATTATAGTAATAGCAGCTACTGCATCAGATTCATTCATTTCTTTTTAAATACAAGTCTTTCGGAAAGTCACAATAAATTAAAAAAGAGAGCACAAGAGAAATTATGTCAATAATATAGTAATTTTTTTACTATCTACCAACAACAAAATGTCATTCCCTTTTGTCATACTTGATTCTAAATATTATCGTGTATTGTGTCAAGCGCTTCAATTTTTACATGTATTTCTATGATCGCGTATAACAGCCTTAAGGGGTGTGTGATAATTATATGTCTGTGGCTATATATATACATGGAAAAAAAGACCATAATTATGACTAGATTTTGAAATAAACATATACTTATTAAAAATGAAGATAACGGCCCGACTACTAGAGTTATACACAGAACACAATAAATGATTCCTGTACGCATGACCACTCTGTCAAATTTAGAGTGTAGCTCAGCGCATCTGAGTCAACGATATTGAATGGTATGTAGAATAAAGTTTAAAAAAATAAAAAAGAACTATTTATTAGAGGTTCTAAAAATTGGCAGTTCTCATGACGAAAATTCCAAAATCGAAAGACAATTCTATAAAAATATGTTGTGTAGAATAGCAAAGAACAATACAAATATTTGGAAAAATGTTTTTCAAAAATTAAAAGACACGATTACACGATAAGCAAAAAATGATGTAGATTTTAGACGAACCAAATCTACAACACCAACTGAAAATTATTTTACTGTAATTACATTTTAACAAAACGGATTTTTAATAGAACTAAATGAAGAAAACTCATATTAATACAAAATGTAGAATTAAAATGACGCAGAGCAGGAACATAAGAAAAAAAAAAGCGGAAATAACAAAGAAGGGTTATAATTTGTATTGTTTCGATCGTAAAAGACAATAAAACAGTTATAGTTTTGGAGATGTTTAAAAACTCGAAAAAATTAATTAATTTTTAAGAAGAATTCAGTACCACGGAGGGTAAAACTATATAGGGAAAATTTCGAATTCTGTAAAGACAAATCAGAACTACACTTATACTTTATGCCGAAGATTTTATTAACATTAACATCTCCTCCAGAACATCTGAAGATTTATCCTTTACTGAATTGGTGTAGAATAGTTTGGAAATAGAAAAGAAAAAAATGGATGTAACTAAGAAAAGAATAAATACATTTATCAGTTAAACATTTAGAGATAGTAATGATTATTGTAACCTTGAACAATAATATATATTTGACTGATGCTTATATCATACCTATATTGTAAATGTACACGACGTAAACTTGAGCTTTCAAGAAGGCATGCATTTAGGTTGAAAAATTTGAAAATTTTATTTAATATTTGAATTGATGGTTGTTCATTATATTAAGACTGCATAAAGCAATAAAGAAATTTCTAAATCAGTCATATCATATATTGTAAACTGAATTTTTTTGATATTAATATCATGAGGTGAATTGCTGAAAACTTTAGAGAAGTACTATCATTTGTTATACACAACATAAAAAAATTCTTTGCAAAAAAATATAAAAATTATTTTGGTTCATCACTTTTAAAAGAGTCATACCCCATATTCATATGTAAAAATAACAACATTGAAAATGATAGTTATGGAGGAAGTCAAATTATCACGATAGACCTTTTATTAATCAGAAGCATAAACCTGAAGCACTACTATATTTTCTGAAGTCAAACAAACCTCTTCGGATATTGATCAGTTGTATGCGTTGCCGAATATTCCGAATACATATTGTGTAATTATGACATGTTTTGCATTTGCAACATCATAAAGAAATGAGAAAATAATAATGTACACCTTACAGTAAATATTAGAGGTGAAATTTATCATAATACAATTTATTATAATCATTTAATAATGAAAAAATAAATAGTTTAGTAATATGTTTTTAAGAATTAACAATGTAATAAATATTATCAGTACATTTTATTACAAATTATCAATGTTATCTTTCTTATAAAATATCACAATTTAAATCAGCCTTATTAAAAAATGTAATCTTATCTATCAATAACAATTCTCATTGCGTCAGTTTACAATATAAAATTACAATATCAGCTTAATTAAATTCATGTTAAAAACTGCTCCCCGCAAGACACTAATGAAACAACAATAATAGCAACAAACTAAAATAGAAACCGAATAATAGCAATAAAGGCGATAGTAATAGTAGTTATACAGTAACAAACATATCATGAAATACCTGTTGGAAGGCGGTGGTGGTTGTAACTGATGCACTTCTGGCGGGTAATAATTATCCTGGATAGGTGGTCTCGAAGGAGGAGCTCCAGCCCATCTAGGGCCACGATCGCGTTCGTAAAAGTTATAATCGCGGTCTCTGCTGAAGCCACGGTCACGATCCCTCTGCGGTGGTCTGTCGAATTCTCGATCACGGTTTCTATTATCGTTGATAGGA
Organism: Melolontha melolontha; assembly: GCA_935421215.2. Taxonomy (NCBI): domain Eukaryota; kingdom Metazoa; phylum Arthropoda; class Insecta; order Coleoptera; family Scarabaeidae; genus Melolontha; species Melolontha melolontha. Next base: position 88,810,158 of record OW285242.1, on the reverse strand, counting down.
CCGTCTTTGTAACGATACCTGCAAAAGCAAAAATAAAAAGCATAAATTAACAAATTAAATAAAATTCTAGCGGATTTAATGTACTTAAAATAACATAATATAAGATTAATAAAAACACTTTTTGACGTAGACGTCTCTGTAAAATATTTAAACAGATCTATTAAAAAATAGCGTAGTTTTCATCAAAATGACTATTCAAAGATCACTCATGTAAAAATTATTATAAAATTTTCTGGTTCTATTGAGTTCAACAAAAACTGAACACTCTTTGATTGGTAGCTTTTTCAATAATTGTATCATTTCCAAATGACAGTTTTGTAATACAGCACTGGTGTGATATTTAAGGCAAACGAAAAAGGAGAAACATTTATTAAAATAAAATATTAGCGTTAAGTTCGATATATTTATTGCATCAAATGTTCAAGAATTTTAAAACATTTGTATTAAAAAGCCTTCAGATAATAGTTATTTACAAGATCATAACATTATTGGTTGAAATTTTTTTTCGATCAAACCCTTTTTATATTCGTTTTATTCAAAGACAGATTTATTAAAATAATACTATTTTGCAAAATTAATTTACTATTAAAATAAAAAATTTCATTCATAAAAGCAATAAAAATGCAAAAATATTAAAAATGTATGTTCTGTTGACATTTTCTGTTACTTTTTATTACTTTGTTTCCACAAAATAATAGGTATTAGACATACCTTGGCGGTGGAGACCTTGCCGGCGATCGAAAGCGCGATGAAGGCCTCCTACGTGGCGATGAATTTCTAGGTGAGTAGTCTCTGTAGGGCGAGTTCCTAGGACTAGGTGAGAAAGACCTAGATCGCGATCTGTAATGTTAAAAAATAACACTATTAGAAACTACTAAAATGACAATATTTGTTTGTTTTCTAAATGAGACATGCGTTGCAAAATTCTAAGCTTCCAGCCTTATAATTTTGACATACACCAGCAATTGCCTTTTTGTAATGATAATAATGCGATTCTTCAATAACGTACGCAAATAGCCTTTAAAAAATTTGCGAGGGTATGTGTACATAATTTTTATGGAGACAGATCTGTATTTTAGAGGAACGTTCTTCATTGTGGATATTTGTTCATCAGACGGACTAGTACTTGAACACATTTCCATAATATTCACAAAAATTGAAGATAAATTACACAAGGCGAATCTTTTTTCATAATCATTGTGCATTTTTTAGTTGTAGGGATTAGTAATAATAGATATATTATAATTTAGCTCACTTAGTATTTCAACATTGACCGATAATATGGACGAAGACTTAGAAGCAGCCTTACTTGAAAAAATTTCATATACTCAATTAAAAATGGAATAATAACAATTTTGTTCAATGAATTACAAAAGGACATAGTAACAAACATGTTAATCAGACCTTTTCCGTTTTGAAAGAATCAAAATTTAAAAATATAAAATATATTCTCATAGGATAGTTGACGTTTAGGGGTAGCGGGTAGAAAATATTAATTTTGTATTTCTATAGGTCTTCATGAAGATATTTACTTTATAATAGTATCTAGTGTTATCGTTGAAAATTAATTTTGATTTGGAAACACTACGTCAAACTCATCAGCATATTACGGCATCTATAGACGAATTTGGTGTGCCTTATGATATAATGAAACGCCTGGTATCATAAATTGAAACGTGGAAAATATCTTAAAAAAATCAACATGGTACAGGTCAGCTTGTTATGGTAACAACGGATGAGAACGTTCAGATAGATAATTATTGTATAATAAATGTATTAATCAAATCGTATATGACGCTGATCTACCATGCAATGTACAACGTGCCGGAAAATTTTATAGGATAATAATAGTATTCCCTGGAGTAGCTTTGCAGGGCTTTGTGGTAGTAACATGGTAGGCTTGTTACAACTTGAGCCGTGCAGTACAACTAGGATGGTGACGTGACTAGGCACCGACCGTCTATTACTACCCGAGTTTTACCTCCAGGTACTCATTTGTGTCAGCCTGAGTCGAGTTGGAACCGAAAAAACGATATTATTGGCTTGAGCCAAGGTTAGAACCCGGTTCACCACATTCATAGTCTAGTGGACCTGCCACTAGACCAATATGGTCCTCAGGATATTATACTTTATAAAAAAAAAAACAGTTCTCATTTAAGAGCACATTTCAAAACTGTTTCAATGAGGTTAAGAAAGTTTTTAGTTAGAATGTTGCAAAAACCAATTTTGAAACTAAAATACTAACAAAGCAAAAAATAGGGAAATAGCGATTTTACTCTGCACCCCAATTTTAAGCTGGCTTTGTTAACTGAAGGGGAATACCATACTATGTTACGGGTGCCTACGGGAACATTCTAATTATTTACCTACAAAAAAGAGCCACTATAGCCACTATTACAAGCGGCTGTTATGCAAAAACTGATTGCTAAATTTAAGAAACGCTTTAAATAAAAAAATGAAAATTATGCTATTTCATTCATAGGACACACATCTTCTCATCTCTATTTTATAATGATTATAATTCATCAAATAGATTTCCAATTTGTCGAACACCTATAGTATTTCTTTCAAATTGCCAGCCAGTGCAAGAAAATCTTTTCTCCACACAATTGAAATGCTGGAACATCATTGGAATAAGTGTATTTATTACGGTGACGCTTTTGTTTCCAAAAGAACGGAAAACTTTTCAGTCAATAAGAAACCAGCTAAAACTGATGTCAGCAATATAAATAATAAAGAAGGGTGGGTTACTAAACCACTTGCTCAGAATTAAAGAATATAAATAATTGAAGAGAATTTGGAAGGCGAAAGACCAGAAGAGGAATATCAAAAACATGAAACAAGAATGCTAATGAGTTGATCAGGCTCGAAAACAGAAGCATATATAGACACCGACCGCGGAAGTCTACAAGGCATGTAAGACTTCCGCGGTCGGTGTCTAAATACTCTTCTCGGTTTTCGAGCTGAAACCGCATTCTTGGCAGAGCTTCCTCTACTGCCGACGTTTCGTGTATTCTTGCAATTGATATCACTAAGTTGCTACTGTTTTTGACGTTGCTGCAGTAGCAGGCTGCTTCTCTATAAAAGGAATCAGTGCCAAAGACGCGATTCTAGTTGGAAATCCAAAGAAAAACTGTTTATAAATTGCTTCTTTGGAGAAGAAAAAACGGATCTGAAACTAAAATGATGGCCAAGAATTTTAAGAGCGACGAAAATTTGTAAACGGTGGTACTAATGCATAAATATGCAGTTATAGTGACACTTAATTAATTAATTAATTAATTAATTAATTAAGAATTAATAATTATTAAATCTCATTTTACATGCGATTGTCGCTATAATTTGTTGCAACAAATTATAGCGACAATCGCATGTAAAATGAGATTTAATAATTATTAATTCTCATACACATGAAGTTCATTACAGTTCGTATATATACACGTAGTATAGAAGTGAATATCATGTCTGTCTTCGGTAAGGTGCGCTGATGATCTGTAAAAAACAGTGAAATATCGATATATGCACATTCCGCGCAGATAAGTTTTTCACAAAATTTTTCATATATATATATATATATATATAGTAAACCTAATCAGTAGGCGATTAAAGGTCTGTATATTACTTCAAAATATATGTATTTAAAAAACTCTACATGTTTCGGCTGTATACGCCTTTTTCAAGAGAATACAAAATATTCATATTTTGTATTCTCTTGAAAAAGGCGTATACAGCCGAAACATGTAGAGTTTTTTAAATACATATATTTTGAAGTAATATACAGACCTTTAATCGCCTACTGATTAGGTTTACCATATCATACCAAGGTCACGAAGTTATTATATATATATATATATATATATATATATATATATATATATATATATATATATATATATATATACAGTATAATCCGCTTATAATGGACTCGGGATATAATGGAAATCCGGATATAATGGACAAAGTTTATAAGTCCCAATTTCAATCCTATTTAAACATGTGTATTTTAATTCGCTTATAATGGACTCGTTTACAATGGACTTTCGGTTATAATGGACTATAAAACCACGAGAAATCCACTATAAACGGAACGTTTTGGTAATTCTCCTAAATATATATGTACAATAAAATTTGATATTCAAACCGTTATTTGAAAAGGTGCTTTCAGTCGTGTGTGCGCTTTTGAATGAATAATACATATTTAGATAACATGGAGAAACATATTAAAAATCGCAAATCATTTTCATTAAATGAAAAGTTAACAATTATTGAAGCGATTGAAAGTGGTAAATCGCAAAGTACAATGTGTAAGACTTTAAATTTAAATAAATCAACAGTATCAAATATATGGGGAAATCGCTCAAAAATTAAGGATGAATGGCATAAAAATGCGAAGAAAAAAAAACTGCGTAGTTCGTCACGTCCAGAAGTGGATACAATGTTACTCAGATGGTTTCAGCAGCAGAGAGCAAATAAGATTCCAGTGAGTGGGGCAATGTTACAATTGCAAGCCGAAGAATTTGGAAAATTAAGTGGCGGTGATTTTAAGTGCAGTAGTGGATGGTTAGACAGATTTAAAAAACGGCATGCAATAGTGTTCGGTAAAATAAGTGGCGAATCAGGTTCTGTCGATAAAACGATCACCGACCAATGGCTTGCAGATATTTGGCCATCGCTTAGTAACGGATATTCTCCGGATAATATCTTTAATGCAGATGAGACGGGGATATTTTACAAGCTCACACCAGATAAAACTCATAAATTTAGAGGTGAAAAATATTTTGGAGGGAAGCTTTCGAAAGAACGTATAACAGTGATGTTATGTGCACATAGTTCGGGATCAGAAAAAAGAAAGCCACTAGTAATAGGAAAGTTTCAGAAGCCTAGATGCTTCAAAAATACTGGAACTTTACAGCTAGATTACACATTCAATAAAAAGGCGTGGATGACGTCATCTATTTTCGAAAATTATGTGAAAAAATGGGACCTTGAATGAAATAAAGAGAAACGCCAGATACTATTACTTATAGACAACTGCCCAGCCCACGCTCATATTGAATTAAACAATATAAAGCTTGCATTTTTTCCACCGCGGTCAACGTCAGTTTTACAACCGATGGACCAAGGAATAATTTGGAGCCTAAAACAGACCTATAGAAAAGAATTACTCTTAAAAATTCTTGAGATGCAAGCAACAGATTGGAATGTGTCAATTTCTATTTTAGATGCGATCATAATTCTTCACAATTCATGGACCAAAGTGTCAACAGATACGATTAGAAATTGCTTTCGTCACGCTGGTGTAATAAAAAATGCAGATTCAGAAGCTTTCAAAAATAATTTTGATCCAGATGATCTTCCATTAAGTCAATTATTGAAAATGGAGATGTTTCTACATGAAAACATCCAGTTTAAAGATTATGTCTATGTTGATAAGAATGTTATAACTACAGAACATCCAATTAGTAATCAAGCGTTAGTTGACGAAGTAATGAGAGAATGCGGTGAAGAAGTTTTGTCAGGCAGTGAGGATGATGAAACAGATATGGAAGTCATATCTACAAAGGAAGCACTAACATGTGTAGGAAAAACTTCAAAATTTTTTTCAACCTCAAACAGATAAAAAGGACTTCCTAGATAATTTAAACAAGATGCATAGGTTTTTGTTGTACCAATTTATGCATAATACGTCTGTTCAAACGAAAATTACAGATTTTCTGAAATAAATACATACATACTTCTCTATTATCTAGATACATATACATATGTATACGTTTATATACATATTAAGTTTTAATTTATTTTAAAATTATTTTTGCGTTCACGAGTTCCAGAGTTACTTAACATTTTAAAATATAAACTTTCATATAAATTTTGCTATATTATTTCACACCTATCTCCTCCTTCCTATATAATGGACACACGGATCTAATGGACGTTTATCGGAGGTCCCTTGGAGTCCATTATAAGCGGACTATACTATATATATATATATATATATATATATATATATATATATAATTTAAACGAAATTATCGACCGTAATATATTGATAAAATAAATTGAAATCGGGTAAGCGGTCTGTCAATTAAAAAACTCCTTTATTAAATAACCCTATATTTCGCAACAAATTTGTTGCTTCTTATATAATATAAATAATAAAATTGACGTACAATAAAAAATAAAAATGATTAATGATGAATAATTTTTATTTTTTATTGTACGTCAATTTTATTATTTTTCAACTCTATATTTTTATCCCCAGAAGAAGCAACAAATTTGTTGCGAAATATAGGGTTATTTAAAAAAGGAGTTTTTTAATTGACAGACCGCTTACCCGATTTTAATTTATTTTATATATATATATATATATATATGATAATTTTGATGTTCTCGCGGTTGTATGATGAAATGATGGTTTCTCGGGTTCTTGGCCGCGTGTGAGATGGATTGTTGTCTCGACGTTTCGACGGGATCGCACTCGTCATTTTCTAGAGTTGTTCTTTCACTTGACGCTGAAGAGTAACTGCCGATCGTGTCCTCGGGTGTCTGCTATTATGTTGCACTATGGGAGGTGGGGGTTGCGCTGCTGCCGTCGTGCGTACACGGCTTCGCGTGATTGGTCCGGGTATCTGTGATTCCTGTGTGGGGGAGTGTACCTGTCTCGATGTGTTGTGTTTCGCATGAGTCTTGATTTGCATGCCGGCTAGGAGTGGCTTCCAGGTGAACGGTAAACGTTGGCCGTCGTCTCGTTTATTTAGACTTTTGGGTCTCTTTTCTATTTCAATCGCTTCTCTAGTAATTCTAGTAGATAGACTTTCGCTCTTCGCTAGGATCTTCGTATTCTCGAAGTCAATAGTGTGCCCCGTTAGGAGGCGGTGTTGTGCTAGAGATGATGTTGTTTGTTTCTTGAAGACTGCGTTTATGTGTTCCTCTTTTCTCACGCTTATTCGCCTGTTCGTCTGGCCTACATAGGATTGTTCGCATTCCGAGCACGGCACTTCGTAAACGCCTTGGTCTTCAAGTGGAATTTTATCTTTCGCGTTGACTATTTTATCGGCTATTTTTCCCTGTGCTGTAAAGATGGTGTCTATGTTGTGTTTTCTTAGTATTCTACCGATTTTGTCTGTGGTACCCTTTATATATGGTAGAAAGGCCTTTGATGTAAATTCCTCTTTTTCCCGTTTTTCTGCTCTATTGTGTCTGGCTTTGTCTATTGTTCTTTGTGAATACCCGTTATCAAGAAGAGCGTTTCTAATATTTCTTCTTTCTTCGTTTTTATGTTCATCGTCTGTTAGTCGTTCGGATCGTAGAACTAGGGTTTTCACTACTGAGTTCAATTGTGCCGGATGATGATGCGATTGTGCTTTTAAGTACCTATTTGTGTGTGTAGGTTTCCGGTAAACGGTGTGTCCCAATGTTCCATTTTCTTTTTTGATCACTAACACATCTAGAAAAGGTAGCTTCCCTTGTTCTTCTACCTCCATTGTAAACTTAATTTTCGGATGTTCGCAGTTTAGTTGGTGTAAAAAGTCTTGTAGTTTTTCTTTGCCATGTGTCCATATTACAAATGTATCGTCGACGTAGCGCAGCCACATTTTCGGTTTGTTCTTACAGGTGTTTAGAAAGTTTGTTTCAAAGTTCTCCATGAATAAGTTCGCTATAATCGGTGATAGCGGGGAACCCATCGGTGCGCCTTCGACTTGTCGATATTTCTGGTTGTTGTATGTGAAATATGTGTTTATAAGGCAGTGTTCTATCAGGTTAATTGTAGCCTTTTGTACTTGATACTGGTTTTCTAATATGGATATGGTCTCTGCGATTGGCACCTGCGTAAATAGAGATGTCACATCGAAGCTGACTAGCAGGTCCGTTGGTTGAACATGAACGTTTTTTATCAGTTCAATGAAATGATCTGCATTCTTTACGTAGGACGCCATTTGTTCTGCGTGTACCTGAAGTTCTTGTGCCAGGTATCGTGCTAGAGCTTGTGTTGGTGATCCAATAGAACTAACAATCGGACGAAGTGGTACATCGGGTTTATGTATTTTTGGGAGTCCGTAGAGTTTTGGACATCGGGACGATTTTTCCCGGGGGATGGTCTGCTTCTTTATTTCTTCGCTCAGCGGTGTTGCGTTTATTTTTGCTTTGGTTACTTTTTCTAAGTACGTTGTAGGGTCCGTGTTGATTATTTTATATGACGGGTCGTCTAGCAGTGATCTTATTTTGTTGTCGTAGTCGGTTTTGTCTAATACTACGGTGGCGTTTCCCTTGTCGGCAGGTAGAACTATGATGTTAGTGTCCTTTTGAATATCTTTCAAGGCTAGATGTTCATCTCTTGTGATATTTCTCTTTGGTGGTTTTGCCTTTCTGATGATGGTGGACACTTCCTGTCGTATTATTTCTGCGTTGTTCTGTTCGACTTTGTGTAGAGCTGATTCTACCCCGCATATGATATCTTCTACCGGAATGCGAGTTGGTGTTATCGCAAAGTTAAAACCCTTCTCTAGAACGCTGATGGCCGCTTCGCTTAGTGTTTTTTGTGATAAGTTGTGTACTGTTCTTGTAGTTTTGTTGGTAATTGCACTTGTAGTCGGTTGCTGTTTCAGTCGTAGATGTTCGAATTTCCGTTTCTGTGTGTTTGTTCGGATGTCGGAATCTGTTTCTGCCCTGAATGTACATAAGGTGTCTATTTTCTCCCATAGCAGCGGGTGTAGTTGTTTAGTTAGCAGTAAGTGTGCGTCTAATGCGCACTTGTCGGTTTCCTCGAGTTTTCGCCGGTTTTGGTGAATTAATTCCCGTAGTAATGCCTTGCTCGCTCGTGTTAATATGTTCGTCGATTTTGTCGTTTTGCTGTGAAACGATAATCTGCAGCAGTTGGGTATGAGATCTTGGTCCCGGCATCGGCGTAGAAAGGCTAGGTCGCATAACAGGCGTGCTTTCTTGCAGCGTAGTTTCTCGAATTTCTTCGAAAGATGATGGACTTCCTCCCCGTAGAGGTGTAAGATGATAATTTTGATGTTCTCGCGGTTGTATGATGAAATGATGGTTTCTCGGGTTCTTGGCCGCGTGTGAGATGGATTGTTGTCTCGACGTTTCGACGGGATCGCACTCGTCATTTTCTAGAGTTGTTCTTTCACTTGACGCTGAAGAGTAACTGCCGATCGTGTCCTCGGGTGTCTGCTATTATGTTGCACTATGGGAGGTGGGGGTTGCGCTGCTGCCGTCGTGCGTACACGGCTTCGCGTGATTGGTCCGGGTATCTGTGATTCCTGTGTGGGGGAGTGTACCTGTCTCGATGTGTTGTGTTTCGCATGAGTCTTGATTTGCATGCCGGCTAGGAGTGGCTTCCAGGTGAACGGTAAACGTTGGCCGTCGTCTCGTTTATTTAGACTTTTGGGTCTCTTTTCTATTTCAATCGCTTCTCTAGTAATTCTAGTAGATAGACTTTCGCTCTTCGCTAGGATCTTCGTATTCTCGAAGTCAATAGTGTGCCCCGTTAGGAGGCGGTGTTGTGCTAGAGATGATGTTGTTTGTTTCTTGAAGACTGCGTTTATGTGTTCCTCTTTTCTCACGCTTATTCGCCTGTTCGTCTGGCCTACATAGGATTGTTCGCATTCCGAGCACGGCACTTCGTAAACGCCTTGGTCTTCAAGTGGAATTTTATCTTTCGCGTTGACTATTTTATCGGCTATTTTTCCCTGTGCTGTAAAGATGGTGTCTATGTTGTGTTTTCTTAGTATTCTACCGATTTTGTCTGTGGTACCCTTTATATATGGTAGAAAGGCCTTTGATGTAAATTCCTCTTTTTCCCGTTTTTCTGCTCTATTGTGTCTGGCTTTGTCTATTGTTCTTTGTGAATACCCGTTATCAAGAAGAGCGTTTCTAATATTTCTTCTTTCTTCGTTTTTATGTTCATCGTCTGTTAGTCGTTCGGATCGTAGAACTAGGGTTTTCACTACTGAGTTCAATTGTGCCGGATGATGATGCGATTGTGCTTTTAAGTACCTATTTGTGTGTGTAGGTTTCCGGTAAACGGTGTGTCCCAATGTTCCATTTTCTTTTTTGATCACTAACACATCTAGAAAAGGTAGCTTCCCTTGTTCTTCTACCTCCATTGTAAACTTAATTTTCGGATGTTCGCAGTTTAGTTGGTGTAAAAAGTCTTGTAGTTTTTCTTTGCCATGTGTCCATATTACAAATGTATCGTCGACGTAGCGCAGCCACATTTTCGGTTTGTTCTTACAGGTGTTTAGAAAGTTTGTTTCAAAGTTCTCCATGAATAAGTTCGCTATAATCGGTGATAGCGGGGAACCCATCGGTGCGCCTTCGACTTGTCGATATTTCTGGTTGTTGTATGTGAAATATGTGTTTATAAGGCAGTGTTCTATCAGGTTAATTGTAGCCTTTTGTACTTGATACTGGTTTTCTAATATGGATATCCTAACGGGGCACACTATTGACTTCGAGAATACGAAGATCCTAGCGAAGAGCGAAAGTCTATCTACTAGAATTACTAGAGAAGCGATTGAAATAGAAAAGAGACCCAAAAGTCTAAATAAACGAGACGACGGCCAACGTTTACCGTTCACCTGGAAGCCACTCCTAGCCGGCATGCAAATCAAGACTCATGCGAAACACAACACATCGAGACAGGTACACTCCCCCACACAGGAATCACAGATACCCGGACCAATCACGCGAAGCCGTGTACGCACGACGGCAGCAGCGCAACCCCCACCTCCCATAGTGCAACATAATAGCAGACACCCGAGGACACGATCGGCAGTTACTCTTCAGCGTCAAGTGAAAGAACAACTCTAGAAAATGACGAGTGCGATCCCGTCGAAACGTCGAGACAACAATCCATCTCACACGCGGCCAAGAACCCGAGAAACCATCATTTCATCATACAACCGCGAGAACATCAAAATTATCATCTTACACCTCTACGGGGAGGAAGTCCATCATCTTTCGAAGAAATTCGAGAAACTACGCTGCAAGAAAGCACGCCTGTTATGCGACCTAGCCTTTCTACGCCGATGCCGGGACCAAGATCTCATACCCAACTGCTGCAGATTATCGTTTCACAGCAAAACGACAAAATCGACGAACATATTAACACGAGCGAGCAAGGCATTACTACGGGAATTAATTCACCAAAACCGGCGAAAACTCGAGGAAACCGACAAGTGCGCATTAGACGCACACTTACTGCTAACTAAACAACTACACCCGCTGCTATGGGAGAAAATAGACACCTTATGTACATTCAGGGCAGAAACAGATTCCGACATCCGAACAAACACACAGAAACGGAAATTCGAACATCTACGACTGAAACAGCAACCGACTACAAGTGCAATTACCAACAAAACTACAAGAACAGTACACAACTTATCACAAAAAACACTAAGCGAAGCGGCCATCAGCGTTCTAGAGAAGGGTTTTAACTTTGCGATAACACCAACTCGCATTCCGGTAGAAGATATCATATGCGGGGTAGAATCAGCTCTACACAAAGTCGAACAGAACAACGCAGAAATAATACGACAGGAAGTGTCCACCATCATCAGAAAGGCAAAACCACCAAAGAGAAATATCACAAGAGATGAACATCTAGCCTTGAAAGATATTCAAAAGGACACTAACATCATAGTTCTACCTGCCGACAAGGGAAACGCCACCGTAGTATTAGACAAAACCGACTACGACAACAAAATAAGATCACTGCTAGACGACCCGTCATATAAAATAATCAACACGGACCCTACAACGTACTTAGAAAAAGTAACCAAAGCAAAAATAAACGCAACACCGCTGAGCGAAGAAATAAAGAAGCAGACCATCCCCCGGGAAAAATCGTCCCGATGTCCAAAACTCTACGGACTCCCAAAAATACATAAACCCGATGTACCACTTCGTCCGATTGTTAGTTCTATTGGATCACCAACACAAGCTCTAGCACGATACCTGGCACAAGAACTTCAGGTACACGCAGAACAAATGGCGTCCTACGTAAAGAATGCAGATCATTTCATTGAACTGATAAAAAACGTTCATGTTCAACCAACGGACCTGCTAGTCAGCTTCGATGTGACATCTCTATTTACGCAGGTGCCAATCGCAGAGACCATATCCATATTAGAAAACCAGTATCAAGTACAAAAGGCTACAATTAACCTGATAGAACACTGCCTTATAAACACATATTTCACATACAACAACCAGAAATATCGACAAGTCGAAGGCGCACCGATGGGTTCCCCGCTATCACCGATTATAGCGAACTTATTCATGGAGAACTTTGAAACAAACTTTCTAAACACCTGTAAGAACAAACCGAAAATGTGGCTGCGCTACGTCGACGATACATTTGTAATATGGACACATGGCAAAGAAAAACTACAAGACTTTTTACACCAACTAAACTGCGAACATCCGAAAATTAAGTTTACAATGGAGGTAGAAGAACAAGGGAAGCTACCTTTTCTAGATGTGTTAGTGATCAAAAAAGAAAATGGAACATTGGGACACACCGTTTACCGGAAACCTACACACACAAATAGGTACTTAAAAGCACAATCGCATCATCATCCGGCACAATTGAACTCAGTAGTGAAAACCCTAGTTCTACGATCCGAACGACTAACAGACGATGAACATAAAAACGAAGAAAGAAGAAATATTAGAAACGCTCTTCTTGATAACGGGTATTCACAAAGAACAATAGACAAAGCCAGACACAATAGAGCAGAAAAACGGGAAAAAAAGAGGAATTTACATCAAAGGCCTTTCTACCATATATAAAGGGTACCACAGACAAAATCGGTAGAATACTAAGAAAACACAACATAGACACCATCTTTACAGCACAGGGAAAAATAGCCGATAAAATAGTCAACGCGAAAGATAAAATTCCACTTGAAGACCAAGGCGTTTACGAAGTGCCGTGCTCGGAATGCGAACAATCCTATGTAGGCCAGACGAACAGGCGAATAAGCGTGAGAAAAGAGGAACACATAAACGCAGTCTTCAAGAAACAAACAACATCATCTCTAGCACAACACCGCCTCCTAACGGGGCACACTATTGACTTCGAGAATACGAAGATCCTAGCGAAGAGCGAAAGTCTATCTACTAGAATTACTAGAGAAGCGATTGAAATAGAAAAGAGACCCAAAAGTCTAAATAAACGAGACGACGGCCAACGTTTACCGTTCACCTGGAAGCCACTCCTAGCCGGCATGCAAATCAAGACTCATGCGAAACACAACACATCGAGACAGGTACACTCCCCCACACAGGAATCACAGATACCCGGACCAATCACGCGAAGCCGTGTACGCACGACGGCAGCAGCGCAACCCCCACCTCCCATAGTGCAACATAATAGCAGACACCCGAGGACACGATCGGCAGTTACTCTTCAGCGTCAAGTGAAAGAACAACTCTAGAAAATGACGAGTGCGATCCCGTCGAAACGTCGAGACAACAATCCATCTCACACGCGGCCAAGAACCCGAGAAACCATCATTTCATCATACAACCGCGAGAACATCAAAATTATCATCTTACACCTCTACGGGGAGGAAGTCCATCATCTTTCGAAGAAATTCGAGAAACTACGCTGCAAGAAAGCACGCCTGTTATGCGACCTAGCCTTTCTACGCCGATGCCGGGACCAAGATCTCATACCCAACTGCTGCAGATTATCGTTTCACAGCAAAACGACAAAATCGACGAACATATTAACACGAGCGAGCAAGGCATTACTACGGGAATTAATTCACCAAAACCGGCGAAAACTCGAGGAAACCGACAAGTGCGCATTAGACGCACACTTACTGCTAACTAAACAACTACACCCGCTGCTATGGGAGAAAATAGACACCTTATGTACATTCAGGGCAGAAACAGATTCCGACATCCGAACAAACACACAGAAACGGAAATTCGAACATCTACGACTGAAACAGCAACCGACTACAAGTGCAATTACCAACAAAACTACAAGAACAGTACACAACTTATCACAAAAAACACTAAGCGAAGCGGCCATCAGCGTTCTAGAGAAGGGTTTTAACTTTGCGATAACACCAACTCGCATTCCGGTAGAAGATATCATATGCGGGGTAGAATCAGCTCTACACAAAGTCGAACAGAACAACGCAGAAATAATACGACAGGAAGTGTCCACCATCATCAGAAAGGCAAAACCACCAAAGAGAAATATCACAAGAGATGAACATCTAGCCTTGAAAGATATTCAAAAGGACACTAACATCATAGTTCTACCTGCCGACAAGGGAAACGCCACCGTAGTATTAGACAAAACCGACTACGACAACAAAATAAGATCACTGCTAGACGACCCGTCATATAAAATAATCAACACGGACCCTACAACGTACTTAGAAAAAGTAACCAAAGCAAAAATAAACGCAACACCGCTGAGCGAAGAAATAAAGAAGCAGACCATCCCCCGGGAAAAATCGTCCCGATGTCCAAAACTCTACGGACTCCCAAAAATACATAAACCCGATGTACCACTTCGTCCGATTGTTAGTTCTATTGGATCACCAACACAAGCTCTAGCACGATACCTGGCACAAGAACTTCAGGTACACGCAGAACAAATGGCGTCCTACGTAAAGAATGCAGATCATTTCATTGAACTGATAAAAAACGTTCATGTTCAACCAACGGACCTGCTAGTCAGCTTCGATGTGACATCTCTATTTACGCAGGTGCCAATCGCAGAGACCATATCCATATTAGAAAACCAGTATCAAGTACAAAAGGCTACAATTAACCTGATAGAACACTGCCTTATAAACACATATTTCACATACAACAACCAGAAATATCGACAAGTCGAAGGCGCACCGATGGGTTCCCCGCTATCACCGATTATAGCGAACTTATTCATGGAGAACTTTGAAACAAACTTTCTAAACACCTGTAAGAACAAACCGAAAATGTGGCTGCGCTACGTCGACGATACATTTGTAATATGGACACATGGCAAAGAAAAACTACAAGACTTTTTACACCAACTAAACTGCGAACATCCGAAAATTAAGTTTACAATGGAGGTAGAAGAACAAGGGAAGCTACCTTTTCTAGATGTGTTAGTGATCAAAAAAGAAAATGGAACATTGGGACACACCGTTTACCGGAAACCTACACACACAAATAGGTACTTAAAAGCACAATCGCATCATCATCCGGCACAATTGAACTCAGTAGTGAAAACCCTAGTTCTACGATCCGAACGACTAACAGACGATGAACATAAAAACGAAGAAAGAAGAAATATTAGAAACGCTCTTCTTGATAACGGGTATTCACAAAGAACAATAGACAAAGCCAGACACAATAGAGCAGAAAAACGGGAAAAAGAGGAATTTACATCAAAGGCCTTTCTACCATATATAAAGGGTACCACAGACAAAATCGGTAGAATACTAAGAAAACACAACATAGACACCATCTTTACAGCACAGGGAAAAATAGCCGATAAAATAGTCAACGCGAAAGATAAAATTCCACTTGAAGACCAAGGCGTTTACGAAGTGCCGTGCTCGGAATGCGAACAATCCTATGTAGGCCAGACGAACAGGCGAATAAGCGTGAGAAAAGAGGAACACATAAACGCAGTCTTCAAGAAACAAACAACATCATCTCTAGCACAACACCGCCTCCTAACGGGGCACACTATTGACTTCGAGAATACGAAGATCCTAGCGAAGAGCGAAAGTCTATCTACTAGAATTACTAGAGAAGCGATTGAAATAGAAAAGAGACCCAAAAGTCTAAATAAACGAGACGACGGCCAACGTTTACCGTTCACCTGGAAGCCACTCCTAGCCGGCATGCAAATCAAGACTCATGCGAAACACAACACATCGAGACAGGTACACTCCCCCACACAGGAATCACAGATACCCGGACCAATCACGCGAAGCCGTGTACGCACGACGGCAGCAGCGCAACCCCCACCTCCCATAGTGCAACATAATAGCAGACACCCGAGGACACGATCGGCAGTTACTCTTCAGCGTCAAGTGAAAGAACAACTCTAGAAAATGACGAGTGCGATCCCGTCGAAACGTCGAGACAACAATCCATCTCACACGCGGCCAAGAACCCGAGAAACCATCATTTCATATATATATATATATATATATATATATATATATATATATCATTTTCCCATTGCAATAGTCAAGAATGCGCGACAGAAATTAGTCTTTATGCAGATAATTGTGTACAATACTATCTTTCTATACTAAACAAAGTATTTTTAAATGAATAAACACTACAATACCATCTAACTTCTTAAAATTCAATATAAAATCTAAGTTTAAAGATCTTTTAATCGTGCAACGTATTAATATAATACATAAAAAATATATACAATACACTGTAAGACAAAATAACATGCAAATAAAACAAGTGAAAATAGAAAAATAAACTGTCTAAAATACAAAAATATCTACCACAAAAAATATTTATAGTAAAACAGAAAATGTCAAAAGAATACGTCATACTAATTATATAAATAATGTAGGGACAAAACTAAATCTAAATTATGTGTGAAAGAATTAAAAAACAGTAAAGTTCAAACCGTATAAAGTAAACTTTGAAACTCACCGGCTCATACTAAATGAACGTGACCGACTTCGAGAATTGCGCCGTCTCGGCGATCTACTTCTAGGACGTTTCGGTGATCTGCTGTAACTCCTACTAGAGCTTCTACTATAGCTACGACCCTTCTTCTGTTTAGCCCTTCTGTCCCTTTCATCTTTTTCACGCAACATTCGATTAAATGCTTCTAAGGGGTCATCGATTATTCTAAAATATAAAAATTAATTTAAAATATAGTATTTCAGTGATTGCAAGTAATATTAATAATAAAGAAAAAATCGAGTTCCTCATGAGTTAATATATTCGCTTTTTAGACCTATGATTTTCGACCAACTTTAAGATTTTCTAAATCCTTTTTCATTTCTCCCTTTGTTAGTATAATTACAACTCGTTCAAACATGAATTTAATTATATTTTATATTCCTTTTCATTAGTAATGGGAATAATTGATAACAATTCATTAAAGAATTACAAGATAATGCAAATGTTTTTTCCTGCTACGTGAGGAAAGTCCGAATATCATCTTGAATCGTACTGAGCAAATTTGTTACAAAAAATTCAAGAGCAACGCCATTCAGAAAGACCCTCAACAGTAGGTCAAAATCTTCTCCTTCAAAGTGTTGAAGCAACTCCAATATCAGTTCGCGGCACTTATCGCAAGAGCTTAAACCTTTTACTTATAGTACATGCGAGACATATAAAAACCGTACAACTCTCATGAGCATAAAATCAGAGTTTTTAGTTGCGTAAACTGGACAAATATATTAATACTGCCACCTCTAGACTTCATAGGTTATACATACATTGCTAATACCTATAACTTAAGTTAAATTTACAATATGAAACAAACATGTAAATAATTTACATATCTGTAACTATGCACATGCACAATACACCTCGTATTTTCAGCATTTACTTCTGCTTAATACATATGTTTCTGCCATCTAGGCGTCCTCAGTTAAGCTAGTGAAGCAATGTATACAAATTAATACAAACCTGTTATAAACAACTGGTTTGTATCTGTATTTAAATTTACTGAAATAGCCCACATAGATCAAGCAAGTTCCGTCCTATAAGAAGACAACTATTTAATAATTGACATCTTACGGGCGAAAGAGACTTTGTCCGGAGGGCAAACGGAGGACGGAACTTGCTTGATCTATGTGGGCTATTTCAGTAAATTTAAATACAGATACAAACCAGTTGTTTATAACAGGTTTGTATTAATTTGTATACATTGCTTCACTAGCTTAACTGAGGACGCCTAGATGGCAGAAACATATGTATTAAGCAGAAGTAAATGCTGAAAATACGAGGTGTATTGTCCATGTGCATAGTTACAGATATGTAAATTATTTACATGTTTGTTTCATATTGTACAAACGCTTTATACGTGCTTAACGTATTGTCATACTTAAACAAAACCTTTTTGTATATTTACCGCCATCTGGCTGGTTGTTAATGGACTACATCTACATACGTATTTTATCGTTTCCCGTAGCAGCTTAGCTGTTCGAACGATAGGTAGCCCTCCGAACAAAGTCTCTTTCGCCCGTAAGATGTCAATTATTAAATAGTTGTCTTCTTATAGGACGGAACTTGCTTGATCTATGTGGGCTATTTCAGTAAATTTAAATACATATACAAACCAGTTGTTTATAACAGGTTTGTATTAATTTGTATACATTGCTTCACTAGCTTAACTGAGGACGCCTAGATGGCAGAAACATATGTATTAAGCAGAAGTAAATGCTGAAAATACGAGGTGTATTGTCCATGTGCATAGTTACAGATATATAAATTATTTACATGTTTGTTTCATATTGTACAAACGCTTTATACGTGCTTAACGTATTGTCATACTTAAACAAAACCTTTTTGTATAAGTTAAATTTGACAAGTCAAATAAGACATGTCAAATTTGATAAGCCTGGATTACATTGATAATATGTATGTATGTATAATATGTGTATGTCTTCTTCGAAAGTTAGAAAAGGTAAACAGGCTATGCAGAGATGTACTACAAGGCTTAATAACAGAGGACACCCGTAAGCGTATGAACTGCTTTAGATAGGTGTATAAAATTTTACGAGAGAGATATCATGTATTGGTCAACAGAAGTCATGTGCTTGTCCAACAGGATAGCGTCATAGCACATACTACTTAATGAACCCTCTTTAAACTAGAACTCAAAGAACTAAGGTTACTACGAAATTCTGCATAAAGCTTTGATTTGTTATCACAAATCTACCGTCTATTTAAATCAATGGCGCACTTTCTCTCTGTGTTACTTTGTCAATGTTACAAAGGTAGAAGCAGGATGTTGTCAATTCTTCGAATCTAAGCCAAGAGAATGGAATAAGCGAGGAATTAAAAATTTCGCTAACCAATAGCAACAAACCATCTAACATAAATGTATTGTACGTTTCTAATTGCGACTATATTTTTATTAAAGCTTTATAGTAAAATACAAAACAACTTTTTCACCACCCTAATATTTTGAAGCATTTCTACTACTTTTTCCAAAACAAAAGTCCTTACCCAGGCGGTGTTCTTGTCCTCATCCTTGATGAACTATAATCTCTATTCCTAGATCTAGGAGGATAATTTGAAAAATTTGGGGGTGGACCTTGAAGCGGAGGCCGACTGGGATCGAATATAGGCCTTGGAGGAGCATTGTACGGTCTACTTAAAAAATTGTTAATTATAGCAACAAAAGTCAGATAATTTTTTTTAATTTAAACTTACCCAGGCATGTATGGCGCAGACGTGTTTGTGCCCGGTGGAGGTAATCTGAAATTTGGCGGAGGTCCTTGAGACGAAAATGGTGGCGGTTGACCGGGAGGATAATTCGGCGGAGGCCCTTGCATATGGGGCGGTGGCATGCCTATCATCGGGGGCAATATTCCGGGAGGGGGAGCTGAAGGATATGGACCACTTGTAGGCGGATAAACGTTACTCGATACATTAGAACCACCAGGTTCATCTACTGTAGGTGTACCGGGTCTTTCTTCTATTCTAGACCTATAAAATATAAATTATATGTTTAGATATAAAACCAAAAATCGTGTATAACATACATAGGCTCATATGGCGGACTCCTCCTTGTGTTATGTTGTCTAGGCGATACATCTTTTGAATTTCGTCTGCTTCTAGCTACAAACAAATGAATGAAAATATTATACTGTTTCAGTTAAATTTTTATTTTTACATTTTGGAATTACTTTAGTTCAGACGTTATGGGGATTTAGTAAAGCAAATCTTAATTTTTGAACATATTTAATATTGTTTAATATGTTGGTCAAAATGTTTGGTATACAATATTAGTTTATTATGACTAATTTTAATTACACTTTTAATGCATAAGAATGTCTTTTTCTTCCTGTAGCAAAGCAAGAATATTTCACAAAAATTTATTTGAAAATTTTTATTCAGAATAATGGTCTGTATGACATAATTTTTAAGGCATAGAAAACATCCTTTCCATGAAAATTACTCACTAATTTATACAAATGATTTTATCTTTTTCATAACTTTTTTTGGATTTAATATTTTCTTTATAGAACCTCAATGTATCATACATAAATGCGGAGCAATTAATAAGAGGACAAAAACAAGCAAGTATGTATAATAATGCTTATGTAGAGAGCTTGAGATTAAGGAGTTGATGCACGTCATCTTTTTAATATGTCACATTACACAAAGTTGCCATTTTTTTAAAATATGATGAAATAAAATGATCCAAGCCATATATCAAATACACGAACAGTATTGAATGCTTTATTTACAAAAAAAAAAAATGAGCACAATTATGAAATATATGATATAATTAATATACAGTAACTAAAAAAGTTATTCAATATCTATAGCATAACATTCATCTTCGCTACTGTCCTCTTCTAAAGAAATTATTACTTCTGGAATGTCGTCTCGTTCGAAACCTACTTCCCTTTCCCACCACTGTCAGAAAAGACTTTTAGTGTGGTCCATTGTATGTGACCATATTTCAGCTGTAATAGTACTTAATGCTTCTTTCTACATTGCAATGCACCTTTCAGTGGCCAATATGTTTGTTATAAGTTTTTGTTATATCCCAAATATTTTTTATCGAGTTGAAAATAGAATGGTAAGGTTGCAGCCCCAGTACCATATGACCAGATTATTTCGCAATAGTATCAGCTTTATATGTTTTAGGTGGCTTATTTAAAGCCACCAATTTTAACAACACCTTCTTATACTGTCCTGAGCAAAAAAAAACGGGACACTGTTTCTGCGTGCGTTTAAATTGTGACTACTTAAGTGGCTGTCTTTCCACATAATAGCAAGTCAGGAATTGTCAAAAATGTATATTTCATTGCCATTTATTCAACATTTTTAAAATATATATAAATAAAAATTACTAAAAACGATAGAAGAAAGAATATAATTAAAATAATTAGTATTTGGTCATTCCACCGGTATTATTTATAACTGCATCCAATCTTGTAGACATATAAGCGACGATATTTTGTACAACATTTATAGTAATTTGATGCCAAGTATTTTGAACAATTTCACAAAATTATTCTTGGGTAGCAGCTCTATTTCATTAATCCCAATACATTGGGATTTACATAAGGACTGTAGGGCGATCTCAAATTTAAATTTCATTCTTTTGTAATCATTGTGTTACAAGATGAGACAGGAAATTGTGTTGTTCTTATACCTCCCTTTAATGTTTTGGAAGGGTTGTGCCTAATCTCAGTAACCATTGTTTCATCTTCCTGCGGATTCGAAATTTTGTTATGTCCGGAACCTATTTTCCGATTAAATTATCCTCTTCCCTCCATTTTTTATATATTTTTGCGGCTGAACTTTTACCAACATTTTCCAAACTAGTAACAAGTCTGGCTTTATCAGTTTTCGAAAAATGCGGCATTTTCAATTTTGAATTAGCAACTATGATAGGTAATTTGACGTACAGTTTGAAAATTAATCAAATATCGTCAAAATTACAATGTTAAAAATTAAAGGAAATTGACATAACGATTTTGACACTGTCCCGATTTTTTGTTCAAGACAGTAAAACTATCTTTTTGAAAAGGAATATTTTGTTTCATTAACCACACTTTGATTTGTCCCTTATTTCAAGAATTATTTGGTAATTTATATTCCAAAGACGAGTGATAACTTGCATTGTCCATTAGGATTATAGAAGGTTCTTTTAAACTTGGTATAAGTTTTGTTTGAAATCATTATAAAAAAAAACTATGTTTATACATTCCCCATGATAATCTTCATCTTTTGTTTTAGAATTAAATATTTTCGAAGCTTCTGAAATAAAACCACTTCTGCAGCCTGCATGTTGTATAATATAACGTTAGCCCTTGATTTTATATTATGAAGACTATGTTTAGTGCCATCTTGCCATGACACCGTTTCATTTTGGAATATCCATGTTTCATCTAAATATACAAACTGCCAATTATTTTATCTCATATATTTTACATAGGATTTCAAAAAAGTAAATCTCCTAAAAACAACATTAGATAATTACGTAAGCACTATTCGGGGATTGTCTTTCTTTCAGCGAAAACCAATTCTTTGTAAAATCATGCGAAGAGAAAATGAGCTACCAATATAGATATTCTTATGTTTTAATACTTGGAGAATGGAAATTAAAGTAACCTACTCTTTATTCTAATATATTGCATAAATCATATCACGAATGTCAAATTCTGTTGTTTTCGAGATTTCATTTGCAGGTTCCTTTCTTGATTTAATTTTCTTAGGTCTAGAAACCTGTCCCTCAGATTTAACAGCTGAATTAATTTGACTTACAGTTGCAACACTAACAGAAAGAGCTTGAGCAACAAGCTAGAATATTTAAAATGAAATTAGTAATTTGAAAACATAACAAAATAGATTTAATTACTTCATTTATAGCATAAATGGATAACAATGGACCTTTATTATCTCGTTCTTGTGTAAAATAATAATTAGAGGTGCAATTAGCATCTTGCTTTATTTACAAAAAGCTTTTGGCATATTATATAAATATCACAAATCTAAGAACAATAACAAAAGTTCTCAAAATAAATTATTAGAAAATGTAGCTCAAACTGTAAAAGTATGAAATAAATTAATAAGAAATAGGAGGGCAAATTTGACATAAGAAACAAGAAAATTAAATTTAGTTTTTCGTTTTTCTAAAGTACAGTATAGTCCGCTTATAATGGACTCCAAGGGACCTCCGATAAACGTCCATTAGATCCGTGTGTCCATTATATAGGAAGGAGGAGATAGGTGGAAATAATATAACAAAATTTATATGAAAGTTTATATTTTAAAAAGTTAAGTAACTCTGGAACTCGTGAACGCAAAAATAATTTTAAAATAAATTGAAACATAATATGTATATAAACGTATACATATATGTATCTAGATAATAGAGAAGTATGTATGTATTTATTTCAGAAAATCTGTAATTTTTGTTTGAACAGACGTATTATGCATAAATTGGTACAACAAAAACCTATGCATCTTGTTTAAATTATCTAGGAAGTCCTTTTTATCTGTTTGAGGTTGAAAAAAATTTGGAAGTTTTCCTACACATGTTAGTGCTTCCTTTGTAGATAAGACTTCCATATCTGTTTCATCATCCTCACTGTCTGACAAAACTTCTTCACCGCATTCTCTCATTACTTCGTCAACTAACGCTTGATTAGTAATTGGATGTTCTGTGGTTATAACATTCTTATCGACATAGACATAATCTTTAAACTGGATGTTTTCATGTAGAAACATCTCCATTTTCAATAATTGACTTAATGGAAGATCATCTTCTGGATCAAAATTATTGTTGAAAGCTTCTGAATCTGCATTTTTTATTACACTAGCGTGACGAAAGCAATTTCTAATCGTATCTGTTGACACTTTGGTCCATGAATTGTGAAGAATTATGATCGCATCTAAAATAGAAATTGACACATTCCGATCTGTTGCTTGCATCTCAAGAATTTTTAAGAGTAATTCTTTTCTATAGGTCTGTTTTAGGCTCCAAATTATTCTTTGGTCCATCGGTTGTAAAACTGACGTTGACCGCGGTGGAAAAAAATGCAAGCTTTATATTGTTTAATTCAATATGAGGGTGGGCTGGGCAGTTGTCTATAAGTAATACTATCTGGCGTTTCTGTAATAATTCAAGGTCCCATTTTTTCACATAATTTTCGAAAATAGATGACGCCATCCAAGCCTTTTTCTTGAATGTGTAATCTACAGGTAAAGTTCCAGTATTTTTGAAGCATCTAGGCTTCTGAAACTTTCCTATTACTAGTGGCTTTCTTTTTTCTGATCCCGAACTATTTGCACATAACATCACTGTTATACGTTCTTTCGAAAGCTTCCCTCCAAAACATTTTTCACCTCTAAATTTATGAGTTTTATCTGGTGTGAGCTTGTAAAATATCCCCGTCTCATCTGCATTAAAGATATTATCTGGAGAATATCCGTTACTAAGCGATGGCCAAATATCTGCAAGCCATTGGTCGGTGATCGTTTTATCGACCGAACCTGATTCGCCACTTATTTTACCGAACACTATTGCATGCCGTTTTTTAAATCTGTCTACCCGTCCACTACTGCACTTAAAATCACCGCCACTTAATTTTCCAAATTTTTCGGTTTGCAATTTTAACATTGCCCCACTCACTGGAATCTTATTTGCTCTCTGCTGCTGAAACCATCTGAGTAACATTGTATCCACTTCTGGACGTGACGAACTATGCAGTTTTTTTTTTCTTCGCATTTTTATGCCATTCATCCTTAATTTTTGAACGATTTCCCCATATATTTGATAGTGTTGATTTATTTAAATTTAAAGTCTTACACATTGTACTTTGCGATTTACCACTTTCAATCGCTTCAATAATTGTTAACTTTTCATTTAATGAAAATGATTTGCGATTTTTAATATGCTTCTCCATGTTATCTAAATATGTATTATTCATTCAAAAGCGCACACACGACAGAAAGCACCTTTTCAAATAACGGTTTGAATATCAAATTTTATTTTCATACAGTAAATAATAAAAATAAATTAAAACACTTGGCTTGTTTCACTATGAGATTTATTTAAATTCTCTAACATTTGTTTCGGCTGTTATGCCATTCTCAAAGAGATCTATAAATCTAACTTAAAGACTATCGCACTTGTTCTTATATGTTGTCTGTTCTTGTGTGTAGTGGGGGTGGTACTATATTGTGTATTACGGTGTCTATAAAGGGTGTATTGGCATATTCTATCTGTGTGTTGGTGATTAATAGATTTTGTTTTTTCGCTATTTTTATTTCTAATATTTCTAGGAGGTCCAATCTCTTGCTTTTTGTGATATTGTGTATTAAGTCGCAGTTATCTATATCGGGGAAGTGGTTGAGTTCTATACAGTGTTCGGCAAAGCCTGTGTTTTTCTCACTATATAAAATTGACTTTTTGTGTTCTTTAACTCTGTTTTTAATGGCTCGTCCACTTTGGCCGATATAGATAGCTTCACAGTCTTTACATTTTAATTTATAAACACCTGATTGGTCCATTTTATCTCTTTTATCTTTGTTGTTGCTAATCATTGTTCCCAAATTTGTTTTATTTACCCAGCTTATTTTGATATCTAATCCTTTTACTATTCTGTTTATTTTATTAGTGAGTTGGGGTATGTATGTAATTTTGTGCCATCTTTGTATATTTTCTGTTATTTTCGGGTATAGGTATTTGTTCTTATTATTTTGTATTTCTTTACGTTTTAACAGTTTATCTACGATTTTAGGGTCATATCCATTATTTCTTGCGATTAATTTAATTGTGTTTATTTCTGTATTAAAATCTGTCTTGTTTAATGGTGTGTTTGTGGCTCTATGTATATAACTATTGAATGTTGACATTTTTATTTTCATCGATTGTTTAGCGTTTGCGTGTAATATGTTGTCTGTAAAAGTGGGTTTTCTGTAGATTTCAAATGTAAGCTTATTATTATGTCTGTTTATTGTAATGTCTAGAAAGTTTATTTTCTTGTCTTTTTCTGTTTCTTTTGTAAATTGTATCTTGTGGTTTATAGAATTTATTACTTTTAGGAACTCCGTTAATTGCCTATCTGTACCCTTCCATATGCAAATTACGTCGTCTACATATCTGGCCCAGAAATGGACTTGTTGAATTAATACCGTGTTTTTCTTGAATAGTTCTTCTTCGAATTTATTCATGTATATTTCTGCTAATAGCGGGCTTAACGGGTTTCCCATCGGTAATCCTTCTATTTGTGTGTATGTTTCATTGTTGAATTTGAAGTAATTCTGGTTTAGACATAAATTTAAAGTTTCTTTAATTTCTCGTTTATCTGTGTCATTAAGGTTATTGTTATTAATGTGTATGTCAATTATCTTTTTTATTTCATTTATTGGTATAGAGGTAAAAAGGCTTTTAATGTCAAATGAGACTAATTTAGCATTGCTAGGTATCTTTGTCTTTTAAATTGTTCGTTAATTCTATGGTACTTTTTATCGCATATTTAGATTTGAAATTTATTTTTGTCGGTAACTTTTTATTGAAATACTTGCAAAGTTTGTAAGTCGGGGCATTTATGTATGATACTACTGGTCGCATTGGTGTGTTGTCTTTATGAAGTTTTAGTTGTCCATAAAGACAACACACCAATGCGACCAGTAGTATCATACATAAATGCCCCGACTTACAAACTTTGCAAGTATTTCAATAAAAAGTTACCGACAAAAATAAATTTCAAATCTAAATATGCGATAAAAAATACCATAGAATTAACGAACAATTTAAAAGACGTAAAGATACCTAGCAATGCTAAATTAGTCTCATTTGACATTAAAAGCCTTTTTACCTCTATACCAATAAATGAAATAAAAAAGATAATTGACATACACATTAATAACAATAGCCTTAATGACACAGATAAACGAGAAATTAAAGAAACTTTAAATTTATGTCTAAACCAGAATTACTTCAAATTCAACAATGAAACATACACACAAATAGAAGGATTACCGATGGGAAACCCGTTAAGCCCACTATTAGCAGAAATATACATGAATAAATTCGAAGAAGAACTATTCAAGAAAAACACGGTATTAATTCAACAAGTCCATTTCTGGGCCAGATATGTAGACGACGTAATTTGCATATGGAAGGGTACAGATAGGCAATTAACGGAGTTCCTAAAAGTAATAAATTCTATAAACCACAAGATACAATTTACAAAAGAAACAGAAAAAGACAAGAAAATAAACTTTCTAGACATTACAATAAACAGACATAATAATAAGCTTACATTTGAAATCTACAGAAAACCCACTTTTACAGACAACATATTACACGCAAACGCTAAACAATCGATGAAAATAAAAATGTCAACATTCAATAGTTATATACATAGAGCCACAAACACACCATTAAACAAGACAGATTTTAATACAGAAATAAACACAATTAAATTAATCGCAAGAAATAATGGATATGACCCTAAAATCGTAGATAACTGTTAAAACGTAAAGAAATACAAAATAATAAGAACAAATACCTATACCCGAAAATAACAGAAAATATACAAAGATGGCACAAAATTACATACATACCCCAACTCACTAATAAAATAAACAGAATAGTAAAAGGATTAGATATCAAAATAAGCTGGGTAAATAAAACAAATTTGGGAACAATGATTAGCAACAACAAAGATAAAAGAGATAAAATGGACCAATCAGGTGTTTATAAATTAAAATGTAAAGACTGTGAAGCTATCTATATCGGCCAAAGTGGACGAGCCATTAAAAACAGAGTTAAAGAACACAAAAAGTCAATTTTATATAGTGAGAAAAACACAGGCTTTGCCGAACACTGTATAGAACTCAACCACTTCCCCGATATAGATAACTGCGACTTAATACACAATATCACAAAAAGCAAGAGATTGGACCTCCTAGAAATATTAGAAATAAAAATAGCGAAAAAACAAAATCTATTAATCACCAACACACAGATAGAATATGCCAATACACCCTTTATAGACACCGTAATACACAATATAGTACCACCCCCACTACACACAAGAACAGACAACATATAAGAACAAGTGCGATAGTCTTTAAGTTAGATTTATAGATCTCTTTGAGAATGGCATAACAGCCGAAACAAATGTTAGAGAATTTAAATAAATCTCATAGTGAAACAAGCCAAGTGTTTTAATTTATTTTTATTATTTACTGTATGAAGTTAAAATGTTTCACCAAGAAGTATCTGCAACAACAGCCGAGAATATCAAATTTTATTGTACATATATATTTAGGGGAATTACCAAAACGTTCCGTTTATAGTGGATTTCTCGTGGTTTTATAGTCCATTATAACCGAAAATCCATTATAAACGAGTCCATTATAAGCGAATTAAAATACACATGTTTAAATAGGATTGAAATTGGGACCTATAAACTTTGTCCATTATATCCGGATTTCCGTTATATCCGAGTCCATTATAAGCGGATTATACTGCATATCATTCATTATTCCTTTTTAATGAACGCTTATGTCAAATGCTTAAATTTATCTAAATATAAAAGGACGCATACTATTTCCGTTAAATTTATGTTAAAAATTGTGTATATCAATATCTCCATTTTGTATCAAATTCGCGTTGCTAGATATAAAACTTAAAGTAACTATAGAAACAAGATTTTAAAACCTTTAAAAAACATGTACATGTAAAAGTTAAAACATGAAAAATAAAAAATATAATGCAATATAAATTTAACAATATATGGACCAAATAACAAAACAATTTTAAGATGGTCAACTAATTTATATCTAATCATTTTTATTTTTCTTGTACATCAATTTTATTATTTTTCAACTCTACATTTTGTAAGTATTTTTACTACTGCTTTATACTCTTATTTATTTTATGTTATTTTTCTCATTAATCTTGTATCCCCAGAAGAAGCAACAAAGTTGTTGCGAAATATAGGGTTACTTAATAAAGGAGTTTTTTAATTGACAGACCGCTTGCCCGATTTTAATCTATTTTATCAATATATTAAGGTCGATAATTTCGTTTTAATTATATATATATATATATATATATATATATATATACATATATATTTAGTGTTTATAAGAATTTTATTTTTCTTATTTATTTTATTGGCCGTGTCTTATATATATATATATATATATATATATATATATATAAACATTTCATTGTTATTTATAGACTCACAAACTACACAATCGATTTTGATAAAATTTTGTGTATGTGTTCCTTATGTTGTGTGGAAGGTTATCTTTTTTTTTCAAATTTTATCGGCAAATACTAAAGAATTAACAATCTGTGAAATTACATGAATTTCTATAATATAATGTAATTTTAAATTACCTATATAAAAGAATAATTTGAAACATACATGAGTGGGTAAAACCTCACCAGGTTTGTATAATACAAAAGTATTTTCTGGGGAAGGATATGATCAGATACGTTCACAAAAATATTAGTAATGAACTTGTATTGTGTTTTTCACACTCGATTTTGAATATTTTATATTATTATATACAGTAGCCGCTCGGAAGAGTGAACACTCTATTCAGTGAACAGCTCGTTTATATGACGTTTAGTTGTAATTCCGAGTTCTGTTGATGTTGTAGGTGTACTGTGCTAGAACATTTTTGTGTTTACAATAAAAATGAGGCGAAAAGTGTTAAGTATGCTCGAAAAATGTGAAATTTTAAAAAGTCTGGACAGTGGAAGCAGTGTAACGTATTTGTCTAAAAAGTACGGGATTGCCAAATCCACAGTATGTGCAATCAAAAATAAAAAACGGGACATTTTAAAAGTCACATCAAGGCGCAGTGAAATACGGAAAAGAAAAACTTTAAAATCCTGTAAGATGCCACGAATGGAAAAAAAATTATATTCATGGTTTTGTACACAAAGACTTAAAAATGTACCGGTTTCGATTGAACTTTTAAAAACAAAAGCAAAAGCTATCAATGAAACTCCTAATTTTAATGCTAGTGACGGATGGAGCCAAAGATTTAAACGAAGATTTGGAATAAGACATTTAAAAATTTCGGGAGAAAAGTTATCAGCTACTCCGGAGCATGTAGGTTCATTCAAGAATTATCTTCGAAAGAAAATAGAGAAGCTACAATTAACACATGACCAATTATACAATGCCAACGAGACAGGCTTGTTTTGGAAATTACTCCCAGAAAGGACTTTGGTTACGTCTGAAGAAAGATCGGCCCCTGGTCGGAAAACGGATAAAAGTAGAGTTACTTTACTAGCATGCACCAATGCAACCGGTGAACATAAAATCAAACCGTTAGTGATTGGGCGTGCCGCAAATCCAAGATGCTTTAAGAACTTTTCACTTCCAGGGCAATACACAAGTACGAAAAATGCGTGGATGACGTCGGGGGTATTTGAAAATTGGTTTCATCATTCACTTGTCCCGCAGGTTCGATGATTTTTGAAACAAAAGGGATTACCACAAAAAGCTCTTCCACTTTTGGATACGCTCCAAGTCATCCACCAGCAGAAAACTTGGTTTCCGATGATGGAAAAATTCTTACTGTATACATGCCTCCGAATGTAACAGCTCTTATACAGCCCATGGACCAGAATGTCATTAGGTTAACAAAATTGTTTTATAGAAGAAGCCTTTTATCCACAATAGTTGCTTCTGATAGCAATGATATTTCAGCTGTCATTAAAAACTTGAGTCTAAAAGATGCTGTTACACATCTGGCATTAGCATGGATGAATGTGAAAGAAGAAATAATTGCTAAGTGTTGGAAAAATATTTTATCAGATTCTTTCAATATGATTCAGAAGAAGATGATTGGCTATTCTACAAGAAAAATACAAGAACAGCGTCGAGGCAGTGACATTTCAAGAAACTGTAGCATTACTACAGAAAGTGAACGGAAACATAACATACAGCCGTAAAGACATAAAAAACTGGAATACGGATGTCATAGAAGATCTTGAAGAGGATGTAATTGAAATTGAAAGTGCGGAAGAAACAATGGATGATGAGCCAATGCCAACTACCATGCCCACTCAGGAAGCTTTACAAGGACTTAATATAGTGATTTCTTGGGCAGAACAAAACATGCTAAATTCTGAAGATCTATTAACTTTGCGAAGAATAAAAGAAATCGCAGTTCAAAGATGTTTAAAAGAAAAAAAGGTTCAAACAAATTTAACCAGTTTTTTAACAAACAAAACTGACTTCTTTAAATCATTACGTATTCATGTATGTATGTACGTATCTATGTAGAACATGTACATATATATTTCATTTGTTAATTCTTTTTGATGTAACTGAATACATATACATATAAATAAACGTTTTAAACTGCACATTCGATTGAGTGAACATTTCGATTCTGTGAACAGGTGAGGTTTTAATTAGTTCACATAATCGAGCGGCTACTGTATTATTTTGCATTATATAAAAATAAAAACCTCATGACAACGTGAAATAGAAAATATCACAGTACAAAATATAATATACCGTAATTTTTTATAGTTATATGAAATTGAATGTTTATATTAAAAAAACTCTTTGAAAAAGGCCATAATTACTAATAAACGTTAAAAAGCCGTGTAAAAATGTGTATTTAGTTAAATTTAGGTGTAATTTAAAAGTAAATCCAACACAAGAAGTTTACGCGTCAGTTTTGTATTCATTCATTTGCATTTTGAAATTGGCGCTGTTCGGACATTTATTTATTTCGGCCATTTATTGTTATTTTTTTAAGCAGTTCAGACGTGGTATTTCGCAGACATTTGGCGAGTTTCAATTTGTGTGAAATAATTTGCCTGAATCTATCTTTTTGTCGAAAATGCTAAAAGAATACTTCAATGAACGCTGAACAGCCATATAAAACTCTGACCCGTTTCGTTATTACTCAATTTTCACACGAATTAATGATATAAAAAAATGTTAGAAATACTCCAGTCTTACATTCGTTCATTTGCATTTTGACATTGACGCCGTTCGGACGTTTATTTATTTTAAAGTAAATGTAATTTTTGGCAGGCTCATGGTCAGCTGTATGTAGCATGTTCGCGAATTGGAAAACCATCTGCACTGTTTGTTTATGCATCAGATAGAATAACGAAGAATATTATGTATCCAAAGGCATTGGAGTGATAGATTGATTATAATAAAATATCATTGATTCGTTGTTTAGCTAGAGAATAAACCAAAATTTTATATCGGTCAATGGCAGTTAACACAAAGCAAGTTTTTATTTTTCTATAGAATGTGGCCGAACAACGCCAGGCTACGGGCAGCTAGTGTTTTATAAATAAGAAAATTCAAACAATGAAAAATAATAGTTTATACGAGAAAAACTAAGCAATTGAAAGACAGGAAGTAGCATTAAAGGAACTGTGAACCCTGTCCAATGAAAAAACGAATACTATAAGATTACTTACCATTATTCTGACTTGAATGTGAGCCTCTTCTAGTTGATTGTCGTTTAGGCGATTTTTCCCTTCTTGGTGAAACGCCTGGCGGACCTTCAGAAACTGATGATTTTGATGGAGATTCTTTAGATGCTTCATTTAGATCTATATCCTGAAATATTTAATAAAATTAACATTTAAAACGTCATCAAAAATATAATAGATTTTACAGTGTTCGAAAAACCGTATAAATGATCTTTTAATCTTTTCGCTCACTAAAGATTTCCGTATATTTTTATGAACATATATATGCCAGGGTTTATTTATATACTGCACCTGATTTATTTTCAATTGCCTGACATCAAAATTTCTCATCACATTTCAACAAATAACACTTGTTATTTGTTGGAAATGGAGTTTGTCTGTCATAAGAGAGAGTAGTGATGATACTTTGCAAAAAAAAAAAGGAAATTAAGACAAGTTAAATTCACTACGATACTGTACGTTATCTATCACAATAGCCTTGATATCCAACATTAAAGTAATCATCATGCAATGTTTTAAGATTCCTAGTACGCAACAAATTTATGTATTATTTACACTATCTAATTTCTCGTTTGAGTTTAAATTTGACTAAATCATTCAAGAAAATCGAATGTCATAATTGAAAAATTTTTATTTCGAACTTTTTATTTTTGCTTGAATACTGTGTGTGTGTCAAATGGAATGTCATTTCACATGTTTTTATAGATAATGCCATATGATGATTGACTGTTCATTGTGATAAGAATAATAGACCAATGTTATCTTATTAATAGAGATCGGACACATCAGGCCGAAATTACGATGGACCATATAAATAGTCTATAACATCGCTAAGTACAACACGCAGTTATTGAATAGCATTCGGTTAACCGCACATCTGGTTTTTGTCGCTGAATTGCGACGCAATTATTTCAATATTATAATGAAATCCGTTTCTTCATGGGCGTAAATAGAAACGGGGGTTTTTATAACTTATTTTATTTATTAGTTTATATTTCGTAAGATAAATAAAGTACAGTGAGTTAGTTTCCTTTTTTCATTGTTTTAACTGTTAATTACATGCTTACGTAACTGTCCGGTGAATTTCGTTAAGTTTCAACAACTCACGCATACATTTTTAGTTTTCATTTATTTAGATCTAGAACATTGTTTAAGTTATTTTTCAGATATGATATGGAATAACGTCGAGAATGGCATCGTGACACAATGGCGAGTTGGATTCAGGGTCATACTGATTGTATGCCCATTGCCAGTGATTCCGAAATTTATTGCAGCCTGTAAAATATCGTTAAAAAATTCCAAGAACACACACATAAATTAGACCCGTTGGAATCTGACAATTTTAACGAACTTTAATGGCGGCAAATATTCCATTAAATAAACTTAACAATCCCACCTTCAAAACATTTCTCCAAAAATATATTGGCTGATGAATCCACCTTACGCAAATATTATGTGCTACACGACGGCAGTAGAACGCATTAGAGGCCATCTTTCAAATCAGTACCTATGGATAAGTGCCGACGAAACTGTCGATATATTAGGACGCTGTGGTAAATGTTGTAGCTAGTGTACTACATCCAACTATTTCATATAACGTATATGTAATAGCAACAAAAGTTATAAATACAGTTGATGCGGAAACAGTAGCTAAACCCATTTACGAGAATATGCACCAAATGCCGACGACAGGTACAAAGTAAAAATACTTTTATTTGTCAGTGATAGTGCTGCGTATACGTTAAAAACAGGCAGACTATTGAAGGAAATATATCCTAATATGCTGCATATTACTTGTGTCGTACATGTTCTCCACAGTGCGAATATATCAGAGACACCTTTCCAGAAGTTGATAGACTTGTATCCGCTTTTAAAAAAGCTTTTAGAAAAGCACCATTGAGAGTAGCTCTTTACAGGGAAAAACTTCCATGTTTGTCACTGCCTTCCTCTTCAGGAATAGCTAGATTGGAAGCTAGAGTAGTGTCAATTTGGGAAGACACTGACGCAGAAACCAATTTGGAACTTATAAAGAAAAGTGTACCCCAAACGAGAGAGAAAGACATAGTTCTTGCATGTATAGACAGGCCGAATAACATTGACTGTAATATTCTTCAGTTGTCTTCTAGCGTCCGTAAGGTGTCGATCGTGTTCTTTGAGTTAATTTTATTACAAAATCAGTTGTTTGAGTTTATTTTATTACAAAATCAGTTGTTTTCACAACTATTTGGAATAAAAGGCCTTTATATCTGTAGGTATTACATTATTTTTCATGAATTTTTAATAGGATTTGTTGAAACATGTACTTTATTTGTTATAGATTATTATGTCTAGTTTACCGTCCACATCTGGATGTCGTGATCCAGCAGATGTTGAAATACCAGTGAAAATTTTTTACTCCGAATGAATATTCATAAATTTACAAATATAATGAATAAAATCTTGGTAAAAGAAGAAAAACTGTGATATATGTAAATGTTTAAATTATAATGAAAATAAATAATTGAACTAGAAATTGTTGGTTGTATCTCTGTTAAAAATCTCACTTGAAAATAAATAAAATAATAACGCTTTATTATTCATTCAGACAATAGAATGTGTTTATAAAATTATGTTTCATGGCAAACGAACATAATAAATGAAATATGTTGTTTCCGCTGCACACGAAATAAAAATACAAAACGTTTTACGTAAAATTCGAATTTTAAATTGCGCGCTAATTTAGATCCAGCCCGACCTATGTTTTTGAGGGCGTTAATACCCAGGTTGCGCGATTCGCTCGCGCAGATTGGTGTCTTCCCAAAGCGATTTTACTCTACTAATTTTTATGCAGAGAATTTCGATAGTTTAGAAAATTTCGTTACATGTTTAAAAATGAAGCTTGAAGTATTTCTGAGTGCAAGGAACTAATGCAGATTCCAAATTTAAAAAATCAGTTGTCCTCTCTCCAGGAACACTTTGAAAATTTGCCAAAACAAATCACTTATTTTGAAAATCAAAATCTCAAATTAAATGATGGATTAACCGCATTAATTGTGGCTATTAATAATTTGAAAAATATTCCAAGTGACTTCGGATGTGGCCTTCGGCAAAAGTTTGACGCAGTTTTTAATAGAAATTCAGATTTAATAACATTGCGGCAATTGTGTATGGAGACAATGCCTCAAAATCTAACTGCTAAATACGCTGAAATAAAAGAATATTTCCAGTATGCACCTATAACCAGTTGCGATGTAGAAAGGACGTTTTCTATCAACAACGATGTATTTCATTCAAAGAGAACAAATTTTACAGAAGAGAACCTTGAGAAAGTACTGCTAGTTAATATTAATACTCCTTTACTCAACTTGAACTACAAAATGAACAAATAAATATGTATTACGTATTTTATAGATCACCACCAGTTTGTTTCCCAATTAAATAAATAAAATTGAAAACTCAAATTTTCGATAGTACGCCCGTGGGCGATGAGTTATGGGCCGTGTCTGGTCCCTACTTATTAATAAAGTGTATTCTCCAATTATTTTAAATAAATGGCTATAAGGTTTTAATCAGAAGCTTGGAATATCACATTTAATTTTCGACGAATAAAGATAGAAGATTCAAAGAACTTTAGAAACTTTACACGAATCAGTATTGTAATGTTTGATGAATTGTTGCTAATTTGTTCGTAGAACACAGTTTTTTATAGATAGACCAGTAGGAACATAATATAACACAACTAGGGCGCCAAATTAAAAATTATTATCTCAAGGCGTGCGTGCGCACTTGTAAAAAATCAAATGAGACTAGATGCTATTATATTCTATAAGTTAAATCACCCAAGCATATATTAAATTTCTTTCGGATTGACTCGGTCTTTACTTGATGTAAATCGATTTTCATCTTGAAATGAAGCAAACTTGTTTTGATTTACACTATATTTAAAAAAACCACAATAGCTGTTTCACCACAAAGTAGTGAAACAGCGCACTGTTAGGTTGAATATCTATTAGATATTCAATTCATAATTACTATGGCTTCCTCCTCCTCGCCGTTACTAACGATGTTTACAAGTTACAATATGTAACGTGTGTTCATTTGAAAAGTCAATCTAGGTTACTTTGAAATTTTGATAGAATAAACGTAAACGTAAATCCAAATGACATTTGATAATGTCAATCACATTTGTTATTTATTTGTATGTGTGAAACTGTCAAAATATACGACTTCGTAGGTTAAGTAGTAAATTTTAATTTGCGACATACTTCAAAATGTTCTCAGTAAATCACATGCTACTAGATTGACTTTTCAAATGAACACCCGTTATGTATAAAAGTAGTTGCATTCTGTCGCGGCGAATGTAGGTGACGTTGAAACGCGAGGTTTTGCGCAGAAAATATTTTAGTTA
This sequence comes from Melolontha melolontha, assembly GCA_935421215.2. Classification (NCBI taxonomy): domain Eukaryota; kingdom Metazoa; phylum Arthropoda; class Insecta; order Coleoptera; family Scarabaeidae; genus Melolontha; species Melolontha melolontha. The sequence goes on along the minus strand of OW285242.1, from coordinate 88,773,610 downwards.
AATCGTAAGCGCCGTTTTTAGCGGGCCGATCTATTGCTTAGTTTTATTAGTTACTTGAGTTCTATTACGAAAATATGTCCCGTCCACATCCGTCACGAGATACTATTGAAAGGTGGATAAGAGATTTGCCTGTGCTAGAATTCGACAGTATTGAACTCCGATTCAAAATTTGCAACGTAATACTGTCGCGGCGAGTAAAAATCCGCGTAGTAAAACATGCGTTATCGGATACACATAAAGGACGTATTGCTGACACCGAACGGCAGAAAGCATTTAATCAGATGTACTTAAAATGCTAGTAGCGTGTAACATTCCATGGAATACGGCGAATCATCCTGAATTTACTTACTTTTTACAAAATTGTGTTAACTGGAAATATAGTGACTTGCATGTACACGCGAAAGCCACCTTGAGAAAATATACGTCCCCGATGTACGATCAAATTATGAAATTGTCAATAACATGAACATATTTAGGTGTCAGTAGATGAAACTACTGACGTTAAAGGACGCAATATTGCAAATGTTTTGGTTGGGGGATGATGGGCAGCAACACGGCAATGTCTACATATCTACTTGCATTTAAGAGGATCGAAACAACTAATGAAAAATCGATATAATGTAATTTCGTGTTTGAAATCGCTAAACAAAAAAAAAGTGTTATTCTTTGTAACAGATGGAGCTGCATATATAAAGACGGCTGGCTGATCGGCTCTTACTACAAACATACAGTCATGGCCAGATAAATGTAGTACAACCTTAAATTTCATATATGTCATAAATTTGATATATTATTATTGTAAGACGAGCTTCAGCTTAAGCTACTTGTCATAATAAAATCAAATGCCAGATCATACTGGAATATATTTACTTTATTATTGTTTGAGTTAAGAAATATAAGTTAAAAGTATAATAAGTTAAATTTAAATTTAAAATTGAATTAAGGAATACGAAAAATAACTTTAATAATAAAAATTTTTTATCAAAAAGCTAATATTTTGTTGGACCGCCATCAGCTTCAATTACTGCCCTTAACCTTCTAGGCATGGAAGCCACCAAACTTCTAAAATAATTTGGTTTATGAATGAGAGATTGCCAAGCATTTTGAATTGCTTCCCATAATTGGTCCTGATTTTGAAATCTTATACGTGACATACTTTTGGTCATCTCGGCCCATACGTTTTCTATTGGGTTCATGTCCGCACTTTTGGCACTCCATTGCAAAATCTAAATGTTATGCTCTTCCATCCATCGCGACACTATGTTTGCACTATGAACTGGGTAATTGTCATGCTGATATATAAAAATGTTCTCAGGATACACATGTTGGACTGATGGTAACATAAGATTTTCCAACACACATTCCAACATTGTGGTAACTTATCCATCCCCAAATATTTATAGAGAATCTTCCTTGCCGATCTGAATTTTCTATATATTGCTCCTCGTATCTTGTACCGCCAGGTCTGTAGACACGAACAGAACCATTACTTGTGGATTGAAATGTTTTCTCAACAGTGAAAACTACATTTTCCCAAAACTCAGGTCCATTTATATGATTTAATCCCAACAAAAGCCTGGCTTGCTTCCTTTCTTCACTAACCTGAATTTTTTAGCTGCAACACGCGACCTTATGTCGCTAAGTCTTATTCTCCTGCTTGCAGTTCTACGTGAATCAGGAAAAATAGTCTCCGCAACTGCTACTTTCACTGAATCGAAAGGATGTTCTCGGAGATGTTGAACTAGATTATGGTTCTGCTGTTCAGTCGAAATTCTTTTAAGCCCAGTACCCGGCTTTCTGTCTATGCTCTCATCAGTCTCCCATCTTTTCTTAACCTTCATCACGGTGGTTTTATTTAACTGCATTTGCTGCGCAATTTCCCTAATACTGTACCCTTCTTGTAATTTAATTAATATACGGACTTTATCAGTTGCGGTTAGCTTTGGTGCAATCGTAAAAATATGTTTGACGTTTAATAAAATTTAAATGATTTGACATATAATTGTCAAAATACTAACTTACACCATAAAAATTTATTAAGAAAAGCTTGTACTACATTTATCTGGCCACGACTGTACATAACACATATTATATGTTTCGCACATGCTCTTCATCGAATATCAGTAGACGTTAGAGAATGCAACCCGAATGCAGATAAATTGATAGATGGATTTCAATCAAGGAAAGTTTTTGTGACAGCACCTGCACGCAAGAATTTACTTAATGAAAAACTGCCACGTGTGCCACTACTTCCAGAATCTGTTATAATGCGCTGGGGCACATGGATAGAAGCAACATCCGATTATCACATGCATTTTGACGACGATAAAAGTACAATACAGCTACTGGATCTGAATGATGCTGTTTCTATTTTACAATGCGTAACAAGTATTTATGAATCCAACTAGTCAAGTAGATATTCATGGACATTATTCTATACCTGCAGCCATCGGCCATCTAGAGGTTATTCCGACCAACCGACAATATTCTGTAACTAACGCCATGAATATTGTATATGATCGTCAATTCCTTTTCCAATTACCTGGAGCTGCTGCCAATATAAAAAAAATCGACGAAGTTCTAAATAACAATCCGGATTTCGTACTGTACGCCGAATTGTTGACTTGATTGATAGTAAACAACGGGGATAAATGCGACGCCACTAAAAAACTTTATGTACATTAAATATGCCTCTATTTCAGCATATTTTATTATGCCGGACTACCAATCGGCGTATATTTGGTTGCATAAGTGCGTTGGTACGTGGGCAATAATAATTTTCACTGGCACAATAGAAATTCGTTTGTTCTGAATGAATATCTTAAGAGGTTAGACAATATTTTATTGGAAAGACTATAGACTGGAAAAAAAGTAACCACATATTATAAGTTTTAGGGGATCTAGAAGTAATGACATACTTTTCTGATTAACAATATATTTTCACTAAAATTCATTCATTCAAAATTCACCATCTAGTATATCTCATACTAGAACTAATAGTATATCATTTTGGTTTACTAAAATTACCTTTGAAAAGTCTATTTTTGTATTTTTGGGCGGTTCTGTTGAATCAGCTTCAGAAATAACAGCTTTTTCCACAAGTTCTGACTTAAGAGAGTCTGTAGAGTCAATTTCTGTAGCAGTATTATTGGCAATGTCTTCCTGCAAAATAAATATTTCCTTTAATTTCATGGTTAATAACATAATATAAATGTGATTTAATAATACCTTTTTCTCAATTTCAATTTGTGCTGGTTGTAATTGTTTAGTTTTATATGTTGGTTTCTTAACATAACCCGTCGTGTTTTTAAAATTGGCCACAGAATTTCTCAAATACCTAAAAAAGAATTGGAGTAAATATTTTGAATATTGAATAGTTTAATAAATGAAGACATAAGCAATTCACATTTACTAAATCTCTTTCGGTAATATAAACATAAAAAAGAAAAACAATTTTTAATAATATCGAAGATATTACTCAAAATCGGGCGCAGAATTGAAGTTCATATTTGTGTGAAAATTGTTACATGTAGGCACGTGTTTCGTCCTGCTATAGACTCGTAAGCGCATGATGATTGACAAAATCTATTACACCAAGTCCCTCCCTTACTGCAAATGGTCAAGTCATAAAGACAACATGAAAGAAAACTCAGCCGGCTCATTGACTAATGTCAACATCACGAACACCAAACCAACCAGCACCGTCCCTCAAGTTACCAAGTGGTTTCCGTCGGACGATAACAATCGTAACAGACGAAAACTAAACTGCTGTTCAATTGAAGTGGTCCACTATTAAAAGTTTGATGTTACTCTTAGTCTAAGTAATTAGCAATGCATAGCATGACGAATTTAAATGTTTTATAGTTTATTTAACGCAGCAAGTCTAATATAATGTTCGTTTTGTTAAAATTTTAACTTATGATACTTTATTAATTTATTGGATTAAAGTCTAATGGAAATATGTTTTTAAGTTAGGGGAATATTTCAAATGTTAGGTTGGCATTGACTTTTTGATATTAGTTTATATCTGTCAGTTTGTTGCTGACTTAAAACTAGGGTTAAGTAACTTAAATTAATAAAAATGCCGCGTCTTAGTGAAGATATTATGAACAATGCCCTAAGATGATTACAAAATGGATATTCCAACAGAGAAGTGGCTAGAATTTATAATGTATCTCACAGTGTCATTAATAGAGTTGCAATACGATTTCGTAGAAGTGGTAGTGTAAGATTTACTCATGGGAGAGGCCGTCGGAGGAGTACAACTCCTGTACAAGATCAGTATTTAAGACTCCAGGTCAGACGAAATGGAGTTCAGTCGTCTAGGACATTGAATAACGATCTTCGTGCAGCTACAGGAGTGGTTATATCTAATCTAACAGTTAGAAGAAGGCTGCACGAGTTTGGTTTAAGGGCTAGAAGAAGGGCCATATGCCCACTGTTGACCAGGCAACACAAGATCGCTAGGAGGCAGTGGGCTGCAAATCACTTACCATGGGAGGCCCGCGACTGGAGAAGATGCCTTTTCTCTGACGAGTCCAGATTCACTCTACATCATTCTGATAGTAGAGTTTTAGTGTGGAGGAGGCGTAGAGAACGGTATCTTGAAAGGAACATGGCCCCACGTGTGCCATTTGGAGGTGGAGGTGTTACGGTTTGGGGTGGCATGAGATTTAACGGTCGCACCGAGCTGGTGGTTTTGAGAAATCAATCCATGAATGCAGAGAGGTATAGGGACTTATGTATTTTGCCAATAGTTGTACCATTTGCCCGAAATTTTGGAAGATATTTCGTATTTGTGGACGATAATGCTCGTCCCCACCGAGCCCACATCGTCGAGGATATCATTGTTACCAATAATATTGAAAGAATGATATGGCCCCCTAATTCTCCAGATTGCAATTGCATCGAGCATGTTTGGGACAAACTTGATCGACAGTTGCGATCTCGTGCTCGTCCTCGCACAACGCTAGATGAACTCACGGAAGCGGTGCGAGAAGAATGGGAAAGAATACCGCAAGAATTCATCAATACGCTAATAGAAAACATGCCAAGAAGATGCTTAGCTGTGTCACGAGCTCGAGGGGGCCCTAGAAAATATTAAAATTGAAGTTGCCACATTTGAAGTTATTTTTTATGTAAAAAATGTTTCCTTTTAGTTAAAACATTATTTTTTTGAATTATCACTTAAGTTTATTTTTTAACAATTTATTCATTCTTATCATTAAGTTAGTGCTTAAATGGTTTTTAATAGTTAAAAAATACATATTTTATTATATTCCTGGGGCCTTTTGCTTTTTTGTTCATTTATTTTGGAAAAACGTTGATTTATATTATTTTTTCATTAGTGGACCACTTCAGTTGAAGAGCAGTTTATATTCATGTGTTTCCACTATAAGTCAAACAGCTTCGACAGCGTACATAACAAAAATAATTTGAAACATACTTGGGTGGATAAAATCTCACCATTTGTATAAAACAAAAATATTTTTAATAATATTGAAAATATTATTAAAAATCGGATGTTGAGAATACAAGTTCGTGCACTGACGAGTCTATACCAACTGTATTAATTAACTTGTATTAATCCGATTTTTAATCTTTTCGATATTATTAAAAATGTTTTTGTCTTATATACAATATTACCCACTAAAGTATGTTTCATATTGTTTTTGCTATATAAAAAAAAAATTAACAGCCCCGAAGGACGAAATTCCTCACAATTGGAACATTTTGGTGCTTAGGTCAAACGTTTATTACCCTTTGTAGAAATATGGCCTCCTTTTGCTAGGCAAGTTAGTTTTAGTTTACTTCAAATATCTTGAAAAAGCCTCCACTGTATGGTGGAACAATTGTCATGTAATGTACAACAATTAAAAAATCAAAAATTTGTGAATATTTTCGTATAAATTATTTTATTTTTAACAATAATATCAAGAGTTTAGAGAAAAAAATACGAGAATCAAAAATACAAATTTTGAGATTATTGGTATTTATTTATTATAAGTAATTATAATATCTCTGAATAAGTACTGTTAATAATGAAATAAGTTTAAAATTTAATTAACCTACAATAAACCAAAATATGAAATCTCTTTTTAAAATTTACTGGTATTTATAGAAATATTTCGAAATTACATACTGCAATAATAGAAAATAAAAGTGGCTATATATAGGGTAAAGTTTTGATTATGTATTTAGTTATGCTTACAAAAAATATAGTACAACCAAAACATGTAAAACTCAAACTTTGTTTCGAGTGATTGTACTTTTCAAAAACTATGTTGTCTGAGAAGAAATCTGAAATATTGCATCTTAATTGTAAAAGGATGTTTTCAAAATGCTGTCAATAGTTAGTGAACAGCTTACTCTGAAGCTGCTAAGTAGTGCTCAAAACTAATGGCTGTGTAACCAAATATTAAATGTACATATATCTCATATTATTTGGTAAATAATGTTTCTACATTTTTGAATTTTCTTTTCAATTATTACGTTACTGCTATTATTTTGTATGTTGCCATATTGAGATTGGCGTCGCTGTACTATAATGCTAATGATTCATATAAGATGATATACTCATAACTAGGGACAACCATCTGGGTTCTATTACCAGTGCACGTTATTTAGAAAATGCTTTCCGTTCGAAATCCACCTACGTGTATTCGTAAATATATTTATAAACAACTTTGCACTAAGCATACAGCGCGAAGCGCTAGCGTTGGAGATGTACGACATGAGCCGAGCTCTGAACCTAGTGAATTTCTCGCTCTTCCACGTCTGCGACCGGACCAAGAATGGTAGTCTCTACTTATAGCACATTTTCGATTAAAACGAGTTTCATAACTGCATATCACTTGATGAGAATAACAAATTTTGCCAATACCACTATTATTTTTTGGCAACTAGTGTATATGTACACTATAAATTTGGTAATACCATGCAAAACTAGTCTAATTACGAAATGAAATAGATAGTATTGGGAAAATTATTTATGAAACAAAAATGTTCTCTATAGTCTTTTTCTTACCTATTTGGTATGAGAGTGCCAGGTGAAATATCTCTCTCATGACAATCCGGGCATTCATGATCTTCAGATTCCAACAAACAACTTCTAATGCATTCATCACAAAACGAATTCCCGCAACATGGTATCATAACAGCATCAGTCAACAATCCGGAACATATCGAGCAAATTAAATCTTCTGGTATTTCAGGCTGCTCCTCCTGCACTGGAGGTGGGGCAGGTTGTTGTTTTTGAGTGTAAGTTTGATGATCCAAAACTGGAACTGCATACGAACCATTTGGAGTCATCATAGCGCCTTGTACCTGTGGTCCTTCCACAGGGACCATGAAGCTTCGAGGAATACCAGTACTCTTTTTTATTTCTATCGGCTCCTACAGAAAATACATATTCAAAATAAACACAGAGGCCATGAAAATTAGTTTTAACATACAGAGCCTTGACTTAAGGGGCAATCTTTAATCCAATGTCCTGTTTGATGACACTTATAACATCTATAATTCGGAGGTACTGTGCCAACTTGATTTGCACCGCGTATTTTGAGATAGCTGCAACAATATTAATACTTCATTGTAAATATTAAAAGCGTATAATTTTGAAGAAAAACAATCATGCTTGCAAATGTATAGTCTTGTCGAAAACGTTGTTACAAGAAATATGGAAACTTTCTTGGATAAACAATGGGTACTTTTGAAATGCAATACTTTAAATACAAAGTTGGTTATCATTATCTGAACAATATTATAACCTGTAAGTTCTAATTCGAATTGCAAAAGGTGTCGGCTTCATTTTCGTATAATTTAAATCAGAAAGCGTTTCTTCGTTACTGCATTAGGTCATACACGAATCAAAACGTGCCAGCATGCAATAGTGCCACGTCTCACCTTCAAAGCCCTTCTTCCATAAAAAAAAAAACAAAGACAAGCGGAAGAAAATAGAAAGGCATTTTGTTTTCTCTTAAATAATGCCCATCCTCAAACCACCGCAAAAAAATTTAAAGCCATAAAAAAAGTTTAATGGGACCCTAGTGGGACTCCATTGAGTTAGAGAAGTTCTTCAAAAGTGGTTACGCTGCCAACTCGATACAGCCAATGTATTACTACACAAGGAGACTATATTGAAAAATAATATATTACATTGTTCAAAAAGTTCCCAGAGGTTTCTAAAGAAAATTCCATAAACAGATTGAACAATTTATTAACACAATTCATCAATAATATAAGCACCAATGATAACCTTTGACCACCTATCGGAAAGCTAGAAATTTCACTATCCCAAAACTTTCTCCGCAAAAAACTGCTCCAAATGCATTCTACAAAATATTTTACATTAAGTTAATCTTGTAAAGTGGAATGGTAATTAGAGATTGCAATGTCTAGGGAATATAACGGGTGATGTAAAACATTTCAACCAAGTTAAAGCAGCTTTTGCCACATTTGCAAAGGAGAATAAAGCCGGGCGTTGTCATTATAGTAGATGATTCCTTTTCCACTGTTAATTCCCTTCACTTTTCACCATCACTTTTAGTCGATCGAGTTGCTATTTGTGTGTATTAATTAACTAACGTAATTAATGGTCTCATTAGATCTCAATAAGTTCAAGATACACAATTCCTTTTCAATGCCAGTAAACGTAAAGCACAATCTTCCAAAAAGTTCACCATTTTCGATGATCATGCTTTGCATGTTAATGGTGGATCGTTTTTCAAGCTCTATGGTATTGTAAAGAACAGTGATCATTCACGTTAAAAATGGATAATTGTCATTGCGTTTATAAATATCATCACTATTGAAATGGGGTACATTAAATTATCTTCTATTAAAGCATTAGGAAACCAAATATCGCATCGGGTGATATAACCAAACTTTTGTAATGTATGTTTCAAATTGCTACTATCTATAGTGTAACTATAGTGTAGCGTAGCTGGTGGTAGTTTTCAACTAAAGCCTTTATTTGATCTTGATCTATGATGGATGGTTTTCCTGAAAGCGTAGTCTTTGACCCAGGAATTACAGCTCTAAATTTAGCAAACCACTCGCGAAAAGTTAATTCTGCTACGGCACCATTGCTGTAACCACGACATATTTTTGTAGCTGATTGCGCATCATTTTTTCCCTTCCGATAATAAAAAAAGTATTATATGTATTTTCTTCAAATACTAAAATTACACCAAGTTGTTAAGCCATACACAAACCACAACTGTACAGTACAGTTAGATTATCTATGAGTTTGATACATTGGTAGAACTTATAACACGCCAACTAGACCACAAAGAATTTCTAAAAAATGCATATAAATTGAAGAATATTTTCCCAAAATAATTTATGGAACTTTCCTAATGGAATTTCGCAAGCCATATCTCATGCCTCAAATTACGCATCAACTTTTTGTTAATACTATTTTAAAGTGGGTCCTTTTTAAAAAAGAAACAATAAAAAAGTATAGTTATTTATTTCAATTTCAAAGAATTAATTTTAAAGAACAAGTATTTAATTAAATTAATAAAATAAAGATATTAAAAGGGGGGTCGGTCTCTTAATGTTCAGTCTAATACAGCAAAACAATATTTCTTTTGGAAAATTTTTCAATTTTTTATTATACATTCCAAGATTAAAAGAAAATCCTTAGTATATCCAAAACAATTGACGATTTTACTTCGTAAATTTGTTTGTCTTTAAATATTTTTAGAAATAGCTTATATTACAGATATTCCAAAATTAAATTATTATATTCCAAAATGTATTATGACTTACATACGATAACTTTTCTATATAAGATCGTCAAATAATTTTTTAACTTGTCAATATTTACATGCATTCGGCGTTTGTATTTCACATACCCAACCGGTTCCGGAAGTTTACCCAAATAGAGATAAAATTTAATATCTAAAGGCCGTGACTTTACACTTTGCAGCATACAAGTCCGTAAAATTATTTTTGTCAATCAGGTTGACCAACACATATTTATCACAAACAAAATAACATATATAATCAGTACATGCAAGATTAACCTATAATTTCGATATTTTAGGTCGTAATTAGACGAAAAAAAATATATGACATGAAAAAGTTTGCTTTTGTATTTAGGAGACCGATTGAACGATATTTTTCAAAATCTGTGGTTTTAATTTTTAATTGATGATGAAAACCATTCAAATAAATATGTTTATTATTTTTATTAAGTTTTACTATCAAAATAACTTACAAAAAAGTGGAAAATAATTTAAAAGTGCACGCTTTTACTTTTTCTTTTATGTTCATAAGTACTTTCTCTCAATAAACCCCAAATATAGTCTCCTATCATGTTTTCATTGTATTGGCCTTGATAACGTTGTTCGAAGCTCATAATGTCCTGATGAAAACGTTCTCCTTGCTCTTCTGAATACGCTCCCATGTTGTTTTTAAATTTATCTAAATGAGCATGCAGCATATGTACTTTTAATGACATCCTGCAGCCCATGGCCTTAAAATTTTTTAGCATATCCGCAACTAACTTTTCGTAGTTTTCAGCTTTGTTATTTCCTAAAAATCCAGAAACTACTGCTATAAAACTGTTCCAACTCGCTTTTTGAGTACAATTCATGTCTAATTTGCGGACCAACAAAAACCCCAGCTTTAACTTTTGCTTCTGATAACCTTGGAAAAAACTTTTTCAAGTATCCAAAAGCTTCTGAAGTTTCATCCAGTTTTTTAACAAATTGTTTCATCAACCGTAGCTTAATGTGCAGAGGTGGCATTAACACTTTATCCGCTTCAACAATCGGCTCAAATGTTACGTTTTGTTTTGCGACACAAAGTTCTGTTCTTACAGGCCATGACCGTTGAATATAGTGCTTAGCATCCGCTCTGCTATCCCATAAGCACAGATAACACGGATACTTTGTATATCCGCTCTGTAGTCCCATTAAAAATCCCACCATTTTAAAATCTCCAATCAGCTGCCCTTTATACTCGCGATACTTTACAGATTCAAGCAAGATTTTAACACTGTCATAATTTTCTTTAAGATGTACTGAGTGAGCGATTGGAAGAGATGGGAATTTATTTCCGTTGTGTAATAAAAAACATCTTTTAAGCTATTTGTAGAGCCGTCAATGAATAAACGCCATTCGCTAAGAACACAGGGTATGCCAATTTCTTCGAACATACCTTTTATGTCATTGCAAAAACAAAGTCCATCTTCTTTTGTGAAAAACGTTGAGAATGTTTCATGTCTAGTCCGCTGATCCGTGGTATTAGCATCATCAAGCAAATTCCACTGTTTTAAGCGAGAGCCTAAAAGCTCTGCTTTATTTTTAGGCAAATTTAAATCTCTTATCAAGTCATTAAAATCTTCTGTAGTAATAAGATGGTGTTTTGGTTGTTCTGGTGTAAGTGAAAACTCCTTATCGGAATTACTTTTATTAGAACTAAGAGATGAGCTACTTTTCTGCGATAATATTTTCCGTGGCTCAGGTACTGGTCTTGTCAGGTCGTGTGCAATTAGAGCAGAAGAAGATTTAAGGTCAGGATATTCGATAGGTTTTGCATTTTTACCTATACGTCTTTTACACGGATTCACAATGCAAAAGTAGCAGTCATTGACGTGGTCTTTTGGTTGTCGCCAGATCCTTGGTATTGCAAAATTTCATGGACCTCTTCTCACCTCGATACCAACCTAAAATGTAGAAATAAAAATTAATATGTCTATTTTATTTGATTAACCGCTTAATTAAAAATTGCTTACCTTCCAAACATATTTTACAATAACTACAAGCAACATGTGGAACCCATGGCTTGTCTTGATGCCGAACAGGACAGTCAAAATATGCTTCGTAGGCTTCACAGAGAACGTCAGATGTCTTTAGTTCGTATTTTACGTCTCGAACTTTAATAAATTGACCACATATATAACAAAATGCATCAGCATCATATTTACACTTTCGCGACGACATTTTAAGTTTTTCTAGACTTGTACAAAACACCTGATCGTTGTTTATCACTCGAGTGCCATCTAGCGGCACTATGTGAACGTAAAAACCCCACTCTGATCGCGCGGTATTTTTGAATGTATTAACATTAATTAAAATTTATAAAAAAAATCAAAAATGAGTATTATTACTATAACTATCACAAAAGCAAACTTTATACCAAAAAAGCTATTTTCTTTTCGTTTTTGTGCATAATTAACCGAAAAATCATAAAATAAACTTTAGGACAAAGAACGAAAATTTTTGTGCAGAGTCGTGTAATATTAAGTATTTGGAGTATATGTGTCTTATATATGAAAGCACCGCCTTAATATTTCGGATAAATAAATAATTACATATGAAACAGACATGCATTACACATATTTGTATTTGTATACATGGACATACACCCCGTATTTTTCATCGATTACTTCAGCCAAAGACACGTGTTTCTGTCTCAATAGACTTCGTCAGTTTGGCTAACGAAGTAAAGTTTGATGGATCGCCTCACAGGTAAGTAGCAAATTTTGTCCATCAGGTGGTACTAGATAATCTAGTTACATCTGACGGACAAAAGAGACTACGCCGAAAATAGCGATTTTCTCGCGTCCACCTATGCCGGTACAGAAGCGAAAAAAATACGCATATAGGTGTAAGTCCATTAACATAATGCCAGATGGCAGCAAATATACAAATATAGGACAAAATTTGCTACTTATCTGTGAGGCGATCCGTTAAACTTTACTTCATTAGCCAAACTGACGAAGTCTATTGAGATAGAAACACGCGTCTTTGGCTGAAGTATACGTTGGAAAATACGGGGAGAATGTCCAGAGATGTGTGTAATGTATGTCTGTTTCATTTGTAACAAATGCGTGGTTAAGGTATTGATATACTCAAATTTCTTTGAAATAAATAATTGCTTCAATTCCTTAAATAGGGCCATAAATTCTAAGTAGGTAGGAATAACAGTTCTACTATAGTATAGACCTAAAATACAGTAGTGTCACTTCCTGTGGGCCCCTTTGATTTTTAACAAGCGCACTAACGGAAATTTTAAGAATAAAGTGTACAGTGTTGGACTCAAATAAGCTTGAATATTTATAAGGTTAGATTGAAAATTATATTAACAAATTTTATAAATTAGTTAGTTCAATTTTGTTTACAATTTAGAAGATGGAGACCAACCAACATGAGATGTCAAGTTCCTATATTTAATAGCACTTTGCCAATTTTCAAAAGAAATATTGTCAATACCTTGTAATAATTCTTTCACGTCTATTATGTCTCGTGAAATATTCTCTCAGTTTTGATCATATCAATCAAGCGGGTTTAGTTCACAGTGATAAGTTGGGAGTCTTAGTATGTACTTTTCTGTTATTTTTTTTCTATTAATTCATCAAACACTATATTTTGCGAGCCCATACAATTTTTTTTTAATTAAAGCTAACAATTCTACTTTAAGCATGTCTTCCCCTTATGCAATTATTTTCCCTCGTCTACTTTTGTATTTCTGACTTGTGATTGTTTGTTGTAGGCGCTTATTCAATTTACGATTATGGTATCTAGCATTGATTATGGTATCTAACAAAGAGAAGTAAACCATTTGCTGCATGCCATTCATATGAGTCTATTTGCTCAATAATATATATTTTATCTTTAATGAGTTCCATTTTCACAATATTTCGTAATTTGACAAAGATATTTCACGTCTCCATATAGTAATATGACCTTTTTTCTTTTATAATACTATTTCAAATTCTCTTTTGATAACTATAAACATTTTTCATTTCATCATCGACATTATTTAAAACAGCCACTTTTCTGTGATTTTTTTGTGGTAGAAGTGTGTGATTAGTAAAGGCCGGATTATATGCAGTTTGCATAAATTTGCATAATACTCGTATATGCATTTTGTATATTATTTGCATATTTTGTAGTAATTCAGCATTTTTGCAAATTTTAAGTATCCGAGTTTTATTTATTTACCAAATCAAATGTATTATACTATTACTAAAATTATGTCGTGGATGTAACAAACAAACAAAAATTAAATAGCCCTCTTTAAATTAAAAATGGAATTTTGTTATGCCTCTTCCTGTTACTTTTCCGATAAGCGTCTCCAAAAATTTATTAATGCTCTTCCCATACATCCAGGCGGAGACAAAATTCCAGGAAAAGCTAATACCTTAAAACTTCTAAATAAATACAAAAATACATTTTACCAGAAATTAGGAATATGTATATGTTTCTTTGCTATTCGGAGAAATTTATTCCCACATTCGAAAGTAATTTTATAGTAAACGCACATTTTACGTTGGCTTTTCGAAGTGTAAACTTGTGATATATAATTGCAAAAATGCCGAAAATAGCGACTGTGCCTGGATAGATTGTACCTTATTCAGAATTGCGCATGAATGGAGAAAAAGTGTTTTGCGTAGCATGCTATAAGATTGTGAGTAAAATTTTAAGTTTATTTCCTCTTATTAATTAATTAATCAAGTTTTTAATTATTCCTTTATCTTTTACTAACATTTATTTTATAAGAAAACAACCGATGATGTGATATTTTTTTGGCAGATTACAAGTGAGAGAAAGTCCAGGTCGACCAACATATGAAAAGTCCATATCATGCTGCAAAACTAACACAGATGAAATTGGCGAAGAAGTCAGCAAACATTACCGCAATGTTTGCCACCAACTTCCAAAAAATCGGAACAAGAACAATTTAATGAAGATTTGTGTCAAATGTTTGTGTCGGCAGATATTCCACTACATAAATTAAACAATTTAAATGACAAGTTAATTTTGCAAAAGTACATCAGCAAATAAAACATTCACGACGAGAGCGCATTAAGAAAAAAATATATTCGCTGTATCTATGCAGAAACATTGAATAGCATTAAGAAGGTTGTTGCAAACAATTAGCTTTATATATGCATAGATGAAACTACTGATAGTGTGGCCCGATACATAGTTCATTTAATGAACTTAACGTTAACGTTCCAGCAAAATCTTATTTAATTTCATCCAATTTCATCTGACCGGAATCGTTTCCAACAGAGAAAATTCTATTGTTTTTGACGGATGCTGCACCATACATGGTGAAGGCAGCTTTCAAATTGAAAATCTTTTACCCAAATTTAATTCACACAACTTGCTTGGCGCACGGACTAAATCGGGTTGCAGAAGAAGTCAGAAACCATTTTCCATTAGTAAATACTTTAATTAGTAGTGTTAAGAAAGTATTTTTAAAGGCCCCATTACGAGTTTAGTTTTACAAACATCTACCCGGTGTTCCGCTTCCTCCTCAACTAGTAATCACACGATGGGGAACGTTGTTGGAGGCTGCTATTTTTCATGCAAATCATTATGAAGGAATAAAGACAATTATTATATGATAAGCAAATGTACATGTACAAATGTATATTTATATAAGAGCACCATATATTATGATGGTAAATTGCAGATCGTTACATAATTAGGTTATAGTATATACTGCTTAAATTTTTCACTTCTGTTGTTAATTAATTTTTTGCCCGTTTAATACTAATCATTTCTTTAATTTCCCTTTTCATTGTGTGTTGTTCTTTATCAATTATCTGTGTGTTTTCAAAATCGAAATGGTGATTGCGTTGTAGTTTGTGTGTAAACAAAGCAGTTTTGTCTGTTTCAGAGTATTTGTGGGGTTATATTCTTTTGTATAAATATTGTAGTATCTATCGCGATTGCGATAGTTACTACATAGGCCAAATTAAACAATATTTATTGACTTCGAACTTTTACAATGCAAATTTGTGTTTTTTTTTTAATTCCTATTAAACATGTTTAATATAAATGCACTTTTTACGTTTTATTTTTTGCAAATATAACAAAGGTATGCATTAAATTAGTATATGGTCAATTGTTAATGTTAAGTATATACACATAAGACCAGCTCTCAACGGGCCATACCTGGCAATAAGTGGCAACAGCGAATATCCCCTCTATGCGCGGTAGCTTACATTACCATACACTGCAGAGTTATGAATTTAGTAAGACTTGTTGTTCTTACAGGTGTTTAGAAAGTTTGTTTCAAAGTTCTCCATGAACAAACCGAAAATGTGGCTGCGCTACGTCGACGATACATTTGTAATATGGACACATGGCAAGGAAAAACTACAAGACTTTTTACACCAACTAAACTGCGAACATCCGAAAATTAAGTTTACAATGGAGGTAGAAGAACAAGGGAAGCTACCTTTTCTAGATGTGTTAGTGATCAAAAAAGAAAATGAAACATTGGGACACACCGTTTACCGGAAACCTACACACACAAATAGGTACTTAAAAGCACAATCGCATCATCATCCGGCACAATTGAACTCAGTAGTGAAAACCCTAGTTCTACGATCCGAACGACTAACAGACGATGAACATAAAAACGAAGAAAGAAGAAATATTAGAAACGCTCTTCTTGATAACGGGTATTCACAAAGAACAATAGACAAAGCCAGACACAATAGAGCAGAAAAACGGGAAAAAGAGGAATTTACATCAAAGGCCTTTCTACCATATATAAAGGGTACCACAGACAAAATCGGTAGAATACTAAGAAAACACAACATAGACACCATCTTTACAGCACAGGGAAAAATAGCCGATAAAATATTCAACGCGAAAGATAAAATTCCACTTGAAGACCAAGGCGTTTACGAAGTGCCGTGCTCAGAATGCGAACAATCCTATGTAGGCCAGACGAACAGGCGAATAAGCGTGAGAAAAGAGGAACACATAAACGCAGTCTTCAAGAAACAAACAACATCATCTCTAGCACAACACCGCCTCCTAACGGGGCACACTATTGACTTCGAGAATACGAAGATCCTAGCGAAGAGCGAAAGTCTATCTACTAGAATTACTAGAGAAGCGATTGAAATAGAAAAGAGACCCAAAAGTCTAAACAAACGCGACGACGGCCAACGTTTAGCGTACACCTGGAAGCCACTCCTAGCCGGCATGCAAATCAAGACTCATGCGAAACACAACACATCGAGACAGGTACACGCCCCCACACAGGAATCACAGACACCCGGACCAATCACGCGAAGCCGTGTACGCACGACGGCAGCAGCGCAACCCCCACCTCCCATAGTGCAACATAATAGCAGACACCCGAGGACACGATCGGCAGTTACTCTTCAGCGTCAAGTGAAAGAACAACTCTAGAAAATGACGAGTGCGATCCCGTCGAAACGTCGAGACAACAATCCTTCTAAGGACACATCTCACACGCGGCCAAGAACCCGAGAAACCATCATTTCATCATACAACCGCGAGAACATCAAAATTATCATATATATATATATATATATATATATATATATATATATATATATATGTATATATATATATATATATATATGTGTATATATATATATATATATATATATATATATATATGTATATATATATATATATATATATGTGTATATATATATATATATATACCGCGATATCATAAAGTTTCTGGGTCAACGGTGGCCATGGGGTGAAAAACGTCTGTCTTAATTTATATCATCCTTTTGAGAAAAATCTGATAAAATTTTCAGGTTAAGTGTCATGCTGACGTTAAAATTTGTCAATATATTAATCTTAATGTCAGTATGACACATAACCTGAACATTTTATCAGATTTTTCTCAAAAGGATGATATAAATTAAGACAGACGTTTTTCACCCCATGGCCACCGTTGACCCAGAAACTTTATGATATCGCGGTATATAATGGCCAAAACACCCCATAGCTAAGCAGCTTCGGGAAGCTCTCTAAATCCTCATTTTCGGGGTTAATCAATCCCCATCCCAGCTCTTCATATCTTCTGGCTTATTTCCTTACAGGTTTCCTATTCTTTGTCTTTTCCTGCCATTTGTTAAAGCCTACTCCTCATAAATCTTCTACTACTTCCTCTAGCCATTTGGATATCGGTCTACCTCTTCTCTTTTTTCCTCCCAGCTTCCAGTTAAATTGCAGCTTGATTGTGGATTCTTCTTCCGCCCTCCATACATGCCCCAGCCATTTTATTATTTGCTGTTTTATTTTTTTTACAATATCTTTTCCTTTGATTTCTTATTATGGATCTTGATAGGGGTGCACAATCTGTTATAGACGCCCAAAAGGTGTATTCGAGTCAAGAAATACTTCAACAGTTAGCGTTTATTAAAGCCAATTACTGTTTTATTTCCACTTCTATATTGCAGTTGGAAAAACAATTTATGTCGCTAATCGAGAGCGTTGAAATAATAAACAAATTTGAAGTCATGTTTTAATGTTAAAGGAGGAGTGGGACAGTCCGTGTATGAAAATTTTTTAAGTGTAATAGGAAAAAAATGAGCGTTTTAAAAAGCTAAAGGACATTGCTAAAATTTTGTGTGGTGATTCAGTAGAAAATATTGAGTTGACAATAGATATTTCTAATTTTAAATATGTTCCTATAACAAGCGTCGACGTAGAACGAACCTTTTCAATATAGGTACAAGAGTACATGTTTTCAAACAAGCGTCACAATTTTTCTGTTGAAAACTTTGAGAAATATGTGATTGTAAATTGTTTTCATAGTCAATTATGTTGTAAAATGTTCTAAATAAACTTGTAGTAAACATAATAGAATATTTTTTCATAAGTAAAAACACAAGAGCTTTTTTTTATCGGATAAATTTCTCTTTGTAACGAAATTATTTTGCCAATCAGTAATTTGACGAGAAAAACTTACATGAAAAAAACGCGAGACCGAAAGGTCGGGCGATTTTTTCTAATGTAAGTTTTTCGAGCGAAATTACTGATTGGAAAAATATTGAGTTAAAAAGAAATTTATCCGATTGAAAGAAAAGCTCGAGTGTTTTCTGGCAAGATAAATTAACGACATGAATAAAACTTTTTAAATTGTCTCCATATTGACGATTTTGTATTTCTTGTGTATTGCGGTATTGATCTTTTGATATTTGTTGAAATTTCCCCAAACCGACTCGTACATTTTACGTTCAACGATACTTAATAGTTATTACCTGTCAGCTGCCAAAATAAATTAAGTGATGCAGGGCTACTAGATATGTAACAGGAAGAAGCATTTTTATCGGAGGAAGAAGAAGCGTTTTTATCGTTGATAAAAAGCTATGTAGGTTTTTATCACTGTCAAAGTGACAAAAATGTCACCCGCAAATGGACATTTTTATATGAGTAAATTTATCTACAGTATTCCATTTTTTAACATTCCTCGTATTTTTTACCTACATATTTTTCATAAGGAAGTGCATATTTAGGCTAAAACATGCATATTTATGCGCATACTTTCAGTTTTTTTTTGCATATAACCCGACCTTTAGTGATTAGTGTTATATTCTTTAAGAATATTTTAAACCCTGTTTCACAACTACTGTAAAAGATACAATTACGGTTAATCTGTGTTAGTTATTATTTTTGGAAAAGTACCTGTTGATTTAGTTATAATAAAATGTTTCAAGGATCTCTTCTTAGAAGGTGAACTTTTCGAATACGACGTTACAGCAAGAAATTATTTTATTCTAAAAATTCTTCAATATTAAACTAGATATAACCCTATAACTAGAGAACGGACATTCTTACCACATGACTAAGTTCTCCGACTACAATAGCCGTTGTCCATTGTTAACGCTGCGAAAATCAGGTGGCCGAGAAAGTCAAACACAAATACTTCATTGTATTACGTCAGGAAGTACTCAGCGAAGTTTATAAACATTTCAAATTGCCGATTGCGTTTAATGGAATATATCCTCCGAAAACAACAAGTGTGTTGTCCATTGTAATCGCAACGGACCAGATGGCCGGTAAGACTAACAAATACTTCATTGAATTACGCCGAGTCATGTGGTAAGAATGTCCGTTCTCTACCTATAACCTACGAAATAATAATGTGTTCTTTGCGTACAACTTCTCTTTGTAGGTAAACACTAAAACGATGTATAAAAAGTTTTCAAAGAGATTGATTTATGAAATGTAACACAAAATGAACAATGTTCAAACAAAATAAATAATATATAATTTTGGTTATGCAGATGTAAACAAACGCTCGATTAATATTCACTTATTATATATTAAAATCAAAATCTAAACTAAAAGATTTATAACGCAAGTATCACTGTTAACATGTGCAAAATGCATATCAAACTGTATATACCATGTATCGTTTCCTACGTAGGCCATGAACGACTGAGATACACATTCAAGTCACGTCTGAGTTTCGAGAATTGACGAAGTGTCATTTGTAAATACATAATCACTATCAAATTGACATGTTACGATTTAACCTATTACTAATACAAAGGTATTTTTAATAATATAAAATATTATTAAAAATCTGGTGTGGAGAACACAAATACAGGTTCACTATTAATATTTTTGTGAACGTGTCCGAACATATCCCTCCCCAGAGACGTAGATAAAAATATGTACCTTTGTATTATACAAAACTGGTGGGATTTACCTACTCATGTATGTTTCAATTATTCTGATACATTACACATGCGGTTAGTCCGTAGGATGAGTGAAGACACAAACAAAATGCAGTTTCTAGAGGGATGGCTGTGCCACCTTTGGAAGGACGTCGTTACTTCACATCGGTTATGTGGACGGGGCGAGGTACTTCGGCTGTCTGACAACAGGCAGCGCTGAATTTACTTCTACGCTCGGTCTGGATAATTTCTGTGATGTGGCGATGTGGTTCTCTGTTGTGAATATGGCTGAGGATATCCTTTCTCCAGCAGGAGCATACCGATGAGCCTGTAGAAAGGCGAAATACGTATCTACGTCTCTGGGGAGGGATATGTTCGGACACGTTCACAAAAATATTAATAGTGAACCTGTATTTGTGTTCTTCACACCAGATTTTTAATAATATTTTATATTATTAAAAATACTTTTGTATTATACAAAACTGGTGGGGTTTACCTACTCATGTATGTTTCAATTATTCTGATATATTACTAATAGTACGAATTGTAGGTTAGATCACTTAATCAATCTAAGACATAACTGATTTAATCCATGGCATACTCTGAAAACTTGTTTTGTGGCTCACTCATTAATAAACGTCCAGTTTGAATATGTTTGAAATTCCTAGTTATAATTTTCTCTGTCATGCGCCAATGCGTTCTGCAACGCACGCGTTAACACGCAAGAGGATGCTCACCAAATACAACTAATTAGGAAAAGAAATTGCAGTAAAACAGCACCAGAATTCAATTGCGCAGCATAACGCGGAACTTCAATAGGTACGGTAAAGCGTCGCTTATAAGAGAGTAATTTGCATTGATTAGTAGCTGTGCGCAAGCCACTTTTGCGCCAGGATAATCCGCAGAAATTGTTGGAATAGGCACGGCAGCGTCGCTGCAGAACGATAAGATCTTCGTTTGAAGATTCGGGACCGAAAAGAAGGTTCGCGGTTGCATTTTACCAACTATGAAGCATAGAGGTGGTTACATCTAAATATATTTATGGAATACGATACGGCTTAAGAAAAATTATCGCGCGATTTTAGAAAATTCTACAAATCCATCTGGTTTGGTTTAATTGGGCAAAACTTGACATTTATACACGATCCAGTCATCAAAAGCACACTGCCAAATATGCAAGTTATTTCACGGAAACAACATAAAAATATTTTGCAAATTATAACTTGACCGTCATACGACCCAGATTTAAATCCTATAGAATTATTGTGGGACCAACTCGATAAGAGGTAGAGAGAAAATTTTGTCCTACTTCGAAGCAATAGTTTTTAAATACCCTTCAAAATGAATGGATCTCCATATCGGATTACACAATTCAAAACTTAAGTAGAAGAACGCCATGTGCTGTTCAGGCAATTTTCAATTCTAAAGAGGGATTTTCCGATGAAAAAGGAATTTAATTAATGCATAATTTAGAACTATCTTTGGTAGTTTTTTCCATATATTCTCTTTAGTGAAACTTATGTGTAAATTATGTGCAAATTTGAAAATATTATTTTAGCTAGTTACTACTAATGCTAATACCTGAAACATTTTAAGTTGTTAAAAATTTGCCTCAATGTTAATATTAATTCTTTTGAATTTTAACTTACATGTGTTTTGGTGTCAAATTTAGGTACATATATGTACTTTAATATTATTTTATTTATATTTAATTATTTATTTCTAAAAGTCCATTATTTAGCTATAAACTAAATTTAACGTCTAAACTTTTCAAAAAAGGTTGTATGTATGCATGTAAAAAAAAAGTTCTAGTCATTCAAATATATACTTATCACAACATAAATAAATGGAAGGACAATAACTCTGACTTCAACATAAGTGAAGACAAAATATTAAATAGCACATTTGTAACAAAATAATTTGAAACACTTGAGTAGGTAAAATCTTACCATATTTTGTATAAAACAAAAATATTTTTAATAATATATCTACAAATATTATTGAGAATCGGGTGTGAGAACACAATACAAGTTCGTATTTGTGTGAAAAGATCTTTCCAGACATGCTGACACGTATTTCATATATTAAATCTATTACTAACCTTCCAAAATAAGCATAATTCACTATTGTACTTTTCAAAACACATTTCCGATCACAATTTTAATTATTGTATCACAGAAAACTCCCATCACAATATGAAATAATACGTTGTGCGTAAGTCTACCGAGAAAATAATAATTTCGAACCTGTACTACGGAGTTACAGTTTAGGGCAGTAACTGGCATTTTAAAAGATTGTTTAAAGCAACTTACTTTTTCTCGATAATAACGGCAGGACCTTGGTGGAGCCCTTAATCAAATAGCAGGTAGCAAACGACGGTTACTAATCTGTATATTTACACACTTGTAGAATACCTATTACTTTTATATATATTTATTTAAGTTGAGAATCATATATTGTCAAGTATTATTTAATTAGAAATTGGTTTAATGTTGTTATTCCAAATAAATGAATGAAACTAATATATCCTTTAAAACAAGAGTAAAAAATTATATTTTTACACGAATTGAGATGTTATAGTAAGACAGTTATAGCATTTTTTTTTTGGGAAGCAAAGTAAGAAAATAGTATATATTAACCAAATGTGTTACATTTTGTCGTCACTTTTTATGTTGAAATCAGTGTTATTTTTTCCTTCTATTTATTTATGTTGTGATAGATATATATTTGAGTTACTTGTACTTTTTTACATATACACACATGTTTCTGAAGTTTAGATATGTATTAAGTTTAACAGCAGGACGAAAGTAAATTACAAATTGAAAATCTCAACTTAAAGCAGTCATTTGAATTATTGGAATTATTGAAATAATACAAAGGTATTTTTAATATAAAATATGATTAAAAATCTGGTGTGAAGAACACAAATACAGGTTCCCTTTCTATTAATATTTTTTGTGAACGTGTCCGAACATATCCCTCTCCAGAGACGTAGATACGTATTTCGCCTTTCTACAGGTTCATCGGTACGCCCTTGCTGTAGAAAGGATATCTTCAGAGACATTCACAAAAAAAAATCATCGCCATATCACAGAAATTATCCAGACCGAGCGTAGAAGTAAATTTAGCGCTGCCTGTTGTCAGACAGCCGAAGTACCCCGCCCCGTCCACACAACCAATGCCAACCAACGACGTCCTTTCAAAGGTGGCACAGCCATCTCTCTAGAAACTGTATTTTGTTTGTGTCTTCACTCATACGTATAATACAAAGATATTTTTAATAATATAAAATATTATTAAACATCTGGTGTGAAGAACACAAATACAGATTCACTATTAATATTTTTGTGAACGTGTCCGAACATATCCCTCCCCAGAGACGTAGATACGTATTTCGCCTTTCTACAGGCTCATCGGTACTTCCCTGCTGGAGAAAGGATATCTTCAGACACATTCACAAAAAAGAACCACATCGCCATATCACAGAAATTATCCAGACCGAGCGTAGAACAAAATTCAGCGCTGCCTGTTGTCAGACAGCCGAAGTACCCCGTCCCGTCCACACAACCAATGCCAACCAACGACGTCCTTCCAAAGGTGGCACAGCCATCTCTCTAGAAACTGTATTTTGTTTGTGTCTTCACTCATACTACGGACTAACCGCATGTGTAATGTATCAGAATAATTGAAACATACATGAGTAGGTAAACCCCACCAGTTTTCTATAATACAAAGGTATTTTGAATAATATAAAATATTATTAAAAATCTGGTGTGAAGAACACAAATACAGGTTCACTATTAATATTTTTTGTGATGTTTAATAATATTTTATATTATTAAAAATACCTTTGCTGGTGAGGTTTACCTACTCATGCATGTTTCAATTATTCTGATACATTACTCAAATAAATTATAATTTTACTATTTTGTTTATATTTTTTAATTCGTTTTAAAGTTATATAAAGAAAATATTAAGAGAAAATATGTTTGTAAAATACTTTTATAAAATACATGATTTGAAAATTGAAAAAAAACTAGTAGTTTGTTACATACAAATATAGCTATCAAAAGTGGGACCCAGTGCTGCCGCAGATAATTTTTCAAATGTAAAAAAATATACTAAATTGTATTAAATTCAGAGCTGCTAACTGTGGCAATTGAAAAGTATCGCTATTCTTAACAATATTTCAGTTATTCTATGGTAATTTTTTTAATTTTAAGTATGAGAGATGGTTGTTCCCATTCGCAACAAGTTGTAGTTATTGAACTCCATACTATACATACTAAAATTCTACTTTATAACCGTATCGAAACCATCAAATAGCACATAAATTCAAGTAATATTAATCAAATATGATTTTAGTGAAAGACATTCAAGAATTATCTTAGGGTCGTTACCCGTTCCAAATTATAAGAATGTATTACAGAAAGTAACACTCTTAACTTCATATATCTACAAGTTCCTAATTGGTAGATACGAAAACTTCAGATTTTGAAGAGTTCTTTTATAGGTTTCTTTAATTAAATAAAAAATATCCTTTATATTTTTATTATGTCGAAAATCATAATAGTTTTGTGATTTCTGCGATTTGTAAGTGGTCGTGCAACAGTTCAATACAAAGAAATGTCAGGCATGTAATTAACAGAGGGCCAGCGTGGCTGCATATCAGGACTGAATTCAGTACGTATCACCGCACGCAACGCCGAAGGCGAATCAGTCACATTTTACTTTTATAATCGGTATATTGTCTGTCAAAAATTCTATTTTTTATTGGACAGAGAAAGTGTATGAAAGAAGATTTTGTCAGTATTATAGAAGAATTACAAATATTTCATGTATGGTGAAAAATTACCAAAATCACCAGTAGGGAACCTATACCACATTTACGTTAGAAATGATAGAGCAGTATGCTCTGACATGTGATTGGACAAAAGAGAAGGAAAATTTACACGTTCAATGAATTTATGTTGGATAAAAACAAATAGCTATCTATCACCCTGATTAAAATTAATAAAAGGCTAGTAATTTAAGTAAGTTACTACTTTTCTGAGCAAAACTTTTGAATTTGAGCCTTTCCAAATAAACATTTATTGCTCTTGTATAATATATACACATATCATATAACCCTGTTATAAATTAATAATCGACGAAGGAGATACTTGTTGAAACTTCATTATATAGATATAATAAAACACAGTTGTATAGTTTCAAAATAATATATATAATGTTAACACACTACATATGTTTCACCATACTGTGGCTTCATCAGGTGGATGAAAATACTAATTCAAATTATCAATTAGATCTTATATATATATCAATACAAAGTACAGAACTAATCTCATTCTAAGAGGGGGTGGACATGTATGAGTTTTAAGTTTAGTAGGGGGGAGTTATTTGTCTAGTTGGTCATTTAAAATTATACCTAATTTATTATATTTTTTAATTTCTAAACTTTCTAACATATTAAGTTTTTTACTTTTATCTAGAACATGCAAAGTTTTAAAATTAGTGTGAATTTGTGATTATGTTCTAGGCAATGATTAGCGAAAGTTGAGTCTGTCTTCTTGTCTCTGTGGCTTCTTTCATGTTCTTTCATTCTAATATCAAATGTCCGTCCTGTCTGTCCGACATACTTTTTTACAATCTTCGCATGTCAACTTGTAAACCCCTGAGTTTAATCTATTGTCCGGTTTATCTCTGCTATGTTTTTAACGTAAATGGAGTATAGATGTTTTAAGAAAATCGCCTTATTTGGCATCTGATTAAAATAATAGTACGGATTACTTAACATACTGTGATGTGAATCATCCGAGGATACGTCAGGCGATGACGACACCGCCCAGCACGCCCTAGCATATCTCGCGAAAACACTAGAAGAAAATCTCGAACCCTATATAAGCGGCCGGGAAGTGGGAAACATATTCATTGAAGAAGCGACCCTCGCTTTAGAACATGATATATAAATGTGTAATAAAGACTAATATATAAATGTGAAATAAATAGTGTTATTACTTATTAGTTCTTACGAGTTTTTAGTACATATATGTTATTAATATAGTGTTTTTAATTACAGTTAGTTTTATTTCAACGAGCCCAGAGAGACAAGTATTTTTACAGTACGATTATTAAAATAATAACAAGATTATTCTTTGTTTTACTGAAAGGAATATACCTTTTACGATGGTCCTTAACATTGTATAGATTTACTTAAAATGCTGTATGGTTTGCTATACACCTTTTACAAATACACAAATTTTAACACTCCACAAATATTACAAGGAATAATTTTCATAGAAATGCACAATTATATTCTAAAGCATACCTACAATAGATCGAAAAATATTTTGAAAAATAAATCCCCTCATCAATACTGCCACAATTATGGAAGATAATTTAAAATAAATTGGCATGTGTACTGGAAGTAAGATATCAACAACCGATTGAATAAGACGTTGTGAACCCATCATCGAAAATAAAGATCAAATCAAAAAATACAAAAGAAGTTAAAATAAATAGTTATCAATTGTTTTCTATAGTGGATATATTTTTGTGGAACGGAAATTTTTCAGATTTCATTATTTTCAAACTTTTTAAACAAAATAATATAATCTCAGTAACGCGCCAAGTATCTTCGGCGCCGTCGTGCGAAATAGTGATAGGCGCCTTTACACTATATGTATTGAGCCAAAATATCAAGTACACTCTTTGAAGTAACAATAAAATTATTGCTGTCAATGCTAAAATAATTGTAATAATTGTTTTATGTAAATTTGTTGATTTGTTGTAAACTTTCAAAAAATGTTTAAATATTTTTAAAATTTAACTTATCACAAGTGGCCGTAGGCGCCTTTAAGGCCTTGGCGCCGTTGTGCGCTGCACGACCTTGCCCATATGGACGGCGCGTCACTGTATAATCTGTTAAGTAATGTAAGAACCGGCAAAATTGAAGTGCAGAAAGGGTTAAAAGAAAAATTCTTAGAAAAGCAGGTACTAGGAATATTTACCCATGACATTAACAGTTCTCAGTTGTAGTTGATTAGTTCTTGAGAAACGACGCATTTTTCTTAATAACGAGTAGAGCGCACACAAAACAATTAGAAGCCTTTTCCTCTGTACAATGACCAAAAATGTCGCGAAATACAACTGCCAAATATATTCATATAAAAGAGTTGAAGAGATTTGTTAACGAATAAGTGCAACCTTATTTGGAATCAAATAATGACCTACCAGAATGTGTCACAAGAAGGAAAAGTAGAAAAAGGGTGGACAAACAAAAATCCAAGGTTAATACTGTGACAAAGAAAAATAAAATCAAAGCAGAAAGGCGTAACTTTATCATAGAAAGGTAAACCAGACCCGTCTACGCGCTCATCTCAAATGGAAGAGTACCTTAAGAAGACCCCTGCGAAATTCTGATAGGAACATTGGGCAACAGACAATCGCAATCGTGATTGGGACAATAATTTTTACCGAGGAAGCTTCTTTTTAGTCAAACAGCACTATGAATCGTGCTTGGTTGATTCCAAGTAATAAAATTATCCAGGGAACTGTTAAACACCTGACTAGAAACGGATTCGGCAGTATACACTTGTTTACCGAGAACTTAACTGAAAAATGTATGAAAATGCATTACTAGCATCCAGCCAAAAATAGTTTAGAGCAAATAATCAACAACATATTGCTCCGAAAGGAGAATGATCCAAAGCATCGAAGGCGTATAGGACATGTTGGACTGGCAGTCACGCCCTGGATCCAAATATATTTAATAATTAGGCGTATGTGAAGTATAAGCTTCGCGGAAAGAAACTAACGACAATTAAGCAAACATCTCGAAAATTCTCTTAATTTAGCTAGCATTACTATGTCTTCAACAGATTTACAAATATATATTCTACATTGAATTTCGTTACTTCAATTCTTTTAATGGCATCATTTAAAAATTATTCTACTAAATACTGTTTAATTTGTAGGTTATAAAATGCAAATTTTAATGTTAATTTCAGTTAACTAACACTGATATTTACGAAAATAAAAATTTTATGCAGTTTGTTTCCCTTTTTTTTAATTTTTTTATTCATTTAAACCGTACCATATGAAAATAAGAATTTCAATCATTTCTATTTTACAACCCATTTGGACCATAATTATTAACCAATAACAAAAATGGAATATTCAAATTTACACATTGCAGTATATACCTATATAAAGCAATAAACGAATATTAAAGAATCAATTTCATTTCAATATTATATTTAATTTTTTTTTCAAATGGTTTATTACAGTGTTTATTTCTACCAGCTTATCTTTGAAATAAAAACCCTAACAAAATTATTTATTAATACATTCTCAAAGAACGTATATGGAACATAACTAAAAGTTTTACTACTACATAATTGCAAATTGTAAAGCCTTTGTTTTTTAAGTACATACATATAGAAAAATTTAAATACAATACAAAAATATCCATTATTTTCCGAATTCAAATAAAAAAAAATATATGGTAAACTATTAATATGCACAAGAAACTTAAAAATTCACTTTTACATAAAAATATACATAACAATTTAGGTACCTTTACTTTGCCAAAGTCGATTAAAAATTACTATTCAACTATGATTTACAAAATCTCAAAAAGGTGAATATTTAAACTGGAAGTCAGGCACTTAA
Organism: Melolontha melolontha; assembly: GCA_935421215.2. Classification (NCBI taxonomy): domain Eukaryota; kingdom Metazoa; phylum Arthropoda; class Insecta; order Coleoptera; family Scarabaeidae; genus Melolontha; species Melolontha melolontha. The sequence goes on along the minus strand of OW285242.1, from coordinate 88,744,503 downwards.
ATTGGTACTTGAAACAAAATTTATGACAAGACATAAATATATATTTGCTCTACATAAAGCAAAAATTAAAAACGAGTTTCTAGAGGTCCACTATTTTAAATAATTCATATAAAGAAAAAACAAATACTTTTAACTATTTTCTCATGCATTTTATGTGATTAGATATACATATCCTATAAATTTATTGATAAAGTTAGACTTAAAAAAAAATCTAAAATGGAACTTACTTATTTGTGAACCTCATTTTGGCAAGCGAAACAAATCAAAAATGAACATTTAATTACTTATAATTACAATCAAACCAAGTAATTTTAAGTTACTTACTTGCTTGGATCATAATCTTGTGTTGACTGAGACATCATTGCACGAATTTTATCATCCTCTGAGGCATCTAAACTAGACAAATCGACAGCTTTTGCAATAGGGCCGCCTTCATCTGTTCTTGTAACTGGTGTACTATCGTTTCCATAACCTTCCCATGTTTTAGACTTATTTGATGGTATAACAGGTATACGTGCTATTAGCAAGGATGTGTTTTTTGGTATTAGAGCTTCTTCATCTTCATATACTATTAAGAAATGATAGTAAATTTTTATATAAGAATACATTGACAGTAAATACCTTCTTTGGTTTGTGCGTTGGTGACTTGGAGATCAAAATCCGTGTTTTTGCCAATACGTTTTTGCTGAATAATAGAATTTTTTAAATCCTTTACGGATATATGCAAACCATCAAATGTAACTGTGTCATATTCCAGTGCCGATTTAAATTTATAATGCACGGACATATTTCTCACTTTAGATGTGAATTTCACGCTGAAATAATAGAAAACTGAGTTATTTTATGTTTTGAAATAAATCGATATGTAAACTTACTATTATAACACTAACAGGCATTGCTTGTTTTTACACATATTCGGTCTCTATTTAATTATATAGAAATATTCATTACATTTCGAGGTAATCATGAAAATAACAATAATCAAAATGTTTTAACAAGAAATATATTAACGCTTTAGTTAATGCATACGAATACAAACAACGTATATTGATACAAAAACTACACCGAACGTTTATTCAACACTTGACACAAAATGACAAAATGGATGCCGGCGGCATAGCCAACATAAAGATAAAATTAAACTCGAGTTTGGGTCCTATTTTTAACACTAAACACACTTTCGCAAAACTATTGGTTGATAATATATAAATAAGAAACTATCCGTTTTACAATTATGTTTCTAAAATAACATTAGTAAATTAAATATTAGGAATACCTATTTAGGGATTTAATATGTAAAAAGACGGAAATCGAATCGCCTTAGTTAGAAAAACTGGCGGTAAAAAACAATTTTCAATTTGACAGACATAAACGAAAAAAATCAGAAATAAATTCGTTTTATTCTGTGCTCGGTGTGTACTAGGTCAATAATTATAATTTAAAATTGTAAGTATCTGGTACTTTTTCTTCTGTTAACAAATACATATATTACTACAATCCAGACTTTTCTATGAATTTTAGTTTTATAACATTAGAAAAGTAATGGCTACTTTTCAAATTCACGAAGACATGGAAAGCGTTGAAGACAATAAAAAACTTGCTCCCAGTAGGATAAACGTGGTACCAGAACTGTCCAGAAAAAACCGTACGCGGTCTGCATTTCATACTGTAAACAATGTCAAACAAGGTGCGAAACGTATCAAAATTTGCGAACAGTCCACCGAATCTATACGTGTAATATCTGTAAGGTTTACAGTTTCAAATAAAATGTTTTTTTTTATTAACATATTAGTGTATACATTTATATATATATAGGTTCAAAATACCAATGAAAATGTGGACGATCAATTAAAAGAAAATAATAAACAAAATGCAGAAATTTTAGATTTAAATTGCATTGGATTGAACAATAAAAGAGAGCTAGTACCTTTGATCTTCCAGAATAAAGCGTGTAAAGAAAAGGAATTTTTTCCTTTGGAATTACTTTATAACGATGAATATAGAAATGTGAGTAATTTACTTTAAAACATTTACATATAACCGATATTAATATATTCTGTCGTTATTGTTTAATACATATATAAATTATAGTACTCTCAAATATTAACAGAAATTTATACGTAGTTTACCTCTTTCCTGTTGAGTACCTATCAATAAATTTCAAATTAATATTTTTTAGCGTTCATGTAGGTATTATACTGTTTTTTTAAGCTTGTCATCAACCAAAAACAATGACGTCTGTATTGCCAGTATCACAACAACGAAAATAATTGTCTAGGTAATACCCAAGATTAGTAAATGAATAAGCTTGCCTCGTAACTCTCCACCAATAATATTTTTACGCGGGAAAGCGTCACTCAGCGTGCCCATTCAAATTAAAATGATTTTGACTTTAATTTTATCATACTCATGGGAGTAAAAAGTTTTTATTGTAAATATTTTTGCCTAAAAATTCGCTTATAAATTATAAGGGAAATGAAGGTGATTGACTCAGTGAAACACCATCACATATTAATTAATTTAGTATTCTACTGTCACAACCCAGTTCTTTCAATAAACTGTTATTACGGAGTTAATTAAAGGTTTTGTATGTTTAAAAAAATGGGTTCACAAATGTAATTACTAACTGGATATCAAGATATTATTTGATGCAGTTTTCTTATAAGTAACCAAAACAAAATTGCAATCATTATAAACGAAAAACTTTATTGAGTAAGTACATTACTTTAATTCACAATCTTTTTAAATTTTTTCAATATTTTACTGTTTGATGATCCATGCCTTTTGTCTGGTTTAATAGTTGCACCATATAAAAATACACGTTTTAACTCTCACTACAATTGTAAATAGTCAAATAAAGTTTATACATAAGCACATAAACACTATGAAATTAGAAAACAATGCTACGAACACTACAAACATCAATCTAGACCGGTAATTTGACAACTAGTCAACTAGACAGGAAAAGCATGGGCACGCCCGATGACGCGCAATATGGCGATCGCCATTAGTTACGAGGCCACTTTACACATTTACTAACCTTGGGTAATACCTATATATTACCTATATAGTACCTACCTATATATTAGTAAATTTATGATTTTTTTAATCTGGAATATATTATATGTACCTATACTATTATATAATAGTAATTGTAGGATTATTTCGAGGAACAATGTTAATTAAAAATTATAATTTTGGCGTCATTTCAACTTACTTTGTTAAAGAAATTAACACAAGATGTTAGCGATCATGAAAAATCGTTTACATGTTACTGCCAAATTATTTGATCGTAGGTTAGGGGTGTTTGACTGTTAAAATAGTGAACTTAAAAATGTCGTTTTATTTACTTATAGTCACAAAATACATTAGTTTATTACTTATTTTCTTTAATGAGAATGTACTTAATTTGCCTTTAGAAAATATAAATAACTATTATAAACTACACTGTAAATTTTATAAGTCGATACGAGGCTCACGTAACCTTACGTCATAGATTTTACTATACCTTCAAAATCTTATTATGTATAGCAAAACGTTACCGAAGAAGATTTTGTCTATTCGGCGTATCCCTAAATAAACATATTTTCATTATTAGTGTTCTTGAAATTTCCTTCAAAAACTTGTTGGATCCATTCGAATATCTTTGATGCGGCTACTTAGATTTTAATAAGTACTTCTTCTGTTGGCTTACGGGCACAAGCCTGCATTCAACAAGGAGGTGGACATTTCGAAAATATTATTAATTAAACTTTTTTAAATAAAATTAGTTTTTATTGACTTTTGGATTACATTTTTTTTCATGATATGACAATCACATTCGTAGATCTGTAACTTTGAAACAAATTAAAAAGGATATACAAGTTTTGCGTTTTTGTTACTTGAAATGAAGTCTACTTTACACTCCTAAAATTTGAACATAACGATACCGGACAGCTTGTATATCAGCAACTGTCACTCGAACGTGTCCAAAAACGATTCGTGAATTATAAATTGGATGGCATATATCCACCTCGTGGCACTGACTACGAGAGCTTGTTGAATAGACACGATTTCGCTTCTTTAAGCCAAAGAAGAGACGTAGCAAGCGGCAAGTTCCTGACTAAACTTGTTAACAGTGATCTTGATTCACCCTCAACTGTTTCGACAAATAAAATTTCTAGTGGACAAGTATAACGTCAGGTCGTCAAATACGTTCTCTATGTCTACAGCGCGTACGAATGTCCTTCACAAGGCACCGCTATTGCATGAGTTCCACAATGCTTATTGGATGAATCCCGATCCGTTCTGGAGGAAATAGTTATCTTTTTCATTTTATGATTATTCAGGCGCCGCTCGTGATGACGTACTGTAGGGGCACGTACAATGATGCGAGTGCCTCGTGTGTTTTCGGTGTTTACTAAGAAAATGCTACAGTTAGTACACGAGAATACACGAAGCATTTGCATCATTGTACGTGCCCCATTGTGCGTGCGCGCGTGCGTGCGTGCGTGCGCGCGCGCGCGCGGGTGTGTGTGTGTGTGTGTGTGTGTGTGTGTGTGTGTGTGTGTTTCTTTTCTTGACCTTTGTATATAATAGGAGCTTTTCTTATTCGGCCATTTAAGGTCTGTTTTAATTAAATATTAATTTATTTATGATGATCAAAGTTAATTATTAAATTATAATATATAATACCTACTTTGATTTTTTACGTCACTCCTGTTGTTAATTGAATTTTTTTCTTGTTTAATACTAATCATTTCCTTAATTTTCCTTTTCAAAGTGTGTTGTTCTTTCCCGATTATCAGAGAGAATGTGAAAATTATTTTCAAAGATTTCCTTAATTTAGTTGCTTTGTTTTCATGTAGGATATTTGGTCTTACATGAAAAATTCGGAACAAACGTATAAATGGCCGATTCCAATGTATATGAGCAAACAAAAGCATTTGGATAACGAGATGAGATGCATCCTGATAGACTGGCTGGCAGTCGTTAACGAAGAATACAAAATGAATGAAGAAGCGCTGCACTTAGCCGTGAATTATATCGATAGATTTCTGAGTAAAATGTCGGTGGTAAGTAAACAAACCCCTTCATTAAAAACAATTACCGCGTTTAATTAATACGCATTTGTACAGAATGTGCTATGTAGAAGATAATTAGAAGGTGTTAATCATTTATTAAAAATATGGAATAAAACCTTATTTTCATATAAACTACTCAAAAATGAATAGGGAATTAGATCTTTTTTTAACAGATCTAATTAATTCGATTAAATTTAACGTATTTTCTCAAACTATAGATTAAATTAGAAGGCCCACAGTCGTTTGTGGACATTTTATTTGGTAAATGTCTTTTCTGTGTGATAAAATATTGATCTTGTATTTTAACCTTAAATTAATTTAGAATACAAAATTATAAAAATCGCATTTTTTGACAAGTATTACCATCAGAAACCGTCTGAGGGAAATGGATCTTCATAGCTGCAGGCCTGTGAGACGCCCAAAATTAACTAATGCCAATAGAATGGCTAGAAGAACTTGGGTTAACCAACGACTTGCAGAACATTTTCAATGGGAGCATGGTTTATACACCGATGAATCCAGATTCTGCTTATTTAGTGATAATCGTAGAGTAAGGGTCTGGAGAACTCGAGGAGACCGTTATAGACGCGAGTTTACAAAAGCTGTGGTGACTTTTGGCGGCGGTGGTATCGTGGTGTGGGCGGACATTAGTTTGAATGGACGTACGAGCCTCCATCTCTTTGAAAACAATGTCAATGGACACATATACAGAGATGACATAATTCAGCAATATGTGGCCGACTTTCGTGAGGCTGTGGATGAAAACATGGTTTTTATTGATGATAATGCAAGACCTCATCGTGCACAAATTGTAATGCAAGCAATAAATAACCTCCATATTAACCATCTACCTTTACCACCAACGCCTCCCCACTTGAATCCAATTGAGCACATTTGGGACAGACTTCAAGAACAGCTCAACAAACATAATCCACCCCCAGTTAACGTGCAACACTTGCGGGAAATTTTACCGCTGTGTTGGAGAAGAGTGTCACAAGAACACATTAATAATTGCATTATGAGTATGCACCGAAGATGTACAGCTGTGAGAGATGTCCGTGGCCATTATACACGATTTTAGAATTAATTGTTACAGAAAAATGTTTATTTTAGCTATTGTTAAAAATGTTGCTTATTTCATTTTTGATCATTTCTTAGTAATCTAACGATTTTTCTGAATAAATATACTTGAAAATTTTAAATTGTTTTGTACAATTATGTATCTAATATAATACACTACAAATATTTATCCATACTATCTAAAAAATACAAAAAAGTAAAAATTCCTTATTCATTTTTGAGTAGTTTATGTACATATATATTTTGACTTAAAATATTTGCAAAAAAATATTACATTATGACAAAAAAAATCCCTAAAGAAAGAACAATATTTTATATTTCACATGTGAAATAAAATCAATTTCTGTGTTTTAAAATTACTTAAAATTCTTAAAATTATCTTTATTTCCAGGTGACATATTTCTTTTTAAAAATAATGCCGAAAATGAAATAGAAATGTTAAATTACTTATTAGTAATTGATCTATTTATTGCTGGTTATTAGTTGTTAGTATTTTAAGAATTTCGTTACCTATTTTTATTAACTTTTATATATAAAATCTTACATATGCTGGTTCATATAAATGCTTAATATCTTATTTCAGAGTTAGCATCTTGTAGGATAAGTTATGGCAATATTTAGGTTCATTATAATATAGATGTATTGTATTGAACTAAGTGATAAGTGAACTAAACTATTGTAATGCATTTGTCTTTCTGCTGGTTCTAAATAAAACTAACGGTAATTTACACACACTATATTGACAATAAAAACGGTATAGACTAAATAAGCAACTTAAAACTACAACTAACTAAACAATATTTATTTACACAGAATTTATATCAATGTTTATTTATTACAATATCAACTCAACTCGGCAACTACCCGTTCAATGGAATAAATCCTTCTCGAGTGTTATTTATATTCACGGGACAACTTCCAGCATATTCAGGAACCTCTGCCTAGATTTTTTGCGATGCATCAACATCTTTCGAGATGATTCCAGGCCTGACGCATCGTCGGATGATTCATCACATTGCCCCCTTCTTAAAAATGAAGTTTCGTCCCGAAACATGTCATGCTTTGGTTCTCTCAAACGATGACGAAATCGACCCTTTGTTATATTGGGACGTCATATCGAAATAACAGTGCACGGTCTTATCTTGCCTGGGTGTAAGGAATATTCAAGTCGGTAACCGCATACCAAAATTTCCATATTAGTAATTTGGAATATTACTTCTAGCATGCTTCTTACAATTCTCCAGTCCAGGCGGTCCAATCCACAAGTCAATTTTGGAACTGCTAATTTCAAAATGTCTTGTTGTAACATTTGTTCACGTAAGTGGACTAGGTCCTCCCATAACGCGCGATAGGTTGGCTTCAGGCTTGACAGTTCTTTCGTGACCAAATAAAATGTGGACTGTTCCTCATTTATAATTTGGAGACTATTTCCAATTGCTGGTCCCTGCTGCCTTAGTTTCTCGATTCTGCCAAATCTCTCTTTAAATTCTCTAGCAATCCCTTTGGTCATTCGCAGATTTCCGGCTACGCAATGAGCAAGCGCGTAGTCTGGCGGTACCGTGAACAAATCTTGCTGTTTCTCGATGGTCACCCCAAATCGAGTTTTTCTCTAGCCAGAATAGTCCTCCATTAAATCTTCGCATGTAAGTTCTTTGTAATGGCTATCTAATCGGCGCAAGTCAGCGGCTTCGTCATTATTGTCTCCAGAGTATGGGGCTAACCGATTAAAATGCACAACTCTCGGCTTAGTATGAAGCGTTCGCCTTATGCGGTATATTACATCGTTAATTCGCTTCAACACCTCGTATAGCCCCTCCCAATTCATTTTTAGTTTTGGAGACAGGCCCCGTTGACGTTGTGGATTATATAACCAAACCCGATCACCTTCATGGTAACCACCCTTCTCGGCTTTGATGTCGTAGCTCTCCTTCATTCTGCCACTGGCATCTTGAATATTATGTCTTACTTGATCTTGGATATTATCCAGTGTTCTGAGAGTGTTGACATAATCTTCTGCACCAGGATCTTCACCAGGCTTGCTCCCAAACTTCAAATCAAAGGGCAGTCGGATTTCCCTCCCTAATAGCACGTTGGCTGGTGATTGGCCAGTTGTCTCTTGAGCAGAAGCCCGGTATGCCATTAAGAACAATGGTAAGTTCTCGTCCCAATCCTTCTGATGTCCGGAAACCACTTTAGATAAATGTTTGACCATGGTCTTGTTCATTCGCTCTACTATTCCATCTGATTGTGGATGCAGGGGAGTTGTTCTTGTCTTTCGAATGCGAAAAGCTCACACATCTTCTCGAAGAAACTGGACTCGAAATTTCACCCTTGATAGGAATGGAGTTCCAGGGGTACACCGAAACAGCTGACGAACTCCTTCACAATCATGTCTGCTACAGTTGTAGCCTCTTGATCTGGTAGAGCATATGCTTCAACCCATTTGGTAAAATAGTCCATGACTACTATTATGTATTTATTTCCTTTGTCGCTTTCTGGAAAAGGCTTATAATAATTTAACTACTTATCAAGATAAACTTAAAACAACTTCCAAATTTAACAATTTAAAAGACTTAAATGTTGTGAACTTTGACGAAAACTATTCCATTATTTTAAATCATTTACAAATAATTTTCTTATACACTAATACTAAAATTAACAACATTTATATCAACACTTCAACTATTCAAATAATCTATACTAATTTTCACTATATAGAGGCAGGGGTAGTAAATTGTCTTTATGCCGGAGTAATATGTTCAGACTACCTAGAAGGCGTCGGCGAAAAATAAATTTTTTCAAAATTTGCGACAGAAAATCGGAATTCTGAATATTAAATAGAGATGACAACAGGAATATGACAGAGGACAATGCTTGAACAAACTATAACAAATAATGACAATAAATCACAATAATCAAATCAATACTATTTAGATAGCCAACATATATTACACCTGAGAAATAATGTAACATACCAAACACATTAAACGTTGAATATGTAAAGAAGTTACTTTAATACCATCTAAAGAATAATTTTCATGAAAGAATTAGAACAAAATAAAATATTTATTGGGGAAATCAAATAACAAATTAATTAAAAAGGCATATTATTAAGTATTATAATTACGATTATGTTGAAATTATATCTGACAGTACGTAACTTACATAGAGTCAAAGAAATATAAATATGTTATTAAGATTAAATGTAATGTATTATATAAATAAAATTGTAAACGATAAGCAAAACAAGTATGGATTTGAATAGAGGTTTAAACTTAAGTGCATATATTATGATGATTAGACAACATATGTTACATGAATATTATATGTGTTGTAATTCTTTTATAAAAGGACATTCAAATCTTATAATTTATTTAGATTTACTATTTAAAAAAAAATAAACAAAGGATTAACTATAACAAATGAATTTAAAAATAATTTATTTGAATTCTTTCCATAAATTATTTTTAATGAGAGAAGGTAAATATAATAAAATGTTAATTAGCTTATGGAAAGCACTCATTTTAATTAGTTACATTTCTATTATCTATATATATAAAAATGAATGTTTGTCAGTATGTCCTTTATAGAATCGTAAACTATGCATTTGATCATGTGATGATCTTTAGCAAAGTTGTTGTGCATGAGCCCACGAAGGTGTTCTAAGTTGGTACGACCAATTTTCGACAGATGGCGCCACTGTCATTCCAATGAATTTCATATATTGTCGTGACAGTTCATGCTGATTTGAATTGAAACGAAAACAGCGAAAGAATGATGACGTTTCGAGTTGTGAGTGACATAAAAATTTATGTAAATTGTGAAATTCATGTCCGGCTCACATTGAACAGACAATATTGTGCGTATTTTTATATTTGGGAGTGTTTTTCGAATAGTTTTGTGCATTTCATTGTGAGTTAAATTAATTTTATTAATTAATTAATTAATTTAATTAATTTTATTCATTCTCTACAGTGAATTCACGAAGATCATCGAATGTGTATGTGAAGGATCTGACTGTTGATTGGCGTTCCGAACGCATTTGCTGTGCAGTTTTTTTTTTAATATCATCGTGAGTGGAATTAAAATCGATTTCAACAATTCTCGAATGCTGATTTTTTTCACTTCAAATTTTCCTCAGCGAATTGGTGAACACCGTCAATATTAACATTTCCATCCGTGTGTGAATAGGCGGTTCAATTGGATTGGATACATTGTGAGATTCGGATTGCTGATTGACATCTAATAAATTCAAATGCATTTTTCACGTCGTTCCCGTACAATTATGCCTCCAAAGCGACAAGCAATTGGCCGATCTACACCTCAAGCACGGAAGAAAAGAGCATTACGAGCTTCAGAATCAGACGAACAACGAGCATTAAGGCTGGAAAATCTTCGAGTACATGCCGCTGAGACCCGTTCGTCTGAATCATCTGAACAACGAGAAGTGAGGTTAGAAACTGATCGAATACGTACTACTCAGGCCCGTTCATCTGAGACAACTGAACAACGGGAAAGAAGGCTGCAAAATGTTCGAATAAGCACCGCTCGATCAAGACGAACACTGCACGCGGATTTAAATCTTGGTGCATTCCATTATGACAGTAATAATGATTACAGTCTTCATCCAAGTGTCGTCATTGGAAAAATGGATAAAATTTGCATGTATTGTAGCACCCTCAAATTTAAGAACGAAACGCCAGGAATGTGCTGCGCCAGTGGAAAAGTTAAACTGCCAGAATTACATCCACCACCCGAACCACTATCAACGTTGTTATCAGGTGTTACACGTAAGTCGAAGCATTTCTTGGAAAACATCCGCAAATACAATTCATGTTTCCAAATGACATCGTTCGGTGCAACGAACATCGTGCGCGAAAATTACATGCCAACATTCAGAGTCCAAGGGCAAATTTATCATCGTGCCGGATCGCTTCTACCATTGCCGGACGCAGATCACAAGTTTCTTCAAATTTATTTCATGGCAAACAGTGATGAACAAATTGAACAACCATGTCATTACAATGCGGGCACTAGACGAGAAATCGTGGCTGCGTTACAAGCCCTTTTCGATCAACACAATGAATTAGTTCAGTTGTTTAAAACCGCCATTCAACGAATGCCAGCCGATGACTACGCAGTTGTAATTTGCAGACAAAAGACCCGTTGGCCAACACGAAAGACAGTTCAATGCACCAACAATCGATGAAGTGGCGATCGTGATAGTTGGCGAAGAATTCGAATCGCGCGACATAATTCTTCATCGCAGAAGTGGTGACGTTCAGCGAATCTCCGAAACTCATCGCTCATACGACGGATTGCAGTATCCGGTTCTGTTTTGGCGAGGAGAAGATGGATATCATTTCAACATCAAAATGAGAAATCCACAAACAGACGAGGAAACGAATAAGAAAGTCAGTGCCATGAATTATTATTCGTATCGATTGATGATTCGTCAAGACGCTGAGAACCACATTCTGAAATGTCGACAATTGTTCCATCAATACATCGTCGACATGTACGCGAAGATTGAAACCGAACGACTCTTATATATTCGATTGAATCAAACCGAGTTGCGTTCTGAAGAGTACATCCATTTACGAGACGCAATCGTTAATGATGGTAACGTGAATCCAAACGAATTGGGAAGAATGGTTATATTACCGTCTACATTCACGGGGAGTCCACGGCACATGCATGAATACGCACAAGATGCGATGACATACGTTCGCGCATATGGTCGTCCAGATTTGTTCATCACATTTACATGCAATCCAACATAGGATGAAATTAACTTCTGTTAGCTGGACAATCATCTTCGGACCGCCATGACATTACCGCACGCGTATTTAAACAAAAATTGAAAACTTTGATTGATTTTATTATCAAGCTTCACGTTTTTGGAGAGACACGCTGCTGGATGTATTCCATTGAATGGCAGAAGAGTTGCCACATGCACATATTTTGGTTTTGTTAATCAACAAAATTACGCCAGATCAAATTGACCAAATCATCTCAGCAGAAATACCAGATAAGGACATTGATCCAGACTTATTCGACGTCGTTACCAAAAATATGATTCATGGTCCATGTGGCGCATTCAACAACAATTCACCATGCATGTCTGATGGGAAATGCACGAAACGATACCCAAGAAACTTGGTTTCTGATACCATCACTGCCAATGACGGATACCCACTGTATTGTCGACGATCAGTTGAGGATGGCGGCAAATCCATCGTTCTGAAAGTACGAAACGTTGATGTCGAAGTCGATAATCGTTGGGTTGTGCCATATTCACCGTTGCTCTCAAAGACCTTCAAAGCACACATTAATGTTGATTATTGCAATTCAGTGAAGTCGATCAAATACATTTGCAAATATGTCAACAAAGGAAGCGACATGGCAGTCTTCGGAGTAGGGAATGTGGCCGCACCGCTCGATGAAATCAACCAATACCAACTTGGACGCTACATTAGCAGCAATGAAGCAGTATGGCGCATCTTATCATTTCCAATCCATGAACGACATCCAACAGTAGTACACTTGGCGGTGCATCTAGAGAATGGACAGCGCGTGTACTTCACAGCAGATAATGTACGTGCAAGAGCATTGGTTCCACCCGCAACAACTTTAACTGCATTTTACTCATTGTGCCAAGATGATCTTTTTGCAAAGACTCTACTTTATTCTGAGGTACCGAAATTCTACACATGGAATGCATCGACTAAAATGTTTCAACGTCGCAAACAAGGTAAAGCACTTGAAGGACATCCCAATTTGTATTCCAGTGACGCATTGGGTCGTCTGTACACTGTTCACCCGAACAATACAGAATGCTTCTATCTGCGATTGCTGTTAATCAATGTACGTGGACCGACATCCTTCCAAGATTTAAGAACAGTCAACGGTCAGCTGTGCGCCACTTATCGCCAAGCTTGCCAGGAACTAAATCTTCTTGAGAATGATGCACACTGGGACACTGCACTCGCTGATGCATCGAATACTGCTCGACCACAGCAAATACGCACGTTATTTGCCATAATATTGACAACCTGCTTCCCATCTAATCCAAAAAATCTTTGGGAAAAATACAAGGACTACAATGCCTGCTCCGAACCGACCAGCGAACGACCTTTTCGATCGTGATTTGCAACGAGAAACACACTTTGATTCTGACGAACTGGGGACATTTGTTCAGACAAATCTTCCGCAGTTGGTTCCAGAACAGCGCATTGCGTATGGCAGAATTATGCGTACAATCACAGAACAAAGCGGTGGACTATTTTTCATAGATGCGCCGGGTGGTACAGGCAAGACTTTTCTTCTTTCACTGATTTTGGCAACTATACGATCACAAAATAATATGACCATTGCATCATCTGGAATTGCGGCAACTCTTTTGGATGGTGGCCGAACAGCGCATTCAGCATTGAAACTGCCGTTGAATTTGCAAAACACTGAGGTACCAACATGCAACATCAGCAAAAACTCTGGAATGGACAAAGTACTCCAAACGTGTGAAATTATCATATGGGACGAATGTACAATGTCTCACAAGAAAGCATTGGAAGCGCTTGATCGTACACTGCGAGATTTGAGAGGAAACCCACGGATCTTCGGTGGCGCACTCATTTTATTGTCTGGTGATTTTCGACAAACACTGCCGGTTATACCACGTTCAACACCCGCTGATGAACTTAATGCATGTCTCAAATCATCAGTTTTATGGCGTCATTTACAGTAATTTACTTTGAAAACCAACATGCGTGTACAACTACAATGGGATGGATCGGCTGGAAATTTTGCAAAACAATTAATGGATATTGGAAATGTGCGAATGCAAATTGATGAATCTACGCAATGTATCACCTTGCCAGCAAACTTCTGTAAGATCACAGAAAGCATAGACGAATTGGTGCAAAAAGTTTTCCCAAACATTTCACAGAACTACAAAAATCATCAGTGGCTCAGTACGCGTGCTATATTAGCGGCCAAAAACATCGATGTCAATACCATCAACTTCACCATTCAGAATGGAATACCCGGCGAAACGACAACATATAAGTCCATCGATACTGTGGTGAATCAAGACGACGTTGTCAACTATCCAACTGAATTCTTGAATTCGCTTGATTTGCCAGGCATGCCACCGCACGTTCTTACATTGAAGATTAGCGTACCCATCATTCTTCTTCGAAACATAAATCCACCACGACTTTGCAACGGAACCAGACTCTCAGTCAAGAAAATGATGAACAATGTTATCGAAGCAACAATTTTGACTGGAAAATTCAAAGGTGAAGACGTACTGTTGCCACGTATCCCAATGATCCCGACAGATATGCCATTCGAACGTTTGCAGTTCCCGGTGCGACTCGCTTTCGCGATGACTATCAACAAAGCACAAGGACAATCGTTGCAATTGTGCGGATTAAATTTGGAAAATCCATGCTTCTCACATGGGCAGCTCTATGTGGCCTGCTCACGCGTCGGAAAACCTTCTGATTTATTCGTTTACGCACCAGATGGAAAAACAAGAAATATTGTGTATCCCACAGCACTTCAATAAATATCGAATTGAAACGAAACGCTGCAATGTCACAATTTTTTCAAAATGAACAAAATCAATAAAATGACTCAAAATGAATTCAATATTTGTGTAATGTCTTTCCTTCAAATTTATTTTAGTTGGTGGCGTAGCAACGCGCGCAGGATACAGCTAGTTACTATATATAGGTATGAGATTTCTTAGAAGGTGGAAGACTCTGATCATATTTATATTGAATATTTACTAACATGAAGTGTCAAGTCTATTATTAAATTTTAAAACTATGACTTTCCTATGTATTTTCCAAAACAATTGGACAATGTAAATATAGTTCATTTTAGATACATTTTCTTAATATTTGCTAATGTCAAAGGTTATATGAGAAGAGAAAATTATTTGTAAATCAATAAGTTTTAATATTAATCAAAGATCAAAATTATATTTGAAAGGTCATATATTTTGGAAATTTTGTATAACTAAAGCTACCAATGATCTTCAAAAAAGGAAAAGCTGTTGGGTCGCTATGGTTACTTATTTATAAAATTGGGAAGAATAATTTTTGCGTTTAAAAAGTTTAGTTATGTTTTGAAAGAGAATTTTTTTAAAAACGTTTAAAATCTGAAAAATTGAAGTTACAAATGGTAAAATCTACTTTCTTTCTTATAAAATCATATAATTAACTGGAAAAATATTAATACAACAAATGTTTGGGAAATTGAAGAACATATCATCGCTTGTACGGGGAAAATTCAGAAGATAACCCTTAAAGAAGGTCGTTATAATCCTTTTTGCCATCTATTATATTTGTTCACATATTCTGTGGAGTTAAATTTATAATTTCACATTTTTATTTTGAGTGAAAACATTTACCCGTTCCTAATCTAATGGTATCGGATCACCCTGGATCAACATAGGTTTAAATTGGACAATCTCTAGAAGCCATATTATCTAAAATGAAGGTTATTATTAAAAAGGAGACAGTTTACCTTACTTTTCAGGAGGACTCAACGCCTGAAGGATTTGTTAGGTTCGTTACCAGTTTTTCTTGTTTCGGACAATATTTAAGCTGTACGTCAGGTGGACCAAGATTGATCGCAGCGATTAGGTGTCTTTAGACGAAAATCATAAAGTTAGAAAGGAAATGTAGAGCTAAGTTTACATTATACGATTCACTTACAAAAATTTAACTTAATAAATAAACAGACTTATATAAACTTACCGAAAGTAGATTAAAATTCAAATAATAATCATTTTAAAATATGTAAATAGGGAAGTTATATACCAATTTTAAGCGTGGTTTGATTTACTAGAGCCTATTTAGTTTAAATATCCAACTATTTGTTACATATCAGCTGATTCATTTAATTTCCCACCTATAAAAAGAAATCTACATATAACCTATAAACATTGTAAGTTATGTTTCAATAAGAATAGTTAATCCATTGATTGTACTTAATAATTTGTTATCTAGCTAAATATTCAAATCAAATAGATAAGATTTACTTAATAAACAGAGTTTTAAGATACTAAATCAAGTTGTGTGTGTGTACGATAAGTTAATAAGGTATAACGATACTAACGTATAGCAAACGCCAATTAAGTTGGCGCGAGGACGGGTAAGTTCGCGCAGGATTAGAAGTAGTCTGGAGATTTGTATTTGGTTTTACATCAAATGTCAGACAATTCTAACCTCTGAGCGTGTATCACTTTATGATTCCCTAGCAAAGAAATTATGTTCCGTCAAACGTCAATGACAAATGTATTCTGACAATTACTTGAGTAGTGGAGGTGGACGTTTTCAAAAACGTTTTCTGCGCACCCCCTCCTCGCGCCAACTTAATTACGATATATACAATTAACTTACCTTTCTTGCCAAATAAGAATTTTTCACGACCCTTGATATATTTAGAGAGCTCATGTTCATTATTTCTGATAACTTCATTAAACACTAGCTATTACTTAAAACAAGATACTATTTTTGTTCTACAAGTTTTATGATCGTTAACTTCGAACGTTTTCCATGTATTATTGATGCTGCGCAAAATATATGTATTAGTGCGTGTATGAATTCGAATTTAAATTCATTTTATATCTTCAAGTTAAACGTTTTACCTTTAAAACTTTCTTTAGTAGACATTAAAGAAATAAATAGATCGAATTTAACGATTATATAAATAGAGAAAGATAATATACACCACATAAGTTCTAGGTGGTGACTCAAATAGCAATTACATTTACAAATTATATATTTATTTAGTTTCCAACGTGGAGCATATTATACTATATTTTGGCGCTCCAAAGTTTGGCTCGAATTGTTCAATATTTTGGCGGTCTAACGTGTGGCTGCAAATACAATATTTTGGCACAAATATAATATTATATTTTTAATCCCAACGTGTGGTTGCGAATAATTCTATATTTTGACTTTCAACGTGGGGCGAATAATTCAATAATATATACATATATATGTATATATATATATATATATATATATATATATATATATATGAAAAATTTTGTGAAAAACTTATCTGCGCGGAATGTGCATAAATCGATATTTCACTGTTTTTTACAGATCATCAGTGCACCTTACCGAAGACAGACATGATATTCACTTCTATACTACGTGTATATATACGAACTGTAATGAACTTCATGTGTATGAGAATTAATAATTATTAAATCTCATTTTACATGCGATTGTCGCTATAATGCAACAAATTATAGCGACAATCGCATGTAAAATGAGATTTAATAATTATTAATTCTCATACACATGAAGTTCATATATATATATATATATATATATATATATATGTTTTCTTTTAGGTTTCCGCGGGTAGTAGTATGTGCTTTAACTGGATTCCGGGTTTTCTTCCGCGTTTCCACTGTTTGATCTTCGTAAAGTCCGGTGCTGGTTTCTGAAAGACGTTTCGGCAAAATCACATTTGCCATCTTCAGGTCTGCGATAACTGTCTGCTTCTGGTTACTAGTAAACTCGTAAAGTTTACGAGTAACTACGTCGTCCAGAAACCAGCACCGGTCTTTACGAAGATCAAACAGTGGAAACGCGGAAGAAAACCCGGAATCCAGTTAAAACATGTATATATATATATACATATATATATATATATATATATATATATATATATATATATATATTTAGATAATTTCTTAGCCGTTCATTAAATATATCAATTGATAAATTCTTGGAGGAAATTCTTTCGGCTTTTATAGGAAATATTGATAAATATTATCAAATTAGTATGTAATTGCGAAGTAGACATTGCCGTGTCGCTGTCTATCACATATTTACGCAATAGAACTCAAGTAACTAATAAAACTAAACAATAGATCGGCCCGCTACAAATCTATTTGAGTCCCCTCCTGGTTTGTACCCCTGACTGCCGATCGCTAATTATTATTATAACACTTCTGGTAAAGTATTAATATTAAACATGTATAAATTGCGTTATATGAAATGTTTTGTAGCGTTTGATATTTATGAAGAAAAGCTGATTAATGTACTACGATGAATGTTTCCAAAGTTCTGGGAATTTAGCTATAATTTTTTGATTTTGTCAATTTTTATCAATTTTACAATGTAGTTTTTTAATACAATCGCCATTTAATTGAATACATTTATCCCAACAATAAATAATTTTTTTAAGCCGTCGTCAAAGAAATTTTTCGGTGTCTCCTCAATCCACCTATCTATGGCATGTTTTGCGTCAATTAAACTCTAAAAACGAACACTCCGTAAAGGTTTTTTCAAATCTGGGACCAGATGAAAATCATTCGGTGAGAGATCCGGTGAATAAGGTGGATGCGGAAGTAATTCCCATCGTAAATCGTTCAAAACATCCGTCCTTTTTCTTGCGATGTGCGGTCTTACATTATCCTGTTGCAATAATGGGCGCTTATGCAACGTCTAAGGCCATTTTCTGATAAGTACCTGCCGCAGTGGTCCAGATAATCAGTTCGAATAATATTCTGCGTTAATTGTAGTACCTTTCGCCAGATAATCCATAAAAATAATCCCTTTGCAATCCCAGAATATAGTAAGCATTACTTTTCCAACAGACGTAACAGCACGCGCCTTAAGTGGAGGCCCTTTTTCGGGTTTACGCCAATCTTTGGATTGAATTTTTCCACATTCGTATTCGTTGCCAAAATTCATCACTGGAACAGGCTAACAGTTTGAAGTTGACGACAAGTGTCAGACCTATTGAGTTTCTGTTCCGGTCTTAACAGCCTTGGCACCCAGCGGGCTGAAACCTTGCTTAAGCCCAAACAATCATATAAGATCTCATGAACTTGTCGTGTACCTATTCCTAGGTGTAATTAGTTTGAGAAATAGTCATTCGTCTGTCTTTTTCAGTAGGTTCTCCACGGCAGTAATGTTTCGTTCATTTTACCGACGTGCTCGGGCGACTACTGCGTGGATCTTTTTTTAACACTTTTAAAACGATCGATCCACCGATATACAGTACTTTTAGATTCTGCAGACTCACCAAACACTCCTTGCAGACGTTTAATAATTTCTGAAATTTTCACATCCTCTTACCACAAAAAGAAAACTTTGAGATTTAAACGCGTCTTCCATGGTTACACAAACAGTGCTAAGAAAATGCGTCTAGATCGGTCGAACACCGGAATCAGACTGAACGATATTGCACTGGACAGCATGCCAAGACTTGTCTGTCACCAATAATATAACCTTAAGTTCTGCGTAATTTAATTAGATCATAATTCCCAGAGCTTTGGAAACATCCCTCGTATATTCCACATCCTGTATCATTTTTGATCCTCCGCCTATATTTAATGTCATGAATTTGATTATATTTTACTTAGGTCAGGCACAAATTCCAATTATTAGGAGCAGTAGCCATGATGGTAGCCAGTAAAGTCGAAGAAATTTACCCGCCTGATGCCAGAGAATGGGTATATTTATGTAGTAATATCTATACAGTTGAACAAGTTAAGAAAATGGAACAACTGTTATTAAAAGTATTGAAATTCGATTTACAACCTCCTACTATGTTGTCCTTCATCAGGTTATTATGCACTGAACATAAATTGGACGAAGAAACCATGCATTTAGCTATGGTAAGTGACATATCGTAAATTTTTAAATAAATTAAATGAATTATGTAATATTACAGTATTTAAGCGAGTTAGTCTTACTCGAAGGAGAAGAGTATCTTAATCATTTACCGTCGAAATTGGCTTCGGCATCCGTAGCCCTTGCTAGGCACACTCTTTCAAAAACGCACCCCTGGCCTAAGAAATTGGAATCGTCCGTTGGCTACAATATAAAACAATTAAGTCCCATCGTTCAAAAACAAAACAAAACCTTTAAAGATTCACCTTTAAAATCGCAACAGACGATTCAAAGTAAGTATGGCACTGAGAAGTATCAAAAGGTAGCCCTGTTAAAACCGAAGTGTTTAAACGATTGTGATTTTTTTGATGAGGATTGATTTTCCGTCACTATTCTTAATATTTGATAGGTGCTACTGTATTCTTACCCAGTGAAAATTGTACTTAATTGTGATGTTATATTTATATTAACTTGTTTAAATAGGTTCTTACTTTTAGTTATTGAACTGAATTTAGTAGCATATAAGTTTAATATTGTATTTTCTTAATTTTTATGTTTACTTGTTTTATGTGTAGAAAGAAAGGAAAAGAACTAAATAGTTATAATTATAAATAAACCGCCAAAAATATTTACTTCGTTTTTGTTCTGTTTCATTTTAAACCAATCGAATCAAAATAAATTTTTGGCGCGTTTATTAAAAAATATAATTGCTTTTCCGGTACTGGTATTGTTATTGTACCTTTTTTTTGTAAGAGCTGTGTTATTTAAACAAACTTCATAATGTTAAGCTAAAGAACAAGTTATCTATTTAATTGTTGTAATAACATAATTTATTTAAATATTTATTGTTTTGCATATTATTTTACAGGTTTGTATATTGACGACATACTGTGTTAACGTATTTCTGTCGCTATTATATACTCGATTTATTTATATACATTATTTAACACTATGTAATAAGTTACATGCTATTTTATAATAAACTTTTGGAATTAATTTTGTTTTAAATATGCATGCATTAGGAAAGTAATATGACATATGTTTGAAATTTCTTTTAAAGCTAAGTAATTTTTTATATCATCTTCACCATTGAACAGTCGAAGTGCTGGATACAACTTACAATATAAAGTTGTTTTTGATTTTACTTAACAAGCATAAATTACAAACTCAATAACAATTGGTAACTAAGTAATTGTGGATTTTTCTAAAAAAATAAAAGACATTTTTTTGTGTGGATGGAAATATTTTTCTTCAAAAATGTATTATCCTATCAATCATCATTAAACCGTGCGGATTGAACCTTGTGATCAGACAGGTGCGGTTGGTGTGGGGATATGTAGGAGAGGGACGAGGTGACATACACTTCATTTCAAAGATGGAAGTCGAAGAAGGAATATGTTTGTATGTAATGTAGTGCTACCTACGCGATCCAAAATAGTAGCAGCACGCTCGCAACAAGGCTGACGCTCGGTGTTCAGCGAATACCTCTCTCTCCCGGGCTGACCAACCTGAAGGTGGACGCTCCAAAGAAATACCCCTACCGACTAGCTCATACGAATGGAGAGCGTGTGGGATCAAAGATCGCTCGATGGAAAAATAAAGGCGCCACCGCATACAAGTCCACGGCAGGCGCGCCCCGTATACACGGCTGCGGGTGGAACTTAGGTGGCCTCAGTCGCAAGAGAGAGATGTATTCCCCCCTCACCTTGTTGCTGCCAAAAACGTGAAACTGTGTTCTCCTCAACACCCGCAGGGAAAGAAATCAAACACGCAAGTCAAATTCAACAAATAACTTTAATTTAACAAATCAAAAAAATATTAACAATCCAACAGGTCAAATCAGAAATCAATTTAAATTAGGAATCTATCAACAGTAATCAAGTAAAACAAAACCAACTTGTGAACGTGACTTACAGTAAAGTAAAGATGGATTAAAATTTAAATCTACAAAACGAAATATTATAAGAAAGGTTTAGCCGTATATTAATACGTTATTCAGACGAGGTTAAGCCTCTCTGTATAAAGTGACAAATAAATCAAGAGGCAACAAAGTGGCTTAAAACAAAAGTATATACCCACAATTTAGACAGCCACCGGGTATATTTTCAAAATGAATATATCTATATAAATAGAAAAATTAACAGAGATAAAGCTTTAATTAAAAATAAAACTAAAGTATACGTTAATTAACAGAGCACAGGTACACATGTTACTAAAGCGTCACCCTGTATACACAGGTTATTAATAAATGAACTCTAAAACTATTACGTCAAATTAACAATTATGAAATAAATTGGAACACCAGTGTGAATTCAAACAGTAGTTCCTTACAGAAACATTTACAAATTAATAAAACTAAAGTAAGGTTTGACGTAACCCCAATTATAAAACAGAAGCTCTACTGATGGTTCGAGCCTCGTGAATATTATAGAAAAATGCTACGGTTGCTAGATTTAACAGACAGCCTTTTAGTTATTCAAAATAAAAATGAGTATAACGTATTTTCACCTTCCTTACAAAGTTGGTGGGTGAAGCCCTTAATCTGTCTACTACAAGTAAAAAGGTTTTATACAACAATTTCTCAGAGAAAGGTGAAGCCCCTCTCTGAAGTTCTCAAAAGATTGAAAATGAATATAGAAACACACCAACGACGATTCGAAATTTCAGAGTAATTCTTGTCTCCAGGATCCCCTTAAAGACACCAAAAAAATTAATAAAGCACACTTAGCTTGCACCGAAAATTCAGAAGTCTAGTTCCTCCTGGTCAATACTTCCAGAGAGCTGCTCGGAAGAGTCTGTTTCTCCGCCAGGGATACTTGGTCCCAAAAAGGCCTTAGCTAGCCACGTGGAAAATAACTTCCTGACAGTATATGTCAAATGAAATAATAGTTGCTATTCCTTCGGTAATTAGCACTAATACAGAACAATCCTAAAGGAGAAAATACGAAATAAGTAAAACTCAATAAAGTAAAAATATTTCTTACCGCAGAATATGCTTCTTTGCACCAAAGAAGACAAGTTAGCGCATGGATGTCTAAAGAAGAAGTGTCCTAAGAATACCTCGTGTTACAATCAATGGCCGTCGTACGTCACCCAAAATATTCGGAAACATAAACGAAGGAAAATAAAGCTCAAAATCTCCCAAACGATTGAAGAACGTCTTAAGAGTCCGACAGATTACATTTCGTCAATTAATTAATTAGCAGAAATCGGCAATTACATTATAAAATAATTAACTTCTCATTTACAGAACTCTGTAATTGAAAGAAACCAAAATGCCGAACAGAGGGCGCTCTAACGAAAGAATTATCAAATAATAATATAAATCAGTAACTCAGGACTAAAAGAAAATGCTTCAAGTCGGTCTTACAAATCAAAACAAAAGTAAGCACAACTAAAGAATGGGTAACGGAATTTCAAAATACGTGATAAACGAATTACGACGTGATTGACTAATCGGAAAAATATACGTCTTAAGAAGCGCGCTGCGTTAAAGAATACAACTAAAGATATATCTGGAACCTAGTAGATGGCGCAGGCAAAACATAGACCCAAAATTATATAACGGAAATATAGGGTCGGTCAAAATAATCGAACCCTAAATAAAAAATTGGAGGAATTATCATTTTGAAAAGCTTAAAAGGCATGATAATTAACAAACTAATAATATAAAATAGAATAAATTGTACATATTGAAAAATAAGCGGACCAAGTTGACTTGAAGAGCTTAGAATAAAAGTAAATGGAATAAGAATATACTAGCAGAACGCAGACTGATTTTCTACAAGTAACAGTAGTATTGGGTGCATTCAGTTTTAAGTAATCGGCTTTCACATGGTTTACTTATTATTTGTCTCCTTGTATCCTAAGTTAAGAAAGTTTGGGTCCAAATTCTTTAACTATTTGAGAATGGCGATAAAATCATTTGACGAATTACTACCAATGATCAGGGAAAAAGTTTCAATACCCACGTATCACCAGGAGAAAAAGTCGTTATTACTTTGAGGTAAGTTATTTACTTTTTAAACAAGATCAGTATTTATATTTTCTATAATAGAAGTAGTAGATATTATTGCAGAAGATGAAGTCAAATATTCCTGGGGTTTGAATATTGCCAAAATACTACACTAAGCACGCTTTGCTGAGTTGTGATTCTTGCCCTTTTTGTATCACATAGAGCAATTCAATTTTCGTGGCCAAACGCTTGTTTTCCGGAACTTTTTTTTAGTTCTTTGTACGATGACAAACAAAGCAGTTTATCTTCATCTTGCTTCGCAATGGTTTTGTATTTTGTCTCGTAACTGAATGCTGACTTTCAATGTATTAGCCAATCGTTCTTCTGATGTAATCGCGTTCGTCTTCCTTTTATTGGGGGAGGGGGGGGGGTGCTACAAACTAGTTTGTTCTGTTCTTATCTATTGACTTTCTTATTTTTTTTGGCTGTTCTATATTAGTAGTCGTTTCCTTGTTGTCTACGGACTTCTGAAGAAAAGAAAGTCGTTCGAAATACATGTATCGTTATCATTTACACGCACCAGAATCAGAAGGAAATGATTTACCTTTCTTATACTCCTAATTGACGTGTGTTTTTCCATTTTTTTTACAATGTTGTACCTGAAAAAATTAATAATGTCTATATAGTTAAATTTTCACCTAGTAAAATTGCCGTTTATCAAATAAATAAATAAGTAATTTTATTTTTTCAGATATTTTGGTACTGGTTCTTCATTTGGAGAACTTCATTACTACTATCGCCTTGGCAAGTCTACAGTTACAGTCCGTCAAGTTTGTGAAGCATTGTGGAAAATAATGGCAAAGGAAATCATGCCCGAACCGTGGAGATATGTGGAAGAAAATAGCTATGGATTTTGAAAGATATGCAAATTTCCCGAATTGCATAGGCGCCAATGACGGCAAACATATGCGCGTTACAATGCCTAATGATTCTGTATCATAATTACCAACATTTTCTTTCTGTAGTACTGTGGGCACTTTGCGACGCTAACTATTGTTTTACTTTTATTAACAATAGAGCAAATGGAAAAACTAATGATTCTTCGATATTTCAAAATTAAGTGTTTTATAAAATATTACTAGAAAAATCATTACACATACCGAAACGTAAAGCAATATCTGACGTAGATCCTACACCATTACCACATGTTATAGTTGGCGACGAAACGTTTGGTTTAACGGAAAATTTAATGCGACTCTATGCAGGTAAAGGATTATCATATGAAAAAAGGCTTTTCAACTATTGGTTATCCAGAGCCCGACGTAATATTGAGTTCATTTTTGGGATTTTGGCGAACAAGTGGCGTATTTTTCAGACTTATAAATGTTAACATAGATTTTGCCGAAGACATTATAAAGGCATGTTGCGTACTACACAATTTTGTTGGAACCAGACTGCTTGGTTCATTAATCTCAATACGTTACGTGCAGGAAGAGGGGCACCATCTTTAAATATTAGAGATAAATTTAGTAATTACTTTGCAAATGACGCCCGTGTAGAATGGCAAGATACAAAACGATCATTATTATAAAACATGTATTGTATTTATTATATGCTACATTTTTGTTAAATATAATACTAACCCTTTACGTAAACGTAAATCCAAATGACATTTGATAATGTCAATCACATTTGTTATTTATTTGTATGTATGAAACTGTTAAAATATACGACTTCGTAGGTTAAGTAGTAAATTTTAATTTACGACATACTTCAAAATATTCTCAGTAAATCACATGCTACTAGATTGACTTTTTAAATGAACACCCGTTATACGTGCTACTGTCAGTTAATTGTTCCTATTGTAACTTAAGCCCCTCTTTTAATATCGTAACGGCAGTTGGGTTTATCTTCGTTGACATTGCTTTTATAGGACATCTTTAAAAAGTTAATTTCCTATTTAAATAATATATCATTCTATATATACCTTTGAGTTTATTTATATTCATTTTCCGATGTTTGTTTAGAAACGATCAGGTTAAGTTTTCTCAGGACTGTCAAGCTTTTCACACACGTGCTTTTGCATTCACATGAACAGTTATTGTTCAGCATTATATTTTTATTAGTGTCTAATGTAAAATATTGGGAATGTAGGATCTCGATATTTTTTTTTGTGGAATTTCAAAAGATATTTTTATTAAAAATGATTAGGCATTTTATTTTGTTAAAATACGATATGTAGGCCTACAGAGTCATCTATAATTTATTTATTGGTGAATTAGTACTAATGTTCGATAGCCATACAGCGACCTTTTATTAGTATTTATTTGTGGCTTTGTACGAGCTAATTAATGCTTAGCGACTTCATAAGTGGAAGTTCACTATTAACCTTCCTTTATGATCGATTTCTTATCGGAAATTAATTAATTGTGGGATAGTTCGAATACTCTTAAAAATGTCTTTTTCTGACATGATGCAGTAGGGTCGTATGTATAAAACTGGACCAGACGCACGCGTCGACCTATTTATGCTCTTGTTATAAGTCTAAGTGGTTGTTCTAGAGGTGGGATCGTCTTCAGGTTTGAATTTTTCTTAAACAGTAGTCTGTTCGCAATACCGGTTCTAAAAATTCAAATTCGATATTAGAAATCGACGTGTGTGTGTAATACCGTTAATTTGTCGTATATTCCACGGATCAGTATAAATTTAGATTCTTATCCTACAGACTCCTCCATTTTGTCTGTGTTTGAAACCACGTGTTATACAAGGTGAGTGTTCGAGATATCTTGTAGAATCTATTGTTATTTCGATGAGCTTTGGTTTCATCAGTTCGAGTATTTAAATTATTCTTATTTTGTTTTTTTTTATTTCCTATATATTAGGGCAAAAGTGGGTATGGTGTTGTAATCCTCCAACCCTAAATCAAGCACCTTAGTTTTTGTGTTTGGGACCAAGAGTAAAACTTCCACCTGTTTTCCTTCTCCGACGGACGGAATCATAAAAATCTATATCAAGTAATGAGTTTCTTTCTTTGTATATATTAAAATATTTAGAGTCACTGGTATAAAATTTCCATTATGTTTTTTTTTTCTCGTAGAGGAAAAATTGTAATTAATTTTATAGTCACTTTTATTGGAAGCTTGGTGTAAAATATATTCCTACATATACTGTGTGGAATCATAAAATTTATTCAGAATTAATTTTTGATATATAACTTTTGTATTTGTCTTTAGTAAAATACTGAATCATTTCTTTTTCTTAAGTAAACTATTTCTGTATGTACAGTGTGGACAAATCTTAATTGATTTATTTTGGTATAAATTTTTTTATATACATTGAAGTGTTCGCAATTTATGACGTAATTATGTGTACTATATAAGGTAATATTGCATATACTGGGTGTGTACGGTTTATTGATGCAATTTTTAGAACTAAGATACTTTATTAATTTAATTGCTTTATATTTTTGGTCAGATTATTTCAACGTTGACTTTTGATTTTTTTATACATACCATCTGGTGATCTTAATATTTCGTCACCTTAGAATAACAAGGTTTTAACTGCAATTTTTGTGTAAATTGAGATTTTAGCATATCGGGGTTCTATCTGTAATATTTTATAATATTTCAAAATTTTAGCGAAATCTGGCGTCAAATAACCAAGTTACAAATGCAACAGGGTTCTATCTGTGAGCTTTTTAAATTTATTTTAGTGTAACAAAGTTCTATATGCACATCATTAGGAAAGCAAAGTTCTATGTGCCTCAGTTAGAACTTTGTTGTTGCAAGTGATTGTAGTTAAACCTTTGTTATACTACTTTTGTTTAGTTGGCGCATAATAATATAACCTAAAAATTTATTAGAATAGATATTCCCGCTTGTGTCAAAATTGTGTTGTGTCAGAACTAGAGGATAAAATCTTGAATATACAGAATGGAGTCGCAGGAGGTTGTAGTTGTTAATAACGAGCAAGTAAAGTAAATTGTGTAGATTTATATATTATTATGTTAATTTAGATATTCTATATATTTAGATCTAAAGGAAGCGAGGACCCCTTTTTGGAAATGAATTCAAATTTGAATGCTGAAATTGTTATACAGAATACTTTGCAAGGTGATGATGCTCAGTTTTCAATTTCTGCAGAGAATACTTTTGCTTTGGATATGGATAATGAAACTACCCTATTCACGGAACAACAAGACACGGAAAATGTAATCTCTGAAAATAACATGGACAGCATTTCTGAAGATGAAGGAGACCGCGAAAATATAGAACTCTACAAGCACTACAGTTGCACCTGATACTGAAAATATTGCTCACGAAAACATGAATGAAATTGTTGATAATGATAATAACAACAGAACAAATTCACCAAAAGTTCTAAGAAAAAAAATAAGTGAACCAAATTTATGGCAAACTAACGTTAGGCAGAAACTCTGTCAGTCTGGTAAGGAGTATGTAAGTGTACGTGGAAAAAAGTTAGCGCCAAAAAGATTGTGAATAAGAAAGACTGTTATAAGGCCTGTAAATTTAAATGCTCTAGCAACATACCTGAAAATGACAGGAAGTCAATGTTCAACTACTACTATCAATTAAATCAAAATGAAAAGTATTTGTTTCTTAAACAAAATACGGAAAGGTACATAAAATCTCGAAAAACTGTGGAAGAACCCTCTCGCCGTAGTTATTCCTTCAAATTCTATTTCAAGATCCGAGAAGAGCAATTCCGGGTATGCAAACAATTTTTTCCGGGAACTTTGAACATATCACAAAAGTCAATATATACGGTTCACGCTGCTGATACCAGCAGCCCTAAGAAAAGTTTACGAGGAAAAACTAGCAGCAGAAAAATTAGTGATGAAAGAAAACAAGCAGTAATAAAACACATCAACCAATTTCATGTTGTAGAGTCTCATTACTGCAGAGCCCAGAGTCAAAGAAAATACCTTGAGGCTACTTTGAACGTTCAAAAAATGTATGACCCCTATCTGATTTACTGTACCGAAAATAACGATAACAATCCAGTTAAACTTTCAATGTACAGAAGAATTTTTAACACCAATTTTAATTATTGGTTTCACAAACCTAAGAAAGATGTATGTGAAAATTGCTCAAGATATTACATGAAGAAGAAAGAGGGAGTATTAACGCAAAGTGATGAGGAAGAAATGACAAAGCATACAGCTGAAAAAGATGGAATGAGAAAAGAAAAAGAAAACGACAAGAAGGGCAACATACCTATTTTATGTTTCGATTTGGAAAATGTGATAACATGCCCAAGGTGTTCAGTAGGAAATTTCTTTTATTTACCTAAACTGACTATGTACAACTTAACAGGATATTTAACAATTACTAAATCTGCATACTGTGCTGTATGGATTGAAACTGCTCAAGGTAGGAATGGAAATTGCCTGGCCAGTGATTTCACAAAAATAGTCAATCGAGTTTTGGAAGACAACAATATCACTAATTTAATAACATGGAGCGACAGTTGCGTTCCCCAAAATAGAAACGCGCACATATCCTTTTGTGCTTTAGATACGCTTAGAGACCATCCAGAATTGGAAAGCATTACTATGAAATATTCGATTCCTGGACATGGGGCGGTCCAGGAAGTGGATAATATTCACAGCCAAATTGAAAAGCATATGCAATTAAAGGAGCTCTTCTCCCCATTAAGTTTTATTAAACAACTTAAAACGATTAATAGAAAGAACCCTTTTGTGATTTTGCAAATGAAGGAAAGCGACTACAAAGATTATGGAGACTGTGCATCAAAATTATGTTACAATAAAGTGCCTTTTTCTAAAGTTTCTGCGACGAAATTCATTAGTAAAGTCTTACACCAAGTGCTTTATAAACGGAGTCATTTGGAAGAATCGTTTACACAAACTTTCGTTTACAATACTGTTCCTCGTATAACACGTCCGGGTAAAAAAAAACAAAGTAAAAAATAACCAATCAGTTTTAAAGATAGCAAGTTTAATACCGAAGGTTCTGCCAAAGAAAAAAGAAATTGCAAAAAGAAAAACTTGAAGTAATCCAAAAGATGATGAAAACGATGCCCGAATTGGATAAACAATTTTCTAGTGCTTTTTTGCATTTGTAATCATTTTTACTTAATATGTAGTTTGTTGTTTTAATATGTAGTGTGTTCTTTTCTTTAATAAATTTTCAGATAATACTTTGTTCTTTTCAATATTCTACCATTTTATGTATTGTCATAAAATTTGTATAAATTTGACTAACATAGTTCTATCTGCATTTATACACTATAGAAATCTCTTTTATAAACAAACATACAAAATGGATATTTAAAGGTTGAACAAAAACAACCGTTTATGCTTCAAACCAAATAAATTTTGTGTTCATAATTCGATAACAAAATTAGTTAGAGGTCGCACAAACTTCAGCAGCTGATTTCTCAAAACAGCTGTGCGTCCACATAGAACTATGTTACTCTAAGGTGACGATTTGTCAATTTATCTAAACCACATGCTTTTATGTGCAAATAACTTATGTTCACCTTTATTTAAATTTTATTGTCTACGTCGTCAACTATTTCATTTATATATTATACTGGGTGAGTCTTTTACTCATTACCCGAATTTTTCGTTATTAAATTAATTTTAATATTCTATCACAAGTCAAATTGGTGAGATTTAGATATCTTTTACTATTTTAATGTCAGGATCGCTTTGATCTTATTTAATTATAGTTTTTATTCAGTCAATTTTAACTTTTCATTTTTTAATTATTCATATATATATATAATTAGCAAACTTGGTGAGATTTAAATATTTATCACTGTCAGGATCGCTTTGACCATATTTAATTCTAGTTTTGTTCATTCAACTTTCACTCTTATTGTTATATTCTGGATACGTTATCCTGCTATTGTTTGTGTGGTTCTGAGTGATAATAAATCCTCATTGTTATTGTTTTGATTTGAGTTGTTTTATTTGATTTAACATCGATACATGTACTTAACCTGAATTTATTCAATTTACTACGGCAGTCTGTGTTCTCTATTGCGGCTAAATGAATAAGATGGTAGCCCCTTTTTAGATATAAGATCCTCCCTCCAATCGCCTCTAAACTGAGCTGTTCTTTAGCCGAAAGAACTCCGGGGCAATAATGTTTTGAAGTGAGTTGTGTAAATTTGTAAGTCAAGGTAGTACATTAATAGGCGCAAGACTAGTGCTCGTGGGGGCACATAGCAACTTCAACTGAACGACTTCATCTTTGAGTGAAAACACTGAAGGATTTTTTTTAGTAAATATATAAATTTTTACACCATTGCTCTTTTAATGGCAACCGAAGAGGATATTAATCCTGAAAAAGAAAGAACCTTATACACGCTGCTTCTGTGCTTGGAACCCTCGAAGTTAACATTCAGCCGTTAATTTCGAAATATTACGATAATTCCATATGGCACACGAAATGTACATTGCGGTATTAAAAATTCGTACAACTCTTTGGGCTACATTTCGCAATATTTTAATAATGTAAATCAGTCTGTCAGCTTTGACTTTTTTAAAACGTCAAACGAAAATTCATATAAATTACTATAGTCCTTTTACGATAACAGACGAGGCACGTCATCAACATACGTCATGTTTGCGTCACGCACTCTTGCCAAATCTTTTGTTTACATCTATCACAGAGGTTATGTATTAAAAATAAGTTGACATGTAATCCGCGTTTACAGTTATGTAGGTCTTGTTCATTCTTAGGAAATAACGATAATTTACATACTTTTAAAACAATTAGATAAACCTAACGCCTCTCATTCTAACTATAGTTTTATGTACGTGGTAAATTATAACTGACAATTAGCATAATTGAGACATGTTATTAACAGCAATTAAGCTATCGAAATAAAATAGAAATACGTTTATTTCAATAAATATTATTATCAGTATACACAATAAATTGACATTATAATAAAGAAAAGCAAATTTAATATAACATGATATAAATGACAAACATAATTTTTATTCAAAATCGCTGTCATCGGTTGAGCTTTCTTCTGCGCCTATATTAATAACTAAAGGCCTTACATCTTCTCGTTCAAAGCCAATTTCTCTATCCCACCATTTTTTAATTTCTGTTTCGGTGTGTTTGATGCTGTTTGCCCAACATGTTGTGGTTACTTCACTGAGCGCTTCCTTCCATAATTTTATGCAGCCTTCTTCTGTTCTGCCGTATTTGCCAATATGGTTATTATAATAGCGTTTGCTAATACCCCATATCAGTTCAATAGGATTAAAAATGCAATGATATGGAGGTAGACGGAGCACAACGTGACCATATTTATTAGCCAACTCATCAGCCTCATAAATGGGTGGTGGTTTAAAACTATAAATAATAATAGCCAGTAATTATTAAAAAAAAGAATAATTATACTAACCGCTCAACTAAATCTAGCAACTGTAGCTTTAACGCTGATGCATCATAATCAATAGAGTTTGCATTTAACCAGTTCGTAATTTCTAATTTTGTTGTGGAAGATGTTGGAGGCTTATTCTTAATTGTACTGTGATAACTTGCATTATCCATTACAATCACAGAAGGATTTTCTAAATTACGTAGTAGTTGATTTTCTAACCAAAACAGAAAATTGTCACGGTTCATATCACCATGATAATCAGAGTTTTTGTTATTGGATGTAAATATTAATTCAGCACCAGGAATAAAGCCATCTTCGTTTCCAGCATGTAATATTATATACCTATTAGAACAGAACATAATAAAATTTATGCAACAAAGAAAAAGAAAAACGATTACCTTTTGCCAACTATTTGTTTCGCTTTCACAGTTTTGACATGTTCATCTTGCCAGGTTCTTGAAGTGCTTCCATCTTGAAAGATCCAGGTTTCATCAAGAAATATAAACTGATATATATGTTCTTGTTTTATGCGTATATACTGCTGTAGAAAAGAGATCCGCTTTAAAGCCATATGAGGCAGTTCCATCAACGCTCGTTTAGGATCATCTTTCGTGAAGTGAAAACCAATGTTTCGTAGCACTTTCCATAGGGAAGTAGTACAACCATTAAAAATATCGCTTCTTTTAAGTACGTTGTTTAAAGTACATAAGGTGATATGTTCTTATAAAATGTGTTTAAGGGAAACTTTATGTTACAGTTCGAAATAAGATAATAAATACTTACTGTCTCTATACATGTTATAAACTTTGTTTCTAATGGCACACTGATTAAAATCATTAATGTTCACTACTGGTTTCTTTTTTACCCTTTTCTTCTTTGGACTAGATGGAATAATCCCTTGTTTAGTCATTGAAGAAATCTTATTAACCGTAGAAATGTGGATATTTAAAGCATCGGCTACTCTCTATAAAATACGCAAGGTTTAATACTCTAAAAATATATTAATTATTAGAATTACCTCTCTTACTGCTTTCAACGGCAATAGCGTGGCATTGTTATCGCGTTCTTTCTCGAAATACGAGATTAAAGACGCAATGAGCGCTTTTGATTGCCTGCTTAGTGGCTTAGGCATGTGTTTTATTGGTTATTAAAGGAACCGTTGTTTTAATACAATACGAATAATACGACGAAACTGGATAAAAGGGACACGAAAACTAAATAACAAACTGCGAACTAATGAAATGCAAATAATACCACAAAACTGAATAAAAGGGACACGAAAAATACAGAACAACAAATGGCGCACAAGTGACAGATACGAATGACAGTAGCGAAAATAGAAGTTGGCAACGTTACGCAGGATAGGAACGTTTGCAAAGAAGAAATCTCTAGATATACGATAGTGAAAGACAGTTCTTTTTGGGTTTAGTATTGTATAGGTAGGTAATTCTGAAGTTTCCGGTTATGACGTGCCTCGTCTGTTATCGTAAAAGGACTTTATAATCTATATTTCTAATAAATGTGTATATCCTTCACCCATTAAAGTAATTTATTTTATTAACACTTAATTATTGCTTGTCAATATGACTTATATCGCGATTAAATTGCAATATAAAATTCGGTTGACTTTTGAAAAAAAATCACAATACACAGAAAAATTTCAAGTGTATGTGTTTTTTAATGCCGCAATTGTGCAATTGCGAGAAATAAATTTTGGTAGTCAATGTCATTTTAAAATTTGAGGAAACTGTCACAATGTATATTTTTTGCCCTGATTATATCTATTGTCAATGAAATGTCAATATAAATTTGAAGTTTGTCAAAGTTTTGTTTTTTGAATTATTTGCAATATGGTCTCAATATCATATTTTAACAGAGTAAGTATTATTTCCTTAATAGAAACTGGACTCTCTGAAGCTACGGTAGCTTCCCATCTAGGACTGCTATTCAGCAGCTCGAAAAAACCGACTGACTGCTAGGCATAAGAGTGGGATTTGCACTAGAGCACATTTTACGAGACAACAGCTTCTGGGAAAATGTCCTTTTTAGCAACGAAAAGTGTTTCAGTCATCTGCGTCTGAACGGATCCAAGTATATAGACTAAGAAACCAGCGGTTCAATGAAAAATATGTTCAAAAAGTTGATACTAGTGGAAGCTTTTCGGTGAACGTGTGAACATATTATTACGAATTGATGAGCGTCTGACAAGTTATGTTTATATCAATATTTTAGAAAACGTCTTGTTACCCTTAACAAGACAAACGTTTCCAGTAGGCAATTTTATTTATCAACAGGATAATTGTCGCATCCATTCAGTTCACAGGGTAATGGAATGGTTTCGAAATAATAATATAACCGTACTGGATTGGCCGAGTTTGAGTCCTGACCTTAACCCTATAGAGAATATGTGGGCCAGATTGGTACAGAAAATACAAAAGAGTAGAGTAAGGACTCAGAATAAAGATGCATTGTTCGCTGTTATAAATAATGCTTGGCATGATCTTTCGCCAGAATACTTTAGAAAACTATGCCTTTCCATGCCCAATCGTTTGGCAAAAGTTATTGAGACCAACGGAGAAGTAACAAAATATTGAATTTCCGAAGTTGTTAATTTGTGAATGTAGTTTGGTTACCATATTTACTTTATTTCACTGTTGTTTATTTATTTTATTGTAATTTACTTCATCTTTCATTATTATTATTTTCCTGTCTTTGCTTGAAATCGTATCGCCATTAGAACAAGTAACAAAATTTGACACAAATAAATAATTACAGTCACATAGCATGTTACAGATTAAATTGTAGGTTTTTACCATTACAACCGTTTCACAATACAGCAACTCTTATATTTTGTCAAAGAGTGACATTGACGGCCAAAATTTATTGCTTGCAGCTGTACAGCTGTGGCTACTACAAGCTCGGACAGTGTGACAAATAATAAATATCGGCTTTGTAACATGGTTTTAATATTGAAGTTTATAAAATGTCACATAACTGAAAGAAACTCAGTGGCGGCAAAATGAGAATATTAAATCTGTAAAAGCAAAACAAGTAGGTGGCAAAAGGTATTAATTATTTAAAAAGTATTGGCATGGGCAGACTATAGTTATATAGATATATAGTTATACATGCTGGTAGCAATAATGGTTTTGTTCCTGGAGCAGAGTTAATCTTTTCAACAAATTGTAAAAATATCGATTAACGTGATCGAGAAAATTTTCTAGAATGGTTCGAAAATCAGCTGCCTAAAAATTTAGAAAACCCTTCAGTTATTATTATGGATAATGCGACAATAATAAATAAATCTCTTACTTCACCTTCACAAAATACCAAATTCAGGAATGGTTAACAATAACTAACAATAAAATCAACTTTGAGAAGACAGCTTAAAAATACAGTTATTGGAATTGGTTAGACTGTTAGTACATAAAATAATTACTAAATTATGGTGTGAGAAAACATTCCAGTTCTTTCATAATGGTCATATTGTCGATCGTCTAATTCTACAATTTTAATTAAGTTTGTAGGAATGAGAAAGAAGCGTCCATTGATGACAAATTTGTTAATTGGTCATTTGATAAATGTGTTCTATCATTTGACAAATTTGTTCTGACATTTATTTTCCTTGTTGTTTGTACGTTTTTATTAGTTTCCACCGTTTTTATCTCGTCTTTATTACAAACAGTTATTCTTATAACTAAAATGGAATTATTTGCTTACGCAATAATGCTGAAACCGTTCTCTAGCCAGAGTAAATCGCTAATTGCAGCTATAATCGCGTATTTTAAGGAAGAACGTGATAATGGTAGAACTATAATGAATTACATTATTTATAGCGCGTATCTGCAGCATTAGGTGTAAGCCTTACAACTGTTAGCCGAATCTCTACTGATGTTGGAAAGGGCAATACACTGGTCAGCCCTAAACGAAAGCATGGCAGGAAGAAAGTAGTTGTTTATATTGACAACTTTACTGAGTATGGAGTGGACGTTCCATTGATAATTCAAAAATAATATGGGGAAGAGCATTGAATACAATTTTATCTGAAACTTGGGAAAACAGCATTCATCATACGGAAGAATGGTGGGATAGGGAAGTTGGCATAGATCGCGATGAACCTCCTGAATTTTTTATTAATGTTGGAAATGAAAGTAACGATAAAAATAGTTCATCAGATTGATGTGTTTTTAACTTTATTAATACAATTAATGATCATTAATATACTTCTCTAAGTTTGTTTACTATTATATTGATGAAAGGTATTCCATATTGTAGTATTTGTGTATAAATAAATAGCATTTGTTTCTATTTATTAAAATCGTTTAAAAAAGCAGTTTTCTTTATTAAATGCAAAGGTTATAACGGGTGTTCAGAAACATTCTAAGTCCAGTGGGCTCTGAACAAAAAATCGTATATCTTTACTTAAGTATCTGTTTTGTAATAATTATTAAATGTCAACTGTTGTCTGTCAAAAATCAATCTATCTCAGACATGACTTCATATTTTCAAGGACTACTTTGACTTCGAATGTTTCTGAACACCCGTTATCTGATAAATAAACAAAAGTATAAATAATAAATGTATTAACTAAAATGTATGCATCTACTTTGCATATATTTTATTATGAATTATGATTTCAACATAACCTATATATCTTCCATGTCATGTCAATTATTTGATACATATATCCTATATTAGAGAATCATTATTCATTACATATTTATAACAAAGATGCACATCTTGCTACACTGTGCAAACGTCATCAATGACGTGCACGTCTTCGTATCGTGAAAGATATAACGCGTTTTCAGTATATACGCCGTTCACGATTCGAAGACGAGCACGGATCGCCTATCAAGCTACACATCTATATACCGGGTGTATTATAAAAAACCTTTGGGGCTGTAGCTTCCTTATATTTTATCTGATTTTAATGAATGATATGTCAAACTAAATCGTTTTTAAAGCACTGTAATCTGTTTTTTAAAAAAAAATTTTTTGGACATTTCGTTTTTGACAGACAGTAGTAATTTTTTTTTTTTAAATTGTACTACCTATTTTTTTTTACTTATTCTAATTAACATTTATTTCCTGAAGACACCTCCATTAATTTGAGTGACAAATTTATTATTATTAAAAAAAAACTACGAAATTTACAGAAATCAAGCTATCATATATTTTAATGAATCAAATGTTCGAAATTGGCCCCATTTTGTTCCAGACACATTTGACACCTTCTATTAACTCCAACTGCTGCGTTTAATATAAGATTTGGTGGTATTTCATGACATACTTGTACTATCCTTTTTACTAAATCATCTCTGGTATCAGGTGGAGTCAAATAGACATGATCTTGAATGTAAGACCACAGAAAGAAATCCAGTGGATTCAGATCTGGCGATCTAGGCCATCGAATAGGTCCGTAAGTGCCCATCCATCTGACGCCAAAATAATTATTTAGAAAATCAGTATTCATTCGTGCATTATGGGGTGTGGCACCGTCCTGTTGGAACACCACCCTGTTTAACTCAGCAAGTGGCAACTCATCTAAATAATCGCCTAATTCATTGCGTAACAAATTATTATACTTTTATTGGTTTAGATTACCCTCCACAAAAAAAGGCCCTACTACTATATCGCCTAAAATGCCACACCATACATTTACACTGAACCGATTTTGAAAATTGTGTTGCATCACAACATGGTTATTTTCAGTGCTCCAATGGCGATGATTATTTCTGTTAAATACACCATTTTTCCCAAAAGTGCATTCATCTGACCACAACACACGACGATAAAAAATTGGATCGTCCCTTAGTTTATTCATGAAAACCGTGCAGAATTGAACCCTTCGTTGAGGGTCGTTTTCACCGAGAGCATGCACCTTCCGTGGTTTATAAGGAAAGAACTTGTGCTTCTTCAGAATGTACTGAACTGTAGAATGTGATACCTGCATGTAGTGAGCAATTTCTCGCGTAGACGTATTAGGGTTTTCTTCCACATAGAGCAAGACACTTAATTCTAAATTTTGATCTTGAATTACACGTGCGTTTATTTTCGGTTTTTTGAATGATCCAAAATTTCGTAAATTTCGCACGAGCCTTCCAAACTTATCGGCACTTGGACGCAGTCTGTCAGAAAAACGATTTCCATAAAGTCGCAAAGCAGCTGCAGAATTTGTTCCGCATTCAAAATATGCTTGAATCGCATCCACACATTCGCCATTATCCATTTCAATAACAAAATTTAGAAATAAATCGTTGAAAATGTTATAATGAATGTGTGACTGACAGATGTCACAGCTCTCTTCGAAAATTTGGAATGCACTTTTATCGTTCAATATGACTGCTTGATTTTAAAATTTTTAAAATAAACACTGTAAATGTTGTTGTTGACCCACCGCTCACTCATAACATTGGTTTGTAATCCTTTATGGGCTATATAGTATTGAATGTAAGTGATTTTAACACACATTTGCTGGTAATAAAATGAAATAGAGTATTTAAAATGCATTTAAGAAATCTCTGTGTTCGGAAAAACCGGAATAAATCGAACTAAAAAAAAACTTTCAATTTCTCGATTTTTGTTCATACAAGGATATCGTTGCTTACAGTTTCATATTCAGAAAAAGTAATATATTTGAATAAGGAAAAAAAAAGTATAGTGCAATTTAAAAAAAACACAGTTTGCAGCTGTCTGTCAAAAACAAAGTGTAAAAAAATTCAAAGCGGATCACGTTACAGTGTTTTTAAAACGATTTAGTTCGGCGTACAATTTATTACATTCGGATAAAAAATAAAAAAGTTACAGCACGAAAGGTTTTTCATAATACACCCGGTATATATGTGATTTGTGCCTATAGTGCAGATTGATTACTTCGCTGAAGGTGCTATAAGGAATGTTGTCTACGAGATGTACAGAAATAGAAGATTTTTGAACAAATTGACTGTATTATAGTATAATTATAGAACAACATATTACCCTAACATCTTTAAATACTATGCTTGTTGAAAGGCATATTTTTATGGGTGGTAAAACATCTTTATGGAAAGTGTTGCGGAACATTAGGTACAATTATAAAAAGGATGATCCAAGGAGAGCGTACGTATTATATTGGAGGCATTGTGTTTTTCATATTTGTGTGTATAATTCTCTTTAGGAATAGATCTGCACCGGTCTATGAAATTGATAATCTGGCCCATCAGTATGGTCACATAGTTCTGCGTGTGCCACCATTGCATATTTAATGCGATGGCGAATTTATTATTAATCTTGGCAAAGACTTTGAGAATGACGACGATTTATTTTCAGATTAATGTGTCGCTTATTTTGAAGCTGTTGTTGGTTTATAATACCTGGTACCTTTCATTTTCTATCTACATATATACTGATGTAACACAAATGTCTTTTAAGTATTCTATTTATTATTAAATACGTATAAAGTTTTCACCTGTTTTTATTGTTTGATTACTTTGTAAGAGAATTAATCAATTCGGTTATTTATAAATTATAACCTAAATATTGCAAGTTTGACATAAGCGTTTACTACCCTAACCTAAAATGTAAACAAATCGATTTTGCCAATGGATTTTGCAAATGATTTCACTACATTGTTTGACATCATTGATGACGTGCACGTCTTCGAATTGTGAACGGCGTTTACGTACACTCCAAATCACGAAAGATGATCCCTGCGTCATCAATAATCATTGTATGATTCAAATCAGTACTTCGGCGTCATATTAAATACTGTAAATTGAAAAATGAATATGGAACTTAACTTCGTTTCCGGGCCAAATATATTTGACACAGTCGGTCTAATTTGTAGGTTATATGAACAAATATAATCGAATTACGTCTCAAGTTGTATTAAAATTACTATACATTGAACAAAGCTGCGTAAACAGCAAATCAAATTAAACTATAACACCACTTGAAAAATAAAATGAACTATCAAGAATTTACAACATTTAAGTCAACATATAAGATTATGTAATTCTTTAATCATTTTAATGAAAGGCAAAACCAAACAGTTTCAAGTTAGTTGTAACAGCATTATTACTGGAATTGAAATTATACAATAGACCAGAGTATCTACTTTGTATAACTGTAATTACATATTCACTGTTATGACAGTTTTATAAACATTATCTTCCCAATTATATCATAGAATAACCCTAGATATTAGTTAAACATTCTACAGTACCTTATTTTAAATAAATTTTGGAATATATTGCAGTATAACTTAACACTGCCATAATAGATAAGTTGAGTTTTGCACAAAGGTCAGTATAAATATTTGAAATTGCAGTATGCATTATAAACAAAACATATTCATACAAATTTATTTGCTGTGAAATGGTTTTTTTTGCTTTGAAATTATTTGTTGACTGCTAGTAAAATAGAACTTGTACGATTGCAGAAAAAAAAAATTTTGAAAAAGGAACATGAAATGGAGCAACAAAGAAAAAGTTTAGTAATTGAACTTTCAAAAAATTTTACTTGCAATAAGTTATAGATTTATATAATATATACAAACAATAGTTATTTTATTTATTGTTTTCATCAAATTGTATGAATTTGTTTTGTGTATATTAAAAATTTTTAAGTTAACACCAGAAGATTAGAGCTAATGGACACCAAATCAAATAAGGCAGTCGAAACACGTTTCACTAGTGTACCTTGCAAAAACTTGCTACAAAAAGATGAAAACACATTCAAATGTATTTAATTGGACATACATTTTTTTTTATATGCATTGTATTTTTAACTCCAAATATTAAAATTGCAATGAAAAAGAATACGCAGTAAGAAAAAGGAGCCAATTAAAAAAAAAACTTAATATATTAAATTGTCAATGTAACTGGGAATTATAATTGTTTAATAAGTTAATATACATATATAATCATTTAACAAAATTGCCTTATTATTTGTTTAATAATAAAATTATCATGAGTATATATACAAAAAAAAGGAAATATAAAAAATATTTTATAATATTGTAACAACTATCACAAAGTATAACTGGGTTATTGAAATGTTCATTTTCTTAGCTTCTTTTTATTGCCGATCCATTCAAAATTGTTTGGTCATGTGTAGATCCTGGCCATCTGGCTACGATGTCACAAATTCTTAATTGAGAATGTCCTATTACCTGAATATTCCATGATAAATATCCTTTCTGTTTCGGTACAGCTCAGCATTATTACCACTAGGAGATTGTTTTCGCATGTGAGTGCAATCAATTCTACTTAGTACATTAGGAAATCTAGCTACTTGTTAAATTCTGTTTCTGTAATTTTTCTACCTTTCTAGACATATTTAGATAAAAATTGTGGCCACAGTCTGGCAATTGCATTGTATGTGTAACATTTTGTATGATTATTTGTAGTAATATCATTGTATTTGTTGCATAAAAAATCAGTTACTAAAAGTATAAACTAACATTACATAAACAACTAATCAGCTGTATACTAATACTTGATACTTTTACTGCCAACACAAGAAAATTTGATATATTTGGCGTGAACTAAAAACGACGTGTAGCACGTACGTTGGCTTAAATCTTGGGTTATAATATAGATTAAGTAAAAACATGGGATAGCTAACAGTTTTTTTTTATCTGCGGTCATATAGGAAGTATTGTTAATCACTATCTTCACTGCTGCTTGAATCATCAATGTTAATTATAAAGCCATTGATTTCACAATGTAAATGTATTTTATCCAACACCTCCTAATAATAGACCTATAACTATGGCGATTTTAAATCAATTATGTAGCTTATAACTCACTAGTGAGTTAAAAACATAATTTATCTCACTAGTGAGATAAAACAAGGTGAAATTTAGATTGCATAGAGACATTCAAACTGCTATAGTTTTAACACATTTATATTAATTCTAAAGGGTAAACAATAGCAACTAATTAACATTTACATTAATATTAAAGTTGAAGGAAATCCTCTTTGTATCTGACTCTGCATTCAGGTTATTCGAATTTAGAGTTATACTAGAAGACGTATTTGAAGTATCCTGAAGAGAAATTTGATGACCAGAAGTCGAGGACGTTAGACTGTCTGAACCTTGAATCTTTCTGGCTATATCAATCTTGTTGGATACTGAATCTTGTATATAACCTTCTGCCACAGTGGACGATTTCCACCCACCATGTCGTTTAACTGTTGTAATATAAGCTCCTGCGTTTGCCAGAAGAGATGCTGACGAACATCTCAGACTATGTCCTGTATATAATTGAGCTTCTGGTAGGTTCAGGAAAGATGCAACTTTCTGAGGCATCTTAGAAATGGTGTTAATTCCAACTGGCTGGATAGTGCATTTTTCTTTCTTGTAATTTAGGAAGAATCTGCCATGTGGAATACCTTTTGGTCTCATACAGACATATTTTCTGTAGAGGTCAAGAATATCTGTTGTAAATCCTTCTGCCATAACAGTGAAACTTCTAGATACGTTTGTCTTTGTGTCAGCTATCGAAACATACAAGTATCCTCCTTTATCTTCTATATCGTCAACTTTCAGCTTAGTTATTTCATCACAACGACACGCACCTGATACACCCATTATTAAGGCAACCTGCATAGAATACACGAACGAATAATGAATAAATACTTTGAATTAAATATAAGAAAATAAATAATACCTTCATCATCAAATATTTATTGTTAGGAGCCTCATTCAGAAACTTCTCTATATGTAGCCTCTCCAAGATTTTCGCCTTTTTGGACTTGTGGGTTCTTGCCTCACTCTTCAAATAGGAAATCAGTTTTCCGTATTTTGATATGTCACTATTCATATACACTTTCAAAGTACTTCTTAACATGGAATACTTCGTCCACAATGAAGAAGGTGCTATTTTCCTTCTATAAATATGGAAATACGCCGCATAACTTATTCGTTAATTCCAGTGATACTTTGCTGTTTTCTCCATTCTTCAAAATGACGAAATTTCTTAAACATTTCTCCATTCATTTCACCACGATAATCTTCTATTTGTGATTTGCTTGAAAACAATAAAGAAGCATTTGACATAAAACATAATTTTGAACCACAACGTAATACAACATATCGCTTGCCCTCACTCTGCAGATTATTATCTTGCCGGGTCTCATCAAGCAATACCACTTCTCTCTGAACAGAACTCAAATTCTTTATGTAATTCCTAAGAAATGTCAATCTTATCTCTGCAATGTTGGATCGTTCCACTAATGCTCTATGATTATTATCCTTTTTATATTTAAATCCAATATTGTGAAGTACACGATTTAAACTGCTGCTACACAGCTTTAATGCGTTTTACTGTAACTAATCCCAAGCACAATGCATCTGCCACTCGCTAAACAAAAGGTTTATTAAAATCTAAATATATTATGTGCTCATATAATAGGTATTAATGCCACCATGGTTTTTCTCTCGTTCAAAATATTGCAACGAATTTAAAACAAGTTGTCGTGATTGCTGCCTTTATAGTTTTGAAAAAATAAATTTCAAAGAATATAGCTGCTTTCGTTTGTGCACTTATTTTGATTATGATTAACGTAAACATAATCCGTGTTTAGTAATCATTTGTAACTAATCCGACGTCGCAAAAGAACGTCGTATTCAGTGCTTTGATTCTATAATAGTGCCGATTGACATATGTATATAAATAAAATGGAGAAATGGAGACTATGTATATTTTATAATAATATTTTAATTGAAATATTTCAGAAAATGGCTTTAAACTCATTTGATGATTTATCATCTTCTAGCTCATCTAGTGATACTGACAGTTCATTCAGATACTATCTGCCACACATATTTCTTCTTTTTTGCATGCTTCAATTCGTCTTGGTATTCTGCATACAAACTAATGAGAAATAAAGTTTCTTGTTCGGTCCAAAATTCATCAAAGCCATTTCTATTTTCTTGCCGTTCATCCAATTCTTTTCAACATGATAATTTTCATTCAGGTCTTCAGAAAACATTGTAGTTTGCTGATCTTTATTCCCTGCAACTTCATCATTGTGATCTTCAATCCTATGTATTATATTTTGTTCGTATAATTTATGATACTTTGTTAGTTCATTATAGAAGTTGGAATCTGAAAAATCGACATCAAAAAATAAATTGTTATTGACAAATGTTTAAAAGTTAACTTACCCGTTTCAGCTTCTTCTATTTCGTAAGGCGATAAAAAAACTTGATATTTATGGCCACTTTCATGTTGGATAATTACCTTTTTCATTTTTATATTCATTAACAGCAGGTCGGAAAATTGTATCTTGACAGCCTTGTATTTACGTTAAGAGGTTAAGTTTTTATGATTGTAAACATACAAAACATCATTTATTAAGGATTCGGAGGGGCAAGGGGATTACAGCGGATTTATAATCATGTTTTATTTAAACAGGAGGGGAAAGTTGCAATCGAAC
The DNA here is from genome assembly GCA_935421215.2 of Melolontha melolontha. Classification (NCBI taxonomy): domain Eukaryota; kingdom Metazoa; phylum Arthropoda; class Insecta; order Coleoptera; family Scarabaeidae; genus Melolontha; species Melolontha melolontha. The sequence continues at coordinate 88,699,930 of OW285242.1, read as the reverse complement.
ACGTATGTATCGAATCACACCGAATTCTGGTTTGTTGATTGATGTGATGTATTTATAAAACGAAAATAAATAACAATTCCATCAAATATCAACGAATGTATGTTGTCAAATGTAAACGAGTAACGACAGAACTAAGAACTACTAAGCGGAAATGTGTGTATTTATCACGGAGTAGGTAATAATCCCGTCTTTGTCTTACTCAAATAAATTGCTTGAGCCGTATGTCTTTGCTAGAAAACACATACTTTCGTTCAAGCTATCCTTGTCATACAAGTAGGTACTATTTGTTATTCGGATGTGGAGATTATTCTTTGAATGTCGTTGATAGAATTATAGATCAATGACGCAGGGATCATCTTTCGTGATTTGGAGTGTATCTACTCTTAAGAAGCCATATTCAAATCAAACAAAATTAAGTATCTGATTTTCAAATGCCGCGATAGTACGTTTAGAATATTAATTTAGAATTAAGGAAAGTAGGTCTACTTTCCTTAATTAATACTAAAACATTGACTAACAACTTATAAATGAAGTTTAATAAAAGATAAATTTTATAACAAATATTTGTAGGAATGTTTTACGATCACGATATTAATTTTCTGTGTATTCTAAAATAAAGCATTACACATATGCACACGCGTACATGAATTCATTATTTCGTACTTAATCAAATTAATTGAGAAGAAGGCGTTTGCTACACTAAATTTGACGTAATCCATAATCGCAGTCATGTTTATAGGTTAACAGGATAACGCTATCAAAATTCTTCGTGTTACGGCAATGCAATTCTTACTCGACGCCTTCCATAATTAAAATGTAGACTGTCATGACCTTACAAAAGGAGTGTGGTATTTGCGGACAGGTAGCAGACCTAGCAACTTGTCCAACTAGTAGGTAAAGCTATGAAAATACTGATAGTTTTGCCGGTGTTATTTTGTACAGTGTTGACCTATCACTTTACTAAATGGCAAATACGTGAGCCCATCGACCTTACTTGGCCTATAGACGAGAAATCCATTGCTTGGCCTGGTACTCAATCTTTTATTTATACGAAAAAAACCGCAGAATTTGACGAGGATGGAAAATGGTGAGTTGAAATGTTATACATAGTATATATTAATTTACAAAACACAAAGGCATTTCTTGAAAAATTGCTTTTGACAAAATTAATAAGAAATTTTGCTACATTTTTTATTATTCAAAATTACTTTTGATCAATAATTCGTTCATTTAGGAGTTCGTCTGATTCAATACATTTTTAATTTATCATACATCAATTTTATCATATTAATTTTAAAGTTCGTTTGGTTCTTGTTACACACACAGAATTTTATTTTTTTAAACAGTACATCTCGGTAACCACTTTATTTCTGGTATTGCATTCTCCGTCGTCTTTATATTTAGTCCAAAGATTGATTTATTGATATCTTGAACACATAATTTTCTCTTCTCGTTTTTTCATTTATTTTTGCATTAATTACTGTCTTTAGTAATTCATATGGTTGTAGATAATATCCTATTAATCGCATTCTTCTTTTTACAATGTTTTTTATATTTCTCCCTAATCTTGTGTTTGTTCCTATATCCAATTAATCTGTGCGCAAGAGATCTTTAGAATTTTAATGAATCCTTTTTTTTAAACATCGAATGCCATTTATTGTATTTAATTATAAAAGACGCTCAACTTTAGTTTATCTTATTATTTCTTTTTTTCGTATCTATACCATATTCAGTGATAACACTTTAGGTACGAAAATTTCGATCTTAACTTTATAGCGTCGTTTTTTTATGATTATGCGTTCATGGTTTCTTTAATTTTTGGACAGAAACTTTATGCTTTATTTTTGTTTCTAGAACTTAGTAGTTTAAGTAGTGCTTGCACTCTTGAACTATCATATTCGTAAAATTTTACGTTTCTAACGAATAATTCAATTTACATCTTAAGTGATCTAGTTTCGTTTACACAGCATTTAAAAGCAAGTAGTTTAAAATTAGAGCTACGATTTTTTGATTTTTTATTATTTCAAATAGCGTAATGCCAAAACAATACATCAATCGACTTTATTTCGTTTCGGGGATAGAAAATCCAGTCAAGAGTATTCATAAAGATCACCCATCGGTGTTTATTATTTTCACTAATGTTGATACTGTACGTGAAAGAGTTGAACGATATATTGAAACATCCTTTGGCAGTGACATGTGGCTGCATTAATTATTTTGAGATTGAAGATTTAATACGCGATTTCACATAGTAGGTATCAAGCCAGTCACAAAATTTGTATCCTAGGTAGGCCTTGAACGACTGAAATAGACATAACAAGTGTTCATTTGAAAAGTCAATCTTGGTTACTTTGAAATTTATATACAATTATAACGTGTGTTCATTTGAAAAGTCAATCTAGGTTACTTTGAAATTTTGATAGAATAAGACGTATATATATTACTATGTGTTTGTAGTTCCGTAAACGTAAATCCAAATGACATTTGATAATGTCAATCACATTCGTTATTTATTTGTATGTATGAAACTGTCAAAATATACGACTTCGTAGGTTAAGTAGTAAATTTTAATTTACGACGTACTTCAAAATCTTCTCAGTAAATCACATGCTACTAGATTGATTTTTCAAATGAACACCCGTTATACAATTTAAGAATACGTTGAATAGAACTTTAAAACTTTTTTCTGAAACTGGTAGTCTCTTATGAAAATCAGGCAGCGGAGCAGTTAAGAAACGTACAACTCAAGTTGTCAATCGTGTCGAAGAAATAATGGAAAATGAACCACAAACATCTGTTCGACATTTGAGTCAACAAATAAACCTTTCTGTTGGTACAACTCACAAGTTATTATAAAAAAAAAGATATGCAACTTTATCCATACCGTGTCACAGCAGTACAAGAATGGTTAGAAATTGATTACCCACGTAGACTACAGTTTTATAATTGGTTTGTAAATATGAACAATAATGGAGAACTTTCGCAAAGAGTCATCTTTACTGATGAAGCATGGTTTTATAAAACGGGATACCTAAATTCACAAAATACAAGAATTTGGAATAGTGAAAATCCACATGTAATTAATGAAGAATCGCTACATCCAGAGAAAATTGGTGTTTGGGCAGCGATAATCCAAAGGCGAATCATTGGACCAATATTTTCTCAAGGAACGTTAACTGCTCAAAGGTACCGTACGGAAATTTTACAACCATTTGTCAATCAGTTGCATGATGATGAACTTCAAAATGGATATTTCCAACAAGACGGAGCACCTTGTCCCTGTACTGCAGAATCTTTGGATTATTTAAGAGAATTTTTTGATGAGCGTATAATTAGTCGAAACACTGAAATTGCCTGGCCTGCACGTTCATGCGATTTAACACCTTGCGACTTCTTTTTGTGGCCTTATCTAAAAAATAACATATTCCGAACACCTATATTGAATTTGAATGCTATGCTACAGAGAATCGAACAGAAATGCATGGAAATTATTAACAGTCCAGTAATGTTGCAGAATATCATCAGAAATTTTGAACGGAGGATTTTAAATTGCATTGATCTTGAAGGACAACATTTTCAACATTTGTGATAGTTTTCAATAAATACCTATTATTTGTTATTTATTTGTATGTATGAAACCGTCAAAATATACGACTTCGTAGGTTAAGTAGTAAATTTTAATTTACGACATACTTCAAAATGTTCTAAGTAAATCACATGCTACTAGATTGACTTTTCAAATGAACACTTGTTATAAGATAAGTCACGCCTGAGCACGAAGTGTCATTTGTAAATAATCATACTCATAGTCATAAGTCAATTTGACAAGTTACGAATTAACCTATTACTAATAGTACGATATGTAGGTTAGATCACTTAATCAATCTAATACATAACTGATTTACTCCATGATATACTCACTCACTTACATGTTTAGTAGCCTAAATACAATATTTTCTTGTGTCCCCAGTTCATAAATATACCGTATAAATACTTCTTCGTGAAGCTTTCATTCAATTAGGTATTATAAATTCACAATACTATAATTACTGTAGTATTAGTTACTATTAAATCATCAAGGGAGAACCAACATTATCTTTAATCTACTCTAAAATTGTATATTAATTATGCATGTTTATTAAAAGATTAACACTTATCGTTTAAAGGTATGCCGCGCATGAATTTTGCATGGGTGAACATGGTGGAACTCATCTGGATGCACCATATCACTTTAACAAATATGGTTGGAAAGTAGGCCATATTCCTGTAGAAAGGTTAATCGGTCATGGTAAGATAATATGCCAGTTTATTCAAATACTTTATATCGTAGGATCGATCCATTGCTAGATTAGGCAACAGAAATAATTTTAATACGTGCATCTTGATCAGATAAATGTGGTACAAACTTTTTTCAATAAATTTTTGACCTTTGAAATAAGATTTTCATTGAAACATTTACGAAACGCCAAATTGAATTGTAATTTTTGGCGTATAATGAAACGAAAACTTATTCAAATTAAGTATTAAAGAAGTCGGAGCACAAATAGCATTTAATAAAACCACTGTGTCGAAAGTTAAGAAAAAATTGGAGAATTGTGGAAGTATAGGTAGAAAAGGAGGTACTTGGCTTAATAGAATTTAGACTGTAGAAATAAAAATCAGCTAAACGAGGGGGAGGAGCATGGTGGGCATTTATTTATATTAAATCTATCCCAGTTTTTAGAAAATATAGTTTTCATTGAAGAGAAAACATTTTATTTGACAAGTAATAGATCTGTTCATGTCTACAGATCTGGTGACGGAAGATACAGCGAGAGATGCATTAATAATTTCGATTGGCAAGGAATAACAATATTTAAACGTAGGTTCGTCTCACAACAATAAAATTTCAAAATTTTGACATAAATAAAAATTGAGGTTTTACTACATTTATCTGACCAAGACGGTACGTCGGATTCACCATAAATTCACGGTCTAACCTGTTTAAACACCAAGCAATATGTTGGCAATATGTGGTCAAAGAACTAAAATTTTGAACGCAATAGCTTTAGTAGTTATCACTTACCATTTAGAAGTAAATATACTAGTGGAATAAAAACGACAGAAATTTCAGAAACAGTATGAAGAGATAGTTAAATCCGTAATACAAGAGGTACAAACATCTTCTCAAATTAAGCACTGTTTGGATAAGGTTTATGAAGAATTTTGTGCTTCTTTCACGATGGTGGAGGAGTGGTCAAGAAGAGCTCATATGTTACACACACGCTTCTTGAAGATAGTGTAAGACTCAGTCGTTCTATAGAAATGTTAAATGTTGCTATTGAAGAATATTTAAAGTTGTCTAACCGTAAAATAAAAGTTATATTAAAATCGCACGATTATTTGCGAATTCACAAACATAAGGTGAATGGGTGCCGAAATTTCTCTGGATTATTTAGTCAATAATGTGTTGATTGCTGAGCTCGTTCTTGGAACTTCGCGAAGTGTTATTATAGTCCATGGATTGGCAGGGACAAAGCAAGGAAGCTTCACATAAAGCTAAAACGTCTCCTTCGAAAAAAGGAAATACTTATGTCAATGGTTTTCTGAGATTATGAAGTAATACTGGTTAACATTGACTTTGAAGAAAGAAACACTACGGTAAATGCCCGATATTGTACTGTGTATTTGTGTAAATTACAAAATATGATTCAAAGACGACTGGCAAAACTGACTTAAAGTGATTTTTTAATAAGTCTTGTGTAAGCTGCTATTGGAAATTGTAGCCTTATGACTAGAGAACGGACACGCTTACCACATGACGCAAAGCCCAGTGCAGTACTGGCGAAAGGCTCTATTTCTAAAATATTTAATTTTATTTATATAATTGGAAAACGAACGGGTGGTGATCTATAAAATTACGAAATACATATTTATTTGTTGAAAAGTTGTATTTATAAAGTTTTTAATTTTATTTATATAATTGGAAAACATACGGGTGGTGATCTATCTATCTAAAATTACGAAATACATATTTATTAATTAATTTTATTTATATAATTGGAAAACAAACGGGTGGTGATCTATAAAATTACGAAATACATATGTATTTGTTGAAAAGTTGTATTTTTAAAGTTTTTAATTTTATTTCTATAATTGGAACATTTTTGTTTGTTCATTTTGTCGTTCAAGTTGAGTAAAGGAGTATTAATATTGACTAGCAATAGTTTCTCAAGGTTTTCTTCTGTCAATTTTGTTCTCTTTGAATTAAGTACATCCTTATAAATAGAAAACGTCCTTTCTACATCGCAACTGGTTATAGGTGCATACTGGAAATATTCTATTATTTCTTCATATTTAGCCGTTAGATTTTGTGGAATTGTCTCCATACATAATTGCTGCAATGTAATTAAATCTGGATTTCTATTAAGAATTGCTTCAAACTTTTGCCGAAGGCCACATCCGAAGTCCTTGGAATACTTTTCAAATTATTAACAGCCACATCTAACGTGGTTAATCCGTCATTTAATTTGAGATTTCGATTTTCAAAATAAGTGATTAGTTTTGGCAATTTTCCAAAGTGTTCGTGAAGAAAGTACAACTAATTTTTTTAAATTTGGGATTTGTGTGAGCTCCTTGCACTCACCAATAGTTCTAGCATCCTCCTTTAGCAGTGTTACGAAATGTTTTAGACTATCGAAATTCTCAGCATAATAACTAGTAGCTTCCAGCCATGTTCCCCATCTAGTTATTACTGGAGTGGGAGGCAGTGACAGAGATGGAAATTTTTCCCTGAAAAGAGCTACTCTCAATGGTGCTTTTCTGAAAACTTTTTTAAAAGCTGATACAAGTCTATCAACTTCCGGAAAAGTGTCTCTGATATATTCACAGATTCTGTGAAGAGCATGTGCTACACAAGTAATATGCAGCATATTAGGATATGTTTTCTTCAATAGTCTGCCTGTTTTTAACATATACGCAGCACTATCACTGACAAATAAAAGTATTTTTTCTTTGTACGTGGCGTCCGAATGAAGCATTTTTTGCATATTCTCCTTAATGGTTTCAGCAACTGTTTCCGCATCAACTCTATTTATAACACTTGTTGCTATTACATATGAGTTATAGGGAAAAGTTGGATGTAGTACCAGCTACAACATTTACCACACAGCGTCCTAACATATCCACCGTTTCGTCGGCGCTTATCCATATGTATTGATTTAAAAGATGGCTTCTAATGCGTTCTACTGTTCTCGTATAGCACCTAGAAACATAATATTTGCGTAAAGTTGATTCATCAGGAACATTTCGACCAGTATATTTTTGAAGAAATATTTTTAAAGTGGGATTGCTAAGTTTATTTAATGGAATATTAGCTGCCATAAAAGTTTCACAGAGTTCTTTGTTAAAATTGTCAGATTCCAACGGGTTTTTTTTCGTGCTTTAACGATCCTACGTGACGTTTTACGGTTGATTTATTGCAATTTTTCAATAACGTTTCACACACTTCACAATAAATTTCGGAATCACTGGCAATGTACATACAATCAGTATGGCCCTCAATCCAACTCGCTATTGTTTCACGATGCCATTCTCGACGCTCTTCCATTGTCTGAAAAAGTAAGAGAAAATTATTGGAAGATGTTGCTTAAATGAAAAGAAAAGGAATGTACGTGCTATTTCTCTTACGAAATACGATAAACTTATTTATTTTATCTACGTACTCGACACCACTGAAAACACTATATTCTCCGAATACAATAGCTGGGTTGTCCATTGTTATCGCTGCGAGACCCGGTGGCTGAGTAAGTCAAACAAATACTTCATTGAATTACGCCGGGATGTACTGAGCGACGTTATACACAATTCCAATTGCCGATTGCGTTTTATGGAAATTGCATCCGTTCTCTACTTATGACAGAGACCACCCACCAGTTCTGTATTCTCCAATATTAAAGAAACACTGGGTGGGCGTTATTTTAACACAAGCGATAAAATTAAACCAACCATTATGTTAATCTACAGATTATTTTTATACTACATACTAAACACTGTAACAAATACATGAAAGTCAAAGATTATATAACTCATAATATATTAATTCCCTATTATTGTTGATGTTTAGCTGGCGATAAGAATTTGACTAATAAGTGGAAATCACACGTTTCTAGCATCATGTCGTTCGCGTTACTATAGTTACGCTTTAATATCTTGCTACAAACAAAAAACAATGTCAATACATTTTGTAATAATAATTTACCTACCACAGTTCCCATGTAAATGCAACCTACATTCGGAAAGACATTGGGAATGCTTTATTATTAAATTCCATAGTCAATTCAAACGTTCATCTAGTAGTAACGAAAATAGATAATATTACCGTCCTCAATGTTTATAACACCACCACAAGCGTCTTGGTCTAATAATATATTAGATACGTATCTATACCATACAATATATCCAGGTGACTTTAACAGCCATCACGCTGATTGGAAATATCATACAACTGTTGAGAATGGTGATTGCCTTTCGAATTGGGCAGACACCCACAACCTCCACCTCCAGCGATCTTCGATGCTAAAGAACAAAATACTTTCAGATCAGCTACATGAAACACTGAAACCAACCCAGATATTTGCTTTTTGTCGGAGAATGCCAATAAACACCCACTTCCAATCTCGCGGAGATTTCTGCATGATTTTCCACATAGCAGACATCGCCCGGTAGTTCTCGATATTGGAATTAAAATCCCGATAATCCACTTAGGATAAATTCGCTTCGCAGTTAGACAAAGTCATCAGATGGATTCCTCCAAAAAGCTACAATAATAGATTCGCCGAAGCCATATAAGCAACAGCAAAAAGGTACGTACCCCGGGGCTTCCGTAGAGAATATATCCCGGGATGAAGCAATGAGATTGAACAGCTTTATTAGGAATTTCAGAACAGCGGGGACTTAGAGATAACGGATGAACTCCTTAATCGCCTGGACATAGATCGTCATAAGGAAATGGGAAGAAACAACTGGTAGTATGGACTTCAAAAGATCTAGTAGAAAAGCTTGGAGCCTCCTGAAGAAACTATGTAGTTCTAACCCACCCGCTCGAGGACCGCTGGAAGTATCAGTTGAGCAAATCGCTGCACGAATTGTAACGCTATCTAAGTACTAAGTACAGAACAACAGAATGCAGGCATTAAGAAACAACTGACACTGCTGACAAGCCCATCCTGAATACTCCAGGCCATTAGCGGTAGAGGAGATAGATAAAACACTAAATGACATTAAATCTGGCAAAGCACCTGGACCGACGGAATCCATCCCGAATTCCTCAAGAACTGTGGGAAACAGACAAGGATGTGGATGAGTAAATTCTACTCAGACATCCTATTGACAAACATATCCCAACAGAGCTCAAGAAATCCAAAATAATTGCAGTCTTTAAACCGCACAAATCCAAGAGCCTTCCTGAAAGCTTTCGCCCGATAGCTTTATTAAGTTCATGTTATAAGTTTCTGGAAAGACTGCTATTAAACCGATTTAATCCATTGAGATTGAAGCATTGAGGCAGAGTTTCAGAAACGGCTGAAGACAACTATGGTGTATGTTGACCTGACTTTTGCATACGATACGGTCTAGCGAGAAGGCCTTCCCTACAAATTTCTTAACGTAGTATCATGCAGCCGAATCGCATCTTTATTAAACAACATGCTTTGCGACAGGCCCTTTCAAATAATAACAGGGGAGAGCAAGAGTAAAATGAGACATCTTAATAATGGATTGCCTCAAGGATCGGTGCTTGCACCTGTTCTGTTTAATCTGTATATTTCTGACATGTCACACACAAAATCTGACTAAACAGCCGCCACGCAAAGATCATCGACAAACTCAATGAGATCATGAGCATAATTAGCGGTTGTTTAAAAAGTACACCTCTACTCTGGCTCCCGGTTCTAAGCCATATTGTACCTCCCACCATCCGGATACAGGTAAGCCTGGTAAGAGAATACAATAAAATAATATCGAATCCTAGTACACAATATGCCGGCCTGCCAAAACTGAAGTATAGATCTCCTCCACTATTTCTAGCAGAACAACCTTTAGTATAATATTTCAATCCAAATGATAGATGGAGAGAATATTGGGAAGCCTTAAAACCCGGTCAAGCGGCCCATATCATCGATCATACCGCACCCTTACCAGGAATAGAGTTTCCTCGCCATGAATGGAAGAATAGAATAAGAACGTCCCAGAGAATTTGCCGTGACTCATTCTATAAATGGGGGCTGACTGAGACACCAACTAGCGAATGCGGAAAACTTCACCAGACTGTTCAGCATATTACAGCTGGATCAATCGCCTTGATTTAAAGATTTAACTTTTAGACGAATATTTTCAATCCATGTTAGCCATACGCTAAATAAATAAATATAAATAAGCTACATTTTGTAAAAGTTAAATAAACATGTCAAACATGTCGTTTCGGAGCATTTTGTTCGCAAAATATCGAAGAAAAATAACAAGTCCGTGAATACTGTGAGATCGAAAAGTTATATATGATGTCAGTTTATGGAATTTTGTGATTCAGGCAAATACACATTGTCAGAAGATCGAAAAAAAGAAAAACTGTCAAACATCTTGCAAGATTGGCATATAACATGCGCAAAAAGGATGGAACGGAATACAAAGAAAGTGTCATGAAACCCATATGGAATGTTAGAGCAAAATTATTTCAAATGCTACAAATGCTCTATAAATTTCTTTAGGGGGTCATTTTTGAGAAGGCTTGACTTGCGATAGACACGAAACGCGACGACCTCCAACGGCTGCTGGAGAATCGGAAATCAAAACCATTGCCTTGAATTTCGATGAAGACACCCCGGGGAAGGACTTAAAAAAAAGATTATATTATATCAGCGGAGAAATGAAGCATCGTCCTGGCTGATAGATTATTTTAATGAGGAAACTGGCCATACAACTAGGAGTTCTCTGGAATCATACATGAAATTAAACGAAGGATATCATGTTAAGATAATTTCTTCTTTAAGGAAAAGCAACGCGACCACTCCCACCATAACTCATTGAGTACCTACTCGACAAATACTATTACAACTGAAAAAAATAATATAAGTTTATTTATAATAATTGTACATTTAATTTTTAAAATAAATAGTTCCTTATTTTTATATTAATATCTTATTCGTTGTACAATTTAATGAATACAACTATTGGAAATTGCGATTAATTGTAATCACGTGGTTTAAATACTCAACAAGTTATCAAATAAATAAATTGAACTTATTGCATGTAAGAATTGATAATTTTTCAAATGCAATTGTCGCTTAATTTACAGTAAAATATTGATATCTGCACGTTTTGGGACAATCGTGGTTTTCATACATTTTGCGTGAAATTAAGTTTTGATAACACGTTTCATATCAACACACGCAATTATCAATAATCATGATTCTACTTGTATTGTATATGAAAAGCAGTAAATAATTATTTTTGTATGTTGTTTCTATATTAGTTAACCGTACCTACCAGCAGGTACTAAAACCCAAACATAGGAAACAAAAAAGACATATGTCTATATACTTACCAACAAATTCAAGTTCGATACTAGTGTATTAATTATCTACAAATATTGTTCCCCACTGTCCAATAGATTTTTGCATAACAATCCATAACAATGGATGTTGGCACGCTGTCAATAAAATTATTTTTTTCTGTTCCGCAATAAATTTTAAAATCATATGTATAACCTTCTTCAATGCACAATTTGAAAAGTATTACTCCTAATTTGTGGTTATTTTTTATGTACTGTAAAAAAACCAGAAGCCCTCGAAATAGCACTAAAGTTTCATTTACACATACATTACAAGAAGGTGTTACAGAATCTTGAAATTTTTGACTTATTATGTAATCTACAAGAGGCTTGATTTTACAGTCTGTTCGAAGTACCTATCTGCATTTTCATTGTCACAGAAATGCCAGCCGCTCAAAATAAGTTCAAATCTTTTACGGGTCATAAGAGATTTTACCTCGTTAGAATGAAGCACGTTATTAGACCAGTAGCATACCAACTTGGGCATCTGAACTAATCTAATCCAGAGCAGCAAACCCAAAAATATTTTCATTTCTTAAATATTGGTGTCTTTCCAATTTTGAGTTTGTGCTCCAGGTAATTTGTTTTCTCAGCCTTTTGAATAGCGTATTTGTTGGTTTCTTGTACCATTAGATTTAGGAGGCCTTCATTGACAAATAAAAAATTTCTTTCTAACTTTCTGAGAAACTTGAAGAAGAAAGTGCTAACAAACGGGCTTGTTCTTTTCCAAAATCCCCCATTTTAATTTTTTTTTACACCTGTGAACTTTACGACTCGAAGTATCAACATAAACTGATCGTATATATCAGCTTATACTGTTTTCTTGTTTAGCAAATTTGCAAGTCTGTGCCTGCAGAGTATGAGGCAAGTGTGCATCGCGTGGCCTCTGCATCAAACTTTTGGTCACCAGATCGTGCGATACACACTTGCATCGCGCTTCAAAACCTTATTTAGAAACAAAAAACTGTAGCATGTGATAATATCATAGCATCCTTAGGACATTTATAAACTGTAAATGAAAAAAATGCGTGGCCTCAGAGATCTCAAAAATTCTTATCATTATGGCGGTAAACGTGTTAATACTATCTGAAAAAATGTGAACATAATTTTATTTTATAGGTATCGTTGTTGATTTATCAGACGTCGTTAACAGATTAGGGCCAACCGTACAATTACAAAAAAGTGATCTCGATGACTGGGAACGTATATACGGACCTTTACCACCGCATTGTGTTGTTTTGGTAAGATTCGGATGGTCGGAATATTACAGATCTAAGGAGCTATATTTGGGTTTAAACGAGACGAATCATATGATTTTTCCAGGTAAAATCTCCATAAGAAAATAAATAGAATTAATCAGAAGCATTTTTGTCTATTTAGGAATTTCGGCAGAGGCGGCTCAATGGTTTGCAAGCAATGAGAATGTCATGGGAGTGGGTGTAGATACGGCTAGCGTAGATATTGGAACATCTACCGAATTTGAGGCCCATAGGATACTGGCGCAAAAAAATATTTATCACATAGAAAATGTTAACATAGTAAGAAAGTTACCAGGTAAATGTTGTTACTAGCATATTTTGATACTTTATGTATTTACTGAAAAGCAAAGCAGAACCGATAGAGGTTCTTTTTATTCTGCTGATGGATGTAGTAATTCGAAAAAAATAGAAGAAACGAGAATAATAAACAAAAACTTAACAAAAGTATATGCAGACGATTTAATAATTATTTAAAGAAGTAAGGAGCTGGAGAGAGCATTATCTAGGTTAGAAGCAGAAGCGAAGAAAAAGGATCAAAAGTGAACGATAAAAAACTAAATACATATGGATAGATTGAGGGTATATGTTGAAAAAAGTGGAAATATTTTCGTATTCGGGTGTTCTGATTATCCGATAGAGTGAAAATCAGGACATGAATGAGAAGATTCAGAAAGGATAGAGGGAATTTTATTGTAATAAACAAATAATCAAATACCAGTAGTTAAGTAAATCAACTAAATTAAGAACTTATAATAAGACAATTATAAGACCAATAATAGCACCAGAAATATTGACACTGACTAATAAAGAAGAAAAAAAAGTTAAAATTTTGGAAAGTGGAAGCACAAGAGCAATAATGGGACTAAAGAAAATATGTGAAAACAAATACATATTAATTACTAAATCATGAAATTTAAGATACAATGAGAATGGAAGATATAGTACTAATTATTAAATTGATGAGAATTAGATGGTACGGACATGTATATATAGAAGAGAAAAACAATCAATATTAAGAAGTATTACAGAAGGAAATCCAATTGAATGTTAAACACAGAAAGAAACAAATAACAAACAGGAAAGAATGGAAAAAATATTTTATCGGGTGTAAATACACTTATCTCTATGAAGAAAACACAAAAGGATAATAACAATTTACCTTGTAAATGTGACGATTTGAGTTTTAGCTTATTAGAATAGCTACAATTTATAATGAAAATGTATAATAGTTGTCAAAAATATTATTAAAAATCGGGCGTGAAGATCACAATTTCAAGTATTATTGCGGCATTTAAAAATCGGACACTTAATTTGTTTGGTGTCATATTCAGGTTTGTCAAAATATAAGGTTAATATGCCACATTTGAATATTCAAACTAAAACTCAAATAATTACGTTACTACAAGAAGGATTGTCAGTTAGAAGATTAGCGAATAGATTTTGCATGGGGAAGACAATCATTTCAGATATCAAAATTAAAAGGCAGCGTCGGGATGTTATTAATAGAAAAAGAGGCTCCGGTGGTATCCGTGTGTCAACACCCGAACAGAATGAAAATCGTATTAATTTTATAAGAAACGATGTGTTCGAAACAATAGTAACTGCAGTGACCGCAACACATTTCCCCGGGTGTGTCCACACAGCTAGAAAACGGCTGAGACAAATTTAAGACTTGAGAAATCGGGCGTCTGTGAAAAAAACATGTCTTAATGCGCAGAATAAAGAAGTAAGGATTGGTTTTGCGTTGGAATTTATGCCACATAATTCCAACTTTTGGGAAAATAGATGAAAAAGTTGTTTAGTCATCTCATAATAGCTGAATCCGCGTTTATAGACCACCTAATTCACGATTTGACGAAAAGTATACTCAAAAATCACGAACGAGCGGAAGATTCTCAGTAAACGTCTGGGTCTAGATTTACGCACATGGGCCAGATGTTTGTTGGATTATAGGGGAAAGATTTAATAGTGACAATTATATTAGAATATTTGAAAATGTTTTTCTACCTTCGGCAGAAATTATATAAGTTTCCTGAAAGGAATTTCACTTCAACACGACAATTGTCCAGAGTCGTTTCTCAGCGGTTTAGAGAAAATAATATGGTGTTTGCCGTGATGGTCTAGAAGTACAGATATGAACGCCATCGAGAACGTGTGGGGTTACAATGTTAAGACGATGAACAGGAATAATTTTAAGCCAGCAAATGTCCAATAATTATCTAACAAGATCGAGGATATTTGGAATGATCTGTCAGCAGAATTTATACATAATGTCATAACATCTATTCCTAGACGTTTACAAGAGGTGTTAAACAGAAATGGTGCTGAGATAAAGTATTAAAAATTAAAACCAAATAATTGTAGTTTTCTGATTAATAAATCTTTCATTTATTCACTCAGTAACATAATTTTATAATAAAATGCATAACATAATTTTGCGTGAAAGATTACTGATAAATGTCAGTATGCTATCATCTACACAACAACTTAATTATAAAAAAAACGAATTACAATGCTTAATTATAGTGAAAATAAATATCTAATCGTCCGGATTTTAAATCCCGTGATAGTACATATTTTTGTGAAAATTGCTAACTAGACATGCAGACACGTGTTTCGTTCTGCTATGGACTAGTCAGCTTATGATTCTGGAACAGTGAAACTTCACAACACAAGTCCTTTCTGCTTACAGTCTAGTAAAAAAAGACATGGGAGAAATTTCATCGCCTCTCATTGACTAATGTTCAGCATTACGAACGCCAAAAGAATTACCCCCGCCGTGTACATGATAAGTGTAAGACTTGGCAAGTGGCTTCCCTCGAACAAACACAACCGTAACAGACAGGAAATTGTATTAACGTGTGTCGACTATAAATCCAAGAGCTCCGACGTTACAAAACATTGGGAAACATACTTGGGTGAATATAACCTCACAATTTGTATGAAGCAGAAACATTTTCAGTAATATATTGAACTTACTGAACATGATAACTAATCAGTATTAAATCTCAGTTTACATGTAGATGTCGCCTAATGTGTTGTGTTAATTTCTACAATTCGACAAACTAAATTTGTACCAGTATGCAGAACGCTACAAGTCGCGACGCCACCTTTCTGGTTGTTAGGATAATAAAAAATTCGTGAAAAGTCACATCTATTCCAGAACGTGTGGATGCATTTCACGATGTGTAGCGTTTTGCATACTGGTACAAACTTAGTTTGTCGAATTGTAGAAATTAAGACCACATTTAGTTGTAAAGCAAGATTTAATACGAATTAGTTCTCATTTTCAGTAAGTTCAATATATTAACTATATATACGCGAAGTATAGAAGTGGATGTGATGTCTCTCTCCAGGATACTGTGTGTTGACAAGCTCCAATAAGAGCGAAATACATCCACACGTTTCGGGATGGATGTGACTTTCACGAATTTTTCATTTTCAGTAATATTTAAAAAAAGATTAAATATCGGGTGTGAAGAACACAAGTACATAGTTTGTGATGTTAACATTAGTCAATGAGCGGTACTAAATTGTTTGTCATGCTGTCTTTTATGACTTGACGTTATGCGGTAAGGCAATCGTGGTGTGAAATTTGTCTATCCTTCATAATGCACTATCGATTCCATAGCAGGACGAAACACGTGTCTGCATGTCTGGATAGCAATTTTCACATACACATTCTGTTGCAGTCTGTTCTTCACACTCGATTTTTAATAATAGTTTGATATTATTAAAAATAAAACTAACTAACCATGACCTCGTTTAGGCCGATGAAAGATGAAGATTGCGCACCCAGTATATATAAAGAAAAGGACTAGTTTGATAGCATACCTTTAAGAAAGTAACAGTATGATAAACGAAACATTAATTAATTATTGCATTATTACTTATTATTGTTTTAAAGATATTTTTCTTCTTTTTCAGCTAGAGGATTTGCTGTGCTGGTTATGCCAATAAAGTTAAAAGAGGGCAGTGGTGCTCCTGTGCGTATCGTTGCGATACCTGATATTATTTTAAGTACAGATTCAAATTGTAATCCGTTAAATTTCTCTTCTAATGATGTGCCTTGGTACGGTCATACGTCAGTTGTTTTGTGCAGCTTACTATTGCTTGGAATGTACGCTATCAATTGTTTTACATTGTGATTCCTTTTAAATATAACAATAAAAGTCAATGTTTTTTTTTATAAAATGCCTTTATTATTTTCCACTTTTTTAGTTTTGTTTTTACAATATAATACACAATATATGATTCTTTCTTAAAGTATCGTGTCTTTGATAAATTTTCTACAAGGAATAAAATATATAAGAAATAAAAGTTAGTTAAATATATAATAAAATTAATTCTCAAACATCATTTTTTCCTTTTCATATCTTTCGAAAAATATATTTGTGTATGACAACTAGTAACGATAATACACAAGAGAAAACATTTGTTGTGAGTATCTACGTGATATGATATAGTGGATTGGAACGTCTTTTTATTTACTTACAAGAAAGACGTCTTTTGCAGTACACTGTACTATAATTTATCATGCGTTTTAAAAACATTATTATTTAAGTAGTTCCTCAAACATAGAAATGTGTTTAACATTGTTTTATATATTGTTTATTTTCATTAAAAAAAAGTTTATTTGATTGAAATTATTAGTCACTTATTATGATCTTGAAGAAAATATATTTTCGAAATCAAACTTGAAAATCAATTTATTTTAACGCACATATAAATACAAATTCAAAAGCAAGCCAACCTTTGATAACTTTTGAAGCAGTAAGGGAAGTAAGTGGTGTATTTTCATAAATATAGTGTTCAAGTAATGAAACCTTTTGTAATTTTAGCGTGTTGCCGCAGCTTTGAATATCAGCATATCTACTGTTAGTGCAAGCTCACAAGCAGTGAAAAACAATGAATCTCTCATTGATCCGAAAGCAAATCGACAAAAGTCTAAACCTGTGTTAGGTATAGCTGATGCTACAAAAACATCTATAAGGCATGTGATATATGAAATGTATCGTACTAGTAAGTACATTATATACCATTTTTAATTTACTTCTAAATATTTTATATATTTTAGAAGAACACATTACACAGCATATTGTGCTACAAATTTTGACGGATAGGGATATATTTCATGGAAGTGTCTCTTCTCTAGGGACTATTTTAAAAGAAATAGGTTTTCGTTGGAGCAAAGATATTCCTCGACAAGGATTGATGGAATTGCCTCACATAGCAAATGCTAGAGTTACTTTTCTGCAATCATATGTTAAAAATTTACGCACCAATTATAGGCATTTTGTCTTTTTAGATAAAACTTGGATTTTCGAAAATGGTTCCATTGGTCATTCATGGCAGGACAACACGAAACAAAGTGTTAAGAAAATAAAACCTGATGGCAAAAGGTTCATACAAATACAATATTCATATATTAAAAGCTTATGTTTTAAATATTTGTAAATTGCATTGTAGGTACATCATTTTACATGCTGGCAATGTCAATGGATTTATACCTGATGCATCTCTGATATTTAATTCGAACACTAAGACCTTTGACTATCATGGAGAAATGAACCATGAAAATTTTATTCATTGGTTTGAGAATCAGCTTCTAAGACGTCTTAAAGAGCCATCTATGATAATTATGAATAACGCAAGTTATCATAGTAAATTAGCAATTCAATGTCCTACCACAAGCTGGAAAAAAGAAAACATTCAAAACTGGTTACGAAATTATAAGATTTCCTTCAAAGCTGATATATTAAAAACATTTAGTTTCACTGTAAGCGTATTTATTTTATTTAATTTGTACGTATATTTAATTAATACATTATAGGAACAAGCCTCAAAAATCATATGTAGTTGATAACCTTGCAGAATACTATGGCCACAAAGTTCTGCGACTACCTCCTTATCATTGCATATTTAACCCTATAGAAAATATTTGGGGAATCACGAAGACGTATTATAATAAACACATTGCAATTCATCATACAGACAAAGAAATTTTAAAGAGGTGGTATAGGGAGGTATGATTTGATAAAGAAGATATCAGCCCAATAATCATACACCTCGGAGAAAGTGACTCAACTGACAGTGATATGAGTGAATAAACAATTATAAATGAAATAGGACAGTCAGTGTCTTTACAATAAAATAAAAATAAATATTACGTTAGAAAAACATGTTCGGTATTATAGAAAATTTAAATTTTGTTTAAAAGATAGATACGTGGATATGTTTATTCCATAATGTCATAGCATATACCGATAGGACCAGCTCTCAGCGGTCCATACCCAGCAATAAGTGGCAACAGCGAATCCCCTCTACGCGCGGTAGCTTACATTACCATACATTTCAGAGTTATGAATTTAGTAAGACTTAAACCGCGCAAGGATATAGTCGTTTGCATATTCGTTCTGTATACGTAATTTGCCCATTTGTTTCAGATATAATAAGGTCGTTATATCTCCAAGTTATTATTATTGTATTCTTAGCTGCTACGAAAAAGTAATTTTAAGTAATAAAAAACAATAACGTTTTCTAAAAGATAAAAGTAAAAAAAACAATAATTCTGCAAAATAAATTTTAATTCTATGAAAATCACTAAATATAGGATTCGAAAATACCGCCCTCTCTCCCCAAACAATAGCCGAGCCTATTGTAAAACTCCCGCCTCACTCCCTCGAGATTTCTAGGGGTTATTGTCTCGAAAGCAGTTGAACTTGCAATTGTTGCAACCTTTACATTTGCACAGCTAGATACGAATGACGGGCAATCTATTGCTCTCGATCATCGGACTTATGTATGCGCACGCGGAGTGGCATCGTACATACGTTGCCACATCGTATTACGTTCCATATGTATATTGTTGCGTATGGCCCGTAGCGGGTTGGACCTATCGATATATATATATATATATATATATATATATATATTATATAATGTTAATAAGAATTAAAATTTTTTTCTTATTTATTTTATTGGCCGTGTGCATAATATTAAAATAATAAGCTTTTTTTGGTTTAGCGTTCTAATTTTTTTTTTTTTTAGTTCTAATCACTTGAAAAAGACTTAATTATATACAAAAAAGTCGAAACGTCGTTAGTTAAATAAATTGAAATTCAATAAAGGTCGCTAAACCAAAAAAAAAAGCTTATTATTTTAATATATATATATATATATATATATATATATATATATATATATATATATAAGTGTTTAGATAATTTCTTAGCCGTTTATTAAATATAACAATTGTTATATATATATATTCTCGTACATATAACTTATACTATATTGAGGATATTTTACAATATATATCATAATATTTTATTTAGTTATTTTGTAAATCCTTATACACCAATAAAATTAATTTTGTTTATTTTACTTCTTATTACGTTATAAGCAATATTTATTTCGGTTTATGTTATCTAATACCGTATTCGTATCAAGAACGTTGCCAAACATAACCTAATGTTCATCTATTCACTGACAAGGACAAATCATATGTAATTGTCAAATTATTGAGAACGTCGCTATTTAACGTACTATGGACGCTATTGCAAAAAAAGTGAATTTTTGTTTTTCCGATTTTCTTTAATAACGCATTTATTTTTAAAGTAACACAAATTTAATTTGCACTTTCTTAAGGACCTTTTTTTATTAAGAATCTGGAGATGAATTTAGATTTTTTAATACTGCTATAGTAGTTGAGCTACAATGGTCAAGTTTTCTTATGAGGGTCATAGTTGGCTATGACACCATCGAAAATAATTTTCCTTTCCCTTTTCAAAAATGTATAATTTGTTATACCTGATACCAAAACTAATTTCAAAAATTAAAAAACAACATATTGTTATATTAACAGGTTAGAGCGGTTTTGGCATTTGACAATAGAAGATTTTGCAAACAAAGAAAGGACGAAAACTTTATTTTGCAACAATTATTTATTAAATTAAAAACATAGGCAGCTCAAAAAATACTTAGATATTATTTAAAACAAAATTATAATAAGAAATTATAAAATTGTTCAAACAGTTGACCATCATTTTCCAAACATAAATAGGATCTACGAATAGTAGATCTAACAACTTTATGTAAAATACGCCATGGAATAGCTCAACATTCGTGAACCACGCTTTCACGAAATTCATTTATGTTATTGTAGTTGCGGGCATACACTTTGTCTTTAATGTAACCCCACAAATAGAAGCCGAGAGGCGTCAGATCAGGAGATCTTCGTGGGCATGTAACTGGTCCACGAGTTCCGATCCACCTGTTACCAAAGTGCTGACTGAGGAAATTGTTTGCAATGCTGGAATTATGTGCTGGAGCATGATGAAACCAACAATTATGAGCCTCTTGTAAAGGTAATTCGCCCAGTAAGTCTTCAATATTATTTTGCAGTAAATGCAAATAAACATCAGTCGTTGGTGTTTCATTAAAAATTATTGGACAAATTAATCGTGACCCTAGTATGCCACACCAGACATTACTGGTCCAAGACGCACTTGATGTCGAACAGGTCTGAATACATGAAGGTTTTCTGTAGACCGAAATCGTAAATTTTGTCTATTGAATAAACCATTGTTTGTGAATCTAGCTTCATCGGACCATTATATTTGAGAAGAAAAATTATAATTATCATCGCATTGCCTACTGTATCATTCACAAAATTCTCTTCGTCTTTCATTATCCCCTGGTCTTAAAGATTGACATACTCGTATATTGTATTTATGTGGATGATATTTGTGGGAGGCCAAAATCTTATGTTGAATTTCTCGAACTGATGTGTTTGGATTTTCAACAACTGCTTGTAAAACATTAGTTTTAGTTTCATTACTTATGCGCTGCGGTTTTGTATATGGCTTAGTAAATGATCCGTGATGTATTAAATTTACCTTTAAATTTCTGTAAGTAAAAGATGGGGTTGTCTGCGTTCTGGATACTGGTTTATGTACATTTCGGCAGCTCTCGTCGAATTCTTGTGACACAAAATGTAACAGGACGACATATAAAATTTACACTATTACTAAACAGCTCCATGAAAGCAAAATTATTTAATAGTAATCACTAGAGCTGAGGATGTTTGCGGTATAACCATGGTTATATCATGTAACCATAGTAATTTACTATGGTTACATGATATAACCATGGTTATACCGCAAACATCCTCAGCTCTAGTAATCACTAAATTTAGTATTTAAATGGTAGCACTTTATATTTTATTATGCTAGGTATTTATTTTACTATTCGATTTGTAAATTTCACAGAACATAAACCAAATATCAACTATAAACAAACACTTATAGTGACAATTGTATCTTAGATTGTTTTATCTTTCCAAGGTTTCCTATTGTCAAATGTCACAACCGCTCTAGCCTGTTAATATAACAATATGCTATTTTTTTAATTTTTGAAATTAGTTTTGGTATCAGGTATAATAAATTATACATTTTTGAAAGAGGAAAGAAAAATTCTTTTAGATGGTGTCATATCCAACTATGACCCCCATAAGAAAAATGAAACTTGACCATTGTAGCCCAACTACTATAGCAGTATTCAAAAATCTAAATGCACCACTAGATTCCTATTAAAAAAATGCCTTAAGTAAGGTTAAATTAAATTTGTATTACTTTAAAAATAAATGATTTATTAAAGAAAATCGAAAAAACAAAAATTCACTTTTTTTTGCTATAGCGCCCGAAGTACGTTAAATATTCAAAGCTAGTGTATAGGGTTTGGTATAACTTTACCTCTGGAGTATTTGATCCCATTTAACCAAATCTCTATCTCTCATAATAAGAGAGATCTCCATGTTGAGAATTAATCTGTGGACATACTGTATAGGGGCCGCCCTACAATCAATGTTAATGCTCTGATAAATACCATCAGAACAGAGCCTGAAAAAAAACATTTCTACCAATTCAAACGACCGCTGTGAAAGCCTGGATATCAAATTAATTTACTAATTTATTAAATATTTTAAAAGAAAATGTGCTAAATGTAGGTACATTAACATTATTCATTAATTGAATTCCAAATTAATTTTTCTTGGTTTCTTGTTTCCAATGAAAAAATGTTTGGTTGCAAAGAAATCGTTATCAATTGTGGAGCTCAGTTTCAAAACGCAATTTCTCCAAAATTTCGAAAAATTGAATATGGCTGGTGCTATACTACAGAAGTTGAATACCTTCAGATTAGTATATGAACTTTTTCAAAATGGACTCTATACCCATTATAAAAGCTTAAAAAGTTTTTATTCAAAACAAATTTTCTCCGACATTGTTGCGTTCAAAGTGAAATTTCGACTTATGTTGTTGCCGTTAATGTATTAACCAGCAAGTTATGTTTGCGGCGACCGTGTATAATACTTAAAATAACATTGTAGAAAGTCTGCGAAACAAGTATAAAAATGAATGAGTTAGGTGAAGTTTCTGTTAGCGAACATAATGTTGGTGTACGTAAAAGAATAAGAAACAATGAACGTCATCGTAGAGAACGAGCAAAGGTGCTAAGGTAAGTGATTCGCACAAGTTAGGTTATGTTAGTTTGTAGTATGAGAACAAAATTTATTTTATAGATATAGTACTTCTTTTACCGGAATAGAAGACTGGGAAAAACCTTGTAATCATGAAGGTATATTTAAATGCAATGAAATCGATACAACCGACGAAGAATATGCCAGAAAAAAGTTTTTTAAAACTCCAAAGAAATCTGTTGAAGACATAAAACTTTCACATATATTGTTCATACATACACCTCATAGACGTCGAGAACAATACAAAGAAAATGCAAGAAAGCAGAAACATCTGCTCCAAGTTAAGTATATGTTTCGGAAAGTAGACGGAAAGAAGGTACAAGTTTGTCAGAAGTTTTTCTTAAAATGTTTCAACGTAACAGCACGCAGGGTAAATACAATAGCAAAATGTAAATTTAATGGCGAAGAAATCAAGGAAAATCGTGGTGGAAATCACAAAGCTCATAAATTCGCCCATAAAAGAAAATCAGTTATAGAGTTCATAGGAAAATTGAAAGCTACTGAGAGCCACTACAACCGCAAAAAATCTCAACGGTTATATTTGCCTTCACATCTCAGTATAAAAGCATTGTGGAAAATCTATAACTCTGAAAATGCTGACAAGTTGGTCACTTATTCATTTTTCTCTAATATATTTTCAACAAATTTTAATATTGGTTTGGGAGACCTGCCACTGATGTTTGTGGTTTATGTTTTAAACTTAAACATCAGCTGAAAAGAGTTAAACAACAAAATGGTGTACTGGCTCCCATTATAACTCAATTGAGGGTTCATACACTCCGAGCGAAACAGTTCCATCTATTAATGAAAAACGATTTAGAGAACACACTCTCTTACTGCTTTGATATGCAACAGATCCAACCATTGCCCAAACTACCAGTTTCACAAGCATACTACTTACGTCAGTTGTCGTTCTACAATTTTTGCGTGACGGACCTGCAGTGTAAAACGCCAATATTTTACACCTGGTCTGAGAATGAGGCAAAAAGAGGAGCAAATGAAATTGCTTCTGCAGTAAGAGATTTCTTAATAAAGTTGGATATTCCAGAGAACTGTACACACCTACGATTTTTTGCGGACGGTTGCGCAGGGCAAAACAAAAACTGTTACCTTGTTCATATGATGGCCCTGTGGTTATACCGTGACGCCTCCAAAAATCTCTCTGATATTACTATTATCTTTCCAGTCAGGGGGCATTCAGCAGATAGACTGTTTGGGCAAATTGAAAAGAAGTATAGAAAACGAGAAGAAATTTTATTGAAACAGGATTACGAAAAAATACTTCAGGAAGTTGGAAAAGTTAGAAGTCTAAGTAAGGACTGGGTTCGTAAAAATGTAAAGCAAGTGAGTGATTCAAATTGCAGAAAGCTTAAGGGAATAAGTCCGATGAAAAGAATTCACATTAAACGAACATCAGGCCCTAAGGGCAAAAAAGTATTAGTCAAAATGGAGGAGTACTATAGAAACAATGATCCTACTAAAAGGTATGTTATTACTTTTTTTTATTATACTGAAATTCTTCACTTTTTCTAACAAAACTTTTTTTAGGTTCGAATCTATATTGAAAAGGAATATTACAATGGAGCATCTAATGTTGGAGGGGCTTCAGCTTGGTACAACCTAAAATCCGAAAAAATTCAAAATATAAAGGAATTACTTACTTGCTATGACGATAACTGGGAAAATTTGCCTGAGTTACAATTTTATAAAATAGTATATTAAAAAACAAGTTTCATAAGGCACCATTTTGCCGCACGAGATCAGTTTAGAAAACGAGCCGCGATAGCGGCGAGTTTTCTAAAGAGCGAGTGTGGCAAAAGGCCTTATGAAACGAGTTTTTTATACTATTTTTTCTATTTTGCATTTTTTATATTAATAAATTTCTTAAATTGGAATTATTTAATTTGAAAGTTCAGAGTTTAATTTTTATATAAAGCATGCAGTTGGTCACATTGATACTTGACATTTTCAAATTTAAATCTTGCTATCCGCGAAGTATATTATATTACATATTATTTACTAATTTTCGTTAACATTACTTGATATTTCATTTAAAAATATAAACATGAGTGACATAGAAACATATATATGTTGTTGTCAATTGTATACAACATACGTTGTTTGTGTAAAATACGAACATATATCATATCTGTCAAATGTACATAAATTCTTAAAATCAAATGACAGCAATGATATTTATTTCTGTATTCGAACAACGCCAACATTGAAAAATGAAAAAAAGCGTATCGAAATGAAGCTCATTTCGATACTGTTTTGGGTTTCATAATGAGTTCATTTCGAACGCCAAATAGAAAAATATCGTTTTATATCCTGAGAATAATAATGACATAGAATCCGACGATGAACTTTGTGAATGTAACGAAGATGACTGTGGTGTAAAAGTATAGAATTTATCTACAGTATGATACATACGTACATACTTACATACATCTAATACTTGTACAAAATGATATCTCTCCACTTATTTTAATTCAAAAGGAATTATCGCCAGTGATTCTGTTCAAACAGCATTTTCTTTTGTAATTATTCTATTCTAAGTTTTGAATAAAAAGCATTTGAAATAAAATCCGATTAGAGTTTATATTTACTGACCCTATAGGTCCTGGAAACATGGATATTTTTATTTCCAGACATATATTTTTAAAAATATAATAAATTGCTTATTATTTCCGAATACCGTTTTTGTCGAAATTGCGTTTTGAAACTAGGCTCCACAATTATTAATACAAGTATTATAACAAAAATAAAAGGAGTTTTCGTAAAAAAATTATTTTAATAGTTTTAGAAATGTTTCTATCTGATTAAAAAAGTGTTTGGTAGCAGAATGCAAAAGACAAAGTCTATAGTAAACCTCGAAAGAATGGACAAAATACAATCGATGGTGTAAAAAGTGGTTTACGCCTGCAAGACATTTGGAGGCGCAAACAAGGCGAAACCATGATCTGAAAGACAATAATAAATCTTTAAAAGCAAACATTTTTCAATTTACTGCCAGAAAAATTATCCTCTCTATTTTCTGAAACAAAGAGAGTTGTCTTAATTGATTTTCTCGACGGGTAATATCAAATTTATTGTGATATTGAAGAAATTTAAAAGCAATGCTTGATCATTAGTATTTCATTGGTGTTTTCCTCCCGCTTTGACGAAGTAAATAATTGAAAAGAAATTTTCATTAAACAATGAAGTCGTGAATAATTAAAAGTTGCAAAATATCTTGAAAAGTATAAAATTATTTTATATATTATAGTAATAATCTAATACAGTATAATAAATATTCTAGAAACTTTTCAATCTAAGCTCCTATATAATCCAATTTTAAAAACATCCAGGTATAAATTTATATTTTCAATTAGTAGTATTAATAATGTGCAACAATTTGTTTAACATAAATTTGTGTTCGTAGTAAAAATCAATAATCGAGTTACATAAGGGTATTTAAACTTTCGTCTTGTTTTGAATAAAAACTATTTCATTTCTTCTATCCAACTATTTGTGTATTAAAATCGTTACAAGTTGTAATGCTCACACAATATAACAAAAAGAATTGAAACGAATTCAAATATCACAACAACATGCACATACATAAATCAGTAAAGTAACAAGTCTTGTATTATTTAGACTTACCAAGTATAGTGATTTTTTAACATTCTACGATAAGTATATTATAATCATTTTTGTTTACATTATTCGTAATAGGTTTTGGTGATATATCGTTTTAATAAATAAAAAAATATAAATGTATTCTTATTGTTCTTATGTATTGCGTCACTTTTCGCGGTATTTTCTATAATTCTTTTTGTGAAAAAGATGTTCTAAGATTTTATTATTTTTTTAATAAATAAATTATATTATTTTGGTTACTATTATATTTAAATAAATACAATGTGCACACTCCATAAATTATAAAGCGAACGTGAAGCAATAAAACTACGAACGGTGCTGCCCTCTATTGAAAACAAATGTCGGTCCTAAATGCATGTATGTTTAGAACTTATAATTACTATTGTATTTGCATATGTACCTCCCAAGGTAACACGTTGTACCTTGCTCTTTTAAAACATTTAGTTTTTTTTTAATTTTTAACCAAAAGCTGTCCAATAAATTTATTGCCAGTAACCCCAAAGTTTTAGAAAAGCTTCTGAAACAATGAATTCTATTTTTAATAGAAATTAAATCTAAAACAAGATGCAATTGAGCAAGTACGCAGAGTAGCGAAAAATTTTTTAATGCGTTAGGTGGAAAGGCTTTGGTCACCATAGCCTTTTTAGAGGGTCTACTTTACAAGTTAAAAGAGCAACCACCATATATCTTCTTTAAAATCCGCAACAAGACTACTACTACACACAATTGTATATTTCATTAGGTCCAGGTCCATATTACTGAGAAGTGTAGATTGTAGATTAGATTTGAAAAGAGAAATTTATTCAAAAAAAAATTGAGAATTACAGCAAATGAAACAAAGTCAACTTATGTATCATTTACTATGAAAAGAGATCGTCACCTGCCAGTCACACTGAATGAAACCCATCTAAGCCAGACGATCGAAGTAAAATACCTAGACAACTACCTAGATAGACATTTAATTTGGCAAAAACACATTTTTCAGTAAAATCTACTATGACTGACAAAAACTTGGAACTATGTAATATTAGAAATTAAATTGCTGGCGTACATGAGAACCCTTGAGCCGGTGAGCCCTATGGCATTCAGCTCTTGGGGTGCAGCTATTAATTTCAAGATCGAAATCCTTTAACCATTTCAGAATAATGTGCTACAGTTTGCAGTTAACGCCCTAGTGAACATCACATCATGTTTCTTGTGATGTTTTCGCGGACGTGTCATGAGAGTATGTGTTTTTGGCTTCCTGTGAGCGGTATTCTGAGAAAGACTACTGTATCGACGTTTCGACGGGATCGTACTTCTCATCTTCTGGAGCTGGTCTCTCGCTGACTATAGTTTGAGATCGTCAGATTATGAACATTAAAACATTATCATATCAGATAAATATTTCTCTGCATGAAAAATTAAAAATCTTGAATCACGATAAAATCACCATTGATTGATATTGAAGACAGGAGCGTGTTTTCTCCAGAAATTAAATAGTATTATTTTAATTTCTTTTTTGAACTGTTACCAAATATGCAATATTCATATTTAAAAATAATAATAACTTCACGCCAGAGATTTAGTATTATTCAACTACAATTTCTTGCAGAATTAAAAATAAATGTGCAGGTGGCAGGTACAAGATTTTAATATATTGCTGCCGGTACGTTCTTTGCTTGACGTTCGCATTAATAGGAGCGTTAGTGTGCGTGATATAAAAATGATTCAAGAGATGCCAGACCATAGATATGTAAGTAAACTTATAAATTAAAATTTCCTTCAAATCATTCTTACAACTAAATAATAATGTACAATAAACACGGCAATTAATTTGCATAAGTTGTAAATTATAACTAAAATAATCTCTGTATGACAAGAAATAATTATAAGAGGCTTATTTTTTAAGTAAATCTCATTTTAAAGTTACGGTTAATGTTGAAAAGCTGAATTTGTTGTTGGTAGTGTACGTCTGCGGCTCAGCTCCAGATGTGCACTGCTAGTTTAAATACGCTCTCAAAAAACAATAGTTCAAATGTGAGATTTGCGTTATGACGTGATTTTTATCGATGACAAGCAAGAACAACATTGCCGAAATAAATAAGTAATTTAGTGTTGTTGACCGTAGATAGCGTGTTTTGAACAGACGTGCTAAAAGTAACATAAAAATTCTTTATAATATTTTTTTCTCGAAATTGGATATTTCATGGCATAGAGACATGGTAAGATTGTTGAGAGTTTTCATTTGGAAAAAGAGATGTAAAAAATGACGACAGTTAGATGCCAAATTTAGAGTACCCAGGATCCAAATTAAGATCTCGCGTTCTTGTAGCGATGAAGATACAAGAAATATAATGTGTCGTTTGCAAAAACAAAATATTTTTAATTTAATTTGCTGTCAGCAACATTTTTATCACTGTATTTTGGAGAACAAAATGACTCAATTTTCTTGTATACTAACGTTAATGCCTGTTATAAAACTCTAAAGAAACTTTAATAAACCACTGCAATCGAAAAGCGTAAATCGTTGTTCTACTGTAATACGATTCGACTTCAAACTGCGTTACGAAGTCTTCAAAAGATGGATTATTTTTTCTGGAAAACTTTTAGCTACTTGCTCTGTTTTCTTTATCTTGTACTAAGTTATTATTATCTATTTCGGAATTTAATGTAATGGCTTGCGTTCCAGATTAACTCATCTAAGAAAATTTATGGTTCAACATCAAAAGTTTATTCAAAAAAATATCTTTTTAGCTATAATGAATAAAAATAATTTGTTTTAATTTTTGTAGTTTCGTATTTTAGAACAAGTCTTACTTAAAAATAGCTCCTTGTGCCTCATTATATTTTAGTAACGAAATAAATGTACACGGACACTTCAAATGAAAATACGAAATCTAAAAGGAGAGCTAAGATTACAGACTTTACTGAATATTATCTTATAAACAATGATAAAATTGTATGTGTAAATAGAATTTTTTATAAAGCTTTCAAAATCGTTGATTAAAAAAATATTTTATCGTCGTATGTGTGTGAGAGAGTATTTCTGAGTGTTCATTATATCTGTCAAATTTCAATATTTAAAAAATAATTAAGATATCATACACATCCTGTCTTATATATAAGATCTTATATACATACGTTACTGACTATTTTCTTATTTCAATTAATGTCTGCCCTTTGAAATTAGTAAGTATAAAGAAATCACGAAAGTTCTTATTAGAACAAAAGCATACACATACTATATAATGATCGTCCTATGTGATGTTAGCAGTCGGCAATATAAAATGAAATATTTTTCGATTCTTTGAGGTCTGTCATATATAGATATATATAAGGAAAATATCACCAACTGCTAGAGTAACACAGACAATCTGTATATTCAGATGTTGTAGAATATGAAATGCCAGAGTTACAGTGTACTATTGTGAATTAGGAAGGGATAATAAACAAAAATATTAGGTTTTAACATATTGGCCTATTACTGTTATGGATTGAACTTCTAAACCTATGTGTAATCGAAAAACCAAACTTAATAATTTTAGAAGTTTATATCTGAAAGTAACTTTAAAGGGAACATAAATCTCCAATTATGTGCTAAAGAATCTACTCCACTAGTGCCGTCAGTCAAATCCAGAAATATAAAAGAGTAGCATTGTGTGATTATTCAGACAGTTGTTGACGTAAAATAATGTTAACTGTGAAATAGATAGCCGTTTCGTTGTTAAATGGGAGAAAACTATTTGACGCTAAATTAGAGATTAATTGAAACTTCTCCTTTTCAACTATTCTACAAAAGTTCTTAATTAATGTTGTTCGTTGAAATCTAAAAGAATGACTCTTCTATGCTTTTTATTTTAGATTGTCAAGCGAGAATTGACAAAAACTTTTGGCTCCGTTAGAATCGTTTGAGCGTGATCGAAATTTAAAAAATCATTACATGTAGTTGCTTAAACAACAAGGTATATAAATATGTCTAAAAATTTTCCGAATATACCAGAATATGGGGTAGGAGTGAAATAAGCTTCAGGGCTGCTTAGTTAGTTTTTGCTACTTTGAGTATGGTTGCAGCAAAGAGGTGTTTTCATTTAGTTTTTTGTTTGTGATTTAGAGTCTTGGTTCTAAATATTAGTTTAGTATATATAATATAGTGAGCAGCTTGTGCACAATATACTGTTTTTAGTTTTCAAATAATATAAACTTAAATAGAGGGTTCAAAAATAACTCGTTCAATTTTGCACAATAAAATGGTTGAACTGAAAGGACAGAATATAGAAAAGAAAAAACATAATATTTTAGTATTTTTTTCCACCAATGGAAATGAAGAATTAACCGAAACTCACAAAGTTTGTTAGAGAATGTTTCTTCTCTTTAAATGTAAAAACATGGCAAAGCGCGAACGGAAAAAACGACCGGTTTTTGAGGAAAAATGATAATTGACGGATGATATAAAATTTCCTGATAGAACTCGAAACAATTTAACATTTAAACTTACTCCAGGCCCATCAAAAGGTAAATAGATTTTTGAATTTATTTTGTGATACATTATATTAGATATTCAAATTATAGTTGGTCGTCCTAACAAGGAATTTGAAGATTCATCAGATCCAACTAAACGTGGAAAAACGCAAGAATTAAGAAAAAGAAAATAAGAAGAACTTGCTTTCGCAACTGCTATGAAACTTAGAGAAGAAGGATATGTATCTGCTGAAAAACTTTAACGGAAACATCACCTGACAACCAGACAGAATTCTTTTCTGTAGAGCCTCTAGATTTGATAATTAATTTAGACTTGACCGGCGATAAATACATTACCCGCAAAAGAATATGGGCACAATTTATACCTTAAAATTCTCGAGGTCGAAACACAGTTTTATTCAAAAGAAATTTTTATAGATGATAATAAATGCGAGCCCCCCTTGAAAATATGTCTTTTCATTATTGTTTGATAAGTTGTTTCTTATTAAAAATAAATAAATAGGAAATTAACAGTTTTCATTTTCTTTTAATTAGTATTTGGATAATGTGGTGAACTTTTATTATAATTTAGATGAATAATTTATGTTAATTTATTTAGAAAAGTCACTTTTACCCCAATTTGGAGTGGTAATTATTAATAAAATTAATTGTAGTGGAATATTTAATTAAAAATATAGTACTTAACCTATATTTTACATTTTTATGGTTGTCTTATCAAGCTGACATCCCCAAATGAGGTTGAAATTTGTTCATAGAAAAAAATTGAGTTGGTAAGCCTCTTTAGTATAAATAAATGGATAAATCAAGAATGAGCGCTTCATTATATGTATTGTTTATTCAAAAAGATATTAATTTCGATCACGTTTGAGGGATTCTGTACCACCTTCAGCAATACAAAACGAATTTTTTAATAGCAATGATGGGTTCCATACTTTATTCCGACCAGGAATTACCGCCTAGTGGGATAATACTATTTTATTGTTATAGTTAATTCCTCGTTTGTATTTACCAGTCAATAGGATATTGATTCAATAAAAAATATTTAATAAATACCTGAACAAATTGTATTGGACACAAAACTATTTTAAAATATTCTACAACATCGTCATTTTATATTGTACATAATGCAAAATATATTCCCTAATTTGATGAGGGTTTTAGCGAGACCAAACTATTTCCATTTAGATTTATTTAAAGATTTTATGCGCTATGAGAAATTCCTTTAAGTAGGTAATTTTCGAAACTAAAGCTAAAAGGTAATAGCTGAAATTGAATTAAATTAAGTTTAAATGGTTTCAAAAATTACTTTAAGAGCCTTAGCCTGCCAAACATATTTTTGATCCTAAATAAAGACTACTAGTACATATCATAGAAACGATGAAGACTATGAAGTTCGAGTAAGCATCTTAGGACTGTTTACAAATAATTTTGCACATGATTAATATGTAATGGTTTTGTAAATCAAGGTAGTTTCCAATATTTGATTTGTCAATTGAAATACCTATTGTGTAAGTGGATATAATTAGATTAGCTAGAATATTAATTATTGGAAAATTATTAAAGTTTTTACGTAAGGAAATTGCCCCAAAATTAGTTTCTTTATTTCTTAATCATATATAATCAGATAAGAATCTGGAGAAGCTAAGGTGAAATTAAACCACGTTATAGAGTATAGGTTAGACAGAGAAAAAGTAATTGTTAAACGAGCAGCGAAATTTTCACACTTTTTCTGAACTATTTTGAGGTACTTAAGATCAGTTGTTATAATGCTCTAGTCTTCACAAGATATTCAAAATATTTAAAACTCCTTGATAGAATAAGACATCAGTCACAGCATCAATCACAGATAGTCTTGAGGTATTTACGAAACACTGACTATGAAATTTCGCCATAGTCACTACGAGAACTTTTCTTTATTTGATTTACAGAAAAAAGGACAAAGAAAAAGATTCAATAAACTTTGCCAACGTTTAAAATATTTTTATAAGAATAGGTTGAAAACTAATAGAAATATAAAAATTCATTGAGAGAGCTATGCAACCTTGATTTACTGCCATGGACCAATCTGTTTGGCCCATCAGAAGAACGCTTGAGATAAAGAAAATATGGTTTCCCGACAATCATCTAACCATTTGTGTGAGAATAAAATCAAAAAGCTAATAGAAAAATTGAAATATTCATTCAGGAAGCTAAGTGATCCTGATCCATTGCCATATGACTTTACCCTATTTGGTGCGCCAATAAAGCGCTCGAGATAAGAAGTTGCACAATTGTGCCTTCGATATATTTTTTTAAGAAATTAAAATGAAAAAGGTGCAAGGTGATGTTTGTCTATTAATGTGATTAACTATCATAAAGTAACAGCTTCCATAATCAATTTTTTGAAGGAAACTTTTGAAATTTATCTTTAAATAAATATTGTGTATTGTATTTTTTAACAACAAATCTTTTGTGTGGCCATATGATTTTGGTATATCGTACAAAATATCAGATCACTTTTATTACAGAAAGTTTAGGCATAAATTATATTAACTATTTCTTAAAGCGCTGAATAAAAACAAAAAAAAAATGTTTCTATTTTTAAAGTTTGTGTCACTATCCCCACATCAAATTTTACAATAAAAATTATCTTTCTATGTTATCCGTTTACATTTATAACATTTGCTCTTACAAACCAAGCAAATCTTAATCACAATAGTCAATTAATCAATTATTATCTATTACTGAAAAAATTCAGTAATTTAAAATTTTCCTTCCTGGGCGGAGGCGTAAAGTCGGGCAAAGAACACAGTTTCTTGTATTCCTCGTACAATCCACCAACAGCTTCCACTAACCTGTCCCTGTACTTAAAAGCGGTATGATCTACTGTAGATGCTGTTTGAATGCAGTCATCGCCGCCAAATTCGCAAATGCGATAATGATGAAGTATGGCGGCATCTGACGGCACGTTGAAAGTATTATGGCCGGGAATGAATTCCCAGATAAAGTGGTTACCCGTTTCCACGACGAACTCCGGCCTGCAGATGTATTTGGAACGTTGTTTGTGAGGATGTAGTTTCGTTTTTCGCCTCGTTTTCTTGAGGGTGAGCAGAGATGTAGCTACTGGATCATCACTGGTGTATACCCAATCATCGTCACCCCATTGAAGGTAAAAGAAGGCGTTTTGGAATGAAAATGAACCCGTTGTTTCCGTATTTATTTTCGTAGATAGCCAACTGTAACAAAGAAACTTTGATACTTTAAATTGCATTGTATAATACATATTATATATTAAAGCACAATTGTCATAATTGAGAACGTTTCAGTAGCACCTGTTACAGATTTAAAACAAAATTTCAGAACTTTTTCAATAGGCTGTGTATAATTGTCACTCAAAAATTATTGTCAATCATTTTATAGTTCTGAGGATGTCCTCAATATCCACTTTTACAACTTATTATTCTTCAATTTACAAGTCTTTCTTTGTTACAAATTTACAAGACATTTTACAAGACACGATTCTCCCATGATATTTAAATAACAGAAACATTTTTTTAGGCTATTCGGCCAATCACGAACAATGAATTTGACAGGTGTTCAAAAAGTCCTTACATACCGGACGGCTATGGACTAGGGAATACAAGTCTTTAATAGATGCATACTATATTTTCTTAAAGGTTATAAATTAGAAATTCATTTGACATAATAATCAAACTGTAAATTTGTGAATACGAATTAATCTGTATACATGGACAGACATAAGATATTTAGCCAATGGTCACTTCAACATACAGAGATATGTGTTTCGATCTAACGATTTCCTCAGTACAGTTGTGAAGTGACGTCTTTAGATTAGCGGCCACAAAATAAACACAATCTTATACCATCAGTTTATAAGAGATATCGCGTGACTTCTGATGGACAAGAAAGGCCAGCTAGTAAAAGCACTTTCTCACGAACAGCTAGGCCGCTTCTACGAAATACGTATAATTTTGTAGTCAATTAACTCGTGGCCATGCACTTCTACTTATCCATCAGTCACCAAACGTATTATTTAAATG
Organism: Melolontha melolontha; assembly: GCA_935421215.2. Classification (NCBI taxonomy): domain Eukaryota; kingdom Metazoa; phylum Arthropoda; class Insecta; order Coleoptera; family Scarabaeidae; genus Melolontha; species Melolontha melolontha. Next base: position 88,664,404 of record OW285242.1, on the reverse strand, counting down.
CTCACACACTTCGTAACTGTTATGAGATGGAGCACCATCATGCAAAAACCACATGTGTTTACGCACGTTTGGTGACCGATGGATAGATAGAGGTGGGCTTATTGCATGGCCACCTAGATCACCCGACTTGAACCCGATGGACTTTTATGTATGGGGACATATGAAAAATATGATATAAAATAACGGTAATGAAATTAAAAACATTCAATTATTGACCATACGTCTTCAAGATGCTGCAGACACAGTAAGCAGGCAAGATATCCGAGCGTCTTATAACTCGTGGATACGGCGAGCACAAGCTTTTATTAAAGCAGGATGCGGTAACTTCGAACATTTGCTCCAGGAGTTGTTCCTGTGTTGCTCGCATAAGTGTGAATATCTCTGTTACCTTTCAACTTTTATCCCTTTTTTTCATTTATAATTACTTAGCATGTATTATTTTGAGTTAAGAATAAAGCTCTAATTTTTTTATCCACCTTGTATTGAATTTATATATTGCTTATTGGAAAATATGAGACTTATAACAATAACAAATATGTATCTCTATATGTTTTAAGTTCAATCTTGCAAAATTACAACTAAAAATTGTCTAAAGAATAGACTGTCAACTTTTTGTTTTTATGCGAATTTATGCTCTACTACTAAAAATTTTCACAACTTGCCTCGTAATAAACTTTAAAATAATTTGTTAATCAATCGGCGAAATTAAATATCGTTATTAACTTGACGTGACATACTCCAATTTTCGTAATGAAACTGTAAAGAATTGCTTACAATTCTTCCACACCTGCACACGTATTTTTATAATAAATACATATCTTAGTTTCAAGATAGTAAAAATCAACAAAAAAAAACATATAATTTTTTCGTTTTTAGGTTATAACTTTACAATGAATAAATACAAAAGTTTCATTTCCAATGTAACGGATGTTTAAAAAATCCTTAGGTTCCAGGCAAAACGCACTTCTGTACTTAAATATATTCATTAGATATATATTTAAATAAAACGTCATTCAAAGTCAGACATAAAATTGATATTTTGTATGATACAATTAATTAATTAAATAAATGTTAGGTATACGAATATTAAATATACAAGGATAATTTGTTCTATCAAATTTATCACAGCAGATGTTGAAAATCTTGACCATCAACATTTGAATATAAATTAATAGAATGCTTTATATTTTCGAAGACATGAATCACCATATCTTCATTAATTCCATGGCATTGTCTCTTATGGTTTTTCCGTAAATCATCTATGTTGCGCACTGGAACTGAAAAATTGATTTCTTTAAATAAGCTAACACACAAACTAAAATATTGAACTTATTGCATGTTAGAATTGATAATTATTAAAATCTCATCTCACATGTAATTGTCGTTTAATTTGTTGCGTTGGTTCTACAATCTGGCAAGATTACTCCTGCCGAAGAATGTAGACACAACACGTCGCGCCGTCAACCATCCGGGTTGTGAGGATAATGAAAAATGTATGAAAAGCCGCGTTTGTCCCGAAACGTGCAGATACCTGTATATCACTATTATTACAGATCTTCAGTACACGATATTCGGACACAGACATGACTTTCATTTCTATACTTCGTGTATATGTACGAACTTATTGAACATATTGAACTTATTGCATGTGAGAATTGATAATTACTAAAATCTCATCTCACATGCAATTGTCGCTTAATTTGTTGCGTTGGTCCTACAATTTGGCCAGATTACTCCCACCGAAGAATGTAGACGCAACAGGTCGTGACGTCAACTATCCATGTTATGCGCATAATGAAAAATGAATGAAAAGCCACGTCTGTCCCGAAACGTGCAGATACCGGTATTTCACTGTTATTACAGATCTTCAGTACACTATATTCGGACACAAACATTACTTTCATTTCTATAATTCGTGTATATATACAAATGATATTGAACTTATTGCATGTGAGAATGATAATTATTAAAATCTCATGTCACATGCAATTGCCGCGTAATTTATTGCGTTGGTTCTACCGAGATATGAAAAATGATCTTGGTCAACGGTCGCCATGGAGTGAAAAATCTAACGGAGTTAGATCTGGTGACCTTGCCGGTCAAACACCTCTGCCTATAACTCGATGAGTTGTATCTGCAGTAGCCCCATCTTGCCGAAGTAACCCTCATTGAATTCGTCTTGTTGCACTTGAGTTAAAAATGGTGTTAATAACTGTTCTCGGTGTCGTTGGACACTAATGTTATTGTGAAAAAATATTGGTCCTATTTTTCTACGACGAGATACAACTAACCATACTTCAACTTTAACGGGATGTAAGGAACTTCGCTGTGATTGTTTGGATTGCTTATAGACCGTGTTCTGTAATTTTGTTTATTTACAAACCCGCTTAAATGAAATCATGCTTCATCAGTAAAAAAAACTTAGATCAAGAATTTCGTTATTATTTAAATTTTATTGCAAGAAGTTGCAATAATTAAGCCTACTTGCATTATCTCTAGGTAAGATCTGTTGAAGAATCGATACTTTTTATGGACGACTCTTCAAAATTCTATGAACGGCACTAGAAGATACGTTCGTTTGAACTGATAAACGACAAACTGATGTATGTGAGTTTTCTCCAACAAGGTTTTCTACCTGTTCAAAAATATTTTGCTGTGTACGTGGTATACCAAAACTTTTGCCTTTTAACACAGATCCTGTAGCCTGAAACTTCTCCACGACTAGACGAATGTGTTGATATAAAGCGGTATTATCCACAAATCTATTAGGAAACTGCAAGTGAAGCAGTCGCTTACATTTCGCGTAGGAATATTGCCATTCTCCATTAAGAAATTGTGCACTTCGGAAATATGTTTCAACAATAAAAATATTTTCTTGCAATTTGTATATTATTTAGTAGTATTGTTTACTAAGTAAAACAAATATTTGTAATAAAAAATTACGTTGCTAGTCACAAAATGACAAATGTAAAAATGACATTAAATAGTTATAAATAAAAGGCATGTGGCTTATAATAATTTGCAAGTACTAGTTACTTAGTGCCTACTAAGATTAAGTTCTTTTTTGAACACGTTGTATTAATCTTAATGTCAGTATGACACTTAACCTAAAAATTTTTTCAGAATTTTCTCAAAATAAATAAATAAATTAAGACAGACGTTTTTCACTCCATGGCTACCGTTGACCAAGATAATTTTTGCTATCTCGGTTCAATCTGGGATACATTTTTCCTTTTTTTTTTTAAATTAAAATATTGTTATGAAACCAATGTCAAAATGTAACACTCTTTACATAATCTAGAAGATGTAGTCCATGGTAGTTATTTGTACAACTAGTTTTGAACAACTTGTTTTTATGAATTTACCGTTTACCAAAACGAAGCATAAACACATCAAGTATTTGTGAATACAAATTATTGCAAATATGTTGAAAACATATTGTCACTTCAACATAGAGATACATGTGTTTCGATCTGACAATCTCCTCAATGCTAACTGCACTGAGGAGATCGACATGCCATTTTTTTAGGTTATATTGACCCATCTGGCTACGAGTTAATTGACTACACAATTATACGAATTTCCTAGAAGCGGCCTAGCCGTTCGTGAGAAAGCGCTTTTACTAGCTGGCCTTTCATGTCCATCAGATGTCACGCGATATCTCTTATACATTGACGGTATAAGATTGTGCTTATCTTGTGGCAGCTAATCTGAAGACGTCACTTCACAACTGCACTGAGGAGATCATTAGATCGAAACACATGTCTCTGTATGTTGCAGTGACCATAGGCTAAATATCTTATGTATGTCCATGTATACAGATTAATTCGTATTCACAAATTTATAGTTTGATTAGCATGGGCGAAGCCCCAGTTAATCAAGCAAATGAGTGAAAAAAATGGATTTTATAAACGAGTTGTTCACACAGTTTTTTGCATAGTAATTTTTACAGACCGAAAGTGAAAAAGAAGTGAAAACTTGTTAAAAAAGGTAAAAATATTGAAAAAAACTGGTACTTTTAATACGATTTTTTTTTATCAAAAAGGAGTCGTTTACGTATTGCTGTGTTTTTTTTTCCCTGCAGAAGCAAGAAAAAAATAGAAGGAGTATATTGAACATTATTTGAATAACATTGATGTAAAAATGTATTTTATTTTGGTGTATGTTTTTTTATTTCAGACTAATAACGATAAAAATTTTAAATTGTATATGATAAATTTTGTAATGTTTGATTTGATCCACGACTGTATATTATCCAGGGCTAGATTGATGTTCAAAGTCGGCGCCAACCTGGAAGTCAGTTCTAGTACGGAGAGATATATATATTTTCTCTATCTTGATTTTTATGTTAGGTGGGGACGATGGCGTTTCCTGGAATTAGATTTTAGAGATTCACTAGTGCTTTTCTGAGATAGGTCATATTATTTTTGGTATTAAACAAAACTTAATTTTGTCTGATATTTATATTTTGAATAATTCGTTTTGTTTGTTTGGTGCTCCGATTGTATTTTTAAAAGTCATTGAACGTGGTTTTACAAGTCTTGTAGACTTGTAATTAGATTTAATATAAAGTCCTATCTGAAGAAAAAAAATCTCTCGTGTTGTGTTTTCATTACATTAATTAATGTAAGTAGTATTTAATTATTATAATTTACATATTGAAAAGAGCTCTATAAAAATATAAATTGTAATTTTGTAAAAATATTTATAATCAGAAAAATATCTAGAAAATTTGTCAGACTGTTTTTTTATGGAGTTTAGTTTTTATTCATATAAATATTTTAATACGTAGAAAGGTGGGGAAAATTTTATTGGATTGTCATGTTAGATGCACGCATGACTGTAAGATGATTATGCGCGGAAGATAGTTGAAGTTTATCTTGACGTTTGAGTTTGGCGTTAATATTATTGTTGACATCTGATAAATTTTCTTGAGTATTGTTATTTCAAATTTTTGCTCGCGGTAATTAAACTTGAGGTTTTTAACGAATTGTATCTTCACATGGTATCCAAGTCTTTTTATCCTCGCAGCTGTGCTATTGTCAGTTCAACGTTACACTTTGTAAAGTTGATTTTTTTTTCTTTTCTTTTTTTTAATAAAATTGTAACGGGGAAAAGCTTGTATAATTTGTCTTATACCTTGTATTATTTTATGATATTACCCGAATCCGAGAGGATTACCCCTGGAGAAGTGAGCTCAAGGAAGGCGACCCGACTGAAGATAGCTGGCAGAATAAGTTGCGGTGTGAAATTAAAGTTTATAAGCAATTCAAAGGCACAGTTCACAGCAATATGTATCCATACAAAGTATCGATTCTTCAACAGATTCTTCAACCTAGATATGATGCTAGCAACACGAAATGTATTACAGAATATTTTTGACAACATGAAACGTCGTACTACATTATTCGTTCAACGGAATGGTGACTATTTTGAACATTTGTTATAAATTATAATAATTAAAATTTCTACAAATTAGTTATTTACCTTGGTTGTTTGATTAATATCCCATCTTTAAAATTTTCTTATTGTTTAATCACAGATTAAAAATTATTTCGATCTATTTAATCTAGTTTAGTTTCATATTTTATATTTTATCATACTGTATATTTTACCTTTCATATTGCAAATAGTTCGCATATCCAGGTCACTTACTTAGTCTAATAGTACATTTGCTTATTCCGCTTCTTCATATTAATATTTAATGAGTCAAGAGAGTGTGTTACAGACATCAGCATAAATATTATGAAATCCTGGGCCTACTATAATGTAAAAATTCATTATAAGCTTCCGTTTGAACTCTTTAATAAAACGAGGTGATACACCAGTGACCACCCGTAACAAATATTATATGTCCTAGATTGGAACTACATTTACTTGAGGTATATTAAAACAACATTTTGAGAACCACTAGAATTAAGTTGTCAATAGAATTTGTATATATACTGTAATTTTGTTAAATAAATCTTTAAGGAATGTTCTGTTCTTTAATCAATATTCACTTATTAAATAAATTAATAATCTAATTGCACTTGTTATTAATTTCATCACCATATCTCTCGATGATAAATTTTGACAGTGACAGGTAGCTAACCTTCATACCGTTTAATATATATCTGTATTTCAAGAATGCAGAACATCATAATTTATAGGAAATATTCATGGACAACTATATGTAATTCTTTTTGAAACACGTATACACGTATATTGACAAATTTTAACGTCAGCATGACACTTAACTTGAAAATTTTATCAGAATTTTCTCAACAGGATGATATAAATTAAGACAGACGTTTTTCACTCCATGGCGACCGTTGACCATGATCATTTTTGATATTTAGGTAGAACCAACGCAATAAATTAAGCGACAATTGCATGTGAGATGAGATTTTAATAATTATCATTCTCACATGCAAAAAGCTCAATATCATTCGTATATATACACGAAGTATAGAAATGAAAGTAATGTTTGTGTCCGAATATCGTATATTGAAGATCTATAATAACAGTGAAATACTGGTATCTGCACGTTTCGGGACAGACGTGGCATTTCATACATTTTTCATTATGCGAATAACCTGGATAATTAACGTCACGACCTGTTGCGTCTACATTCTTCGGAGGAGTAATCTGGCCAGATTGTAAAACCAACGCAACAAATTAAGCGACAATTGCATGTGAGATGAGATTTTGGTAATTATCAATTCTCACATGCAATAAGTTCAATATTTTAATTTGTGTGTTAGCTTATTTAAAGAAATCAATTTTTAAGTTCCAGTTCGCAACATAGACGATTTACAGAACAACAATAAGAGACAATAGCATGGAATTAATGAAGATATGGTGATTCATGTCTTCGAAAATATAAAGCATTCTATTAATTTATATTCAAATGTTGATGGTCAAGATTTTCAACATCAGCTGTGATAAATTTAATACAACAAATTATCCTTGTATATTTAATATTCGTATAACATTTATTTAATTGATTAATTGTATCATGCAAAATATCAATTTTATGTCTGACTTTGAATGACGTTTTATTTAAATGTATATTTAATGAATATATTTAAGTACACAAATGCGTTTTGTCTGGAACCTAAGGATTTTTTAAACATCCGTTACATTGGAAATGAAACACTTCTTTTTTAAAACTTTTCACTGAATTTATTCATTGTAAAGTTATAACCTAAAAACGAAAAAATTATATATGTGTATGTTTCAATTATTCTGAAAAAATTACATATTTTTGGGTCGATTTTTACTACCTTGAAACTAAGATATTTATTATAAAAATACTTGTCCAGGTGTGGGAGGATTGTAAGGAATTCTTTACAGTTTTATTATGAAAATTGGAGTATGTCACGTCAAGTTAATAACGATATTTAGTTTTGCCGATTGATTAACAAATTATTTTATAGTTTATTACGAGGCAAGTTCTGAAAGTTTTTAGTAGTAGGTCTTAAATTCGCATAAAAACAAGAAGTTGACAGTCTATTCTTTAGACAGTTTCCAGGTGCAATTTGCAAAATTAAACTTAAAACATATATATAATATATATTTGTTATTGTTATAAGTCTCGCATTTTCCAATAAGCAGTATATAAATTCAATATACAGGGTGGATAAAAAAATTAGAGCTTTATTCTTAACTCAAAATAGTACATGCAAAATACTTGCTAATGAAAAAAAAGGGATAAAACTTGAAAGGTAACAGAGATATTCACACTTATGCGAGCAACACAGGAACACCTCCTGGAGCAAATGTTTGAAGTTACCGCATCCTGCTTTAATAAAAGCTTGTGCTGGCCGTATCCACGATTTATAACAGGCTCGGATATCTTGCCTGCTTACTGTGTCTGCAGCATCTTGAAGATGTATGATCAATAATACAGTGCAACACGAAAAAATATAACCATGTACGGACACCACTACGTGATAAAAGACCAAAAAAAAAAAGACCCGTATCTCCCAGTTTTGCCCCAAGTCATGCACTTTTTTTTTTATGGGCCCCCAAAGATTTGGGGCCTCGGTGTAATTTTTGCAAAAAACTGATAATTTTCTCAGGCTCATATCTTGCAAACCGTTCGGGATTTTGATTTACTCTCTGAAGCAAAGTTGTAGCTCTTGTCATAAAGAACAAAAATTGTGAACATATAAAATCAAAAAAACTTCATCTTCAAGATCAAAATCGCAAAAAACTTTAAAAAATTCGATTTTTGTTTACCTTTTTTCCCCTGTTCAGGTCCATAGGTAGCAAACCGTTCAAAATTCAAGGAAACAATCAACTACAAAAATGTACCTAAGATCTCAATAAACAACTCACGCGATCACGCACCGACCGCAGCAGCACAGGCAAAGCAGTAAGCTCAGCACACGCATCAAGGGACGCAGCACTCAATATAAAAGCGACACGACGCTCACATCGAGGCATTACACTGCGCGACGTCAACGAGAGCTCAGCGGTGAAAGTTATAGAGAAAGTGCTACAGCATAATTCGCACACAACATTGGCAACTGACAATTTCAATATGCTGTGTGAAGAAATTGATTTATTTTGCTACGTTTGCGGTCATCAAATCAGAAAAAAAAGTTCTACAAGATTTCAAAAGGAAAAGAATCTTTTAACTAGTGAATTCAAAAGAGCATATAAGTTTTTTTTCGACGAAGTAGACTTGACCGGTGAAAATTACACACCTAATACAGTGTGTCGCCAATGTTATAACAATCTCATGGCATAAAGAACAAATAACGATGGTTGAGTGGAGGCAAAGATAGTATGAAGTATTGTAAGCCGGTAATCTGGATTAATCGCCCAGGTGATCATGATGCAACCAGTTGCTATGCATGCGTAAATTACACATGTCGTCTAAATCGAAATGCTGAGAAGAACAAAATTTATAAAGCAACTGTAACAGCCACACTACCAGTGCTTGCACCTGAAAATTTTGTATCACCAAGGCCGCCAACTCCAGATCGTAGGACAGAATTTACAGGAATGACTAGAGCAAGTGGTGTTACTTATGAAGATCCATTTGATACCGATTATGAGCCCCAACAGGGAAGAGATGGACTACAACTAATAACACAAATGGAAATGGATTTCATTGTGGCCATATTGGGACTATCGCAGCGACTTGCCATATTTTTGACAGCGTTTTTAAAGCAAAGAAAACTCACACATGCTAATGTTAACTCTACGGCGTACCGCAAACGGCAAGCTGAATTTCAGAGCCTCTACACTCTAAATGATGACAATTCGTTCGCTTACTGCAACGATATAAAAGCTTTGGTGGTAAAAATGGGAATGAACTACATCGCTAGTCAGTGGAGATTATTTATTGATGCTTCTGTTTCAAGCTTGAAAGCAGTGTTGTTGCATGTGTCGAACCGAAAACCTTCCATTCCGCTAGCAATGGGTATTAACATGAAAGAAAGCTATGAAACATTGAAAGATATAATGAAAAAAATCAAATACTACGAAAATAAATGGAAGATTTGCTGTGATTTGAAGGTCATCAACATTTTGCAAGGGATCATCGATAAGGGCGGCTTTCCAAAATTCTTTTGTTTTCTTTGTAATTGGAATTCGCGCTCACCTCTGAATCAATTCCAATGTAATTCGTGGAGACCAAGAGGAAGTGTGGAGGAACAAATGAAACAACATAGACTGAAGAATGCACCTTTAATTGACAATACGCAAGACATCTTGCTGCCACCGCTCCACATAAAATTGGGAATTGTTAAAAAATTCATCGAAGTGGCCGTTGTAAATTGTCCAAACGCATTCGACTATTTGAAAAGCGTTTTCCCAAAGCGTAGCGATGACAAAATTAAAAAAGGTATTGTAGTAAATTTAAAACGAATTTTTGTTCACCTCATTGTACTATTTACACTATGTTAATGTTTTATTTTCTGTGTTTATTTTTTGTCTTCATTTAACAGGCGTACTTAATGGCCCTGACATTAGAAAGCTATTCAAGAGCAACTTTGATTCATCGCTTGATGAAAATCATTCAATGGCATGGATTTACTTCAGCGTGTATGCACCAGAGTCTTGGGAGGGGATCGAGACGCGGAACCGGAAGCAAGAGAATGGGCGAAAGAAATGCTGTATTATTTTGAGAAAATCGGCACATCGATGACACTAAAGCTGCATTTTCTTCATTTTCATTTTGACGATTTTATCAAACAACTCCCTACCGAATCCGATGAGCAAGAAGAACGGTTTCACCAAACCACAATGCCCATGGAAAAACGATACAAAGGCAAAAAACTCGACGCATGATGTATGCGTTAATGTATGTTAATGTATGATGTTAATGAAGTATTTGAAGAAGAAAAAGCTGATGATGGAGGGCAGTCTGGAAGCAACGTGCCTGTGGACACCATAAGTTCTGAATCAGAGTCAGATTCGGACGACGATTTGGATCCACAACTTAAGAGAGTGCGATTTGCAAGTCCAGGGCCATCAACATTATAAACATAATACGAATATTTTTTTTATTATTTTTGTAATAGATAGCATAGTATATCAATGTTGAAGTAAAGAAAAAACAAATGAAATTAAAAAATTTTCGGGAAATTTTTCACTTTTGCGGCTACCTAAGCGCTACCTAAACGGTGTTAAGAATCATTCCTAGGAAGTTCATATGTTCTAGAAAGTTGTTTATTGAGATCTTAGCTACATGTAGTTGATTGTTTCCTTGAATTTTGAACGGTTTGCTACCTATGGACCTGAACAGGGTAAAAAAGGTAAAAAAAAATCGAATTTTTTAAAGTTTTTAGCGATTTTGATCTTGACGATGAAGTTTTTTTGATTTTATATGTTCACAATTTTTGTTCTTTATGACAAGAGCTACAACTTTGCCTGAGAGAGTAAATCAAAATTTCGAACGGTTTGCAAGATATGAGCCTGAGAAAATGATCAGTTTTTTGCAAAAATGACACCGAGGCCCCAAATATTTGGGGGCCCATAAAAAAAAAGTGCATGACTTGGGGCAAAACTGGGAGACACGGGTCTTCTTTTTTTTTATCTTTTATCACGTAGTGGTGTCCGTATATGGTTATATTTCCATGACTTAAAAAATTACACACAGTATAATTGAATGTTTTTAATTTCATTACCTTTATTGTATATCAAATTTTTCATATGTCCCCATACATAAAAGTCCATCGGATTCAAGTCGGGTGATCTAGGTGGCCATGCAATAACCCCACCTCTATCTATCCATCGGTCACCAAACGTGCGTAAACACATGTGGTTTTTGCATGATGGTGCTCCATCTCATAATAGTTACGAAGTGTGTGAACATTTAAATAATACGTTTGGTGACTTATGGATAGGTGGAAGTGAATGACCATCTAGATCACCCAACATGTACCCGATGGACTTTTATGTATGGGGAGATATGAAAAATTTGGTGTACAATAACGATAATGATATTGAAAACATTCAACTATTGACCATACGTCTTCAAGATGCTGCAGATACAGTAAGCAGGCAAGATATCCGAGCGTGTTATAACTCGTGGATACAGCGAGCACAAGCTAATATTAAAGCAGGAGGAGCTAACTTCGAACATTTGCTCTAGATGTTCCTATGTTGCTCGCATAAGTGTGAATATCTCTGTTACTTAACTTTTATCACAATTTTGTTTTCATTTGTCATTATTTTGTGTGTACTGTTTTCAGTTAAAAATAAAGTTCTAATTGTATTTGAGCTAAAAAGGACTATTAAGAAAACAATAAAAAAATATTTTAATGACTAAAATATAGTTCTTGTAACTAAAATTTGTTAGAACAACTCTCGTATAACAGAGTAAAAAGATAAGGTGTAAGATTAGGTTTAAAAACAATACATGTTAAGGAGCATAATATGATATGGCTAAATTTATTCTAAAATTTTTCTAATGATAAAATACATCGAAAATCTGTGCCGCACTCTATCTAGTATACAGTACAAATCTCTTCCCTATAGTCACCTACAAACGTGTATTACGTATGTGTGCGTTCAAGAAGCGAGGAGTGGGGACGCACGAAGCGATGCATAGTAATGCATACATGTGATACATGCCATTAGTTACAGTTTACTTGCCAAGTTGGAGGGTTTGCTCAACTTTTGCGAATAGTACGTATTCACGATGGATATTATTACCCTTGAACAAAAAAAATATGTCGTAAAACAGTATCATCTTGGTCGCAGCATAAGAGAAATTGCAGGGGTATTTCAAATTAACTTTCAACGTACCATTGCGTTTGAAACGATAATTACGGGCGAAAATAGTTGAATCTATCCTAAATATTCAGCCGCAAACGATTTTAAATGTTCAGAGAAACTTTTATGACAGATTAGGACATTGCTTGTTTGCATTAGGAGACCGTTTTGAGCATACAATATATTAAATAGTTTACTTTTTATTTTTTTAATTCTAGTTTTATTTATTATGTATAGAATATAGAAGTTATTATGATTTACCGCTTTATTTATTGTTATTGTTATAGGTATATCTGACATTGTTTTAAACGTTAAAAATATTAAAATCTTCCAAAAAGTCCACACTTATTTGTGTTTATTATTACATAATACATAAAGTCCCTATTATTGACGGTAGTTCCACATTCATCGACGTTTATACTATGTATGTGCTTAATGCTTACATCAAAACTGATCTACAGTACATATATATGTATGTATTGATAAATTATGATACATACATACATACATGCTATGTGCGTCCCCACTCCTCGCTTCTTGAACGCACACATACGTAATACACGTTTGTAGGTGACTATAGGGAAGAGATTTGTACTGTATATTACATCGTTTGCAAACAGATTTGATTTTCTACATTCTGATTTTTTTATGTGGCAATCTCTAAGTATACTTACATCACGGTTACCTTAATTTCCCACAGGAGATTGTCAGAAGTACCGCTGCCGCTTAAAAATGGTGTTTCCCATGCATTATTACATTTATATATGCATATTACACGTATATCTAAGTTGATTTATATCTGAGAAAATTAGGTATTCTCTGTGAAGTTTCCGTTGTGCACGAGATTGTGTGCAAACGATAACGGAACTAGTTATTTCGAAAATAAACCGAGTCTTGTAATTATTGCGTTTGTATCCAGATATTGTAGATTCTACTATTATACAGGCTATTTACAAAAACACACGTAGTTTTTTAGGATTTATGAGCATATGACCAATACAATTATAAGAAATAATATTCATAAATGAAATCCTGACGCTAACGAACCTATTAATGTAGACAGATGAGTATGTACATGCATACATTTTTTTAACTTCTATTTAATTCCTTGAATGCAGGCTTTCATGGCCGTCTCCACTAAACAATCTTCTTTCGGGTTTAATCTTGGTCGAAGTGTACGTCTTGATGCTTCACTGATTATGTTACAAGTTTCTTCAAAGGTTTTCTGAAGATTGTTATTATAGTATTCTAATCTGCGTTAGGTACTTGTGGGTTACTTTGGTTCGTTGAGTGGTATCCATTACATTTCACAGAGTCTTGTCTGTAGTGGTTCGGTAGTTTCTTGTTTGGTGATTGCCAAACAGAAATCTCCACATATTTCTAATTGTAATCATCTTTCCAGTTGAGGTTATCGAGGTTTTTTATTATATTCAATGATTCTCTCATCGTTCGTAGTAATGCTCGCTTTTAGCCAATATGTTGATGTTTTCGTAGTCAATGGTGTGGACTTTTTCTTCGTGTAGATGTTCGGCGTCTCTTTTTTCTTTGTGTGTTTTCTTCCGCTACATTGAATGCTACCTCTAGTTTGTCTAATATCAGATAGATCATGTTGGCATTGAAGCTCGCATATCCTTTGGTTTTTGGTCATACTAGGTGTGGTGTTATATTTTCTTTGCTGTATTGCAATTAAGTTTGTACTTGGTTGTTGTCGCTCTTCTTCTTTCGCCTTATTAATACAATATCTCTTAATATTGGTTAATTTATTGCCATTTTTATGTAAAACATTTTCCACTTTCTAATTTGCTCCCGATATAAGCGTCAACTAACCTCTTCTGTTCTGAATGATGGTGTATTTTGCATTTTACCAATCTGTTTTTTTTAACTGGCTTTGAGTTGTGTGGTATTCGACATGTTGTCTATTCAGGTGGTTCACAAATTCTTGCAATTTTCTCTCCTCATAGTAATATCGGATTATATACTTCGACTACGACCAAATTCGAAAAGAGATAGTTCAATGCATTTCAGTTACTTAGATATTTAATAAAGAATTAAATTAAGACGCTGGAAGTAATTCCATCTAATTCGTAAATGACGCAATTTCCAAAAGGCCCAATGAATGCTATATTCTATTTAGTTACTGTAAATACATGTAGGTCCTGGTATAATGATATATTAAGAAGGTGTACTTCATAGTTTAGTGGATAATTAATTGCAACTATGATAAGTTATGCAATGAAATACATTTCCCTATTTGCCTAAGTAAGTAGAAAGAAATAGCAAAGTAGGCCCCTCGCCCTTACATTTAGGCGCAAGTAGGGATGGATGTAGCAACTGCGCGTCTGTTTATTCTATTTATGCATTGAATTACCCCTTTTATAAATTGAAGCAATAGTATGCGCATAAAGAGAGGAAAGAGTAGATCGACTACTTCCACATCTAACTTCGCAATGTCAAGAAGGTGAATTACGTACCCTGGTATATACCGATAGGACCAGCTCTGAACGGGCCATAACCAGCAATAAGTGGCAGCAGCGAATCTCCTCCACGCGCAGTAGCTTAAATTGCCATACATTGCAGTTATGAATTTAGTAAGACTTAAACCGCGCAAGGATATAGTCGTTTGCATATTCGTTCTGTATACGTAATTTGCCCATTTGTTTCAGACATAATAAGGTCGTTATATCTCCAAGTTATTATTATTATTGTATTCTTAGCTGTTACGGAAAAGTACTTTTAAGTAATAAAAAAACAATAACGTTTTCTAAAAGATAAAAGTAAAAAAAATCAATAATTCTGCAAAATAAATTTAAATTTTAAGAATTGTTGCGTTTTAGAATGCGCTTTACTGTACTTCTACTAACACCGATTTCGTCTGCTATTTGCCGGGTACACTTAAGGTCGCCCATTTCAACTAACGAACAAACCCTCACGTCTCTCTCCTCCCGATCGCCAGGTATTAGAGGGATATGAGGCTGTTCGTCAATTTGTTGGCATTTGCGGCAATTTCCAACGACACAGCCATATTTCCTAAACGCATTTACGATCCTTTCAATCGTCGAATGCGAAGGAATAGGCCGATTTACGTACTCTACAGCAAATAAATCAGCGGTTGTTCGAAAGGAATTGCCGGCAAGATACCACGAAACTATTTGTACCTTCTCTGCGTTTGTATACACTGACATGATAGCTACCTTTACGTTTGCACAGCTATTGCTCTCGATCATCGGACTTATGTATGCGCACGCGGAGTGGCATCGTACACACGTTGCCACATCGCATTACGTTCCATACGTATATTGTTGCGTATGGCCCGTAGCGGGCTGAACCATTCGGTATATTTTCAGTATATATTTATTATTTCCATCAGTAATCAAGTTTTAACCATGTAATTTATATTATCTTCAACTTCTTCGTGTACATATATTTCTAGAAATCTGGAAGTGGTAAAATTTTCTTAATCTATGTGATTTGTATATTTAAGTGCCCAGTTACAATGAACAATATTAAAGACTATATACCGGGTGTCCCTGAAATAAAAAAACAACGTATGAAAAATGGAAAGATTTAATTATATAGAATAGGCAATCCAAAATATTTTTGCAAAATTCCCTCTCATAAGCGAGAAAAACAAATGACAAAGATATTAAAAAAAAAATTGTCATGTCACTGTACGATCGAATATATCATAAAAGACGATATCTTAAAGTTGTTATTGTCCATCACGCTTCAAGTTTCGTTTAGTTGTCGATTGTTGCGTACGTTCGATACAATATACATTTACATTTTCGATTAAAGATTGAGTGTTACCAAATAGGACGTTAATGTCCGTAGAAAACACATCTTACATGCTATTTTAATACATCTACTTTAAAAATTCACATGCCAGTAATATGCTAATGTTATCGAACCTTAGCATATAAAGCTGATTATTCAATATTATTTTCTTGAGTTTTATAAACGCAAACAATGCAGCGTGTGTATTCAATCATATTAATATGTACTTTATATTTGCTACTTCTCGTAACAAAAAAAAAAAACAAAATACTCACGTAATACACAAGAAAGAAAGTGATATAGCTTAGTTCTAAAAGTTTTCGTTTATAGTAGATTTATCCGTAAGTAATTGTATCGAGGTTATTGAACCCTAAGTAAACAAAGCTGCTTCATTGAAGGGTTTTTATAGCGTCGACAGTCGTCTAAACGGTGTTATCTGTTACAGTTTTTATTAACATAAAAGCATTGTATAAAAATTCAATTCAATTTTTATCCTATAAAGGAATTTTTAAGTCGAAATTTATTTTATAGATTTTGTTTGTCATTTATTTGTTTATCTAACGTTTAAAAACTTCTAGTGTTACGAGATCCCAGTACACTAACTTTGAACAACATATATTTAATTTTTATAATTATTATTGTCATTAAAGTTAATTTAATTCTATTTAAGCTATATTTTTACAATAATTCATACAGAATGCCAACATGGAATTACTTAAAGTCTACCCGGAAGGTGAAAGGATATTCTCCTGGACCATTGGCGTCCTGTATGCTTTTGATCCAATTCACTTATTGGTACTATCGAATTATATATTAAAAATTTCTGGCAATAATAAATTTATGTAAGGATATGATTTACATTCCACAACATTAAACATATATAGTAGTAAGTAAATAGTATGCTTTAATATTTGTACACTTTGTTTATATTTTCATTTGACTGACATTTACTTTATATACAAAAATGTTTTAAATATGTCTATACGTCATATGCACGTATAAAGCTTTTGTTTCATTATGAAACAGACATGTAAATAAATTTACATATCTGTAACTGTATACTTGGACAATACCTCGTATTTTCGGCATTTACTTCTGCTTAATACATATGTTTCTGCCATTTATAGGCGTCGTCAGCTAATCTGATGAGCGGTTCGGCTTAATGTCATATACAGATACAGATTTTATTTATAAAGATTTGTATCATTTGTATACATTGCTTCATTAGCTTAGCTGACGACGCCTATAAATGGGAGAAACATATGTCTTAAGCAGAAGTAAATGCCGAAAATACGAGGTATTGTCCAAGTATACAGTTACAGATATGTAAATTTATTTACATGTCTGTTTCATAAGGAAATTTACTTTATACTCCTATTTACACATTCGATAAAGATTTATTCATTAAACTATTATCATTTTTATATGAACCTTTGCATTATTTCTCTAATTCTATGTATCCTATTTAATGCTGGACCCTGTAATAAATAACCAAAAAAATATAATACTCTGAAAATTCTGAATCATAAAAGATGGAGCAATATGTCACAAAATTGTGCATGAGTAGAAACTGTACTTCGAATAATAAGGTTCAAAGTATAATAGTGGGCATTCATAACATGTAATCCTTGTAAAACTATTTTTATGTGTCGCATCACACCTATATATTCTGTAAAGAGGAAAGTGTCTACATAAAGGCGTCGTTAATATAAAGGCACACTGAGGTAGATAGTGAAACATGTTGTTTTTAAAATGTGTAATTAAACAATAGCTGATAAAATTGAAACTAATGTCGTAATTTTCTTATTTTCTGCAAGCTTTTCTTCATCGTATATTCATGAAATGCCCATGATGCCGAAGTAAAATCTACTCTTTGTAATCTTTTGGTAAGGACATTGTAGTATACAAGGTCCGCTTTATGGTATGGTGACTTTTCGATAGAAGGCACAAGTATCATCACGTGTTTCAATAGCGGACGAATTCGTAGTATATTGTGAATGTGAAGAAAAGTAAAAAAATAGTATTATAGAGATTCTGCTCTTTGCATGGAATGATTTAAAAAATGGTTTATTGCACTACGTTATAGCATAAGAACTGATAACGTTGAGCTCGTAGGTCCTTTGTTTACAGTAACTACCTAGAAAATTATTAACAAAGTCCGTGATATGGTGGGGGTTGAAGGGCATCGACAAGAAAGGTGTTCGGCAAGATGGGTGTCGTCTTTAATAATAATAATAATAATATACTTTAATACCCAACAGGCTAGGCCAAATTACAAGGTACATTATAATTACATTACATTGCAGTGCAAATAAATAAACTATAGACTTAAATAGTGCTGTCCATCCGGCGAGCCATTTTCAAGCAAACAGATCATCCAGCATTCTGTTGGCCACGATGGAGAGAATATAGGTAGGAGTATATGTCAAGACGTTGGTCTTCGCGAAGCAAACCATAAATGTAACGTCGTACCTGGAGTTCATACGAGGAACCAAGAACGACATTCGCCCTAATATGAAAGGTCAAGTCTATAATGTTTTTTGTCAGTTTAGTTAGGAATTTCCTACAATATTCTCCTCTCTAACGCTTAAATATGACAAGGCGTAAAAAGCAAATCATCCTGGGATGCACCACGTTCCGGGCAGATACCATCAATCTTGAACGTGAGGTACTTCAAGAACTTACGGTGAACACGGTGCAAAGGAATATAATCGCAAGCATAGACAGGATACCACATTAATGAGGCCTTTTCCATTTTGCTAAAAACATAAGCATGGTACAATCATTTAAGCAAAGTGATATCTTTAAAATATTGTGATACACGCATCGGAACACATATGGATTATATGGGATCTAAACGTAAAATTAGAGTTAAATAAGACTTTAAGATCCTTTATTTCAGTCGGTCACACCATGCAACTAATACGTCCATATTTTGCTGTAGTTTAACGATATCGTCAGTTGTGGAAATTTCAGAACATATTAGATATCATCATCTGCATAGGCGGGAATGGCACATTTCTCTTGGAAAAGGAGATCACCTATAAACAAAACAAATAGCAAAGGACCCAAATTTGATTCTTGAGGAACGCCAGAAGCAAGAACAAAATTATTGAGGCAGAATCCATTGCAGGTCACGTAGCATTTTTTTTGAAATAGATAAGACCGAAAAAGACTGATAGAAGTTGGGACGAGACCAAAAGATCCCAACTTATGAAGTAAAATCTCGATCAATTTAATGTGAGATAGACAAAATCGAGATCACATGATAATTTCAAAGTGTGCAGATGTCTAAGCGCACTCGAGGTGAGGTTTTGTGAACGTTACATAACTGTGGAAGTAACACGAATCCATAATTTCACGCCAGAAATGAAAGAACAGTTGAAACAATGAACCTTCATTGGTGAAGGAGTACCAAAAATGGAAAAGGCTTTCCATCTGCCGGAAAAGCTATGGCTACCATGTTTTAGGATTCACATGGCACAATCTATATCTATTATTTGGAAACGGGAAGAACGATCATGATGGTGATAATTTATTGATACATTTGGCGAAGAAGAAAGTGTTGTTTTACCGAGATAAAACCATCTCATTAGCAATTACATTCATTAAATTTGTCAAATAAAATTTTGAATTCTTGCTTCATTCGCTATATTCGCCTGATGTGGCGGTCTGTAATTTGTCCTGGCCAGAAATTATAATGGCTCAGCAACTGGAGATTTGCATCGAATAAGGGATATTATCGTTAAAAACGCGGTTAATTTTTCTGAGTTTGAGGGATCCTACATTTTGGAAGGTATATAAAAGAGGGTTATCGTTGGTGTAAGTGAAGGAGGAAACGAAATTATGTGGAAAAATGAAACCTTTTTTTAATTAAAATGAGTTTTTCATTTAAAATTCCCGTTCCAGTCAAGTATATCTCGTATAAATCAAAATTGATCTATTACAATCATTCAGGGCTATAGCTTCAACTTACACAGTAATACCTAGGTCATACGAATAGATCCAATTTTTGTGATCTATTTCAATGCTATAAACCAGGTACGATGTGATTCATGGACAAAGCACATTAGTGGCTTTGCAGTAATAGGTACGATCTATCTTTTAAGCTGAAGCAGTAGTTATGGATTATCCAGAAAGTACGTAACTGTCGTACACCAAAATAGTCATGGTTTGCCGAAGTATTCTGATTAAATAAAATGAAATAAAGTAATAACATAAGTTTTTTACGTACTATATTCACAAATTTAAATTCTCATCAAAATTACATGAGATTGTATTCCATTTTTTAAATTACCTAATGATCACATTTCTTAAAAACAAATCGCATTTTTTAACATTCTTTGGTAAAATTTTTTTATTTGAAATAGTCTTAATTACACTTGCACACAAACCAGATTTCTTTCTTTGAAATACCATCTATTCCATTAAGCCAGGAAGTGGAGAAAACTGAGATTAATGAGCCGGCGTTTTGGGATTTTGATGTGCCGAAGCGTGTCCAGCGAGTTTCGAGAACTCCCAACTACTGGAAGGGTTGGAAAAGTTGGCATATGACTACTCTTAACAATTATTAACGACCTTCCCGGTGAATTTATTTGATAATGGAACCGGGTCTGTGTAATGGTATCACGAGAAACGTGTTAATAAAGAAATCGTTACTGCTTAGGAAAGGTTCAGAATATATGGCTAGAGAAAACGTTGAAATGTAAATTTTCTAAATTACGCCAATGTCGGTCGTGATGGTTTATGCAAAAAAGCTATCTCTTATGTATGAATGTATCATTGTCAGCAGGATAACTATAATCTACATTCATAGAAACAAGATATAATAAAAAATAACATTTATTTGCTGTGTGGTAGTAATTTTTCATCACACATTCAAATACAAGCTTTATTAAAAAAAGTGAATGTAAAAATATAACAGGCGTAATTTTTTAACGTTTTCGGGTCTACCGGGTTGAGTTCATTTTCATCTACAAAGAATTTTAATTAAAATATACGAGAGATATAAAACATTTTCCTACTCGTCTTATATATTTTTAAAAGGTTTATTGTGTTAAATAGATTACTAAATGAACAAAAATGAAGAACTTGAATGTACTGATAATCTCTATAGTCTTACGTGTGTCGAAAGACGCAATTCATATAAAGTAAAAATCGAAAGACAGATGCAGTAGATGACAATGGTCACGAAAACTAAACATTTCGTTTCCACTATAAGAAATTAGCTCTTTGGTTGTTGTAATAAATAGAAATAATTTAAAAAAATACTACTATCGGAATAAAAGCAAACAAATTTTAATGAATTTCACTACTTTTTACTTTACAAAGTAACGATCGTTTCGTTCCACAGGAGCTTCGTCGTAAAAAATACTAAGTTGTGGAGGATATTACAGATTAATGTCTCTTCTAAATCATTTGTATTATTTAAAGCAAATTATTTAATAATACAGGGTTTCGCAAACTTTACTACTATTACATAGCAGCACCGTTTCGTTAAGGGCATCGTTTACTACAAATTTCCTGTAAAGTATACAATACCTTAGCGAGGCGAGGTTTTTATACGAATGAAAGAGATATCAACAGAAAAGAACACTAAAATATTTAGTAGTGTACATGTACTGATTTCAAATTATGGCTATGAGGCACGGACCCTGAACGGAAGCCTTAAAAAACAAATTCAAGCAGGTGAAACGAAATATCTAAGAGCGGTCGTAGGAGTTACTAGGAGAGACAGTATTAGAAGTACAGAGATTAGAAGTCCGATAAATGTGTTGCTTATAGAGGAAAAAATAGAAAAAGACAACTCGCATGGTTAGGACATATAGTAAGAATAGACAATAGCAGAAAAGTAAAGACAATTTGGAAGACAGGAAACGATAAAATAAGGAAAAGAGGACGGCCTATAATAGCTTGGAATGCAGAAATGGCGAAAATATTGGCGCAAGACAGAAAAGAGTAGAGGAATTTTTGTCTCCACACCTCAACTATACATGTGGATAGATTACACATACATATATTAACGAGGCGTTTGATGGAAAGACGACGTTATATATATATATATATATATATATATATATATATATATATATATATATATATATATAAGGCAAACTTAATTAGTCTTATCCGATCTCTCTAATTTACGTGACCGGTCACTTAACACACGCACGAGCGCACCATCATACAAAACCCTATACTTACGCTCTTACACAAACACAAAATCACACACCCAAAGACACGCAAGCTGCCAGCAGCAACCAACACACAAATTCATACCCAGAAAAAGACACAAGCTGCTAGCAGCGAACAACACATCTGTTCTCACTTTGCTATCTATTTTTTGGAATACTGAGGCATGATTTATTATTACTATTTGAATGTATCTTTGAATAATTTAAACCATAGCAACTCAATTACTTGACATTTATATTCTGTCATTTATATTTTTTATATCCTTGACAAAGGCATCATTGCCGAAACATGTAGGATTATTTTAAATATATACACTTTGAAGTAATAACCAGACCTTTAATCGCCGACTAATTAAGTTTACCTTATCATACCAAGGTCACGAAAATACTATATATATATATATATATATATATATATATATATATATAATAACTTCGTGACCTTGGTATGATATGGTAAACCTAATCAGTAGGCGATTAAAGGTCTGTATATTATTTCAAAATATATGTATTTAAAAAACTCTACATGTTTCGGCTGTATACGCCTTTTTCAAGAGAATACAAAATATGAATGACAGGATATAAATGTCACGTAATTAAGTTGCTATGGTTTAAATTATTCAAAGATACATTCTAGTAATAATAATAAATCATGCCTTAGTATTCCAAAAAATAGATAACAAGGTGTGAAAATATGTGTTGTTCGCTGCTAGCAATTTGTGTCTCCTTCTGGGTATGAACTTGTGTGTTGGTTGCTGCTGGCAGCTTGCGTCTCTCTATGGGTGTGTGGTTTTGTGTGAGAGCGTAAGTGTAGGGTTTTGTATGTCGGTGCGTTCGTGCGTGTGTTTAGTGATCGGTCGCATGAATTTAGAGAGGTCGGATAACCAGCCGTTGCGTAGGGCCGCCAACCCTTTCCCGACAACTTCTTTACAATTCCGTGCAGTACTTCGACGGTCTGACCCCCGCCCCAACGAGGCAAGGCGCAGACAGGCGAAGCGCACCCTGTACGGGGTTGCTCATCGCAACTAAGGGAACACTCTTAGTGGCTACCTCGGTCGACGATGGTCACACTTATGCCATCTTAACGTTTTCCGCCGAAGCGGGGGCATAGCACACACGTCGAACGTGTGTGTGCTGTTAACGGCAACCTAGCCAGGTTGTCGCCCAGGACCGGTCCTAGTGGTGTGTGCACACATTCCGCCGAAGCGGGGGCATAGCACACACGTCGAACGTGTGTGTGCTGTTAACGGCAACCTAGCCAGGTTGTCGCCCAGGACCGGTCCTAGTGGTGTGTGCACACACCACTAGGACCGGTCCTGGGCGACAACCTGGCTAGGTTGCCGTTAACAGCACACACACGTTCGACGTGTGTGCTATGCCCCCGCTTCGGCGGAAAACGTTAAGATGGCATAAGTGTGACCATCGTCGACCGAGGTAGCCACTAAGAGTGTTCCCTTAGTTGCGATGAGCAACCCCGTACAGGGTGCGCTTCGCCTGTCTGCGCCTTGCCTCGTTGGGGCGGGGGTCAGACCGTCGAAGTACTGCACGGAATTGTAAAGAAGTTGTCGGGAAAGGGTTGGCGGCCCTACGCAACGGCTGGTTATCCGACCTCTCTAAATTCATGCGACCGATCACTAAACACACGCACGAACGCACCGACATACAAAACCCTACACTTACGCTCTCACACAAAACCACACACCCATAGAGAGACGCAAGCTGCCAGCAGCAACCAACACACAAGTTCATACCCAGAAGGAGACACAAATTGCTAGCAGCGAACAACACATATTTTCACACCTTGTTATCTATTTTTTGGAATACTAAGGCATGATTTATTATTATTACTAGAATGTATCTTTGAATAATTTAAACCATAGCAACTTAATTACTTGACATTTATATCCTGTCATTCATATTTTGTATTCTCTTGAAAAAGGCGTATACAGCCGAAACATGTAGAGTTTTTTAAATACATATATTTTGAAATAATATACAGACCTTTAATCGCCTACTGATTAGGTTTACTATATATATATATATATATAAGGTAAACTTAATAAATCGGCGATTAAAGGTCTGGTTTACTTCAGAGTATATATATATTTAAAACAACCCCTTAATCGCCGACTTATTAAGTTTACCTTATCATACCAAGGTCACGAAGATATTATATTTATATATATATATATATATATATATATATATATATATATATATAAGTGTTTAGATAATTTCTTAGCCGTTTATTAAATATAACAATTGATAAATTATTGGAGTTTTTCGGCGATAGCAGATGTCAGTTAGTGAAAGCAAATGTCAGTAATTGAAAGCAGATGTCAGTTTTGAAAGCAGGTGTCAGTTATGAAAGCAAATGTCAGATTCGAATGCAGATGCCTATTTTGAAATTAGAAATCAGTTATTGAAAGCAGATGTCAGTATTTTGAGAGCAGATGTCAGATTTGAATGTTTGAAAATGCTAATTATTACTCCATAGCTATATGAGTGTTTAGATAATTTCTTAGCCGTTTATTAAATATAACAATTGTTATATATATATATATATATATATATATATATATATATATATATATAGTAAACCCAATCAGTAGGCGATTAAAGGCGAAAGAGACACAAATTGCTAGCAGCGAACAACACATATGTTCACACCTTGCTATCTATTTTTTGGAATACTAAGGCATGATTTATTATTATTACTGTAATGTATCTTTGAATAATTTAAACCATAGCAACTTAATTACTTGGCATTTATATCCTGTCATTTATATTTTGTATCCTCTTGATAAAGGCGTACCGCCGAAACATGTAGAGTTTTTTGAATACATATATTTTGAAGTTTTGTGTCAGACCTTTAATCGCCTACTGATTGGGTTTACCATATCATACCAAGGTCACGAAGTTATTATATATATATAGTTGTGTGCCTGGGAATGAGTACTTACCAATCTAGATAGTGACAGACACAGAAAATAATATATAATAATTGCAAATATATTTTTTTAATCTTGAAACAAACGCTGTAATGAGACTCTATAATCTGTAATATATCTCAAGGATCGTATGTAGTTGATCCGTTGGCTAAGCTTGAGGAAATAAAATGCAGATTTTAAATTTTTTTATTTCTTATTATATTGATTTATTGGAAAAATATATCAATTACTCAAAACCAAAGTTATACAACCTGACATCAATATCAGGATAGCATGAACTTCTAAGGTAAGCAATATAGTAAATAGTTGTTTTTACTTAACCTTCACAATATAAATGATTGACAAACGACATTAAAGAACAACAATTCGTTTAAAATACAAAAACAACATTTATTAGATTTTAAAACAACATTGGACGTAGCATGTACAGATGTAAATTAAGGTTTGAATTACTAGGTATGTGTTATGATACTCTTTTTCAAAACAATATTCACAAATATATTATAATTCTACTTTGTCTTTCAGGAATTGAAATCAAGATTTGTCAAAGGCAATATAAACAGTTGGATCTTATTAAATGTATAAAAACTTATGTGAAGCAAATAAATCTCAAATCCAAAAATTTCGTAGAGTAATATACCTTTACGAGGTTATTCCAAATTAAACTGGATTAATAACGGGTGTTCAGAAACATTCGAAGTCAAGTGGGCTCTGAACAAAAAATCGTATATCTTTACTTAAGTATCTGATTTGTAATAATTATTAAATGTCAACTGTTGTCTGTCAAAAATTGTCAGAATCTAATATCGAAGATACTAATTTCATAACCTATAAAATTGTATTAAGTAAATGTATCAATCTATCTCAGACATGACTTCATATTTTCAAGGACTACTTTGACTTCGAATGTTTCTGAACACCCGTTATAAATGATTATGTATCTAAAAGATCAGTTATCTATAATCATAAATTTTGAAACACTATGTCTAACTGATATGATGAGTGTTCGAATAGTATTCCTTGAATCGTACAGTTTACGATTAAGTTTAATGAAGTAAATATTATTAAATTAAATAAATGGTGAAATTACAAGTAATGATGCTAATTTTAGGTACATTTAGAAATTAATAAGCAGAAATTAAGGCATTAAAGGAGGACCTTGGAAGGAGTCATCCGGAAATTTTCTGGGATCGGGAAATGTTTCTCGGTTTTCTTAAAAACTGGTCTCAATTAACTGCTTGATGTTCAGGATTCGTGGAAATGTCTCCTCAGCTACCAAATTATTATTATCTTTTCAATAAATTCAATTTTATTCCAGTTAAAACTGATCCACCACTTATAATTTTCAAATTGAAAATAATGATTTCGCAAATAAATAAGAAAATACTTTATCGTAGTCGTTTAAATGAATAGCTGATACACAAATCTAACTTTTAGAAATATTTTTAAACATTTTTAATCGTTGTATAAAATCTTGTCTCGGTTTTAACAAATTTCGGAATACAAAATATGCTTGAAATTTACGAAAAATGGCGTCCATAACTTACGCAATATGGACAACGACTGCTGAAGGACGATATACCCAACAAATGACGAATAGCGTCTCCAGTTTGAAAATAGGATCTCACATCCCATTGGTATGAATAACACAACGAAAGTAAAACTGGAATATATATAAGTTTTAACTACATTTTTTGCCCCACAACAATATATATAAATATATATATATATATATATATATATATATATATATATATATATATATATATATATTGATAAGATGCTTGCTGTGGTGTGATTGTGTTTTAATAGTTAACTTATATTGAGCGCCAGTGATTAAATTAATCACAATTATTAAACTGCGTCCTCTGTACACATAAAAAGGCACTAACTGCAGTCGAAGAGCAAGATAATTAAGTAAATAAAATAATTACTCCCTTCAGGGTTCTAAGTCGGTCTTGAACTATCTCCTTTTTGGTAATTTGGTATAAATAAAATGCTAAACTCATCAATTAAACGTTAACAAATAATACGACAGTATGAAATGATTAAAAAAAAAAATATTGAGCTAAAAAATAGAAATATGTAACAAACATATGATATGAACTAGTGTTTATAGTAAAATAATGAACTTAACCTACGTGAATCTAATATGTTGTATTGAATAATATATTTGTGGACAAAACTACGTTACCTAACAAATAAATGTATTGCTTATATGAATCTGGTGAGTACCACTGACTTATTTTACATGGTAAACTATACTTATAGCAATAAATCTTAGTAAAAACGATGTTTAAATATTAAAAATCGAAGTTAAAGCAAGTTAGATTCTCTTATTCTGAATTGGCTTATTATAATGTGATTTTAATACGTATTGATAGAATAAGTTGGACGTCAAGAACCTGTGTTTCACTGGATATACGGCGTTGGATCTGGCTGGGCTCGTAGCTATGTATTTCCAAGTCCGGTGTACTAAAACTTGGTCTCGGGTTGCCTCTGATAGTTCTCCCAATTGACCCACGCTTCACCGCTGGAACACTGGTGATGATGCTATGGACGATTGTCGGTGTATCTTCGATGATAGCAGACTCGCTTATACGTCAGCAGGTTGGCCGTTTAATTATGCTTCTATTTTGTGCACTTTGGATGTTGTATTTCAAGATTTGTTAAAATAATTGAAATTAAAACTTGGACATTACGTAAAAAAAATACAGCCATCGGTTGTAAAATTCAATATCTCTCCGCGTCCCTCGTTATTCTTTTATTCTCACCGCCTATTTTAATGTATACAAATAGCCTCGAAATTTAATTATCCCAACATCGCTTTGTGTTTATATTTTAATTGATATTACATTCTTAACTTAATCATAACATTTTATTAATAATTTTCAAATACGGTTTGTCTTCGGGTGAATGCAGGTTATGTTGTTGTTATGAATTTCTAGATGTATTCATTTGTGTTCAATCTAAATTTTAAAAGAGGGCGTGTCTAATCGGTATCAATACAATACTTCAATGTAGATAAATTAGATACCGTTATTTATGCGCGAATAATTTGAATTATGAAATTTGAATTAGAAATATAATAATAAGTTATAAAAGTCAAAATAAATTGATTTGTATTACTGTTTTCGTTGTATTAATTTATTTACATGTTGATACTAATTTTACAAGCAAAATTCGTCAATTTCACCCTTTTTGTAATTAGTTATAAGTATTGTTCCATCTGTTCCTCTAATTCAGAAGCTGATTTATGGGTGCTACATGAACCATAACAATAATCCCCGTAAAAAGAATATCTGTAATGTAATGAAGATACTTCTTTTTCCCGTATAAGATGAATGAAATAAGAATGTCAACCAGTAGTACTTCCTAAAATATGTGTCTAATAACATTAAAAAATAAATGTAGTAAAGTTATACGAACATTAAATTACTGATGTGTGTTTTTTTTTTTTAATTAGAAACGTTTATATCTCGTTTGGGTTTGCAAAATAGTATTAAATCTGTGTTTATTTGCTTAAGTAAATATTCTTTCTTTTTATAATTATCAATAAGGTTTTTTTTTTTAAAAAATTGTGTTATATTCATAAGTAGTTATTTATTTCTTATTTTATTTATATCATGGGTTATCTCTTTATATAGTGGATTATTAGATAGTAAATATTATTTAAGTATACTAAATTTTTAATTTATTCGTAAAGTTATTAGTTAATTTGATCTATAACATACCTTTATATCCTGGGCTGTTTTCTGGGTTTTATAAATTGGTGTTATATTTCCTTTTTGTTACTAATTACATAAAATATTCAGGTATTTGTTTGTGAAGTTATACTTGGGGTTATTTTATTTATAAATAATTACATTGATGGTACATGCGTTATAATTCTTTTAATAGTTTATTATTCTTACCTTTTTTTTTTAATTAATTAAAATTGATATATTGATATTAACTTTAGTTTCAATAGTAAATAATACTCTCCTTATCCACACTACTCATTACATTCTCATACTCTTCGCTAATCATTGAAGTACCACTCCTTTAACATATATATTCTACCTTATAAGAAGACACTTTTGTCTATATATTTTCATAATAATAATAATTCATTTAATTGTATATAATTCTATACACCCCTATCATATATTAATCCATTCTAGCTTATAAATCTATACCATATCCTTCTCAAATCATATCAACACTCCTTTATTATTTATATGCAATCATACTCTCTTTTTCAATAATAATACATTTGAACTTTCATTTTAATTAACCTACGCATGTTTGTAAGTAGATGTGTTCCCCATTAAATAATTCGATTGACAGTACCAATGTTATTTAGATAAATGTTGTTTCGTAAGCTTATTTAACCATCTGAATATGTGTTGTCACTATATTTTATTTGTATTTAATCTCTTACTTGTAGTTAATTAGTTATAATATTCAAGCTCCAGTTATGTTTGTTGTTTTTAATTTATTAATTATTTACCTTGTTGTTAGTTCATCAATTATACTTTATAATATGTTCTTTCTTATTGAATTGTATTTTTCATCTCTTTGTTACTATTTAGCATAAGTGTAGTTTATTCAGTTTTTAGTAATTATGAATCGTATCCTTGTAAAAAGCTTAGTTCATCATATGTTTAGAACACCGAGATTCTGTCGTCATATCTATTCAAGTATTTATTTTTCGACGAACTGTTTTAAGGAACTTAATGCTGTTATCCCCGTATAAAAATGTCATATTACCTCTTCCTTGTGATTTGTGTAAGTTTTTGTTGATCGGTGTGCATGTAGTTACCAATTTTGTGTAAGTGTATAAATTTGTGTTGCTCTTTGTAGTGAATAATGTCTTAAGGAAATTGTTAATAGTTAGATATTCATATATTATAGAATCGTTAATCATCCCTTCTTTAATTAATGCGTTATCCGTGTTGTTGTGTATTATTATGTTTGGTGAACTGAAAGTTGTGTTTTGCATATAAATTTTCTTTATTTGTGTGTTGTTGGTTGCATAACTATGGTTAATGTTCTTGATTTTTATATGAGATTTGTTTAAATTTATGTTGTTGATCCCCGTCTTCTCCATGTTAAAATTATTATACTCTTTTGCATTATTTAATAAAAAGTTTTGATAGGCTCTGTCATTTATTAAAAATTGTTTGTGTAAATTATCTTTATGTCTGTATGTAAGCGGTTTGTTAGGCTTATGATCAGATGCAGTTTTGATTATGTTTTCCTTATGTACCTTGTTAGTAGTTATGTTTTCTTGTTGATTTTCCCATACCTGAGTGATTATTCTCTCTTTATGAGTGTCAACAGTGTTATTAATAATCTCGAATTCTTGTGTTATGCTTGTTGTTAAATTTTTATTAAGAGTATCTATTTTGTGTGCTAAATTTATTATTAAATTTTCATTTAAAGCGTCCATTTTATGTATAATCCTTTCTTCCATTTTCATTTGACTATCTTTTAAACCTCTTATGTCTTCTTTAATTTCTTCTTTGTCCTGACTCAGCTGATCTAATTTTTGGTTTAATTTATCGTTGTTCTCTGTCATTGTTTGTTTAAGGTTTCCATTATTTGCATCTAATTTTGCGTTGTTCTCTATCATGGTTTGTTTAAGGTTTTCATTATTTGTTTCTATTGAGTCTAATTTCTTTGTTAAATTTGTCAAAATGGCTGTTAAAGTGTTTAAATTCATACTTGTTTCTTCTTTCGGTACCTCAGGTTGGGTAGTAACTGTGACAGAATCTCCCTGGGCTGTTTCTCCTTCTTTTTCTGCAAAGGTTTTCCCTGGACTTACTTCTTGTACGTTTGTCCATGATGTTATAGAGTCTATTATATTATTTTAATATGTGTTTTTGTGTTCAAATATTGATAATAAATAATATTGTTTTATTAATGTATGCAATTGTAGATTTTTATGACAAATATAGTTAAGAACAATGATTCGACACACATAAACAATGTAAATAAGAAGGAAAATAATCGCAATATGTACGAACAGGTTGATTTTCTCATTCACTAACCTTATTTCCTCGTGTCCGTCCCCGTAAAGTTGACGTTCTCTGATGCAATGTAATATATTCAGCTCCCCACAAGAAAAACAGATACACACAATACCATACAACAACACACATATATTCAACATATACAAATACGCGCTACAGCTTCCCTATTCTCTAATTAACATTATTTGTTAACACTTTAGTTGCTTTTGAGTTTCTTCTCATTAATTTAAAATTTAAAAGGGGATAGTTCTGGCCTCCACGTTGGGCGCCAAAATGATAAGATGCTTGCTGTGGTGTGATTGTGTTTTAATAGTTAACTTATATTGAGCGCCAGTGATTAAATTAATCACAATTATTAAACTGCGTCCTCTGTACACATAAAAAGGCACTAACTGCAGTCGAAGAGCAAGATAATTAAGTAAATAAAATAATTACTCCCTTCAGGGTTCTAAGTCGGTCTTGAACTATCTCCTTTTTGGTAATTTGGTATAAATAAAATGCTAAACTCATCAATTAAACGTTAACAAATAATACGACAGTATGAAATGATTAAAAAAAAAATATTGAGCTAAAAAATAGAAATATGTAACAAACATATGATATGAACTAGTGTTTATAGTAAAATAATGAACTTAACCTACGTGAATCTAATATGTTGTATTGAATAATATATTTGTGGACAAAACTACGTTACCTAACAAATAAATGTATTGCTTATATGAATCTGGTGAGTACCACTGACTTATTTTACATGGTAAACTATACTTATAGCAATAAATCTTAGTAAAAACGATGTTTAAATATTAAAAATCGAAGTTAAAGCAAGTTAGATTCTCTTATTCTGAATTGGCTTATTATAATGTGATTTTAATACGTATTGATAGAATAAGTTGGACGTCAAGAACCTGTGTTTCACTGGATATACGGCGTTGGATCTGGCTGGGCTCGTAGCTATGTATTTCCAAGTCCGGTGTACTAAAACTTGGTCTCGGGTTGCCTCTGATAGTTCTCCCAATTGACCCACGCTTCACCGCTGGAACACTGGTGATGATGCTATGGACGATTGTCGGTGTATCTTCGATGATAGCAGACTCGCTTATACGTCAGCAGGTTGGCCGTTTAATTATGCTTCTATTTTGTGCACTTTGGATGTTGTATTTCAAGATTTGTTAAAATAATTGAAATTAAAACTTGGACATTACGTAAAAAAAATACAGCCATCGGTTGTAAAATTCAATATCTCTCCGCGTCCCTCGTTATTCTTTTATTCTCACCGCCTATTTTAATGTATACAAATAGCCTCGAAATTTAATTATCCCAACATCGCTTTGTGTTTATATTTTAATTGATATTACATTCTTAACTTAATCATAACATTTTATTAATAATTTTCAAATACGGTTTGTCTTCGGGTGAATGCAGGTTATGTTGTTGTTATGAATTTCTAGATGTATTCATTTGTGTTCAATCTAAATTTTAAAAGAGGGCGTGTCTAATCGGTATCAATACAATACTTCAATGTAGATAAATTAGATACCGTTATTTACGCGCGAATAATTTGAATTATGAAATTTGAATTAGAAATATAATAATAAGTTATAAAAGTCAAAATAAATTGATTTGTATTACTGTTTTCGTTGTATTAATTTATTTACATGTTGATACTAATTTTACAAGCAAAATTCGTCAATTTCACCCTTTTTGTAATTAGTTATAAGTATTGTTCCATCTGTTCCTCTAATTCAGAAGCTGATTTATGGGTGCTACATGAACCATAACAATATATATATATATATATATATATATATATATATATATATATATATATTGTAATGTGTATTTAACAGTCCGACACTGGACCGCCAAATATAATAGGTTATTGTCAAGGGCAAACGTTGGAGAGCCAAATATAATAATTATATTAGCGTCAAAACGCTGGAAACAGCCAAAATGGAGTTTTGGTTTAAAAGAAAATTTGATATTTAATATAATTTGGAAAATTATCTAGCATGAGTTCACTAAGCATCTCCAGGGTCGTGAAGATTCTTGTCTGGCAAAGAAACAACAGAAACAACTTGATTTGGTTGCTTTAAAAAATGTTTATTAAAAGGAAAAGATCTTATCTCTATAGATGAATATTAAATTTGGTATAATATATTTGGTAATGTTTAACAAATCATACAGGTTAAACAAAGACTTAACAATTTATTTATTGAAAACATAATAGAATTTAAAGATTATGTGGAACTTCTTAGGTCAAACAAATAAATTGAAATAACGGAAATAGGTCAAATATTTGGCTGCACAAACAAAATTGGTTCTGGCAATTCCAAATCACGCTTAATAAATGTATATGTATATAACCTTCTTGCTTACAATGGTTCTAAAATGGTCATTGGTTTAATCTTTATCAACTTCCGGTAAGCAAATGCATCTGTTCTCCTAATAATACCAATATTACAGACTTAGCTCAAAACCTTCTTCAAACTATTCTAATTTTCTACTAAATACTCCTAATCTCTGCGATCAGCCTTGGTCCACCTGACGTACTGATTAAAATGTTTCCAGATTCAGGCTATGATGGTCACAAATTGAACGAATACCTTCAGATAATGAATTCTTCAGTACAGCAAAGTAAACAGTCTCATTCGGATAATGGATAAACTTGATTTTTCAGGTTATACGGGTCCTAAAAATATCACATAAATATCCCTGTTTGGCTCGGGGTGACCAGTTAAGGTTAAAACAGGAACGGGTAGCTGTATTCTCTCAAAATTAAAACGTAAAATAATTATTTTGATCACAACAGAATATATGAGAACGTATAACAGATGGTAAAAGGAATATGACGTTTAAATTACTTGTTTGAAACACGTTTTTTTTTAAATTCTTCTTTCCAAATAAAAACACATTTGAACTATTCAAAATGCCAAAATTCTCCCTCTAATTGTTTCAATAACCCCATAGCAACCCAACAGCTTTTCTCTTTTTAAGTTCATTGGTCGCTTTAGTTATACGGAATTTTCCAAAGTATTTAACATTTATACAATAATTTTGATTCTTAATTAATATTATGAACTTATTGGTTTACAATTAAATTTTCCTTCACACATAACCTTTGATATTACCAAACATTAACAATAGTATACAATATTAAATAAATTTACATAGTTTTATAATTTTGGTTAATGTAAGAAAGTCATATACTTTTGAAATTTGATTATAGATTTGACACTCTAAATTAAAAAAAAAAACAATACAAATATAATAGACTTCCAACCTTCTAAGAAATCCCAATAATAGAAATTTAGCGAATTAAAGCTAGTGTCTTCAATAAATCAATTAACATTTTTATTATAATATATATATATATATATATATATATATATATATATATATATATATATATAGATAGATAATTATTTCATGACCTTCGTATGTTATGGTAAATTCAATTTGTTGGCGATTTAAGGTCTGGTTTTACTTCAAAATGTATATATTTAAAACAATTCTACATATTTCGGCAAATGATGCCTTTTTCAAGGAATATGTAGAATTGACAGTATATTAATATACTGTCATTTATATTTTATATTCCTTGAAAAAGGCATCATTTGCCGAAATATGTAGAATTGTTTTAAATATATACATTTTGAAGTAAAACCAGACCTTAAATATGTAGGATTGTTTTAAATATATACATTACTTCAAAATGTATATATTTAAAACAATCCTACATATTTCGGCAAATGATGAATATATATATATATGATATATATATATATATATATATATATATATATATATATATATATATATATGGTAGATTCAATTAGTTGGCGATTTAAGATCTGGTTTTACTTCAATATGATGCTTTTTCAAAGAAATTTGAAATATAAATGACAGTATATTAATGTCATACAATATATCTGCAGTTGTCATTGATAAAATTATTCAATGATACATTCAAGTTCAATAATAATAAATCATGCCTTGGCATTCTCTAAACAGTTAGACAATAAAAACGGGGTAATGGCAAGCCATCAGTTATTATTATGTCTGCGCCCGTGGAGCGGCTTAAGATGTTAAGCTGTCGGCATTTGCCTTAAACGAGAAGGAAAACCACTGAAACCTACTCGGAAAGCCAGTCATGGATCTAGACACGGAACTGCCAGCATGATAAGCAAATGTACAGATATTTAAATAACATATGATACATATTTATATAACAGCAACATATATTATGATGGTAAATTGCAGATCGGTACATAATTAGGTTATAATATATACTGCTTAGATTTTTTATATCACTTCTGTTGTTAATTGAATTTTTTTCCTGTTTAATATTAATCATTTCTTTAATTTCCCTTTTCATTGTGTGTTGTTCTTTGTCGATTATCTGTGTGTTTTCAAAATCAAAATGGTGATCGCGTTGAAGTTTGTGTGTAAATAAAGTAGTTTTGTCTGTTTTAGAGTATTTGTCGGCTTGTATTCTTTTGTATAAATATTGTTTAGTTTGTCCTATGTAGTAACTATCGCAATCGCGACATGGTATTTTATAGATGACATGTGTTTCTCGTTTTTTTCTATTTTGGGTTTTAGTTTTGAAAATCGATGTTTATTATTAAATATTTTTTTAAAGTATATTTAATTTTTTCTGATAATTGTGGAACATATGGAAGCGTGATATATGTTGTTTCATTCTTTAAATTGATATTGGTGTCTGTAGTGTTGTATATTTGGTGGATTCTTTTTTTAATTGTTTGGTCTATAAGTTGTGGTGGATAGTTATTATCTGTTAAGATCGTTTTAATTTTCTTGATGTTATCTTTTCTGCATTGAGTATGTGATAGTTTTACTGCCCTATCAGTGAGATTATTTATAATCATTTTATTGAATGCTGTAGGTGCATTTGAGTGGTAATTCATATATCGAAAAGAAGCTGTGGGTTTATTGTATCAATTTGTATAAATAGTACCCTGTCTATCATAACTTAAAGAAATATCAAGGAAATTAATACTGTTGAATTTATTTATAAGGTAGTTTATTTTATTAGTCGGAATACATGTTATGATGTCATCTACATATCGATTGAAGAAAATGGGGTGGAAGTCTAATGAATTGATAACGTTTTGTTCCAAATGTTCTATTACCAGATTTGCAATAGGAGCAGCTAAAGGAGAGCCCATGGCAATACCAAATGTTTGACTTTAAAAAGAATTTTAGTATTGAAAATATGTGTTGTCGAGACAGAAATGTATACCTCTAATAAATTCGCTTTTATTTAGACTAATTTCATCCCATTTGGATTCTATTATGTTTATAGCTAGATCAGTAGGAATATTAGTATATAAAGATTCTACATCAAGTGATATAGTTTTGTTATAGTTGGTACATTTTGTTCCTTGATGAAATTTTGAAATTGCCGTGAGTCTTTGGTATGATATTCCTAGGAATTTTGCTATATTATAAGTAGGGGCTTGTATGTTTGATACTATTGGTCTTAAAGGGATATTATTTTTGTGGATTTTTGGTAAACCATATATTGATGGAGGTTGGGAATTAAAAATGCGAAGTTTGTTTTTAGTGTTGAAATCTATTAGGTTATGTCTATGCCATTTATTTATTAAGTTATTATTTTCTCTTTGAGTTTTCTCTGTTGGATTATTTCTTTCTTTTTTGTATGTGAATTTATAATGTCTAATAGTTTTTATATTTTTTGTTCATATTCCTCTTTAAGAATGATTACTGTTTTATTTGATTTATCTGTTGTTGTTATTATAATATGAGGGTTGTCTTGGACAAATCTGTTTGTTTCTTTAATGAACTTATTCATATATATATATATATATATATATATATATATATATATTTGATATATGTTTTTTATTATTAATTTTCTTATGTTTATGGTTAGTGATTAAATTACAGATTTTGTTACGTTTTTGTGGTTTTTCTTCTCATTTAAGATGACCACCTATTGCGAAATATCTTTAAGTCACTGCTGAACACCTGCGTAATTATAACTCATGGGTTGATAAAGCCTTTTGTAATTGGCCTTAAGCTATTGGGAGATATCTGATAACTGTCCTACGGCTAGGAAGAGTACAGCAAAGAGTTCTGGTATTCTCTTCGAACCTGGCTTAAAATTTATAGTAGAAACATATAGCTTTAAAGTTGATGGTGTTGAAAAATTTTTCATCGGAATTGTCTTAAAAAGTTTCTCTTCATTGGGGCCGATAATAATAATGGTAGATTAAAATCCATGGCTGAAGCAAATTTCGCGCTAATTAACATAGATCGGAAATAATTTTTCGATGAATTTGTGATCATGGAAGAAATATGGCTACGTCACTTCGATCCAGAGTCAAGAATATAAAGTTTGATCTGACGACTTAAAAGTTTACCGGCTTCATGAAAATTGCGGGTCACTTATTCCGCCCTCAAGATCATGACTTTCTTTTAGTTTTGAAGGTTTCTTCTCTGAATTATTTGCCTCATATGTACATAATCACAGGACAATATAATTCAGATTACACACTGAGAGTTCGCGAAACAAAAAAGGAAAATAGGAGAATCCCGCTTCGTTTCACTAGGTTACCATTCCAACCCACAAGGTTTGCCTTTTAATATTTGCCATACATAGCGCTGGTTTCGAAATTTTTAAGCTGTCTCTTTCTCTCTCTCTATTCTCAAGTTATTGGAGA
The DNA here is from genome assembly GCA_935421215.2 of Melolontha melolontha. Taxonomy (NCBI): domain Eukaryota; kingdom Metazoa; phylum Arthropoda; class Insecta; order Coleoptera; family Scarabaeidae; genus Melolontha; species Melolontha melolontha. The sequence goes on along the minus strand of OW285242.1, from coordinate 88,626,545 downwards.
AATTTATAGGGAAACTCGTTTTTCTGCTGATGAAGACATCTTTGTTCCTGTGAATAAGAGGTTGATGGGATAAAAAGAAATTATTCTTCAAAGGCATCGATGCTCTTCATCATCAATGAATCAAACGATTAAACTTTTTTCTCTTTTGCGGACAATTATTCTTAAGCTTATCTCGTATCATTTAATGTTCATGATGTACATATTCTAGTGAAAACTGCAACTGTATGGAACTTGTTTAATACTAGCAATATGTAAGTACTTTCTGACAGAAAAGAATAATAGTACAGGATTCTTATCTAAGCTTTTGTACTGACTGCGGAATTGCTTTTAAAACTTATGTTACATATCCCATACATTTGATCATCTGCCTTTCATTTTTCATACGTCAAGAACTAATATCATGATGTCGGTGTTAGTCACATACAAAAATATGTGTTGTACAAAAGATGTATGATAAATTTAGTTATTTATAATCTTAAATGAATTATGAAGTTAATTTGAACTTGCAGCAAACATATGCATATAATTTAATTTAATAATTTAGTGAGTGAAAACCTGTTGGCTAAAAACGCTATTACTAAATCTCTAGACAAAGGGCGCTAACATCATCAAGTTTGATAACTCTAACAAAGTTATATACAAAATTTCAGGTAGATATAGTTAGTGTTTCACGCACTTCAAAAGCAAATAACATTATAGTTTACTGTGAATATGGAAAAAAGAAACTTCGTGGATTGATAAAACTTTTTTCGTTACTTTTGAGGACCCGAGAAAAGTCCAAAAAGTTTACGGAGATTGTTCGCCTTCATATGAAATGGGTAGAAAGTGGTTAGGCGTATTCCGCTGTGGTCATATGAGCAAGTATAACACTGAGCGTCCTTCGTTTACTATGAGTACCGAGAAAATTATTAACAGAGTCCGTGATATGGTGCGAAAGATCACAGATTGAAGGTACGTGACATAGCTCAGGTTGTAAACATCTCTACTCAACGTCTTGCACGAATATTTGAATATGAAAAAGTTATCGGCAACATGATCGTTCAGAACCGGAACAGTGTTTTCTAAATTAGGCTTTTTCATAGACTAGATTTTCAAATTTAATATTATACCCGATGAATGGAACATGGCATACATATCGACAATATATATGAAAGGACGCAGAGATTTTTTTTAGGATGTGAAAATTAACGTGTAATATCAGTCACAGGTTCTATTATGAGAGTGTATAGTAAAAAAGTGAGTATAATAGTCTGGAACTCGAAGAACAAGCTGAAGCTAAAGAGCACGTTACAAAGTTTGTAACGAGCTCTTTAGCTGTAAGTGCCTGATGAAGCCACTGTGCTACTGAAACAATTGTCGTCGCTTTACGATTACGTTTTAAAAAAGTGAAGATTTTAACTATTAGTTTTATTTATATTTTACATTAAATTGATTAGAATTAGTTTCACGTTAACCTTTTAAAAACATATATACATACTCGTACATGTTAAAATATAAAACACATAGCAAAAAACTGATGGCATAAAAATATCGAAACCGAAAATAAATTATACATTCAACAATACGAGGACTAGTTCGCGAAGACGGTAACTTGATCATTCTGGAATGGTATAGAAAGCCAACTTCATCTGATCGGTTCATTAATTATTATTCTCATCATCATCTTAATCAAAAATATAACACCATTATAGCTATGAAAAATAGAATACCTTCTCAAAAGACAATCTTAAAGAACTTTTCGGCATCTTCGTCAACAATGGTTATCCTAGGCATATACTGAACAAATTGATATATAGCTCCAACTTTTACGATACCCTACCGAGTACGTTCCTGCGACCAGTGTGATTTTAGATTTATATCACATTTTAAACAATTTCTTTCCTTCCCTATTTTTTACATTTTCTGTTTGCGTCAAAATCGCGTAAGAATCCGAGAAATTATATAAAATATGCGGTAAAATTAATGCGTTTCTCAAATTATATGAATCAACTAGCTACCGGGATTCCAAATCTAATCAATCATGACTTGTTGCAAATCAAATTCAATATCATGACCCCCAACTCCCTGAATTTTAGAAAATTTAAATCGAAATTGTTATGTAAGTAGATGATACGGATGCGGTAAAACTCAAAGGTGAGGTTCTGAGAAAAAGTATTTTAAAACTTATTCGCAAACACATACTATTCTTCAATAATAAGAATACGCAAATTTAGCTAATTAGCTGTCAGTGCAGCAAAATGCGAATAAATCTAACTACGTGTTAAAACTCGTCCTTAACTTGGATACATTTGATGGATCATACGACAAATAGTACCACTTTCGCGATCTCTTTAAAACCGTGATTTATTTTGATACCTCGTTAAGATATGTTGGGAAACTACAGTATCTTAATATATGTTTAAAGGAGGAGCCTGCAGGTATCTTAAACTCAGTAGCTACTTCAAATGATAATTAATTCATAGCTTGGACTTTAATAAGTGAACCCTTCGAAATCAAACAATTTATTGTGTACACAAAATGCACTTTCTACAAAATAAATGAATCGGATAATTTAAATTGACATTTAAGATCGTTAGAAGAATTTAATTTACCAGCGAAACATAGGATGCCCTCATTAATTATATAGTTTGTACTATCTTAGATGCATCATCCAAATTCCAATTTATATATTTTGTAAAATGCTATATTTTTTAAGCTAAACGATACACAAATATTATGATAATTATAATATGTACACTATCACCATCAATCCTTTAAATTTATTTGGGACTTTGTCACATCTAATGATGTCAATGAATTATCTAAACTGGAAGAGTTAAGGGCATTTTAAAAAAGAAATGTAGGCTACTTGAGAAATATAGCGCCTTTATTTATTTATTAATTTCTTTAGCAAAATAAAAACGAATAGTTTCGACAAATTAACCAATTACTGTATCTATCGTATTTTATAGCAAATTGGGACTCCTTCTTAAAACTCGCAATTAACAAAGGTATTAACAAGGCAAGGGATAGACTTTACGTATAAATTGATTAGGAATAGAGTACAATATTGCGTTCTGTAAACCAAAATAGTAGTGTAAACATTGCTACAAAAAGCATCATTCGCTGTTTCATATTCAGGAAATTAGCTCTCGCATAAACTGTACTGAACATGGCATAGATCTTTCTCTCCCATAAACACCAAAAACTAATATAGGACATGTTTCCGCTAAAAACGAAGTCACTTAAATATTACCATCAACAGTGTGCATTCGCTTCGACTAATTGGCATAATTGTGTAGCCCTTTTAGATCCTAGTTCGCAGTTAAATTTTATAACCTACTAATTTATTCAAATAAGTTAATCTATCTAGTGTTTCTATACAATCAATTATTCTTGGAATAAATTAAAAAAAATTGATTTAAGTCGTAAAATCTATATACGTGTACGTTTCAGATATAGATCATTAAAATTTAATTTAGATCGTTCAATAGTAGCTTAAAATATGTTTGCACACTCTTTTTAAACTTCATTTTTACTTCTTCCTCTAAATATAAATTTGCCCGACCCTGCATTCAATAAGGAAGGTCGAATCGATATTTTAATAAGTACATAAATTTTCTGGTAATTATTATAATTCAAATAAAATTAGGTGAAAACAAGTCCTTACTGCAAAAAGCACTGTTAGGATCATTCACTTTGTCAATCGCGAACCAACAATAAATTAGGCTGGTATTTGAAAATGAATTCAGAGGATCAAGTAACACAACGATTTTGGCGAATTGAGGAATTCAGTTCCAATCAATAGTGGTCGGTTGAAGGAGTAGAATATGGAAATGATTTTATTAATTAGCGACTCCATCGGTCGTTTCATAGTTAATAGCTCGGTTAATACCAAAAAGAATAGTTTAAGAACTTTACATCACACAGCGTGGACACATTCTTAAACAAATGACTGAAAACACGATCCTATACGATTTATGAATGAGCGCAAACGGCTAGAACATATGTAATCTATTATTAAATCCCCTATTGAGAATGAATATGAAATACTTTCTTCTGTGAAAATCTTCAAAACTAGCGCAGTTTATATGAAGCGGGCATCAAATCTTCGAAAGCGTATTTAAAACGCATGTAATGTAATTTTTTAAAACTTTTATTGATTTTTATATCGTACTGATAAAAATAGAAATACATTGCGATTTCATAATCACTTTTTCCTTTATCCCATATCCCAAATTACCTTTTACCTCTTTGATTCCCTCACTGACAGCATTTCTGACATCAAGTCTTTTAAATATTTCGGAAACGCCCTTGTCACGATATAAGAATCTGCATAAATTGGTACAATATCGTTGGATAAGGTGGAATACGGAATACAACAGTCGAATACGAATTCCATGCTGCTGGACGTATAATACAGAAGAACTACTTGTTGTTGGTGCTCTACCTAACATTCATGCAAAACACCAAACGAAACGCCTTTGAGAATTAGGGCTTCTTTAACTGTGTAACAATACGAACTACAATGCAATAAACAGTGACAATAATATGTGGTTTTACGTTATAACCAGAGTAGTTCTAGTAACAATGTGTCATTGTATATGTGTTAGTATTAAGTTTCATCCACATATTTGCATTTCCAGTTTAATATAATTTTAGTATTAAATTTTATGTATACACGGTGTCCTTGAAATAAAAAGACAACGTATGAAAAATGGAAAGATGTAATTATATAGAATATAAATCCAAAATGTTTTTCTAAAAATGACAGATAGACAGATAGACTTTCTCATAGACCGGATTTTTAAATATAATTATTATATTTCAATGTAGATAGTACTCCATTTCATTTTCATAATATGCTTTTGTTTTCATCTGAATATTTATGTTTAAACTTATAAGAGTTTTCTGTCTAATTTTCTTATGTCTAGTTTCTAATCTTCATTATATATTGTAAACTCATATAATTGTTAAGTCGTATAAATTTCCAAATTTTCCAAATTTCGTCTCCTGCTATGTTTATAACTTCATATTTAATCCGCTTATTGCGACCCTTTTTATGACGTATAGAGATTTGGAAATTTAGAACCTACGCTGCGATTTCTAGCAGTTCGTCATACTTTTTCATGCAATTTACTGGGGATTATGGAAGGAAGGTAGTTAGTTATTGCGTAAGACATGACATAGTATAGAATGTATTACTTAAGGAGGCCTTACAGTTCATTATACTGTGACCTTTCCATTTCTATTGTGGTCGTCATACCTCGTTAGAGTACTTTCTCTAGTCTTGCTCTTTTAATTAGACTTAGTAGCTTCGAGGTTGGTTCTTTTAAATATAGTTCCAATTTAGCATATTGATGTCGCATTCAAAGGAACCGCGTTCTTTTCAAACTTTCGCTTTGGCATAGCCCATGAATTGGCAGAATCTGCATACCATTTCTTTAATAATTATTTATATATTTGTTGAGCTTAAAAACATTAACCTTCCAGAACTCGCGCCGTGAGCAAAATACTCATATCGAGAAGACAAAAAGTATATTTATTACTCTACGTTTTAGGCGAAGCTGATGTCCTCTCTAGCTTCTCTTTGTAACCTTCTCTGCAGACTCTGAAATTGATGATAGTCTGTGTAGTACTTCAGAAGTTGTTATTGGAAATGACAAAACGACAAGATGGAGATTGACAGTAAGTAATGTCAGAGTAAGAAGAGGGCATGAGAATACTATAACTCATCTGCCTGGTGTCAAACAGGTTGCAAAAAATGTAAAGACCAGGATGAAGTGTTGGAAGCTTTTCTTTGCTGATTACATAATTTACCATATTGTGAATTGTTCTAACATTTGTCTTGATAGACTGCGACCGTTCTATAGTAGGAATCCTGATTGTCGAGAAACTAATCCCACAGAAACTTTTGTTCTCCTAGGGCTATTGTATATGGTAGGAATGCAAAAATCACAACACCCCAATGTAAAAGAATTATGGAGTACTGACGGCAGTGCACCGGAATGTTATAGAGCAACAATGTCAAAAGAAATATTTCTTTTACTATTGAGAGCTTTGGGATTTGATGATTTAAACACCCGGAATGAGCGACAGGCATCTGACTATTTAGCACCAATTCGATAAGTATTTGAAGACTTCAATAGTAGATGTAAAAATATTTACCAAGTTAGGGAATATGTAACAATTGACGAGATGCTCGAGGCATTTGGGGGAGATGTAAATTCTGTCAGTTTATTACTAACAAGTCCGCAAAATACGGGATCAAAATTTATTCTATGGCGGATGCGAAGGTCTTTTACATCAACTATATGGAGATCTATCCTGGCAAACAACCTGACGGTTCATATAAATATGACAACTCTGTACAATCTGTCGTTATGCGTTTAGTTTAGCTCATTCTAGGTACAGGAAGAAATATTACTATGGACAACTATTTTGCCTCTCTTGCATTAACAACTGAACTGCTAGCAAATAATAACCATGGTTGGCACTAAGATAAAACAACCGCCAACTTCCAAAATAATTTTTAGTGTTGAGAGAAAGATATAGCAGTAAATTTGGCTTTTTGGGAACACTTTTGAATGTTGGAGGAATTAATTGCCAAATAATATATAACCTTAATACAGGTATAATTGAAGAGAGAAGATTATTTCTCAAGATCTTAGCTCTGAACCTCATTAAACTTCACCTGTTGAATCGCGCGCAATTGACGACAATGCGTCTACTGGAAAGAAATCAAATAAAAAGAGTTGCTGGTGTAGAAGGAGAAGAAAACCCCACAAGTTGTGGTTGTAATATTCCGTCACAGTTTTATGCCTATTGTCCTAGAAGAAAAAACAAAAAATCAAAAACATATTTAAAATAAACTTATAAAATTGATTTAGTTTGTAGAAACAATTTTCATAGGAACAGTTTACATAGCAAACATTCTTTGTTTCACGTAGATAAAAAAACAGTTGCTTGACATAATATTTCATAAAAACAATATACCTGTACAAAAAAATTTGAATAATATTTTTAGTTTGTAGAACATTTTATATTTTAAATTAATAAAAATGCGTTTCAGGTAAAAATATTTCATGTAACGTGTGTTCATTTGAAAAGTCAATCTAGGTTACTTTGAAATTTTGATAGAATAAGACGCATATATATTAGTATGTGTTTGTTGTTCCGTAAACGTAAATCCAAATGACATTTGATAATGTCAATCACATTTGTTATTTATTTGTATGTATGAAACTGTCAAAATATACGACTTCGTAGGTTAAGTAGTAAATTTTAATTTACGACATACTTCAAAATGTTCTCAGTAAATCACAGCTACTAGATTGACTTTTCAAATGAACACCCGTTACTAACATTCAAGGGAAGTAGGTAGTGTGACTAAAACTCCCACGCGCGAGTTCTCATATCACACATTTTGACGCGAGTTCTGTATAGTTAACAGCACCTTAGCAGACTCTCTGTCCCTATTCAGTAGTAAAGCTGTAAACTTAGGCAAATGTTCCCTAAAGAACTGTTTTATCTGTCTTTGACCTAGGGAGTTCTTCCACATTTTCCTAAATGTATGTTTTAATCATTGTTTTTGCAATGCTAAACAAAAGCTCCGATCCTATGAAGGCAGTAGACGAGGTTTGTCGAGGCAATTTGTCCGCCTTCTCATTAGATCTATGGCCTTCGTGCCCTGGGTCCCGGGGTAATGTCACTTTGTCGTGATCCCTGAGCTCGTTTAGAGCACATACATAATCTCATACAAGTTGACATATTGACATAGTATAGTTATGAGCAAGCCTCTTCTGTATGAAAGTGCTATGTATCTAATAAACGCGTTAATGAATACTAAAGTGTTATTCATTATAGTGTGTACAGATCGACAGTCTGCGATTTAAGGAACTTAACGATTACTTTAGTTTTTCAAACCTAACTTAGCATCCACAGACGACAACCCGTGGATCACGTAGTCCGTAGGCACTAAGTGATCCACTCTGCAAATCACTGATTTGCAGAGTGCCAAATCCAGCACGACAAATAAATTCCATTTGAGTACATTATCTTCTCGTTATACTGGTCGTAAGAATTAAAAACGAAATCGCGTGACATTATCAATGTGGCGTTATATAACTGTGGACGAAGCATGGGTCCATCACTTCACGCCAGAAATGAAAGGACAGTCGAAAAAATTGACATTTTTTTACACTTCAGAAGTTTATTTTCTAAATTATTTTCCATTTACTACTTGGGTACATGGTCATAGGGCAATATACTGCATCGTTCACTCATAGTTTCTGAAGATAGAAAAACGGGAAAACCCCCGGAAACACGTTTTGTTTCACTAGGTTAACGTTCCAGGTCAAAATAGTTGTATTCCAATGGTCACCATGGCGTTGGTTTCAAAATTTTTAAACAGCCTCTCTATTCTTCTCATCCAAGTGCAAACCAATTGAGCTTTACGTCATGATATATCAGTGAACTATACTATACTACTTCACACCGGAAACGAAAGAACAGTCGAAAAAATGGGCTTCCGTTCGTGAAGGAGTGCCAAAGAAGACAAAAGTGGTTCCATCTGCCGAAAAGGTTATGGCTACGGTGTTTTGGGATTAGTGCGGTCTATATCGATTATTTGGAAAAGGGAAGAACAATCACAGGACCATATTGTGCTAATATATTAGTCCATTTCAATGTTGCATTAAAGAAGCTGAAGAAATGGGCAGAGATTATGTAACAGAGATCCATTTTTGAGTGCATGAAGAAGCTGGAATACCGCTAAAGAGTTAAAAAAAGACCACCTTTGACGAATTCGGCGGTTATTTCGAAAAGTGAAAACGATAACAGGAACACAGGATCGTACAGTGTTAATTGGTCCATTTCAATACTGAATTAAAGAAATAAAAAATCACGTTTGTGGGAGAAAGAGGTATTGTTTCACCTAGATAACGTACCAGCTCATTCATCTGTAATGTTAATCGCTAAATTTGTCGAATTACATTTCGAACTGTTGTATTATCTCTTATATTTGCCAGATCTGGTCCCTCCCTTTGATTTTTTGTTCCTAAATCTAAAGAAAAACTCAGTGGCCGGAAATTCGCATCGAACCAGAAGGTCGACATAGAAGCTGAAGTCTAAGTGGCAGAGTTTCAAAAGGCCTACTTTTTGGAAGATATAAAACGTTAGAATATCGTTGGTCTAAATATAGTGAAAGTCGATTATGTACAAAAGTAAAACGTTTTCTGTACCAACGATAGTTTATTTCTTAATTTAAATATTCCTCGTATATCCATAACTTAACATTCTTAAAATTTCTACAATTTGTACAGATAAATAAACTATTACAACTTCAATTATTATTTCAGTTTAGTACATTAACCTAAATAAAACAGTGAGATTAAATAAATTATTTTGATAAGTAATGGATCTTTCAAATTGAGCGCCAAATTTTAAAAATAAATAAAATATAGATGACGCACTGAATTCGTCTGGGTAGTTTGACATTTACAAATTGTGACGTATGACATTTATAAAAATGCCTTCTTATACGATACAACAGCGCGGTCAAATTGTTGAATTATTTTATGAAAATCAGCATTCTTTGAAAATGTTTTTAGAAAATTACGTGAATTTTATGGTTTACATGATCGTCCAACTGAAGAACTATTGGTCGAATTATTAGAAAATTTCAAGAGGCCAGTTCGGTGGAAGATCAAAAAAGAGAAATATACAGTTGTAGTGGTCGTTCACAGGAGCATATTGATTTGATTCGTGAAAGTATTGCTGAAGCACCTGAAATGTACATTAGTCGACGTTCACAACAAGTTCGACGCAGCGTATCAACAACATGGCATATTTTAAGAAAGGATTTAGCTTTGAAGGCATATAAGGTTCAAATAACACAGAAACTAAGGCCATTGGACCATGCAAAACGTCGTGCATTCGTCAGTTGGATTATAGAACCAGATGATTTTTCACAAAAACGCATCTCTTCTGATGACGTATATTTTGAAATTGGTGGTTTTGTTAACAAACAAAATTATTGAATTTGGGGTGAGGAAAATCCACAAGTGATTCATGAAAGACCTTTACATCCTCAACGAGTCAGTTTGGTGTGCATTATGGTCAGGTGGTGTAATTGGACCATATTTCATTCAAAATGCTGCTGGTGATGTTGTAATAGTGAATGGTGTTCGATATCGTGAGATGTTAACTGAATTTTTGTGGCCTGAACTCAATGATATTGATCTAGTGGATAGATGGTTTCAACAGGACGGTGTAACACCACATTTTGCTAATGAAGCAATTGCTTTATTAAGACAAAAATTTCCTGGAAGAATTATTTCAAGGAATGGTGATGTTAATTGGCCACCGAGATCATGTGATCTAAGGTGGACTATTTTCTTTAGGGTTACGCAAAAAGCCAGATCTATAAGAACAAACCACAATCGATTGCTGAACTAAAGGATGAAATTATTCGTGCCATTGGTGAAATAGAACCTCAATTATGTTGAAATGTAATAGAAAATTTTAACAAGAGTGTGAACAGCTGTGAGGCAGCAAGAAGTGGTCACCTGTCAGATATTATTTTTCGTGTATAAATGTTACAATTGATACTACAATTACCAACAAAAGTTTTTGAAAATCAATGCAAATTAATTATGGGTTTTATTTATTAAAAAAAAAAGGCGCTCAATTTGAAAGACCCTTTATGTTTTTAGATTAACGTTCAATGTTAAAATATGTATATTTTTGTTTTTTTTCCTTTCGAAACATAAGATAAGGATATTAAAGTTTTACGTTGTTGAAAATTGAAACAGTTGCTATTAGATAAGCATAATTAGGAATACATTGCGATTTAAAAACATTAAAATTATTCGATGCAATTTTAGTTTTAGAATAGTAATTAAATATTATTTTATGATGGAAAACTAGTAGTAAATTAGTATAATTTGAAATATTTTCTGCTAAAATTTATTAACACATTTAACACTCTTGGAACATACTGTACATTTTTACATCATTAGCCATTTGGAAATGCAATGATTTTATATTAGAAATGAATGGTATGATAAATATTAAATGTTCATTCGAATGAGTATATTTTTACGACACCCGTAAATTATAGTACCTTTTCTCATTACAGAGAACTTCAGTACCTATCATAACTGCGCCAAATTGTTCACCGTTCCATATTCTTTTTCTTTCTGTTTTGAGTCTGGACTTCCGAATTCCGGACTAAAGCCAGAAATTACCTTTAATTCTCATTAAAAATTAATTTTTCACGACCTCGATCCGGTCTCCTTCAGGGCAAAAGCCCGCTTTACCGTTTCCGGTTTCCTAATCAGCAGGCGCCCTACGGTTATGTTCTGGCGTGTTGTTTATCTTTTAACTAGCGCGCAGAACCATAATAATGAAGGGAACTAAATCGAAAATTCACGTCCATGAAAAACCCAACACAGAAAGGGAATCACATGCTATTATTGAATTAATAAATAAATAATGTATAAAAGATACGGAAATTCTCTTAAAACAAGAAATTTTTCTTCTGGATGTTGGTTAGTTTTAAATTTAATTAAGGAAAGGTAATGCAAATAAATTGGTTAGAAAATAAGAACAAGTAAAGAATTAAATTTTTACAATTTTAATTTCAGAACTTCAGAGAATTTCTAAAATAGATAGACAAGATGCCGAAATAGAAATAGATGCCGACAGCTTAACATCTTAAGTCGCTCCACGGGCGCATACATAATAATAACTCATGTCTTGTTTTTCCCTGTTTTTGTTGTCTATCTATTTTAGAATACTAAGGCATAATTTATTATTGTTAAACTGGAATGTATCTTTGAATAATTTTATCCGTGGCTACTACAAATGTATAAGTATGACATACTGTCATTTATATTTTATATTCCTTGAAAAAGGCATCATTTTCCGAAACATGTAGGATTGTTTTAAATATACACATTTTGAAGTAAAGCCAGACCTTAAATTGCCAACAAATTAAATTTACCATATATATATATATATATATAATTTCTTTTCTTATTGTTCTTAGTCGTTCCCTTAATTATAAAATGGTTAATTATTTCTTGGAATTCGCCTTGATAACTATTCATTAAATAAAAATGTTCATTTTAACGTTTCGACTTTTATTTTGTCTTCGTCAGAATAAATTTGATTACATTATTAGGTATTTTCCTGCAAGCTATTACTTTTTCATTTAAGCTATTACTTTTTCATGTTATTTATATTACGGATGTTTTAGATCAATGGGAGATATAATTTTGACATATTTGAAATTTCATGACGGTCATTAACGGCGTTATCTTCATGTTTTTTAATATGTATTAACTCTAATATTAATCATGGTAAGGATTTGTTGAAAACAAGAGTATTAATTATATTATTATCTGTGAGGAAGGCACGGAAAACAATTCTTGCAATTTAAAAAGCCTTAAATTAAGTAAATAACATATATGTTATTAATTATTATCTATATAACTAGCTCACCCGGTGAACTTCATACCACCTAACAGTCAATAAATGTCGTGTAAACTTTTAGCTAAACTTAATTTAGGATTTTATTAACGTAATAAAATGAATATAAAATAGTTATTTACGATACAAGTGTTAAAAGTGCGATTTTATTTCACGAGTAAAAGTTTGCGACACGAGCGTTAGCGAGTGTCGCAATTTACGAGTGAAATAAAATAGCATTTTTAACATGTGTATCGTACAATATTTTTTCTACAAACATAATTTCTATTATAAAATATAATGAAAATCCACTGACCAAATTTGACAGCTCATGAATACGTTTTGACACAACTGGCCGCAACCGTAAAAATAACGTCAAATTAATTTGCTTTTGACAATTCATACAAAAGATGAGTTCGTGTTTAAGTTCGTGTAAAGAAAATGAAGTAATAGCGAGAATAATAATTCTGAAAGTACTGCAACACAGGTAATAAATATCTCGAATTACACAAACTGTACATTTAATATTAATTATCCAAGAAATATGTAATTTTCATTTAATAATAAAAATCACTTTAATATATGTTGTCATTTTTGACAAACTGTCATGTCAATTTACTTTTAACACTAGTGTTAAAAGTACTACTTTTAACACGCTACGCTATAATATCGCATTTTTAATTAAAGTTAGCCGTGTTAAAATGTCAATTTTTACCGGTGTTTATAGAAAAAATTTATTAAGTTCAATAGTTTATTAGGATAATATATATAAAAAATAAAGATTTAATAAAAGTACAAAAATCAAGTATTTCAATGGCGTGTCAGTAAGACATTTGCTTTATTGAAGCTATGTATTTTGCTGCATGGATTGCACTCGGGCTGATTCTCTTTAGTGAAGGCTCTTGTGATATACGACATTTTTTGTTTTGTTATCAGGCGCAAGAACAAATAAAGCCGACACGTGAACATGCCACGTACAATTGGCCATGAGAAAAACATACATTTTCCAGATTCAGATTACAAACACTCAAGGATTGGCCTTCTGATTTGTTAATCGTCATGGCGAATGCAAGACGAATCGGAAATTGAATTCGTTTAAACTCAAAGGGCATATCGGTTAGGATCATCAGAATCTTCGGAATGAGAACTTCCTCACGTTTGAATTTTCCTTTGAGTATCGTCGCGTGAATCACATTGACCATTGGATAACTATCCAACTGAATTTTGGCTTTGATGGCTTCGTCTTCGTTCGTTACACAGTCAATAGATTTGAATGAGTGCAGAGTACCAACGATTTGATTCTAAATTACTAAGTTTAAGTCTTCCACACCTTTGTTCTTCTAAGATTTATTAATAACACTCGCACAAAACAAACAAATCGACCGGTAACCTTTATATGCTTTTTTCAAAACAAATCACAGACAATATGAAACAAAAAAAAATTACACTTTTATGTCACTCATTTGCAATGGACATCAATTATTACAAATAAGCTATAAGCGTGCGTGATGTAAGCGGTTAATTGCGGAAAATGACGGAGTTCCTAACCTGATTTATTTAAAAATTAATTTTCTGTGTAGTTTTTTTCCGTGAATTTTTCCGATATTTTAATAGTTATTCTGCTATTCGGGGCGGAGACGAATCCAACAAATCAGAGATCATTAAAATCGGTCCAGCCGTTCTTGAATTATAAATGGTGTAACTAACCCGACTTTGTTTTATGTATTAAGAAGATAAATAAAGTAATAATAAATAAAATTTGAAAAGAATATAGGTATAAAGAAAATATTTCTATGACAAAATTAATAGAACCTGCCAAGACTCCCAAGCTATTAATTAGCTCCTGTATCTACCAATACTCTGATAAACATATTTAAATTTGAAATCAATTCTTCGCACCTGCAAAATGATTTGTCCTATGTTGATTAAAATCGAGTGCTTTATTTATAAACTATAGTTATACTTTTTATTATTACAAAAATTATTGCGAGGTCGTTCATCGAAAGATTCGATCGAGAAACCGCCACCTTTTACAATTAAATTAAACATCATGAAAATAGAAGTATGCCAGTTACTTACTGGTCTTCTCTTGTAAGTTTAAGTTAAATTTCCAAATTTTTGGATTTTTTTAGTAATATTTGTATGTATATTTAACAAATGGTGTACGCACTCACCTAAGAAGTTGAGGTAAAGTATCATTATGTCTTGGTATAATAAATTCGTCCAAGTCTATGAGGATCACATGGGAATATTTGTACATGGAACGATAGAGGCAGTCGTTAAGGGCCGCGAACAATCCCTCTGTCCTGATCTCTTTCTGTGAAATCATGTTCAGTTGCCAGGGCAACAACGTTACCAATCCCTTGCTGATATAGTGTTCTAATAGACAAGCTACTTGCGGCCCGACAGTATGATTGTAGAACGTAAAATGATCCACGCCTAAAATGCGATGCAATTCGATGAATTCTAAAAGTTGTAGAGCCTGAAATAAGAAAAATTCGAAATTATATTTATAAAGAGATTTTTATAGGTTAGAACTTGCGTAATTACAAAACACATATGAAGTGTATGTACTTAGTATTATTCCTCTTATTTATTAATATTAGTACAAGTTATGCAACAATCATACTCATGTGTTATTTAGTTTATTTGACTTAAATTACATTAAAAAAGCTAAAAGAACGCTAAAATTGAAACATTTGTTTATTGAATATCAGATCTACTAAATCAAAATGGAGTATATAAAATGAAATATTTAAGAAGAACAGCGGAAGTTGCAAAATGTGTAAATAAAATAAGGTAGATAAAGTCCAATTTAAAATGAAGGTTATTTTAAAAATAAGAGGAAAAAAGTAAAGAACCTTTGCAAAATGTTGAAGATAGTAAATATCTTAAATATTATATATTTCAGGTATATTAATAATTAATAATTACGCGCTTGAAGTTTTTTTATTGCTTAAAAAACTTTCCAACAATTTTAATTCAAATTGTTCCAAAGAAATTTTAGTACATCAATAAGTTAAGCACGTATTACGCATTCATTACAAATGAAGCAGACATGCATTATACAAATCTGTATCTGTACACATGGATATACAACTCGTATTTTCCAACATTTACTTCTGCCAAAGACACGTATTTCTGTGACAACAATGTGTAAGTCCAGGTGTACAGACACATATTACTGTGTTTTTTTCCCCGAAGAACAATTTTAAAAAAATATTTAAATATACTGAACTCATATTTAAAACTTATTACCATGTATTTTGTATTATGTTTATGAATATTGATATTTCGGATTTATTGTTTTGATCGGGTTTGTATTATTATTTTACATCGGAAGTTGTTCCGACTTGCGGTATTATTTTGTACTGGAGAAGTCCGATGTCTGCATATTTTGCCGGTTTAGAACAGAGATATCAACTTCGTTGCTTTGTATAGTCGAGTGTAAAAAACATCATTTTTTACATTCATGTAGAATTGATTTAAAGTCGGGTTTATTTGTTTTATATGTATTTAACTTTCATATACGTTTTCTTACGAGTGGTTTTGATCTCGTATATTTGTTAATTGATAAATTAAATTTGGTATCTCTCGCTACTATAGTTTTTTTCTGTGTAAAAGTGTTACGTACGTAAGTGCTGTTTATACATTTGCATTATATAAATTCTGTTTCATGATAATTTGATATTTATATTTATTAGAAATTTTGAATTATTTTATATTAACGTACAATATAGAAAGCTAATAAAATGATCATTTTTTGTTGAGGGAGTTTTTCATGTCACAGGATTTCAAAAGATTTTGAAGGTCAGGATTGGAGGGGAGTTTTGTCCTTGTGTTTATTTGCGCACGAGTAAAGTTCATTTCGTATTTGACGTTTAGTCTTTTTAACGGTTGATTTGTTTGGGTTTATAATTTAGATTTCGAAATTGGAAATTTTCTTAACAGTCTATTAATTTTATGTTTGCTCGCGATTCATAGGAGTTTTTTCTCTGTGTGCGTGTTATTTATCACACAGACTGTTTCCTCCCAGCTACTGTTAATCAGGCTTTTGCTCCCTTTTCATTGAAAAGGGTTTTCCTTTTTTTCTTTTTTTGAAATAAAATAATTAAGTGTGAGTGAGACCTTTTATTTGACTTTTGTTATTTTTCCACATTTTTCTCTGGAGAGATATCAGGGAAAGCTTAAGAGAAGGAGGTTTCAAGCAGAAGCATCTACGACTGAAGGCATCCGGACAATTGTCGTGAGCTGACCTAATAAGCAACGGCACAGTTCACTGCAATATGTGTATAATGCATGTCTGTTTGATTTGTATCAAATTGTTTCATTTAACCGTGCAAGTTATTTTTTTTTTTGAAACAACTGTTATTTCTCATTTAATTATATTTCTAATTACAGTTATGTTTCAAACTTTTGTTTATTTGACAGCAATATCTTGTGATACCTACCAAACAAATACCTGCTAGCAAACTTGCTAGCCCAACCTTTCAGAAATAACAGTTACTAGGACATGTCATGTGCTTCTGATAGATTTTTTTGTGATGTTAGTTTTAAAGCTGTCGCAAAGCATTTAATTATTACACTATATGCCGGGCTAATATACCGGGCTCTTTTTTTATCATTACACATAAATCCCTATATGTAATGATAAAAAAAGACAAGCCAATGCATAGGTGGCATAGTAGGCAACCAGTTATACACCAGTTAAGGATTTTCCTAAATGTCAAATATTTCTGGATTTTTTATTATTATTAGATCTTAATAAACGCTAGGTTTCCATGGCAACCAGGCATGAAAACTTTGTCCGCACGATACGTACACAGTGTAGCTTATTAATGATAAATAATATATATAATAAATATAAGTTCATTGTATAAAATTTTTTTAACGCACAATGGTACTATTTCACTTTTAACGAGTGTCCAACACTAAAATAAATTGTCAAGTTTAGGAAAATGACAGAAGTCAAAAAATTAGACTTAGACAACTGTCATAATTACAAGGTAATACAAAATTTCAGTAATATTAGCCAGACAGATTTGTTTGCATGCTGTTTTTTCTTATATTTTTATGTAACATAATGCATTGGTATTATGTACTATGCAATAAATGTGAAAAGCATTTGATATAAAGTGAATCTGTTTTGTTAAAAGGGAAACTTATTTGAGTTATAATGTCAATGTGACAAGATAGGTGAAACTCATTTGAAAAATAATGAAACACAATAGACAAAATGGGAAAAACAAATGTAAAGTACTATATCTACAATAATCAATATTTGAACAAAAAATATATATCTTCAAGAACAACCTTAATATCTTTAACACTATGTAAGAAGCGCCACATAATAAATTAATTTCGAAGAATGATTTAATGTTCTTATTATTTTTCCGATACTTCTTTGTATTAAATTTATGAATTGTTATACTTAAATAAACTTTATAATTGTAGACTTGTGAATTATATTACATCCTTGTCGCCTGTTTTTATGCAAGGAACAATAACAATTAACGAATCCAGGCGTATTATTGGAAGATTGGCCAAACCCACATTTGAACTGCTAGTTCATACATAAATCCTAAATTAAATACGTTTTATTGAAAAATAGATAATTTATTTAAAACAGTTAATTATCCTACCAGGCGTATACCTTGTGCGAAGACAATTTTAAATATTTTTAACACATTCAAAGAAGATGAATAGTATTTATTTAAGGATGAAATATATCTAAGATAGTAAAATTAGTGTATCAAAAAAGGTAGAAAATATGAAAGCGTTGATAATAAAAAAAGTACAAATAGATTTTACCATTTTATGAAATTGTACGAGTAGAACCTTCTCACGTTAGGTACATCATACTTCTAACGAATTACCGAACGTAACCCACGTATTCGAGGCATTTCAGTAACACGATAAAAACAAATAACACCTCGTGGTATTTTACGAATAAGTGATTTTATAAAATGGAGAAATTTATCTTAAAAAGCAGTAGTGGGAAATTCTTGTAGATAATACATATGCTACTATTTCTTTAATAATCACAATAACTTTTGGACTGTACAATTATCTGACAGCATCACTACTGGAATTAAAGATTGAGGAAGGGAAGACATTATGCAACAAACTTTTGGAATCTGTTAAAGCAAGGCTATTTTCATAGAAGAACGATCAGTTACTGGAGTAGGAACTGTTTTAGACCCTCGATTTAAAAGAGAAGGTTTTCGTAGTACTGAAAATGCTATTTGGGCTACTTCTTCTCTACAACAAGAAATGTTTAATAATAAGAAGAAAATAGATCCTGAAAATAAAGAACAAATGCCTGTAATCAAAACAGACATTAGTCCACATCAAAAGTCACTTTCATTATTTGGATTTTTGTAAGAAGGAATAAAAGACAAAGTAAAATCAATTACAGATGATGTAATAATAACTAATAGGCAATACCTTGAAAGACCAAATTCAAATCAGAACGTAGATCCTCTTTTATTTTGGAAGATAGGTTACAAAAAGGGTAAGTGCATTTTTTATTTGAATTTTTCTTTAGATAACAGGAATAGAGCTGAAACCCTTAAGAAATCTGCTAGGAAATATTTCTGTATTCCAGCGTGTTTAGCAGAAAGTGAAAGAGTGTTTAGTACAGCTGGTTTAATAATAAAACAAAGGCGTGCAAGAAAGCCGAAAAATTACAAAAATGAAATATGATAAATATGATAATGTTCCTAAATAAAAATACTAACAAGTAATATAAGTATTTATTTTATTAAAATTACAGCCAACCTTTTCCTATTAGCTAAATAAATAACTCAATACTATGCTTTCTAACTATTAAAGATATGAATGTTTAAGCATTCAATGGGAAATTATTTAGATTGCTATACAGAATGTACATGGAACTCTTTAAATCTATTATGAAACTGTTTGCTTCATGAGTAAAAATTATTTTATTTAAAATTTCTTCGTTTTCATTTAACAAATTAAACATTATATCACAAAAATCAGTTCGTTCTACTTTCTCGAAAAGCTCTTGATGGTTTGATATCTTGTATGAGTTATATTTGAATTCCTTTAGAGTTTTGAACACCAAACTGTACGATACTCCAAAATGCCTGGCCACATCTAAAAGTGATCCTACAAAACACAGGATATTCAGCTTCATGTGTTTTGTAAACACGTGATTGGTTTTTTTTTGTTGTTGGAATTTAGAAAACAATCATCTTCTTTGAATTTGTTATAAATATTGAAAATTGTCTTCGCACAGGGTACACGCCTGTTAGGATAATTGGCTGTTTTAAATAAATTATCTAGGTATTTTTCAATAAAGCGTATTTAATTTGAGATTTATGTATGAAAAAAATCCAGAAATATTTCACATTTAGAAAAATCCCTGAATGGTGTATAACTGGTTGCCTAATATGCTACTTATGCATTAACTTGTCTTTTTTTATAATTACACATGTATATGTAATGATAAAAAAAACCGGTATAGTATTCGTAGCACAAATAGATCCTGTTCAATTAATGTACATGGATCTGCATACTCAAGTCTAGGGTGCATGTTCTTTCTCAGCAATATCTTGTCAAACCTGTACTGCTTATTTTATTTCTATTTCCTAGTCATTTTACAGTCTTTTCTTATTATAAACGTACGATTACCGCAGAATGGTACATGACAGTATGTCTGCCAGATGTTGTTCAATATGCTCGTTTACGACGCCCTAGATCGGAGATTGTCCTTCATCGCGACAATGCTTCAAATCACAATGCGCGTCAAACAAACGAATTTTTGAAACATCCCGGATTAAAAACACTAGATCATCTACCATATAGTCCGAATCTGGCACCCTCAGATTTCTTTCTATATCCAAGACTAAAGGATAAAATGCGTGGTGTGGCTCAAGAAGAGTGGAATTTATACTATGATAACTGGTTTTACCGAATGTCTGAATGCATTGATTTTAAGGGCGAATAGTTTTAAAAACAATAATAAAAATAATTTTTAACTACAATATTTTGTTTTATTAGTTTTCAGAAATAATCGGTGCTACTCTCGTATTCGGTCCATTATTGTGTTGAACAGCAGAGGGCTTAACGGGTTGTCTTATGTCTGCTGGTGTTGGTATTTCTTCTGTCAGTAGTTGATTAACTGATAATGTGTGTAAATATATGGATATTGAGCTATTTGTTACTCAATTTCAATCTTCGGTTAGATCGACAGGCTTCGGTTAGATCGAAAGAGCACTTGAAGGCCGGTTTTCTGCATTCTATAGATTTTTCTATGATTTGCCTTTTTATGAATGTAGCATCATGGGTTCATATATTTTTGTAAATCCCTGCTGTTCTTTTGATTTGCCCACATAACTTCCAATTATCGATTCCGGGATTTTGGTGAATAACTTTATAATCGAGATCAGTAAGGTTACGTCTTTGTATTTTTCAGAGGACTTTTTTGAATATTGGGACTGTAATACTTCTTTTCCAATCATTCGGTATTATTTTTTTGGTCGTTAGGATTTTGTTTCATATATATATATCTAAATTATTTAAATTTTTTTGGAAACATTATTTTTTTAAATTTATTTAAATTAAATTTGCTGTTTTTTTCTTTTATTATTATTTACTTTTGGTAGTCGTTATAAATCCAGTATTTATTTAATGCCACAGCTGATTGAAGGCTAAATGTTATAATTTTATAGTTCGAAGTGTTATTGCGAGGTTCATTGTTTTAATATGTAAATATTTTTTAAGCCTTTCATATGTATTTATTATCTGTACTATTAGTAATATAACAATTATAACTACTTAAATATTATCAGTAAATCTGGTGAAAGGTTTGATAAAAATATTTGCCATAATCTAATGATATGAAAATATTTCCGACAAAAGCATATATTTTATCAAGTTGTTTACTTACTGTTATATATTTGAAGTATTACCTATTAGAGAAAAAACTCGAGAGATAACTTTATCATTGGTTAATATCTTATAAGTATATTGTAGAAAATTATCCAATATCACTGTAAGTTTAAAAAAATAAATAAATTATTACAAAATTCACCAGCTGTTCAAATTACCAATGTCAAACGAAAAGAGAATATTAAAGAAAAATTTTCTTTTAAATTCAGTGGTATCTAATCTCTGCAAACCGTTTATATTGCCTCAATATTCAATCTACCGAACTAACGCTACCATTTGCTTTATATTTTAATGTCAGAATAGTGATGAACCCAATATTAATCTATCTCAATGTATTTATCGAGATCATTTCTATTATTGACTTTAATTGATTAAAACTTGTGGAAAATTTTCTTTGTTTATCAATGTTTAATTTCAGGCTGTAGAGGCGTAATCCAAAGGAAGTTCTTCCGGAAAAAATCCAAAATCGTCATGCTTTTGGTTGAAGATGAATTGAACATTCCGAAATTTTCGATACAGAACATTTCAACCCATAGTTTTTGGTGTCTTTTTTAACTAAACTCTTGATATGTTCACCATAAGGTGCTCTAATTTTCTTCAAACAGTAGTTACTGGCGATAAAACGTAATGCCTTTAGTATGCAGAGACTATATGAGTGTACACGATATTTCAACCGATAGTTTGCTCCTTTTTAACTAAAATTTTGTTTTGTTAACCACAAGTTGATCGAGATATTGAATCGTACACTGGCACTAAAAGAACTTCATGGAAACTGCTGGTAAAACTAATAATAAAACTAATTTTTTCGATAAGGTTATTACTGGTGATCAAATGTGTTTTGTGTATAGGCCCGAAGCAAAACGCCAGAGTTTTAAATGAAAGAGGAGCTTTAGAAAAAGCTCGCTTGCAAAAGTCAACGGTTAAAGCTAATGCTGATTTATTTTCACAATTGTAAAGGTGTTATGTACAAAAAATTAATTTAATCCGCCAATCCGCTGATAGTGAGTTTCATTTAGAAGTTTAGACACGATTGATGGCGATAATTTATACCATAGTGCAGGTATCTTATCGTTTTTGCACAATAATCCACCATCTCATCGCACGACTAAAATGAGGTTGTTTTTGAGCAAAAGCCAAGTTTGTGCGTTGAACTACTGGCCATATTCATATGATTTAACAACCTGTGGATTCTTTCTCGTGTTCTGACTTTAAGAAACTAGTCGACCGTATCAAACACTGTATGTAAGATGTGAGAGAATATATTGATTCGAACGTATGTAGCTAACGATCTTAGAGTACCATTTCATGAATTATCTGAATGTTTCCATTCCTGAGGGCTTTCTAATCTGGAAAAATTGCGGAAAAAAAGGAAATAATAAGAAGATATGTGGAGTAGAAGGAAGAATCGTATCTATTGTTCGTGATAGATTATGATCGGGCAAATGTTATTTCTATAGGGTGTAAGAGGTGAAGATTGAAAATAAGAAAAATAATGTCTTCCTTCTAATATACTCATATATTGCGTAATTGTAATAAGAAACGGCACGAAGAAACAGTTATCAGTATTGCTTTGGTCTATAATCCACTAGAGGAGAGTGTGGGAGCTCTAGACTAAGTGAGTATCGCTATGTTTTATTAATTTTCCTATTCGGAATGCATGATAGAAAGAGAACGTATCCGGAGCATAATCCCTTCGCCGACGGACTATTTGAAATAAACAATACATATTTTGAAATTCTCATTAAGGAAAATGTAAATATTGAGGAGATAAAAGTACAAATACAGGAAAGATAAATACAGCAAGAACAAAGCTATATCACTTTATAAAATAATGGTTTATATTACAATTCCCCGTAACGGAAACCATATTCATACATATTAAAGTCAAGAAATTAAATTAGTTTTTGCTTGCTTCTGAGAATAGCTTCTCAATATACCGTTAATAAAGATATTAATAAATTTATATCAATTGTTAATAAGTGCATCCTTCTATTTACCAAATATCGTCAATTGAATTTATAAAATTGCCGCATTGGACCCGTTATACAAGAAAAGTCAATTATTTTGGGATGTAAAAGTATATCAGATTTATTTTAAAAAGTGGTATTCACAATTACTACTTAGAATTCATAACAAAAATATAATTTTTTTTGCTTTAATGAAAATTGAGTTATTTGTGTAAATCGAAAAATAATTCTGTCTGCATTGTACAAAAGAGGACTACAAAAATTGTGTAATATAGCTTTCACTTTTACAATTTTTCAAAGCTTTTTCAGTCCTCTTAAAAGGTCATCGAACCATGGTCTGACACATCGTACGAGAGGTTTTATATGTTCCTTCTAAATAATGATTAATTGATAAACGCAGTCGACACATTAGAATTACACCTATTAAACATTAAACGCCGTTAGTTGGTTTTGTTACGCTCGTGCTTCACTTTATTTTACGCATTCGAGGAAAGTATTAAATGGCTCGAAATTCTATCAGTTTGTGGATGTCTCTGGGAAGCTGGCGAGTAAAGGGCATCGTCAAGGAATCGGCAATTTTATCAAGCACTGGGGCCAGCTTGTTTCTTACTCAGTTTGATCTGACCTACATTTAGTGTATGACGAGCTCGTTCGCAGATTTTACTTTTTACTCTCGCGTACTTTAGTACTGTTTCCTTTTTTTTGGCTGTTTCGTTTGTGTGAGTGTGTAGTTTTAATTTAGCATTTAAGTATACATTTGTATGGGTGCTATTTAAAGACTAAATATGTCCTATTTAAAAACTGAATATGTATAATTCCGAGGGCAAAACAAAATTTGCCACCTCAGACTTTGGCAAGTCACTTATATTTAAGTACCTATCGATATGTAGGATAAGTACCCTCGATAAGTTTAAGCATTTTTAATTTTTAAATGACTGGCTATATCAAAATAATTTTTGTGATGTTTTTTTTTTAATTAATAATAAGTTACTTAAAGAACTGACCTGATTCAAATATTTCTATTAAATATGGAGGGGGGGGGGGGGGGAGGATTGGCTCCACAGCTCAACATTGTCACGACCAGTCACTGATTTCCATCATATCCTATGCACTTGTCCATTCTTTGAAATCAGCTCAATCTACTCTTCCACGTCTGTTCTGAAAACTGGGCGTATTCGTCATGCCATGGCTAAAAAAGATCCTCATCGTTGGAAAGCTTCCTCCCTTTCAGCATATTCTTCACAAGCGAGACAGTGCAAAGTCGCATAGAGCTAGACTTAGACTGTAGGGTGGATATTTCAGCACATTCAACATGTTTCTTACTAAATACTTGATACAGACATTAGAGCGATGGGCCGAATTGTTGTGGTGGAAAAGTCAGGCATGTAATAATCGGTACACTAAATAATTTACGGTGAGTGTCTTATGTGTTTCCAATACCCAACACTACACAACTTCTCTTATGGCAAAGAAAACAGTCACTTTAGTTGACATGTCATAGTAGCGAAGCCACGTTTCGTCACCTGTCAAGACGCTTTTCACATAAAGAGATGTTTTATTTTTAAATTTATCGGTACGATGAAACGCGCATGCTATCACCTCACCTGTTAAAATATGGGATAACTAAAGGGAACAAACCTTCCTCACTCGAAGATGTTCACGCAGAATGGTATAAATGTCATTGCATGAATGCCCATACATTCTATACTTCGATAAATTACAATGCCCATCGAATTTGAACATCTTTCTGAGAGCATCAATGTTTTCTTCGGTAATGGGCGAGGTAGTATCTTGTAAGTTGAAATTTTCTCTATAGAACTCTTTATACCATATGAATAGGGTCTTATGATGTGGATAGTCATCTCTTAGCATAGGAGCCATCTCTTCCAAATACTGATCAGTATTCAATCTACAGGAGAAGTTGTAGCCGGTACTGCGTTTTTGCTAAGATGACATGGCGAGCTCTTTACACTGCCATAGTTGAGGGCAAACTAATATATATATAGGTAGAGCTGCTAGCTACAATAGGCATGCATAGGTCTCAACCTACACTGAACTTGTCACAGCGTTAAATTATGTATTGGCACCATATTGCAAAACTTGTACTGCCCTTTATATATTCATCCATCTAGGTACTATCTCAACTAGAAGATACTGATTTTAGTGAAACTATAGATCTTTTTAGCTATTGTGAAACAGTGTTTCCTGATCAAGCTATTAGCACTTTCAAATGAATACAAATGATCAAATTGATGATGAAGTTTACATTTTTTGCTTATTGTACAGAAGATATAAAAGAAGAGACCTGAAGATCTGTGAAAAACTAATCTTCGTTACCTTAGGTAGACTAGATAATGATCTTTAGGTTAACATCAAATTTTAAAATTGATTACAATATTACTATACTATATTACTGTAGCCTAAGTTTCAGATTTTGGCGAAATAACTTAAGTAAAGGTTCAACATATTTTGTAGGTGGTTGTTTGGAAAGTATTTTTCAACAATTTTCTTATAATATATAAATATTTTATTGAATTTTATATTGACGATTTTGGTTCAATAATTTTGCCTACTTTCTGATAATAGTAGGATTTCCCGCTCAAAATACTTCTGATTTTTGTTAAAAAAAGCTGTGCCAACTGATTTTTGACATCCTCACTTTAAGAATATGTTTTGTTGTTTAATATATTTTGTGGATTGGAACAAATAATACTCCTAGGAAGACCTGGCGAATATGGTGGTTGAAGTAGCGCATAAAATTGAAGTTGTAAGAACGAAATTACTTTCCGAACAACGCGTTACATTTTACAGCTTTTACAAACGTGCCTGGAACAAAATTATTTTCAATTTAAAAAGAAATTTTATAAACAAACAGATGGTCTAGCAATGGGAAACCCACTAAGCCCTTTATTAGCGGAAATTTTCATGAATAATTTAGAAACTATAATTAGTACACATCCCCTGTTTGGTAATTGTGTATATTGGTTTAGGTATGTTGATGACATATTAATTTGCTTTAACGGTTCAGATAGACAATTAAAAACTTTACATAATTATATCAACACTATTCACCCCAAAATAAATTTTACTATAGAAACAGAAATAAACAAAAGCATTAATTTTCTAGACTTAACCATATCACACAAAACTAATAAACACGAGTTCGCTATATACCATAAACCAACACATACAGATACCACAATACACGCTAATTCTTTTCATCCTATAACACATAAATTGTCAGCATACCAATCAATGGCATATAGATTAATTCATGTACCTATGAGTAATAGTAATTTCGACCTTGAACTAAATAGAATATATACAATAGCTTTAAACAATGGTTACTCTATAAATATTATCAATAACATCTTGAATAGCCAACAAAAGTCTAAAACCCTTTCCTTAGTTTACCCAAAAATCAAACACAAGATAATTAATTCCTACAATTCAATCACTTACTTATGAAAAATTTCAGAAAAAATTGGTACTTTCATTAAAAAAGTTAATAACGAACATATATCATTTAAAACAGACAATACTATACAGAACTTTATTAAAAATAACAAAGATAAAATAGACAAAGAATCAAACTCTGGTGTGTATAAGTTAACATGCGAAGATTGCAATAAGGTATACATAGGACAAACGGGGAGGACATTTAAAATTAGGATGAAAGAACACGAGAGAAGCCATAAGGAAAAGAAAACAGATTCAACTTTCGCAAATCATTGTTTAGAAATTAATCATAGATTTCAAAATTTTAAACGTTCAAGGAAAAAGTAAAAAACTTAACCTGTTAGAAAATTTAGAAATTAATAGATACAATAGTTTAGGATTAGCTTTAAATGACCAACTAGATTTAAACAACTCCCCTCTACTAAATTTAAGATTGTAAAAATTTTTCCACCACCATTCCCCAATAATTTTGACATAAATATTCTAACTTGCATTGTACATATTCAGTATTCATCCACCTGATGAAGCGATTGCATGGCGAAACAATATTGTAGTGATATTTATAATAAAAGAATTTTTTGAAACTAGAAGTTTAATTACTTATTTCTTAGCGTTACATATGTATTGTGTTGATTATCTTTGTGTTATCAGGTACTGTATAATGAGTGTTATGATTATCATCAGTGATAGATCGAGTTAAAATCGCTGAAAATTGACGGAGTTCAATTTTCTATAGGTTTTAACGAGTGGTGATCGCGTAAGGTTCAAATGAACTGTATCAAGGGTGGTTCAAAATAAAAAAAAATTAAAAAAACGGACGGAATGCAGGACTCACCACTTGTTTATAACGCAGAACCTCTGCTGCAGGAACATTCACTATAAATTTTAAAAATGCACTTAATTTCGTCTTTGTGTGTATACCGCTTTACTTCTGCCGATCTAATCGTCCTGACATGCTGTTTTCGATGTTCTTCTCCCTGTTCTTTCAAGCGGTTTTTTGGTGGAAAGGAAGGTTTTTAGGATGTTCAACAGTACTTCTTATTAATTATTAACAAATTAAATGAACGCGTATAGAAACAAAAAACAAAGGACAATTAAGTCTAACCTAAAGAACTGTATCATCGCTGATTAATCATAACATAATATTTGATGAGAGAATATAATGAGCGTTAATAGAAAATTAATTTTTCAAAAAGTCAAAAATTTTAAACGATCTGTTAGTTTGACAGCAAATAATTACAATTACAGGATACTTGACAGAACAATTATTTATTTATTACAATATATATTTTGAACGTTATATGTACAGTTTTGATATACAATTTATGAATTATAGCAGTCGGTATGGGAAACTGAAACACTAGTGTTTTAATCCCCCTCATCTTATTTACAATTTCAGAATGTCGTGTGTATGTTTAAATAAGAAAACTGAAACTTTCTGTCAATTCCACAGTAAACAATTTTATTCCCTAAAAACAGGTGACAGTCAACATGCGGTGATAGAATAATCACCCATTTGATAGACTATTCTGCGACTTTGTTTTTGTATTTTAGCCAATAAAATTAATTAAAAATGTACCATGTGACACGTGAATTATATTCTCACAATTATGTTGAATGTAAAAAATAAATAATCCGCTAAATTATGAATTACCCTTTAGGTATTAGCTGGATATAGGTCCTTCAGTTTCTTAATCTAATAATTATAATTAAAGATTAAAGTGATATACATCAATCAAAAGCAACCTTGAAGAGAACAGTAGTAATACGAACAAAAATTAAAATATTGAGGAGACAGAAAATAAAGATATCTCAGAGTTTTATTTATTTCTTTTCATACTTCTTCTTGCCGTTTAATTGCTAATTCTTGAGTTCCTTTCCTTCCCGTGTTTCGTACATTTTAAATATAATTTTAAAGTAAAATAACGTACATTCTGCAGTAATAGTACAAAGGAGGGCAGAATTGATTAGACGATTTAAAATTGTAAAACAAGTAATTTATTGATAGATTAAATAATAATACGTATATAATTAGAAAGTCTATAAAAAAGCATTTTATATGAGTACAGTTTAAAAACATCATTAAGATATACCTAAAACAAATTTAAAAATAAAGGACTTAATAAGTTTCGCTGTTTTACTTTACTGTTCTGACAATATGGTTTCGCTAATTTCGACCATTCTCAAAGAAAGATCTTATATAACTAACTGTAGGGACACATCTTATTATGTAATGTACCGAGATATCAAAAATTATCTTTGTCAACGGTGGCCATGGAGTGAAAAACGTCTGTTTTAATTTATATCATCCTTTTGAGAAAATTCCGATAAAATTTTCAGGTTAAGTGTCATGTGGACGTTAAAATTTCTCAATAGATTAATCTTAATGTCAGTATGACACTTAACCTGAAAATTTTATCAGAATTATCTCAAAAGGATGATATAAATTTTTCACTCCATGACCACCGTTAACCAAGATAATTTTTGATATCTCGGTGTAAGTGTATATATGTATTTTTGTACTCGCTTATCAAAACCTGTCATTTCACGATTCGATTTGCGTGCGTAAAAAGTCACTTTAAACACGAGTGCGTAAAAGTAAAGTTGGTACTTCCTGGAACTTGATTAATTTAGTGACATTTTAAAATCATAAATCCCTAACCTTAATAATATGCTACCCAGTTCGTTGTTTTTCTATGAAAATAAAAGGAAATGAAATAGAAATTGTTATATTTGGAAGGTATGTAATTCAATGTCAGAACAGCAACAAATATTATTTTTTAAATTTATAGAAAACTAAAAAAAAATTGTCAGAAGTGGGATTCGAACCCACACCCTCAGAGAGGACCAGAATGCTCGAGAACCCGTATAACGAGCAAGTCTGGCGCCTTAGACCGCTCGGCTATCCTGACAGATACTAGTAATATTGTTAAAAATACTTATAAATATAAAAATTTTGAAATTATATTTATATTTTATATAAATATTATTATTGTTTATAGTTCTCGTACAAAAAATATTGTACAAACTTCGTGCGTGAAACATTTCGCGAATTCGTGTCCATAAAGCGCTCGCCTGCGGCTCGCGCTTTAAACTGGTCACTCATTCGCGAAATATGATTTCACGCACTTGGTTCGTAAATAACTATTTTGTGTCTGGGTGTAGTCGCTATTTTGACCATTTTATAATTGTGTCTAGTTTTGGGGTGTTTAAAAATTCTTTCTGTATGTTTGTCAAATTTTCGCTCTTAGAAATTGCCTTTTCTATTTCTAATATGCTTAAGTAATCCAGTTTTTTACTTTTATTTACATTGTACAGTATTTTGTAACCTTCTATATCGGCAAACTCAATATTATTTATACAATGTTCTGCAACATTATTAAGATGAGCTTCATCGTTCCGCAAACAAGTTTCTGCTCGTTGAATAAGTCCATAGTCTTCATCAGCATTTGTGATGGAATCTGTTGAATCATACTTGTGACTGACTATGCTGTGAATTTGATTGCCGTAGATTTTATGTTTTAAATGCCCCCATGAGAAGTAATGGCATGTAAATCAGGTGAGAGTGAAGGCACGGTTTCGTTACAAATGCTGATGAAGATGATAGACTCTCTCATGCGACGTGTAGGGACTTGTCAGCTGAACGAGATCTTAGTAATGTTATTTTCAAATCGTAAAATGATTTTCTATGAACTTTATAGTTATGTGCGCATTATTATTTAAATCTAGCAATAAAGTACTACAATTTCTAATCGTCAAATCAATTTTGACGCTTCCTGCAGTTATCGTAAAAAATAGCACTTGAAAATGTAGTTAATAAATCTATAAAATATTGTATAAAACAATTTTTCATTAAATGTTATAATTAAAAATTAAAGAGAAATAATTTCTAAGACCGATACATTCGAAGAAACCCACACTAGGAATTAATAAAGCAAAAAAAGTTCTAAAGTAGCATACAATCGTTTCTGGGCACGGGACTAACCGTTTTCTGAGACGTATGATCAATTCTTTAATATTCGCCGAAAAAACTTAGCTTTTGCAGTGAATTCATGTGAAGAGCGAATTTTTAAACTACGCGTTTCACTGGTATATTACTTCCAATTAACTCTACATTGTCTTTTTATATTTTATCGATCAATTATTACAATAAAGAAATCAATAAAAAAATAGCATTTCGATGTGAATAACATCAAGTGTGTAAATTAAATAAAACAAAAATGTTAGAAACATATCTATATATATATACGTGCGCATATTTAGGCAATAGACACATGCTTAGATCTTCTCTTAGATATCGTCAGTGCATGTGGTGAACTATATTTCACAAGTCGCTGCCGCTAAGTATAATAACTAAAGACCGGACACGCGAGGATGATGACTCATCGCCCACGAGCGTACTATTGAACATTTGTATTTTTAAAGTTTTTAATTTTATTTATATAATTATACTTATAATAATAAAACGGGTATATATACGGCTACAAAATACGAAATACATTTTTATTTGTTCATTTTGTAGTTCAAGTTGAGTAAAGGAGTATTAATATTTACTAGCAATACTTTCTCAATAATAAAAAAGTAATAATAAATTTTGTTCTCTTTGAATGAAATACATCCTTCTAAATAGAAAATGTCCTTTCTACATCGCAACTGGTTATAGGTGCATACTGGAAATAATCTTTTATTTCCGCGTATTTTGCAGTTAGACGTTGTGGCATTGTCCCTATACAGAATTGCCGCAATGTTATTAAATCTGGATTTCTATTAAACACTGCGTCTAACTTTTGCCGAAGGCCATATCCGAAGTCACAAATTATTAATAGCCACATCTAATGTCGTTAAACCATCATTTAATTTGAGATTTCGATTTTCAAAATAAGTGATTTGTTTTGGCAAATTTCCAAAGTGTTCCTGAAGAAAGTCCAACTGATTTTTTAAATGTGGAATTTGTGTTAGTTCCTTGCACTAGAAATACTCCGAGCATCGTCATTTAAACATGCAACGAAATTTTGTAAACTATCGAAATTTTCTGCATAAAAACAAGAAGCTTCCAACCAAGTCCCCCATCTAGTTATTACTGGAGAGGGAGACAGTGACAAAGATGGCAGTTTTTTCCTGTAAAGAGCTACTCTCAATGGTGCTTTTCTGAAAACTTTTTTAAAAGCGGATACAAGTCTATCAACTTCTGGAAAGGTGTCTCTGATATATTCACAGATTCTGTGGAGAGCATGTGCTACACAAGTAATATGCAGCATATTAGGATATGTTTTCTTTAATAGTCCGCCTGTTTTTAACATATATGCAGCACTGTCACTTACAAATAAAAGTACAAAAATTGCGATGTAATTAACAGTTAAAACTATGAAAACAAGAAACTAACTCACAGCACTTTATTTATCTTACGAAATATAATCTAAATATACTAAATTATTAAAACTCCACACGCTTCTATCTACGCCCATGAAATCATAAATTTAACTGTAAATATCCAACAAAAAACGTCGCAATTCTCGATGAAAACAGATGTGCGGGCTAGCCAGATCAATAGTGCATTCAATAACTGCGTGATGTACTTACAGATGTTGAAGAATATTTATATCGTCCGTCGTAATGACGTCATTTCAAGACGATGCGCCCGGTCTCTGATAATAACACAATCTTACACTAAAAATATCAAGAGATTGTTTCAAGGCATCTAACAGCCAAGAGTGCGCGCCGGAGAACGCGTTCCCACGAGTAGCCAAGCTACTACTAAAGAGAAAGCGCACGTTTAAATGTGTCCACTTAGTCGTAGCCTAAATGGCTCCAATATACCATGAAAAAGTAGCGTTCGATGTTTAGAACAGCAAATGCGTAAATATAATAATACCAAAATGTGAAAAGTATATCCGTATATGTATACGTGGACATATACAACGCATACTTAACCAATGGTTACTTCAACATACAGGCACGTGTTTCGATCTCCTCTTAGATTTTGTCAGTGCACTTGGTGAAACATCAATTGCCAGTCACTTCGGCTAAGTATAATAACACAATCTTACACGTAAAATGTTAAGAGATCCTCTTGAGACATCTCATGGCCATTTGACATCGGACGTGCCAGATTGTGTTATTATACTTAGCGGTAGCGGCTTGAAATAGGTGCTTCAGCACTAACGAAATCTAAGAGGAGATCGAAACACGTGTCTGTACGTTGAAATAATCATTGCTCACGTATACATATACAAATATGTTTTTAATATTTTTATAACATCGATCTTCCCGTGTCTGTTAAGCTATTTAGATGATGCATAATTTCGTAGCCTTTTTATTAACTAAAAATTGATTAGTTTTTTAACAAAGAAAATGACAATTCTTCGGTTTCACGCCTGAAAAAATCTGGTGGTTTGGCAGAAAATGCAAAGCCATTCAAGAGATTCTTTGAAAGTTAGTAGTATGAGGACGAGTGTTACAAAGTGACTTGATGTCTGTTTTTCTGGAATTGCGGCCTCAAGCCGACGGAGTTGTTGACAGTGAATCTCAGTAATGATGGGTACATTCTTTGGGCGCAATTTAGAGTAGACGACACCTTATTTATCTAACCAGATGCACCAACATCAGCGGATAAACTTTTGTCTTTTTCTTAGGCTAAGTCATTCTGTTCTTGATGTTAATATAGAGGCAACATTTTTTCGTCACAAGTAACATAGTAGGACAAAAACGGTGGATGTTGTTGAGAAGCCAAATGATGATGAGCTATCAAAGAGGGATGTTGACACGCTATAACTCGTTTTCGCTCAAAATATACTTTGCCCATGGAATGCAAATGTTGTAGTATGGTCGTTTAGTTATAATCCATTATAGTGCCCAATTCGCGAGTTGTTTGGCGCGGATCACAATTAATTTAAGCGTTCGGGCGACCTCCAATCTTCGATGGACTTCCTGATCGTTGAGGATTGTTTGTGTCAAAATGGCCGTCTTTAAATTGAGAAAATTATTTCCGTATTGCACTCTCTCCAATTACGTGTTCTCATGAAACTCCTGCGCCGAATTTTAACAAAAGGCAAATGTTGGAAAGGTTCGTTTTTTTCTAATTGACGTGCCATTTTTTTTGTCGATAATTAGTACAATCTCTGCACAATTTCCAAAACTATTCAATTAAGCAAGAATACGACATTAAGATAATTTTGACATATGCAAACAATTTTTTTTCAAGAAATCACTTTCATTCTAGAAATCAAAAACCCTACGAACTTATGCATCAATCTGATATTTACTTTATGTATTGTATAATTGTAGCGAAGTTCGTAACAGTAGAGGTGCCATATTGTATCGGAGGTGAATGAGCATATACATTGTACTAAATGCGTTCATATAGTAATTGTTCGTAAATTCGAGCGAAGTTATACAGGTACTATTCGAGAACGTTTTCGTCAAGAGGTAAACGTTCTTGTTTATATTCTTGGGTTAATTATATTCATTTGAGTTAATTGATACAGTTAATGGTTTCGGTAAGACAACGCGGTATGTGATCAACTCCTATGTGTAAGAGATAGTAATCACATTTCTGTACTATAACCTGTAACAGCATTCGGTCGTGATTTTTAGAAAACCGTTTATAAATAATAATAAATTAAGATTTCTCTTTTTGAAAATAACTATAGTTATTGTATATCTATGAAATTATAGTACTGCACACTATTGCAATTTGAAATACAGAAACGATACTCCAAAAAGAAAAGACGACCACAGAATTACATCCATTACATCAAATTTTAGAACAACTGGATTAGTTTCTATAGTAGCTCACTGCAATGAAATTTGTGACAATCCCAGTTTATGTTCTCCGGAACTATAAGAATGTTTTAGATATTTATAAAATCGAGAGTTAAATACGTGAAAGTATTTCGTACTAATTATGTGTATTCAAATTGATGCATATGTATACTAACCTTATTGTAATCAAAATGCAGTGCCTTTACACAAACGCCCATCTTGCTGGCGGGTTTCGATTCATTGTAATTGTTTATAACCGCCAGCGTGTTAGATGGAGCTTGCTTAATTTTAGCCACTACAGAAACAGCAGTCGGAATTATTTGGTCGTTGCCTAAAGCACACAACACAAAGCAGGCGCTGTATTTCAAATTCCAGTTCTCTCTGATAACCTTAATTTTGGCCGGTACCGTCCTCGAAGCGTAGGTCGTTGAGTTTCCCTCCGAAGTCTTGTACCAAAAGCGGCACCATATCCTGTCGGCACTTCGAGTCTTCGTTGCACCGATAATTCTAATGGCTTTTTGTCCTTTTCTAGCGTCTAAAAATGCGGAGAATACGTAAAATTTGTATCTAAAAAGAAGAAAAAACAAAAATAAGAATTAAAATGTAATAATATCGGGGCATTTTTTTAGAGTGTCGTAGTTTCAAATTGAAGTAAAACCAAAAAATTGTCCAAAAGAGCTGAATTTTCGCTTTATTCGGTAGATACTTCTATACCTTTTAGTATTTGAATATGATTTTGAGTATATGAATGCTGCGACTGGTCCAAATATAGCGCAGTTTAGAGTTTCACTTTTTTACCCTTTTTTCGAGCATCTGAGACATTGACTGAGACACAGTGAACATTGATTATAAATCGTTTAACGTAGCTGGCTTATCGGCATAAGACATGGCGTATTCCTAAAGAAAATAATTCAGAGGCGTCATCCAATCTTGGTAGTCATTTGGCAGGTTCATTTGGCGAAATAATTTGTTCGACGAACGTTCCTTCAGTATGGCTTGTAACGCCGTCCCATGTAAACCACATCTCCATGACATTCATGCCACGTAATCGGGCCTCCGCCTGCAGCACCCTGGGGTGGATTGAGTAGCTCCAAGGGTGCTGTTGCCGGTCCCAAGCCCGGACAAAGGAGGAGGGTTGATGGGCAAGGTTAGCAGCCTACCCACCGCAAAAACACCTACCGCTCAAAGAACTACTGGCGCAGCCTCGAACAAAGCCGGACAGATTTTACGGAACACCGACACGGCGAGACAACGGAAAAAACGACTATGGAAATCGCAGAGACTACGAATTGGGAGCTGGAATATAACATCATGGCGCACCAGGGACCAAGAAGTTATAATGGAACTGGGAAAACACAATATCGATATATGCGCATTATCGGAATTAAAAAGCAAAGGCAAAGGAAATAGAAGATACCAGAACTACATACTATTCTATAGTGGGAAGGATAAGGATCGGAGAGCACAAGCTGGAGTGGGAGTTCTGATACACGAAAGATTTGAGAACTACATCGATGAGGTGAAATACATAAACAGTAATATCATGTACATTTCTCTTAAAACAGAAAAAACAAAAACGTACTTCATAAGCCTATATACACCAGATATAAACAAGCCTAGAGAGGAACGAGCCGCTTTTTTCGAGGAACTTCAGCAAATTCTGAACGAACTACCAGAAAAATCCAGGATCTTCATAATGGGAGACTTCAACTCCAGGATCGGCAATACACCCCTACCGGGTGTAATGCAAAGATTTAATGAAAACGTCATCAATAACAATGGAGAAATGCTAATAACTGCGAATTAATAATACATTCTATGCACACAAAAACCAACAAAAATATACCTTCGGCAACACAAGAGACCAAAACTCAATGATCGATTACATTATCACCAGCAGGGCAATATACCTGGGTCAAATACTAGACGTAAGGACACTCACGTCGGCAAATGTCGGGACAGAGCACGGTTTAGTCTTATGTAAATACCGCCTCAAAACTAACCTCCAAAAGAAAAAATCACCACTGTACATCCAGAAATTCAACGTGGAATCACTAAACAACACCTCAACGAAAACATTGTATCAGAATAGACCGAAGGAAAAAATGACTACGAACCAAATGACCGAGGACGAGG
This sequence comes from Melolontha melolontha, assembly GCA_935421215.2. NCBI lineage: Eukaryota > Metazoa > Arthropoda > Insecta > Coleoptera > Scarabaeidae > Melolontha > Melolontha melolontha. Next base: position 88,589,853 of record OW285242.1, on the reverse strand, counting down.
ATGTCGAACAAATGTGGAATAAGATAAAAGCCAACATAACGGGAGGTGCCGTAGAGGCACTCGGAGTGAGGAAGGTAAACATAAATGGTAGAGAAAATAGAAAGAAATGGTTTACAGACGAAGTGAAAACGCTGGCAGAGCAAAAGAAAGAAGCCTACGTCAGATATAGGAGCAGAAGAACAGCAGAGGAATACCAAAGATACAAAACGATCAGAAACAGAGTGAATGATGCCATAAAGGAAATAAAGAAGACATACTGGGAAAAATTTTCTACCGACATGGAACATGACCTGTACGGAGGACAGAGAAGGATCTGGAACACACTGAGGAACAGGAAAAGAGCGGTTAACGAAGAAGTACAAATAAACATCATTACCCCAGGAGAATGGGAAAGGTATGTAGAGGGCTTGTATGAAACGCGGACAGACGACAATGGAGAGAATGAAGACAACACCTACACAGAACAACTCCTTGAAGAGGACAACATAACATGGGAAGATGTACATGAGGCACTAATAAAATCGAAAAACCGGAAGGCTCCCGGCCTAGACCAAATCGTAAATGAAATGCTCAAGTACGGGGAGGCTGAATTGGAAACAGCAATAACATTATTATTCCAAAAAATAATCTCGACCCAAAAAGTGCCTAATGATTGGAAAAACATCACAATACCGATCTACAAAAAGGGAAATAAGAACGACCCGGAAAATTACAGAATGATATCTCTCCTACCTAGCATAAGCAAGCTCTTTACAAAAATCATTGCAACAAAGATAATGAAGAGAATAGCAATAAACGAAGAACAACAAGGCTTCAGACAAAATAGATCTACAATTGACGCAATCTTCATCCTTAGACAAATGATCGAAAAATCCCTAGAATTCAACAAGCCGCTGTTTCTCTGCTTTGTGGATCTCAAAAAAGCGTTTGATAGAGTACAAATAGCCGACATCATAGATATACTCCAGCAAAACAAGACACCTGTGTCGTACATTAACATAATAAAAGACCTCAGTAAAGGTAATACAACCAAGATCAAAACACCAAAGGGACTCACAGAACAAGTACCGTTACTGACGGGCATACGCCAGGGGGATGGCCTGAGCCCAGTACTATTCAACCTCATCATGGATCAAATAATCAACGGCGTAAAAGAAGTGGATGGAGGATATAGAATGGGACAGGAATCGATGCGGATACTGTGCTACGCTGACGACGCAATCCTGATGGCGGATAACGAGGACGATCTTCAGCGACTGCTATATCGGTTCCAAACAAAAGCAAAGAACCTTAAAAGCAGATATCAGTGGAGAAGACAGAATCAATGGTCATAGCAAAAGAACCCACCAGATGTAAACTGGCTGTAGATGACAAACCCATCCGACAATGTATGCGATGCACGTACCTGGGAGTCGAGATAACAAGCTCCAAAAACTTACAACAGGAAGTCAGAACACAAATGAATAAAGCCTCAAGAATTTCTGGCTACCTAAGGGACCTCATATGGAGGAATAAATACATGTCCACCGAAAGTAAAGTCCGCATATATAAAACAGCCGTAAGACCGGTGATTACATACGCAGTGGAAACCCGAGCGGACACTACAAAAACGAAGAGCATGATGAGAGCAACGGAGATGAGGACCTTAAGGAATATCAGAGGAGTAAGCTTGAGATATCATGTAAGAAGCAGGAATATACGAACAGACCTTAAAATTCAAGACGTGGTGCAATTCACGAGAAATAGACGAAGATACTGGCGAGATCACGTCGACCGAATGACGGGGGATCGATGGGCAAAATGGTCAAAGAACGAAAAACCGAACTCAAGGAGACCTCCAGGCCGACCTCCCAAGAGATGGTGCGATAGCTGGACATCTGCTTCCCTAGAGGCTGAACAAAATTGAAAATAGTAGAAGAAACAAGACTTAGTCTTAAGGAAAGAGAAAGAAGAAGAAGTAATCGGGGAACGAAATAGTCTGCTGTATAGTTCGCCATTGACTGTAACGCGTTGACCAGCTTTATTGTTTAAGATGTATGGCCTGACAGCTCCTTCAGCCCATAGAGCGTACCAAACGGTAAATTTGTCCGGCTATAATGGTGTTTGAAGAGTCTCTGGGAAAATTTGCATCAACGACCAGCTGGTTTCAACCAAATGACAAAACGTAAGGCATAAATGATGACCACTTGGATTTATTTCTTGCACAAGTTGGATCTTATAAGGATCTAGGTCTAGATCTCTTGGAAAAATTTTCCACAAAGTGAACAGACACAAATTCAAATGCTGCGCACGGTGCCCAATCGACTCTTTCGGGTCTTCCTCAACCTTGCGTCCAACAACGACCATATTCTATTGCTATATCAAACTTTCTATGAAGAAATGACATACATATATAAATGATACTTGGGTTGTTAAATTTGAATGACTTTTTGACGTTTATACCCTATTGGATACTAAAACACTCTAAAAAACATATACATATAATTTACATAAATATTACGAGCAAATTATTAAATTATATATATTTTTTTCAAATTGAAAATTCCAGATATTTCTAAATAAACAATTTAAATATGCTTCAATTGTGTCAGATGTTTAAGAGGATGAAGCAGTAAATGTCATAATTGAATACAGTCAGCTTTTACTAAGTGAAAATTCATGTTCATATCCATTAGTAATGAATACACAGATTGTTAGAAATGCACACTATTCTTTAATTAATATATATGCCAAGACATGTTTGAAATGTTTAAAAAAGATTGAACAATCTCGAAGGACGTATCTCCTTTATATTAATGGAATTTAGGTCAAAGGTTTATTGTATACTGTAGAAAAGAAAGATGATCCACTTACAGTTTCACTATACAATGCATTCGTAAAGTAGCGGATAAATTCAATAATAATTAAAAGGGAAGTTTTTCAAACAAAAAACCTCGGACCCTTCGACTTTTATTTTTACTTACGTAGTTTTCTTACGTGAAACTGAAATCTGCAGGGTATCTCCAAAAACAGATATGACGTCATAATTTTTTTTTTAATATGAACGCTAATTTGTTATTACAGAATTAAGGAGGGCCGATTTTTTTACATAGGACAAGATAATTTTGGATGATGTTTACATAAGGAAATTTTGAAGTTATATTATCGTAAACATTAAAAATTAAAACAGAATAATCTAAATTAATTTTTGAAATTGAGAATCGTTAACAATCAGACAATTATCAATCAGACGATTAAGAAATTCTTTTTGAACTTTGTCGATGACATCTATAGTAATGTTTCTAATTTCTTGGCTTATTTGTGCTTTTAAATATTCTAAAGATGAAGCGCCGCCACACTACGCTTTATCTGCTCGCGCTTATTATTGGTATCCGATTTTAAAATAAAGGTTTTTGGAAACGCGTTTTAATTGTAAAATACTTTAGGAGTTAAGAATAAAGTGAACTGAAAAAATATCACATTTATATTGCGCAACTTAGAAATAACTATATAAAAACCTCGAACTACTTCGTCAAACATCCTGTATTTGTTCAAAGAAAAGTGTATTATTATTATTCAACGCTTGTTGAGTGGAAGTCAAGTCCCTCCAAAACAAAACGTGTATCTCCACACAATGTAAACTTTAGTCGCATTTGCAGAACGTTAGTCCCTACTCATTTACTTAGATATCTTGCACAAATATTCAGTTACAAGCTAAATTTATAATTGTTTGATTATAAATCAATTATCCATATACGCTTGAAATATTTGACTTGAATTTAAGAACTTCAAATTACTTTACGCCGTGCTACTTACACTGATATTTGTTCTTCATAAAGATTATCAAATTCTTCGTGAAACATTTTAATTTGATTCAATTAACAATTATAAACTCAAATCGAAAAGAAACGTTAAATAAAGTATAAAATATAATATATACGCTTGACAAATAATTAATGCCCAAAAATGCCTCAAAGCTAATAATTATATGCAAATTGTACTGCTTGAATGTGAAAATCAATTTAAAATCAAATTTGCTTCGATTGTACCTTCTCGTACTTTAGCAAACGGTGTGAAAAGCCACGGCTTAAGAGGACAATCACTATCCCCTGTTTGGAATTGAAAATAAATACACAGTTCAGTATATGTACATATACATATGTAACTGTTTACCTATTAGATATGTTAAGGTATCCCCATATTCGTATTGCTCTCTTAAGTAATTTCTAATATTACTTGTTTGCCATAAGTAATTTCTAATATTACTTGTTTGCCATAAGTAATATCTAATATTACTTGTTTGCCATATAGTACCATGCACGGATCCTAGATTTTGTGCACTACATCTAATTATTTTACAATTGAAATCTGCAATCTAAAGATGAAATATATTTAGAATTACCCCTTAATGTGATATTTTACCCTTCACTATATCAATATATGTGTATACACATAATGTTTACTTACAAGCATTACATTTATAGAATGTCTTCTTTTTCTGTTAATATATACATACAGTGGGTGATGCACATTATTTTCTGGGGGAAGCAAGTATCTCAACATGAGGTCCGTCAATTACACCCACAACTCCTCGAGCACCCCATTTTTCATAGACACTACAATAGAGATATATTTCATAAAACATTATATGTGTTGCGTACTCGATCAAGAGAGGGCGCTAATGCCGTGAGAGAAGAGAGAGTAAGTAAGTAAGAGAAGAGACAAGATGGCAGTTTGTTAAGTCAGTTTAGTTTAATAAAGATATACAGTCCACTACAAGTTTAAGATCTTTTATTTACTGATTTGTAACCTGTAATTCCGTCAAATTAAATTCAGTGTTTACCATCAAGATCTTAAGAATACATGACTTGGTCCGATCGACCGGATGAAACTGGCAGAAAAAAGAAAATACGTACATGGCACGTGGAAGCTAGACGCGAAGGACGATGAGAAGAGACAAATCATCGACGAGTGAGTTGTCCATTCTTACTATTCATAGACACAAAAAATATTTGATTTATGACGAGGATGTTTGCGGTATAACCATGGTTATATCATGTAACCATAGTAAATTACTATGGTTACATGATATAACCATGGTTATACCGCAAACATCCTCAGCTTTATATGACATTTACTTTACTATTTCTGACATTAACCCTTACTATTTACAACAATCGACCTTGTGACAAACATAACCTATCATGGCAGAACTCCGACAATTAAGTCAGTCACGATTTAAACGCGGACAGGCGAAAGCCTCATTGACTAGATTTCAAACTTATGACGATTTAATAAATATAAACGATTTAAATTACGTTATTGTGACACAATTTAAGTTACGACTCGAAAAGACAGAACCGATATTCATTGAATTTGAAAAAATACAATCGGAAATAGAATTGCTTAGTCAAAATAATGAACTTCAATTAACACCAGAAGAGAATTTAAAAAAGGTATATAACCCCTTACCACAATTATTAGTCGTATCCTAAATACGTATTTCGACAACTAAGTTGTCATCATCAGAAGGTAAAAAACTACTAATTAAAAGTCACACATGGGGCACAGTAAAGTAAAATAAACGCTTCCGCACAGCTACTGTACACTGCAACCCTGTAAAGAGTAAATTTAACATGCCAATCTCAAAACTACGAGACAAACACTTGCCTCTTAAGGAAAAGGTTTTAAACATGTGTTAAATTATCGAACAAAGGAACGGCAGAAATTCTTCTCTAAAGAAGGCGCCAACTAAAAACGATTTTTAAAAGCTACGATGACCTACTATTATACTTAATTGAAACACCTTATATTTTCACAAAACACTAGTATATTTAACTATATGTATATTTCATGTGCATTGTACACATCAGTAGTTATTATTTAAACGTATTATTTCGAGTAAAAGTATATTAACAAAATCTATATTGGGTAGGGGTGTAAAAATTTTCCATTAAAAATGGTTAAAAAGTATGGTCGTATATTGTAAAAGCCGAACTCTCTTGCAAATTCTGAGAAAGACAAAATTAAGAAAGGGCGTTACATGTGAAAAAACAAGACATCCGACTGTGTTGTGTTATATTAAATGAGAATCAATTAACGTGAAAAGGGTCTATGAATTATTAGATATTGTAGGTATATAATTTAAAAGTTAATTATAAATAGGTGACATGTCCTAGTTAAGGAGTTAAGCACTTTAATATAATGTATAGAATTCACGGTTGGCTCTAGGTGAAACATGATAAATAATTTACTAAACCAAAAACACCCGGTACATCTGTTCCACAAAACGCGAAACATTTTACATTTCGTGAAACAAACACACCGAGTGCTTCATTCAGCAAACCATTGTTAAGGACGTAATTTTTGCATTCTTTCACGTGTATGGATTCCCATATGTCTATATTTCTGCTGTTACCTCCCCCACCCACTTATAAAAATGTGAATAGACAGCTGAACGGTATTGGAGATTTATCGCTATTCAAGGAGGTATGTTTATTTTTCGCGATAAATATACTTTCATAAGCATCAAGTTCATGGGGTTTATTAATTCCTTTTATCAATTTCAAACCTGTAATCGGTACATTGTGTAGTGTGCTCAAAGCGTGATTTGCGACATTTGATTTATCCGGTCTATTGTATTTGATATGTGCTATGTGTTCTTTAAAACGTGTTATTATAGGTCGTTTAGTTTGGCCTATATATTTCAAAATACAATCCGCGCAACTAATTTCATAGATCCCTGATTTCGAATTGGAATTAATTCTATCTTTAGTATTCCCTAGCAGACTTTTGATGGTGTTTTCGGACCGAAAGGCTACCTGGAGACCTCTTTCTTTCACAACTTTATTAATGTTTTTCGTGACAGGGTGGTATGGTAGACATATGTACTTTTTCTCTTGGTTACTTTGGGGTATCAAACTCGTGGATTCGCGGATTGTATTTTTTATTTTAGTTTTTCTAATTAATTTATTGATTATTTCTATGTCAAAGCCATTGTATGTTGCAATATTTTTAATGAAATCTAGTTCTGTTTCATATCTCTCTTTTGTTAACGGAAAATTTAGTAACCGATTGACTAAAAAGTTAAAGGAAGCTGTCTTATGTTGATAACTATGATTTGAATCCGCGGTGATGAATCTATTAACGTTGGTTTCTTTCCGGAAAATATCGATTTCTATTTTATGTTTATTTCTAATCAGTAAAGTGTTTGTCTCGTAGTTTTGAGATTGGCATGTTAAATTTAGTCTTTACAGGGTTGCAGTGTACAGTAGTTGTGCGGAAGCGTTTATTTTACTTTACTGTGCCCCATGTGTGACTTTTAATTAGTAGTTTTTACCTACTGATGATGACAACTTAGTTGTCGAAATACGTATTTAGGATACGACTAATAATTGTGGTAAGGGGTTATATACCTTTTTTAAATTGTTATTTAACCTCAGTCTCCATTGAAAGAATTTCCATTGAAAGAATTTTTACCAGAAGAGAAACAAAAAGAATACGACGAACGCGATACTTTTGAATCTACATATTTTAGTTTAGTTAGTTTAATAACAAGTGCAATTGCTAAATATGAAAAGAATTTAATTGATATTAGTGACACCGCGTCACAAAGATCCGTGAGATCGGGAGAGCTTACTTCTTCTCAAGTAAAATTACCCGTTTTAAAATTACCGAATTTCTCTGGCGCATTCGACAAATGGCTGGAGTTTCGGGATGCGTTTTCGGCTTTTGTTGATAGTAATAATTCATTGAATGACATTCAAAAATTTTATTATTTGAGATCTAGCCTTGAAAAGGAACCGGCAGAATTAATACAAGCAATTGAAGTTTCGGCTTAAAATTATAGCATAGCGTGGTCTTTATTAAAAGAGCGTTTTGAAAATAAAAAATTAATTTTACATAATTATGTAAAGTCATTATTCGAAGCACCGACGTTGCTAAAGGAAAATCATACGGATTTAAGAAAATTATTAGACAATTTCAAAAAAAAACATTAGTTCTTTAAACGCGCTAGGTCAGCCTACTGACAAGTGACAAGACTCTTTTATTGTTTTTATTGACTAATAAATTCGATAATAGAACTAAACGTGATTGGGAAGCCTTTAAAATTGAAGGCGAACTTCCTACAATGCAAGATATGAATATATTTTTAAAGGAAAAATGTGAATTACTAGAAAAACTAGAAATGACAAAGAGTGACATCGGTATTAATAAAAACCAAATTCGATTTTTGAAAGGTAGAGGTCAATCTACTTCGGCATATTTATCGACACAAAATAAAAGTTTTACGTGTTATTTCTGTAAAAAAGACCATTCAATATTTAGATGCAATCAGTTCTTAGAATTAGATGTAAATTCGAGAAGTAATGAAATTAAAAACAGAAAGTTATGTGTTAATTGTTTTAATCCGAACCACAGTGTTCAAAAATGCAAAAAATTTAATTGTCGTAAATGTGGTAAAAACATAATACATTACTTCACAAAGAGATCAAGAAGCGGCAAATGTTAAATCAAAGGATGCATCTAGTGATGTATCAATTCCGACGGCGGAAACTGTTGTAGCACATTCTATTAACAAAAAAGACAGTAACGTTTTTACATTGCTCTCAACGGCTGTTGTTAGTGTAAATGATGATTTGGAGAACACGGTTTCTGCGCGCGTACTATTAGATCCAGGTTCACAGAGTAACTTTGTTTCCGAAGAATTTTATAAAAAACTCAATTTAAAGGAATACCCTGCAAATTGTACAGTCGTGGGATTGGGTGACTCAGCTGGAATGGCAGCAAAGTTTAAAACAAATTTAAAATTATCATCTTGCGTTAGTAATTATTCAAGGGAAATTTCTTGTTTAATATTACCAAAGATCACACAATCTGTACCAGCGGTTTCGTTTGACATTAACAGTTTAAAAATTCCAAAAAATCTTGTTTTGGCAGATCCAGGTTTAAATATAAATGGAAACATAGATATTTTACTTGGTACAGTTGTGTGCAGAAAAAAGTAGGACAAGTGTTTAGTTGTGTGAACCTATACCACTATTGACACATTTGAAAAAAAAAAGTCGTACACTCATATGTCACCTGAATTATAGCATTATATGCCAATATATGAGTAAAACTCCTTTTATATGTTGAAGTAAAGAGACGAATTTCAATAAAATGAATTAACTTTTATAAAATTAACAGTCATAATAACATTATAAAGAATCTACAAATAAACCATATAATATATATAAACTAATATTTCGTAATGCAACCAGCTGCATTTAATATATTGGTCAATGGCAAGGGAATAGACGAATACAAGTTTCTTATAAGATTTTCGTTTTCTGTTATTTCTTGCCATGCTTCAATTATTGCATTCCACAGCTCTTCTCTGTTATTTGGTCTAAAATGACGCTCATACATTTTTTTAACAATAATACCCCAGATATTCTCAATTATGTTTACATCCTGGCATTTGGAGGGCCAAATCAAAGTTTCGATGTTATTAGTTTGTAACCACTGAGTTATTATTCCTGCCGTGTGTACTGAACAATTATCTTGCTGGAGAATAAAATTATTATTTGGGTGATGTTCACGAAATAATGGTATTATATTCTCCAAAATATTTAGATATGCTAAAGCGTTGAATCTACCATCAATTCTCCAACATATAGCTAGTCCATTAGCAGTTATAGCAGCCCATACATTAACAGAGAAACGTTGCGACTGACCTGCATTAGATACGTATGATTCTTCATATCTCGTATTTCTCGGTATATACACTTTAATGTGTCCATTGTAAGTCGATTGAAACGTCTTTTCGTCAGTAAAAATTACTTTATTCCAGAATTCAATATCTTTATACAAATAATTTAGCGCAAAGATTATTCTGCTGTTGATGGCGTTCCGACAAAATACTTTTTTTGGCTGCAATACAATTTTGAATGTCTGACATTTGAATTCTTCTGCAGGCTGTTGACCGAGAACCCGGGAAATTTGTTGCTGCAACAGCATCTAATGCACAAGAAAACGGACGTTCTCTTAAGAAATTCACTAAAGCGATATCATGATGTTCTAAAGAAATCCTTCTTCTACCGCTTCCTTGTTTTCTGTTAATTGTTTGTTCTTGCTCCCAACGGTTTTTGACATTTTGTACGGTGCTTTTATTAACTCCGAAAGTAAACGCTACTTCTCTAATTGTTCGTCCTTTTTGAAGCTCGGAAATGATTTGAATTTTTTGTTGATTACACAATTGTCTTGGCATTATAATAAAACTCTCACTTTGACAACTCAATTTGACACTTAAGTGACAATTCAAATTTAAGTATGGGTGAACCAGATTTACATAGAAAAAATAGCTTGTCCGAGTTTTTTCTGCAGACAACTGTATAGGAATGTTTTATGAGGCAGTTTTAATGGAGCAAATCAAGCGTGATTGTATACCAACACTACAAAAGACTAAGCTAGGTTGGATAATAGGGGGAGAATTATGTCAATTAAATCTTTTGACTAATTCTAAAGTCACGGTCTTTCAATTGATGATGAAGTCAATCAAACTTTAACAAAATTTTGGCAGTTAGACCAATGCAGTGATGCTCATACAAATCATGATAATAATATTTGTGAAATTAAATTTAAAGACATAGTTAAACGCGATTCGACGGGGCGGTTTATAGTAAGAATACCATTTAAGGATAATATAAATTATTAGGTGACTCAAAAGAAACCGCGATGACACGATTTTACTATTTATAAAACCGACTTTTAAAGAATCCAGAACTAAGAAAACAATATACCGATTTTATGACAGAGTACGAAACGTTAGGTCATATGACAGAAATCGTTGACAATATAAGTGACGAGAAAAATAATGGTATTACCGACCGTATTACTTACCTCATCACGTGATAATAAAAGAGACTAGCCTGACTACCAAGTTACGTGTTGTTTGACGCATCCGCAAAAGGCGATAGCGGATTGTCCCTTAATGACGTTCAGTATGCGGGCCCAGCTATTCAAAATGAATTGTTTTCAATCCTTTTAAGATTTAGACAACATGCTTATGTTATCAGTGCTGACATCTCGAAGATGTACAGACAAATTTTAATTGATATTGATCAGAGAAGGTTCCAACGAATATTTTGGCGGGACGATCCTGACAATAAATTAAAATGTTACGAACTCAATACCGTGACTAATGGGACGGCTTCGGCTCCTTATCTAGCAATTCGTTGCTTAAGGCAAGTCGCAATTGAAAATGAAAATAACTTTCCAATAGCTAGTAACGTAATAAAAAACGACTTCTACGTTGATGATCTGTTGACAGGATCAGTCTCTGTTGCAGATCTCATGAAATTACAACAGGATGAAAATAATATGTTATGTTAGAAAATGCGGGTTTTGATCTTAGAAAATGGCTTTCAAATAAAAAGGAGCTGTGCGATAAATTTTATGGAAAGGAAAATATGGACTCGAATATTTTGCAGTTAGGGGAAACTGAACAGAATAAAACTTTAAGTATATTCTGGGATGCGAATTCGGATGACATACGATGCCAAATTAAACGGTTTGACGGATTTGGAAAAATTACTAAACGCGTTATACTTTCAATTATTAGTCAAATATTTGATCCTCTGGGGTTATTAGGTCCAGTAGTTGTTATTGCTAAAATCATATTACAAATTATTTGGAAGAAAAGCTTTACCTGGGATGAAGAAGTTGACAATCCTCTTCATGACGAATGGATATCTTTTTGCAATGATTTAGAATATTTGAATGAAATACGTGTATCTAGACATGTGTTTTCGGCGGACTCAAGCAAGATCGAACTGCATGCGTTTGCAGACGCTTCCGAAAAGGCTTATGGTAGTTGCGTTTACATGCGTTGTCAGAAGGACGATGAATCGTACTCATCTGCTTTATTATGCGCAAAATCTAAAGTCGCACCGGTAAAACAAATTACATTACTACGGTTAGAATTAAGCGCAGCGGTATTGGCAGCTAAATTAGTAAAAAAGATTAAGTGTGCAATTGATGTTAATTTCAGTAAGATATATTATTGGAGCGACTCCACCATATCTTTAAGTTGGATTCAAGGTTCACCAGACAAATGGAAAACTTTTGTTGCAAATAGGGTCGGAACCATTCAAGATTTGACTGACATACATGACTGGCACTATGTAAAGTCGCAGGATAATCCTGCAGATGTTTTGTCTCGTGGTACGACTGCATTGAAGTTATTAATATTAACCAACGATTTATGGTGGGAAGGACCTTCATGGTTAAGGTCAGACACGATTTTAAATCATTTTAACGATAGTTTAAGTACATGCGAAATAATTCCCGAACAACGAGTTATAGCAAATTTAACAGTTACTAGTGATTTTGATATATGTTCTAAACATTCATCTTTGACAAAGCTGCAAAGAATTATGGCTTATTGTCTTCGATTCATATATAATTTGAAAACTTTTAAATATAATCGCACTATTGGCAATTTATCTGCATTAGAAATGCAAAATGCAATTCAAGTTTTAGTTAAACTTTCTCAAACTCAATCATTCTCACAAGACTTTAACAATTTACTAAAGAAGGGTAAAGTTGATAATTCAAGTAGTATTTTACCTTTACATCTGTTTTTAGATGATGACAATCTCATTCGTGTAGGTGGCAGAATTCAAAATGCTAAAATTTCTTATAGCAAAATGCACCCTATAATATTACATAATAAGCACCCTTTGACAAAACTCATAATGAACAGCTAGCATAAACGATTATTACATTGCGGACCTCAGCAATTACTTTATAGTATTCGTGAGCCATATTGGCCAATTTCAGGTCGATCCATAGCAAGAGAAATTGTACATAAGTGTATCACTTGCTTTAGGGTAAAACCTAAATCTTGTAGTTATCTTATGGGTAATCTACCAAAAGAAAGAGTAAGTCAATCTCATCCGTTTATAAACACGGGCTGCGATTATGCCGGACCATTTCTTTTAAAGGATAGAAAGACGCGTAATCCAAAATTAATGAAGGCATATATTTGCATTTTTATATGTATGACAACTAAGGCTATGCATCTTGAATTAGTAGCGGATTTAACTACTCAAGCTTTTATAGCAGCCTTTAAGAGATTTATCTCGAGAAGGGGTAAGCCATCCAACGTGTTTTCGGATAACAGAACGACATATTGCAGTGGATTTTTCCCTGCAGAAGAAATTAAGGAAGATATATAAAACATTATATTTTGTTATATTTTTGTATATTGTATTCTTAGGCGATTTATGTAAAAATGTAAAATTTTAGGTGATGATTTATTATTATATGAATTTGATCCATGACTGTAGATTGTCCAGGCCTAGTTTGATGTTCGAAGTCCGCGCCAACCTGGAAGTCATACTAGTACAAAGATATATATATTTATCGCTATCTTGAGTTGTTTATGTTAGGTGGGGATGTGATGGCGTTTCCTGGAACTTCATTTGAGAGATTTATTAATGCTTTCTGAGATAGGTTGTATTTTATTTGATATTGAACAAGACTTAATTTTGTTTAATATATATATTTTGGATAATTCGTATTGTTTGCTTGGTGATTCGATTGTGTTTAAAATTCATTTGACGTGGTTTTAAGAGTCTTTTAAACTTGTTATAGATTTAATTTAAAAGACCTATCTGAAGAAAAAAATCTCTCGTGTTGTGATTTCGATACATTAATTAATGTAGGTACTATTTAATTATTATAATTTAAGTATTGAAAAGAGCTCTATAAATTAATAATTTGTGATCTTGTAAAATTATTTATAATCAGAAAAATATCTAGAAAATTTGTCAGACTGTTTTTATTGAGTTTAGTTTTTATTCATATAAATATTTCAATACGTTAGAAGGTGGGGAAACTTTTGTGTATTGTCATGTTAAGTGTACGCATGACTGTAAGATTTTGATTTTACGCGTAAGATAGATAAATTTCTATCTTGACGTTTGAGTTTGGGGTTAATGGTATTGTTGACAACTGATAAATTTTGTTGTTATTTTTATTTCCAATCGTTGCTCGAGAGTCACAGGGGGTTTTTCTCTTTGTGCGTGTCACTATCATACAGACTATTTCCTCCTAGCTACTGTTAATTTGCTTTAGCTCTCTTTACATTCGGTAAAGGGATTTTTTTTTCTTTTTGATTTTTTTTAAATAAAAATGTAAATTAGGAAAATTGAGAACTTTTAATTAATGCTTGTTGTATTAATTTATTTTTACCCCGAATCCGTGAGGATTACCCCTGGAGAAGAGAGCTCAAGGAAGGCGACCCGACTGAAGATAGCTGGCAGAATAAGTTGCTGTGTGAATTCAAAGTTAATAAGCAATTAAAAATCACAATTCACAGCAATATGTCGGGGCTAAGTCTGAGTTATCAAAATTCTTTGAAAACGACTCAGATAAAATTATTCAAAATTTAGCAAGAGATATGATATCTTGGCATTTTATTCCACCCAGGGGCACCTAACTTCGGTGGTTTGTGGGAAGCCGGAGTAAAGAGTATCAAACTTCATTTAAAACGTGTTCTGAAAAATCAAAAATTTCACTTTGAAGACTATATGACAATACTGACGCAAATCGAAGCCATTTTAAATTCGAGACCACTGTGTCCTCTTTCTTCAAGTCCTGACGACTTTTTACCTTTGACTCCTGCACATTTCCTAATCGGACGATCTCTCACGTCAATACCTAAACCTTCACTCACTCACGTAGAAGAGAACCGTCTCAGTCACTATCAACACAGACAGCAATTAATTCAGCATATCTGGCAACGTTGGTCCCTAGAGTATATCTCTAACGTGCAGAACCGAACAAAATGGAAGAAGTAAGGAACTCAAGACATCTCCGTTGGAGACTTAGTGGTAATAAAGGAAGACAACAGCCCACCCCTGGTATGGAAAACTGCTAGAGTGCAACAGCTACATCCAGGAACTGACAATGTGGTGCGTGTTATAAGTGTTAGGTTGAGTGATGGTGCAATATACAAGAGACCTTTATCAAAAATTTGTGTATTACCTATAGACAATCACAAAATTAACTAATCTTATTAATACAACTTACATTTAATGTTTTCATTTTATTGTTGTTCACATTATGTTTAGTTTAACTGATATTTTTGTAAATGTACATACATACAACTTACATTTAATGTTTTCATTTTATTGTTGTTCAGATCATGTTTAGTTTAACTGATATTTTTGTAAATGTACATACATATATGTTGAAATACCTAAATATTTCAAGGCGGGCGGCATGTTGCGTACTCGATCAAGAGAGGGCGCTAATGCCGTGAGAGAAGAGAGAGTAAGTAAGTAAGAGAAGAGACAAGATGGCAGTTTGTTAAGTCAGTTTAGTTTAATAAAGATATACAGTCCACTACAAGTTTAAGATCTTTTATTTACTGTTTTGTAACCTGTAATTCCGTCAAATTAAATTCAGTGTTTACCATCAAGATCTTAAGAATACAATAGGTCAACTAATTTTTTATCGTTTTCTTTTTATTTTTTATAACAAACTTCATATATTATTCGACATACTGATGTTTGGCTTAGTGCTATCCAAGACTTACAACCTACTGGATTTTGAAAGGATCCTGTAGCTGTAAAATGTAATGTTGTTAAAACCTACAATTCAAGACAGATATATACAACAAATTTCTAAAATTAGAAATACATTAATAATCATCTTCAGATGCAGTGGAATATGACCACGCAAGTCTATAACTGCTCCCAAAGTATTAATTAAATCGGTAGCAGACCTTTTGTCTAAACGAAATAACTGCTGAAAGTGTATTTCCAATAGGAGTCATTGTACGATTCATTACGATACATCCTTAGAGTTTATAGGAAATCGTAAGCTACGCGCGACTTCAGAATTGGATTTTGTACTTTCCCGACTTACGAGGATTACAGATTTTGTTACGATGCTTATCAAAATATTCTAAAAACCCCTATATAAAAAACAACCTCATTATTTATATAAAATTTTGTGTTTTATGTTTTTTAATCTGTTTAATTATTATTACCGCCTATAGTATCTTGCAATTCGACGTAAAACCAAATACAAATACTTCTAATCCTCTCGCCAACTTAATTGGCGCTTGCTATACTTTGCTTAAACAGATTCAAACGCACGGACTTGAATGTTAGATTTTAAGTACTTTTAATGTAGTAAATGTGGTCAGAAAGATATTCTTGGGACAAGAACTGCAATAGAATAACTTCAGTAGAGAATATTTCAACGAGCCAATATCATAACTCACAAAATTTACTTAATATTCTACTTCAGAACATATTGTATAGTTACATGGAGACAATAACAAAATTGCTTTAACCATGAAACATCTTTTTCTTTCTTAATAGAACAAATACTGATATTATACATATTATTATTATTATACATTAATCATTAAACCCATATTTGCCTTGCAAACTTTATTAAATTAGTCCTATTTGAAACGAATTTTGGAACTTTTTTACATTCTCTCGAGTTTTGTTATTTTGGGATTACAGAACCTCCTTTATTTTTGAGATAATGCAATATCTGTTCACATTTAAATTATTGTCTCTCTCATTCGAAGAGGATAATGTTTTCGACATTTGCACAATTTAAAAGCGGATACTAAATTAGCGGCATACAAAGGATGCCTTTTTCGCTATATTTTATACAAACAGACCTTGAGTTCGTCAAGTATTTTCCGAATTTCCGAATTTTAAATAAAAATGTTTATTTATTTAGAGTATTTGAGTTTAATATACGTATTTTTTTTCTTTTTTTACTTATTCCATTTTAAGAATGCAAAATTAAAAAAATACCATCTTCCATTTAACTCAGTTCTATGGAGAAACCATATTGCAGTGGTTTCCAATAAATATTTGAAACGATAAATACTACTTACTTCTAATGTTATATATAGCTTATAAGCAGTTAAATGGGAAGTATTAAGATAGTGTTTTAATGCTAGGATATGGATTCGAGATGGCACTAAATACAGAAACGCTTGCCGGTAAATTAGCTGTCTTGTGCAAGACCATTTCTTTTAGTTTTACTTTATACATGAGACAGTTAACATAACCTAGTTAGAAAAGTACACTTTGTAGATAAAGTGAAAACGTCGTTGAATTTGGTAAAAGTTGAAGATTTGACCCTATTTTAAGGTAACCAAACGATTCCTACTATTTTTTGATATTACTAAATGCGCAGCTTACGTGAATATTAAATAGTAAACAGTTATATACACGTATATAATATATAGATTTTATATTTTTAGAATTATTCAACGTGACATGGTGTTATGTTGCAAATTGTACACAAGAAGGGTCTAATATATTTGCAATAGCAACATCATATACGTTTCGGCAGTTAATTAATGCCGCAAGAATATGTTCATTTAGAATAGACGATATTCACTTACTATTTGTAGAAAGTATTTTGAGGCACATTTAACAAGGAAGAACTAATATCAAAGGCCATACCAACACTTTATTTCCTAGATAGGTAATATTTTGCAACATATTTAACTGATCTGTTAATATATGCTATTTTCTGTAATTTAGAATCAGTTAACGCATCTGCTGCCTATAAACCAACAAATCTGATATTTATATTCATGGTGTTCAAACTACATCAAAATACGACATAGAAGGACCAGAACCTGTATGTGGAATCGTTAAGGATTCCGCTAAAAGGGAGATCTGGTTATAGTTAGAAAGAGAACATAAAAATAAATGGAGGTTAACGGAAGGTCAACTCCATACCAAAACACTACTAAGGGAGCTGGACGGAAAGTTTTCAGCTAACCTAATTCGTAGTAACAAAAAAGAAATTAAAATAATTACCGGTTTAATAACCGGACATTGTCCTTTAAGGAAGCATCTGTACAGCATGGGCTTGGTGGGCGAGCCCTGGTGTAGGAGATGTGAAAAACAGGAAGAAACTAGCCTTCATGTAATATGCACGTGTGAGGAACTGAAGGAACTCAGACAGAAATATTTCGGGAGAGATCTATTGGATCCTTCGAGTGTACTCAAACTTCCCCTGAGGAGGGTAGTGGCTTTTATCGAGGACACAAGACTAACAGAGTGGAACTGAGAGGTCTATTGGGGATAGTACAAAGAGCAGTGCGCTCATGTGCCTGGACGTTCTGGCGTCCAACCCAAAACAGAAGGAAAAGAAGAAGAAGAGATGCCATAGAAAATATTTCAAAGGAAGCAGTTATTTGTTCTACTAATATAGTTGTAACAGTAGTATGAGAAATCCCTTGCTCCAATATTAATTAAGAAGGAAAGTATTATACTAACAGATAAAGGTATTTTTTTATGACTAAGTATATTTTTTCTTTATTATTTTTGTATAGTCCCTAGTAAATACACATTTTGTATATCGTTTGTAATGCTTATACTAATATAAGTTTAATGTATGATTCTTTTTGTCGTAGGCTAAACTTTTGAAATACAACCAATGAGTAAAAATATAGCTTTTTTCTTTTATTTATCATCATACATAAATCAAAAAATAAATTAATCTACATATATTTAACATTTTGTTCTCCTTTTTATAGGTATAAAAATAAAATGCTATATTTAATCTAACCAGATTTATTTATTATTTTATTTTTATACTTATAACAAGAAGAATCAAAATTCTTATACAAAAAACTCAAAATATAAGTTAAGGTAGGTAAGTTCTATTTTAGTTCGAGGACATGGATTCCAGATGTGGCTAAACGCTGTCTTAATTATCATGAAGTTATATTCTTGGCGATTTTTATATGCTTATAAGTAAGGATACAAATTTGGGAGCAGACGGAGCGCAGGCGTGGAACGAGCTTTGGTTGCATGGGCATGAATAATATCATGTTATATGAACGCATTCCTGTGTAGTTTGACTCTAATAAATTGGGCTACAATTATAAAAACGTAAATCGTTTCACATGAATATATCTCTTTTGACTCTTCGAACAAGTATAGCTCTCAAGGTTTGCTTTCGGGTTCTCTTTAACTAGGCCTAGCATCCAATGTAAACTCAAAGAAATAATAACGGGTGTTCATTTGAAAAGTCAATCTAGTACTGAGAACATTTTGAAGTATGTCGTAAATTTAAATTTACTACTTAACCTACGAAGTCGTATATTTTGACAGTTTCATATATATATATAATCCAAAAATCCCTATTACCATAACAATGGTGTAGGGCGTTTATCTTCTAGCTTTTTATAAACGTTTTCCATTCATTTCTATTCCTTGTCATGTTCTTCGCTTCTGTCCATGTTTTGCCTTTCCTTCCCAGTATTTCTGCTATGACATCATTCCATGTTGTCCTTGGCCTTCCTCTTCTTTTATTTTTCATTATCCTTGCTTCCCATATCCTTCTTGTTTGTCTTGTATTTTCCATTCTATATAAATGTCCCCACCATCCTAGCTGTCTTTGTTCAATGTATTCTAACACTGACTGCATTTTCAAATCTTTTCGTATTTCCAAGTTTCTTATTCTGTCCATCCTTGTAACTCCTCTAACTCTTCTTAAATACTTCATTTCTACTGCCTGTAATTTATTCTTTTGTCTTCTATTTAATATCCAGGATTCACAGCCATATGTTAATATCGGTCGGTAAATTGCCTTATATACTTTTAGTTTTGTTTCTCGGGATATCTCTTTTTTGTTAATGAAATTATTCCTCATGCTGTGGTACAGCTTTGTTGTTTTTTCTATTCTTTGATTAATCTCAGCGTCCTGGGTCCCTCTTCCATCAATTCGTACTCCCAAGTACTGGAATGTTCTCACTTGTTCTATTTCAGTTCCTTCTATTACGATTTTCGTATCTACCTGTTCATCTCCCACTACCATTACTTTAGTTTTGCTCTTACTCATCGTCATTCCACTGTCCTTTAGTGTCATATTCCATGTTGTTAAATTACGTTTCAGATCTTCCTCATTGTCGGCTATAACTACTATGTCGTCCGCGAATGCCCCTTCCGAAACTTCGACTGCATTCAAGTTAAGGTGTCCAACCCTGAACTTTTTACTTTTACATGCACACTGTTTGATAATGTCATCCATATAAACAATGAACAGCATTGGGCTCAGACTTCCCCCTTGGCGCAGTCCCTCGTTTGTTTTAAATATCTCAGATTCTAAATTGTTAGCTATTACAGCATTAGTATTGTGGTTATATATTTTCTGTATTAATCGTCTTATTTTGCCATTGACACCTCTTTCTCTTAATACATTCCACAATCTTTCTCTTGGTACTTTATCGAAGGCTTTTTCCAAGTCTATAAATGCTAAGAACACTTTCCTCTGTTCTCTAGAGGCTTTTTGTATTATTTGTTTCACAGAGAATATTTGGTCTTGTGTGCTCCTTCCTCTTCTAAACCCACTTTGTGACTCATGTAACGTATTTTCGAGTTTTGTTCTTAGTCTTTTATCTATTATTTGCTCGAGAATCTTCATTGCAGTACTTAGAAGGGATATTCCTCTGTAATTATTGCATTCTTTCTTATTTCCTTTATTCTTGTATATTGGTACTATCAATGACTTCTTCCAATCGTTTGGTATTTCCTCTTCTCTCCATATTCTGTTATATATTTTCAACATTAATTCTCTTCCTCTTTGTCCTATATTTTTTATCATTTCTGCTGTTATTTTGTCACAGCCTGGCGCTTTTCCATTTTTCTGTTTTTGTATTGCTTCTTCCAGTTCGTCCATGGTAATTATTTCTTCTGTCTCTTCTTCTCCTATTATTTGTTGTTCACTAGCATTCTCGTTTTCCACTCCTCCGCTTAACAATTCCTGAAAGTATTTTTTCCACCTTTCTATAATCTTCATTCTATTGCTTAGGATCTCTCCCTTCTTATTTTGTATATAATGTGTAGATTGTGACCTTTCTTCATTCCTTACTGATTTCAAGACTCTATAAAATAGTTTTTGGTTCTCTTTACTGTTTTTTTTCCATCTTTTCCCCAAATTCTTTCCATGTCTCCTTTTTTGCTTGTACTACTAAATGTTTCACTTTTTTTCTTTCTTCTTTGTATATATCGTATTTTTCCACTGTTTGTTCTGCTAAGTATGTTTTCCATGCTTTTTTCTTTATCTTAATTTGATGTCTTATTTCATTTGTCCACCATTTTGTTTGTTTTTTCTTTTTATTTTTCCTTACGCCACATATCTCTTTCGTTGTAGTTATTATTATTTCTTTAAACCTATTCCAAATTTCTTCGATAGTTCCATTAATTTCTATATTTTCTACTCTTTCGGCTATCCTTTTCTGGAATTTTTCAGCAATGACTTCACTTCTTAATTTGTATATTCTAAGTGATTCTATTTGGTCTTGTTTCTGTGTATATATATATTGCTTTTCCTTGTTTTGAACTTTTTCTTTTATTCTTGATATAACCACAAAGTGATCGCTTCCTATTTCCGGCCCTCTTCTTACTTTCGTGTCGCTCACAATTCTTCTGTTATTTTTGTCAACTAATATGTAGTCAATTATAGACCTCTCCCCCCTACTCTTGACTTCTCTAGTATATCTGTGTATATCTTTGTGTTGGAAAAGAGTGTTAGTTATTACCAAGTTGTGTACAATGCAGAAGTCCAGCATTCTTTTTCCATTGTTATTTCTAACAGTCTCCCCGTTTGTTCCCAATACTTCACTATATTCATCGTCTCTTATGCCAACTCTACTGTTGAAATCTCCTACTACAAACATTATACCTTTCGCGTCTTCCACCACTAATGTTAGTTCTTCCCAAAATTTATTCTTATTTTCTGATGTATCATCTTCGTTTGGCCCGTACACCACTATTATTGTTTTCGTTCTGTTTCTTTCCTTCATCTCTATTAGTAATATTCTTTCTGACCAGGCATTCCATCTATAAATTTGGTTTTCTAATTTCTTGTGTATAATGCATCCCACTCCTGCAGCTGCTCTTTTTTCTTTTCCTACACCACCATACATCATAATATGACCATTGTCCGTCTTAATAATTCCCTGTGCCTTTTTCTTTGTTTCCGTAATTGCTAATACATCCACTCCTAACTCTTCAAACTCCTTTTCTAATTCCTTTTCTTTTCCTGTTATGCTCTTTATATTCCAAGTACCAATTTTCCATGTTTCACTTTCTTTATCCTTACTTTTCTCTATCTTTTTTATTTTTTGTGTATCATCATTATCATACTGATCATTATTTTGTTTATTTTCCTTTATCATATCCTTTTTCTTGTCCGGGTCATCATCTTTATTTTCACTAGTCTTTACTATTAGTTTTTTGACACTATTTTTGGGATTTTCTTTTCTCGTGCCAATTCTCGTTCCTCCTTATTCCAATTCCCCTTTTCCCTATTCCATCTCCATTGTTCTCCCTCTACTATTAACTTTTGGAATCCTATCTTAACATTTTTTCCTTTCATTCTCTCTTCTTTGGCCTTTCTTCGTATCTTTTCTTGTATTTCTCTTTCCTCTTTTGTCATGTCATCGTTAATGTATATATTTTGTTCCATAAACCCTCTCAATTTGCCCTTATTTTTCATTATTTTTATCTTATCATCTATATTCTTCAGTTCTATTAAGCAAGTTTTTGGACCCAGTTGTTTCACCGCTTTAATTTCAATTTGTATTTCCATGTACTTCTTGATAATATCTTCCACCGCTACCTTTAATTGATCTTGATCACTCCCATCTATTTTCAAGCCTACCATAACTGCGTTCTTTCTTCTATTCATACCCTCGAGTTTATCTAATCTTCCTTTGGCACTTCTAATTTCTTTTTTCAGTTCTTCGTTTTCTTTTCTAATCTTCTCATTTTCTAATTTGATTTCTTTCATTTCTTCCATATATTTATCTTGTTTTCCCTCTATGTGTTGCACTTGTGTAACTAATCCTCGCATCATTTCCATTAATTTATCTAATTTACTTTCGTCACTGCTTGCTTCTTTGTCTGGTGTTCTGGTCAGCTTTTTACTCTTTTTGAAGATTTCGGCTACGTCTTTTTTATTTCTCTTTCTTTTTCCTTCATCCGTGTTACTCCCATCACTGTCCATCGCAAACAATGACAGTTTCACACATACAAATAAATATCAAATGTGATTGACATTATCAAATGTCATTTGGATTTACGTTTACGGAACAACGAACACATACTAATATATATGCGTCTAATTCTATCAAAATTTCAAAGTAACCTAGATTGACTTTTCAAATAAACACACGTTAGAACATATCAAATAAAATTCATTTATTGTTTATACTTTCAATATGTTTATAAATTATGAACTCAATAAAATATTATAAATCATTTATTAACCTATATCAAATTACCGTCATATAAAATTATGAGGATAGTCAGGAGTACACGTAAATCACTTTGAAGTCCTTTTAAGATTTTATAAACCTTATCTTAGTCTAGAGGATCGAAAACCTCCAATCACTAAGCTACACACAAGGTGTTTTGTTTAATGCAATAAAATATGGGCTTTATGGATCGTTTGAATTTACTGATACTCTTTTCCAAAAAGGAGTGTGTTATTCAATATTTATTTAGTGGAAAATAATACCTACCGCATAAAATATTTATCTCCACGCTATATAAATTCTTAAACTGATTCCTAATTCATGAATTTTTGATTAAAAAGCAAAACACAGATATTAAATCATTGGTGAGGCAAAGTCTTTATGTGTTCACTAAGATACCTTGAGTTATTATTCTGTTGCAAAACAGTAATTATAATTAATTGATTACAAATTAATTATCCATATACGCTTGAAGCTTCAATATTAAATTTATGAACTTCGAATTACTGTGCGCCGTTATTTTTATACAGTACAGTTTTTTATACAGTTGTATTTCATATAAATGATCGAACTCTTCGTGGTACATCTTATACGATTTTCAAATACAGAAGAAATTAATAATTCGTATCAAAAGTAACGCTAAAGTAAACAAAATAAATTGTATACACTTTGGCAAATAATTAAACGTAAAAATGTATGCAAAAAAATTTCAAGACTGGTCGGTCCGCAATCGAATAAAACAGAATCCCTTTCTTCAACGTTCTGTGCCTTCATATAGCCTCGGTAACGCTTGGAGTTTTTTCAGGGTAGAAAGATCTTCTATAATGTCCTTTTTCACCTGTGTAATAAAATTGATATAAGAGTGCACGTTTTTAGAAAGCAGGTGTCATTCTAAAAACGTGCGCTCTTATATCAATTTTATTACACTTTGTAACCAAATGAATTTGGTTAACAATAAAATATTATAGCATTGTATGTTTTCAATAAAAACTTTGTATTTTCTCACATTGGCGCGTTGTTTTGTACATATTCTATTTCTGTTTTTACCTAACTGTATATTTGTAAAATTCCAAATACAACTAAATCTGTCATATTGATTTTGTCAACATTGTTGACAACAAATATACATCTTCTTTATAGATAACATATACCATGTAAAGAATTATTTACACATTGTAATGTCTTTTCGAAGTTTGTAAATATTATTGACGCACGTTGGATGACTTATTGTACCTGCTATCGGGTTTTTAACCATTAGATACAATGCTGATATTCAGGGTCCGGCAAAAGTATGGATAATGCCATTATTTCTTTAAATACTGTTCTAATCTTAATTTTGATCAAATAAAAGTTCTTTAAATTATAATTTGCCATGTTTTGGTCGAGTTTTCGTGGTGGTATTTTTTTTCGGTGTCGTTGCTATGGCAACCAACCTTCGTTTTTTAAATAGTAATGTATGATTTTTATATTATTTTCTGAATCAGCATATTTTTCTACGTACAAATAGTTACATTTTACAAGGGGTCACAAAATTACATTTCCGAGAATAATCGAATTCTAATGTGATAGTAACATCGAAATCATTTGGCGTGAGTTTTTGGACTAATTGAACCTTGTATGGATGAAATTTCTTTCTTTTAAGCACTCTACGAAGAAATGGTTGAGAAATATTGTTGAAGTTCTAGAACATTACACAATGTCTGAGGTCATTTGCTCACCGCCAACAAAATATTTGAAAAATTAGCCTCGTCACTCCAAAATACTTGTCGGGAAAAGTTTCGGGCTTCACGAAGAAACTACAGACAAAATTCTAATGGTTGAAATTTATACGGCGAAAATTTATGTTCCTTCAAAATTATTTGAATATTCGTAAAAGAAATGCCGGTTTCTCTAAATAAGTGTCTTATCGAATTTCTAGGATACACTTCAAAATACGTCAGCATGGTAATTTCCGTTCCTTCTGAAATTATATTTGTCTTTTTTGTACTTTTCTTGTCAAAAACAATTTCGTTACTTCGAAATTGGCGTTAGTCTTAAAAAGTAATGCCGGTATGGCACTTGTTGCCCAGGAAATAATTGACTGTATCGTTGAACCTTCCTTTCGTAATTTTTTTGACACATCAAGTTTGTTTCTAGCAAGTCACATTTCAAAACGATTAATAATAAATTGTTGCTATTAAGTGCAGCGTTTATTATTTTCTCACACACAATCGGAAGTATTTTGAGAAACTCTATCACTCTGTCACTTGTACAAAAAAAATCTGCCATTAATAGGGTACTCAAGCATTTTATTTTGTTAATCCCTATGGTTGCTTAGATATTTAGCTCCGTATCTTTAATAAAAGATAGACACTTTGTTTTTGAATTACCTCGGTTATTTTCAGCTTTTGTGAAAAAAATCATATAAACACTTTCGTTAAGCAATTGATTTTGCATCGATTGGTATAATATTATACTGAGTATTCCGTTAGAGAAATATACATTTTAAAAAATATATGAGAACCTACACGTTCAGTAGTTTTTCTGCTTTCACTATCGTATCGCGGAAAGAGTAAAGAGTAAACACTTAATTTGGATCAGCCTGTATTAAACCACGGATACTTATTTAAAAGAAAAACTTACTAATCGTACGTTGGCTATGAAGCTTTGAAACACCAGAAATGATTTTGATATCCTTTTATTTAATTTTGGTACATAAGCATGTATTTTTCCAAATTTAAGCTATAGATATTGTTAAATCGCAACATAACCAATAACCTATCAAGATTACATTTGATATAACATTCGATAATATACCATTCGTAATATACAGATGCATTCCAGACACCAATCTATTTAATTACGTTCTATACCTATTCCTCTACGTTAGGTTTATCGTAAAGATATAATTAAAAATTTATTTACATAATGGTATTTGAATTAATCCTACCTGTAGTTATACTGGATGCATTTGAAAATACAACCCGTTTCATTATCATTTATTCCCTATTACATTTATTTAATTTACCTTACTTTGGTTACTTTGTTTACATGCGATCAGTCTCAAGCCGGCTACGATATAGTACAGTTATTTCGTGTAAAGTGAAAAATAATAAATCAATCATGTCGAAAGCTATAAAGAGATCGTTCTACTAAGAAGTACAGAAATAAATAAGTAGATTTCCTGATTTAGTTTACGCTGGTACTACAATCAAATGCAAAGTTTATGAAATACTGCTCTCGTGTACAACAAAATATAAATGCCAAAGGCATGTCAATAGTCCAAAGAATATACAAAAAAAAATGGTTCGTATTTGTGTTCGAGTTATGTTAAGTTATGTATTGTTTACTTTAGTACAGAAGAAACCATTTTGTTCATTTTGGAAAAAGTACGGAAAAGGAACGTTACCTAGCCGGACGTATTGAAATTATGATTAAATCCTAATTGAAAAATAAGAAAGTGGGGTTATCTGTGGATGAAACTACAAATTGGATGTTGCTAATATTTAACCGATCACATCTAGTTTGTGACTACACGAAACACGTTTAAAACGGTTTCAGCATGTTTTTAATTTATAAAACGTGCTGTAATACTTACCGTTCCAGCACGTCAATAATATAAACCATAATGAAGGTATCATATCCACAAAATATCCAATAAAAATTTGTATCTAATGTTGACAAATTATTCCTTTTCAGTTCGTATTGCGCAAGTACGAACCGCAAATTATACTTTATCTCTTTCCAACACACATAAATACGCGCAGTAATCACACATTAGTCATTTTAAGGAATTCTTATACTTTAAATTTGGCCTTGGACGGGAAAGAAATATTTTATGAACTGTAAACAATTCAATCGTAACACTCAAATGACCCGGTACAGTTCTCATAAAACTCTGTACCAAATTAACAGACATTCAGCTTTAGTGCAACTATATCAACCCTGAGAATGTCCCTTGCAATTGGTCGAAACGTCGGAAAATAAAAAACAGTGCTAAGGACACGGTTCCATTTTGGAAACCAAGAAGAAGTAATGGTCTAGAGTAACGGTAATATCGGTAAATTAATGAAGTGTTAAATCAAAACAATAACTGTTTTAAATATTTATAATGAGCGATCATAAGATAAACACTGGAAATGCTATTTTTTCGGTAATAATATTACTGTGACACACATATTATCTACAAATATTTATATGTCGTTATTTATAAGAAACTCTCTCTATCGTAAACTACTCTGTCATGTGTATGAGAAGATGATAATCATGAGTTTTAGTTAATTCGAAATTTATGAGCAATTTTCATATCAAAATTATTTCATCTCTAACAGGTGATAGTTTATTAAGAGGTGTGATATAATTAAAAAGGAAATCACTTCTCATAAATGGGTGATGTACACACTTCCTTTATCTCTCCTAGTCTCATAAATCATTTTCGTCTTAATTTTCTATTTATACGTTATCATAATTATCTGGGCCGCTGAAATATGTTGATAAAAAGGTATATTAATTTAATATTAGTCGTAAACCAAAATCGAGATCAATTTAATATCAAGGACATCTATCTATGTGTTAGTAATGTCTGGAAGCTAATACATTTGCTGCAAATAAAATTTCAGGGGTTTTTGAACATTTTTTAATATAACAGTCGTTTGAAAAAAGAAAAAAATATAGTTTTCTTATTAATTGTCCATTTTTGTGTTACGGTTCGTGCTGATTTTAAGAAAAATTGATTATATATTTTCAAGTTATCGTTGAAGGAAAATATTGTTCCACAGACGAGAGAGTGTGTATGGTTCAGTGCTATTTTATTTTTAGCCTTAATAGTTAAATAAAAGTCTGATATGGTCACGAACTGTTTTGTTAAGTATTTTATAATTAATATCACTAAGAAATTGTATGTAAAAATGCATAATGTATATTTACAGCGAATTTATATTCTTGATTGCATATAGTGTAATTTTGTAAACTCTTGTAATACAGCCAATGAAGAGATGTAAGGGTATATTGATTATATTTGATAAACACGCATTGAGACACTTATTTGATATACTTGCAGTAGGAAGTTACATAAACTGTTATTGAATCTATAATTTAATTGCAGTGACGTGTTTGATGGAAAATATAATTGCGTCATAGGTAATATAGCAAGCATTCAACTACCTTACAAAGACGCTTAATAGAATTTACTAATAATAAGAGACCGGACACGAGAGGCCGATGATTCATCGCCCACGGGCGTACTATTGAAAATTCGGATTTCGAAAGAGTTTTTAATTTTATTTATATAATTGGAAAACAAACGGGTGGTGATCTATAAAATATGAAATACATTTTTATTTGGTCATTTTGTAGTTCAAATTGAGTACCGGAGTATTAATATTAACTACCAATATTTTCTCAAGGTTCTCTTCAGTATAATTTGTTTTCTTTGAATGAAATACATCCTCGTAGATAGAAAACATCCCAACTGGTTATAGGTGCAAACCGGAAATATTCTTTTATTTCAGCGTATTTAGCAGTTAGATTTTGAGGCACAATTGCCGCAATGTTGTTAAATCTGGATTTCTATTAAAAACTGTGTCAAACTTTTGCCGAAAGCTACAACCGAAGTTATTTAGAATATTTTTCAAATTTTTAATAGTCACAGCAATGTGGTTAGTCCATAATTTAACTTGAGATTTTGATTTTCAAAATAAGTGATTAGTTTTGGCAAATTTCCAAAGCGTTCCTGAAGAAACTACAACTGAAAATAAATTTTAAATTTGTATTAGTTTCTTGCTCTCAGAAATACTTGACCATCGTCATTTAAACATGTAACGAAATTTTGTAAACTATCGAAATTCTCTGCATAAAAACTAGTAGCTTCCAACCATGTTCCACATCTAGTTATTACAGGGGAGGCAGTGATATAGATGGAAGTTTTGCCCTGTAAAGAGCTACTCTCAATGGTGCTTTTCTGAAAATTCTTTTAAAAGCGGATACAAGTCTATCAGCTTCCGAGAAGGTGTCTCTGATATATTCACAGATTCTGTGGAGAGGATGTGCTACACAAGTAATATGCAGTGTATTAGGATATGTAGTAGATATATATAGTCTGGCTATTTTTAACATATATGCAGTACTGTCACTGACGAATAAAAGTATTTTTCGTTTGCACTTGTTGTCCGAATGAAGCATTTGGTGCATATTCTCGTAAATGGTTTTAGCTACTGCTTCCGCATTAACTGTATTTATAACTTTTGTTGCTATTACATATGCGTTATATGGAACAGTTGGATGTAGTACACCAGCTACAATATTTACCATACAGTGTTCTAATATATCGACAGTTTTGTCGGCACTTACCCATAGGAATAAATTTAGAAACATAATATTTGCGTAAGGTGAATTCATCAGGAACATTTCGACGGGTATACACAGAGTTCTTAGTTAAAATTGTCAGATTCCAACGGGTCTAATTTCTGTGTATCTATGTGTTTGCGATGCTAAGTGACATTTTACGTGCGATTTTTTGAATTTTTTAACGATATTTTACATACTTTGCAATAAATTTCGGAATCACTGGCAATGGACATACAATCAGTTTTACCTTTAATCCAACTCGCCATTGTTTCACGATGCCATTCTTGATGTTGTTCCATATTATACCTGAGAAATCAACTTAAACAATGTTCTAGATCTAAATAAATGAAAATTGAAAATGTAGGCGTAAGTTAATGAAACTTAACGAAATTCACTGGACACTTAGTCAAAATAATTGGGAGAAGTAGATTCGATGAAACGATATTAAAGTATTACAAAAATTGCGAAGTATGTAATTAACAGTGAAAACAATGAAAAAAGAAACTAACTAACCATACTTTATTTATCTTACAAAATATAAACTAATAAATAAAATAAATTATAAAAACTCCTCACGTTTCTTTTTATCTACGCCCATGAAGAAAGTAATTTAACTGTAATATTGAAGTAATCGCGTCACAATTCAACGACAAAACACAGATGTGTGGTTAACCGAATGAATAGCGGTGTTGTAGACTATTTATATGGTCCATCGTAATTTCGGCCTTATGCATCCGGTCTCTACTAATAATACATTGTTTTCATATGAGCAGACAAGGAATTATGTAAAGTATTTAAAATTGTTCCCGGATCTTAGAATTAAATATAAACGAATAAATATAGAAACATATTAAATGAATTTCTAACATAATGGATTCAGTTCAGCCTACTCACTGATGTAGTGATTTATTGACAATTTGTTGAGGATGTACTCATACAAATATTATTGTATTTTCTGATATTTTGTGATCGTAATTAAACTGCAAGATTAAAATAGTATTATGATGTTTTGTAAATACGTAATACCAATAATGCGTTCTTCATAATAATACCTATACTTTAAAAATTTATGATGAACACATTCAATTTGATTCAGATGTTGTTTGATAGATTGAATATATGGTTATAGATCAAATTAAGTTAAACAAAATTGTGAGGGAATAGGAAAACGCTGAGGCACAGTCACGTATAAGAAACCCCGAAATATTATCATTACCAGCAGGTATATGATTCTTAATTCGATGAATGGCATCCAAAACAACTTCATGAAGCAATAGTCCAATGGAAAAGAAAGGGTAATGGCAAAAGAAACATTGAGGTCTGTACGTAAGGTTGAAAAATGTTGGAGAATTTATTTGTAAAAGCATTAACAAAATCCTGTCACTCTTCGTTTGTCGTCTCATTATTATGCATAATTCTCGGAATTCTTGAAGCACCTCTTCGTTTATTAATAAATGACCAAAATACTGGGATTATCGATAATGTTTTCCTCAATTCCAGTTTAATATGTAGAAAATAACCGACCTTATTTTCTCCTCGATTGCTGCTCTTAGTCGTTTAAAATTGTTATAGAATGTATGTATTCTAGTTGATCTCCATTTTCTATAATAATTTTCTATTAAAGAAATTGGATATTTGATATACTTCGTGAATCACACGTGTCTGATCTATTAGATTTTGAGGGTTTTGGTACGCATTCGCTGATAATAGCGTAACGAGTTTGATAAAATACACTAGTTGCAACATTTTGGTAACTATAATTTAATAGAAAAGACCAATGGATTTCATTTAGTTTTGTATAAAGTGCTAGGAAACTAGCTTTACGAAAATTACGTCTTAAATTGTTATTAGATTCAAAATTAAAAATCATGTGATATGTTGTAATTGAATTGTTAAATAAAGTGCCGAACGTCTTCAGAAATCATCAGATACTATAGGATTCATGTCACGTGTAACTATAAAATCACTCACCAAATTGAAAAAAAATAAGTTCGACAGTTTACCGTTATCATTACCTACGTTGATATAGTGACAAAGATTAAGCATGTTCATGAAATGGTTTAATGTTACAGACTTTCTATTATTCTAGGAGCTAGTGTCAAAATAAGTCTCATTAAAATCACCAGGAATAAGGAGTTTTTATTCTGGATAAATAGAGACAGTGCATCAAAAAATGTTTCGTAATCATCATAGCCATGAAAGCAACAGGTAGAACATATATATTAGCGACATAAACAGGTATTGCGGGAAAACTCACATTTGCATAACGTAAAAGTGAGAGGTTTAGAAAACAACTTATGGGAAGACAGGGACCAATGGAGATTGGGTATCGGAAGACGGCGGAGAACGTTTTAAACATGCATATATATATATAATATCGATAAGAGGTGCAAGCCCTAACAAACAAGTAACATGATTGCAGTTGATTTAATATTGTTGAAAATTGCAGAAAAAGCGTCGTCACCCCCTGAACGTTGTACTAATTCAAACCTCTTATCAGCACGGAAAACAGTATATATATAATTTCGAATTTGCAATATCAACGGAGATCCAAGTTATCTGCATAAGTCAGTATACTGCAGACAAGAGATGTTATTAGATATAGATCAAAATAATAAACGTAAGCAGCCCTAGGTTGGACTCTTGAGGAATTTAAGAAGTCGAGTAGAAAAGTCTAGATTTATGGCTATTATAGGTAATATAGTTTATCAGAATAATTGAAACATACATGAGTAGGTAAACCCCACCAGTTTTGTATAATACAAAGGTATTTTTAATAATATAAAATATTATTAAAAATACTTTTGTATTAATATAGTTTATCCTACCTGTCAAATATTATCTTATAAACTTGATCAGAAAATTGTTAAATCCAATTGATGACAATTTTTGTAATAGTAAATTATGGTCGATATGTGTTCTTATTTGAACAAATAGTGAAATGCTTTCGTTTCAATTAAATAGTTTTTGTTTAAATTTTCACTTTTTAGCGTTACTTCTTTGTGTATTTTGTGGCCCTTCCAACAAGATCCCTCTCTATAAGTTGAGAACCACTAGTCAGTATAAATATAAAATTTAAAACTTTTATATTTTGATTATATACCGCACAAATCTATGTATTTCTCTTCACTTCACAATTTTCTCGAATATTAAAGAAATAATATGAAATATATATATACAATAACATTTAATTCAGTATTGAGTATTGTACACATAATTATATCCATATGTATGTACATAGGAAACTTGTTAAAGGAAAGATATTCCTATTGGCTCTCCCAGATACACGACAGGAAATTAAATGTAGAATTCCAATAAGCGAAGGGGCTACATCCGTTCCGATATGCTTTCTAACAGGAACGAGAATATAGTTAGTGTAGAAAGTCAAGTAACTCACCGAACGAAGGAAATAGACGGGCTAGAAGTAATCCTTGGAGACGTGCTACTACGGACTACCTTAATTGACTCACTAGGGTCAGCATAATCGGTTACTTGGTCCAAATTTACTGACACTCTGGGTGTCGTATAAAACATAAAATTGAAATAAATACGATAGAAACACACATATATACTAATTGTTTATTGTCGGCCTGAAAATATCTACTTTAATGTTTAATTTACACAAGCTGAAATCTGTTATGCGCGTATATACGAAGTATATGTATAATGTCGGTTCTTCCGTTCGCGCAGAAATATGAGGAGATATTTTTATGCAATCTATCTAGACATGAAAGCAAATACAGGCAGGAATGAAAAAAATATCTTCCAACATAATAAAAATGAAAGAATCAAATGTTGAACATCATAATAAAGATTATGTGGTTATGTGATGTTTGTACACGTAAAATCTGCTCAATGTATACTTATTTAATAAACTTATAGTCTAAACTAATTAATTTAAACTGTAATCTAGAAAAATAAAAAGAATGAACAGACTTCAATAACCTTAGTACTCATAGGTATTAAAATAATGTATGTTTATGTTAACGTAGAAGTTTTTCATGTAACGTTCACTACCATTTTTTTATTGGTAGAAGAGTTAAAGTATTTCATATACAGGTAAATACATTTTATATAATAGTGATATCTTAAAAATTAATGTGTCATTGGAAACAGTAGGTATATTGGATAGGCAAGAAAATAAAAAAACTTATCCGAAAAGATACCATTAACAAATACACATTAAAAAGAAAGAAAAAAATTGGGTAATTCAAAATCTTTATAATCAAAGAGAACAAACGTATTAAAGCGTATTAATGAATGTTAATAAACATTACCATGTGAAATATAATATGTTAAATGTCAAATTAAAAAACGACAGAAGAACGAAAATTTAACCAGTCAAGGAGACAAGGTAAAGAAATGGAGAATGCGAACAAGATCGAATGAGCGAATGGATGTTATATAAGCATAAGCATAGAGAATAACAAATAAGATCTATCTGGCGATTAAACCAAGCAGATGTATATGCTCCGCTAAAATATAAAATACAAAATGTAAAATATAAAATGTAAAATGTAAAAAAATCAATACGTATTTTTGTTTTATTAATTTGCCCTCTTTGTGTCTGAATTTAATAATTTCTTGTTACAAATACATGCAATGGCTGCAATTGTGTTTATACACAAATTATATATTTTTATGGCGTATGCGCAACTTTCTGTCACTGTTAATTTAATGCGATTATCTTGTGAAAAACAATAATAATTAACATATTGCTATAGATTTTTCCCCGCAAACATTTTGAAAAGATTTAATTATTTTTGTATATTGTATTATATTTGAATTTTTAGTTTGACTTGCGCAGTTCGAGGAAGCCGTTTGGAGTTGCTGGGCAATGTACTTGATAACTGTATTTTTTTATGTTTGGATGCGTGCTGCATGTATCCGACAGGCACGCTTTATTTCTCGAGTAAGAGAGTCGAATATTTGGAGATAAAATTTCTTTATCTTTGTTTCGAGTAATTTCGGTTTTTGTTTTTGAATTAATAGTGTTTGTGATTGCTGAAGTCATTACCGAATTTATACGAGTTTGTATATCTCGTAATTTTGATTTTTAACTCTTACTTGAGGTGTCTCTAATAGTATAGAAAAAAATAAAACTACGTAAGTTTATTTTATATTATATCAAATTATTTTTTTACTGAATGCATTTATTATTGTATTATTGATTGTATGAATTTCTATATATTTTATATTAATTAAAATATAAATGATAAAGATAGTTTTTTGTTTCAAGTAATTTTTTTGGTAACGTTAAATTCTAGAACGTTTTAGAGTTCAAGGTTGGTGTTTTTGTACGTGTGGTATCGCGCATGTGTTAGAGTTTTCGGTCTGACAGGTTTATCTGTTTACTTTTGGAGTTTGTTTATCAGGGGTGATAGAAAAAGTATCTTTATAATTTATTAGTTTTTAATTTTGATCGGAGTCAATAAGGATTTTTTATTATATGTCCTAGTCACTTTACATATAATATTTTTGCCTTAAAAATATTGTTTATTGTTCAAATATTTGTCTACTTTATTAAGATTTTTTTAAATTTTTTTTTGTAATAAACTTCATTTCATTGTGACTTTCCTTTACCTTTGTTTGAACTTTTGTACTGGCGTCTGTTAAAAATTTTATAGAAGAGAAGTACCACGTTTTCCCATTGAAAACCCGGAGAGAAAAGCTGTCTCATTATAGAGGTTAACCGATTGAGCATTAAAGTTGGACAGTGTTGTGCTGAATAGTGGCTCATTGTCAATCTTACCCACTATTCATAGCAATATGTGCAAAATTTCATAATAAAATACATCATAGTTTCTTTGTAAGGAAATTATATAAATTACACTCTAAATTCATTTTTAGATTAGAATATCCCGAAATTAAAAAAAAACTGAATGACAATCTCTTTCTTTTCTACTCTTAAATTTGTTCTCTTCTTGCTAAGCGATATCATATCCAGAATTTTTATAAATTGTATATTTAAAAAAAAATTTTAACTAATCTACATTTGTGACTATACGTCATATGTGTATACAACATTTTCAGTGTCACGGAAGGGAAATATTCTTTGGGTTTCAAAAGTTTTTTTTTTATTTTAAAAATCGATATTTCGGTGTTGGGATAATGCAACGATAAAATAATCTTTTTGTGGTAACGTTACTAAAATAGAATACGAGTACAGCAATAAACGCAATTTTGCAGTTATGCAGATAGTAAAATCATTACGTGAATAGAGATTAAACTAATTTAAAAACTCTTGAGTTGTTATACAATTGCTCTGTTCGTTTTAACACAAAAAGCATACTTTTTTATAAAACTAAAAATCTGCCTGAAACACCGAATTATTTAAAAAAATAACTTCTATATTTTACTCAATTATGTGAAGTTATAAATTTCGTTGAGTTGCCTATATATTGTTGAATTTTTTTTTATAATTCCTATTAAATGATAGCTTTGGTTGAAGTTTCATTTATTGTTAACAACAATTTTGCCATTAGTGGTAACTAAACATATCTAGAACAGAAGAGATTGTTTGAAGATCGAATACTTATAATAGATTCGTGCATATAAAATATCGTATTTGATGAATATCATTTAAAACAATTTGGTTTGTAGAAAACGCATTTTTATTAATCAAAATTATTTTTATTTGCATTTTGAACAAAGACAAATTACCATTAGTCCGAACACCCAAATGTAAACCGAAAAATAGGGTCTTCTGTCACCCTGACCACGCGCAAGACAAAATCTAATAAAATTCATCATAATAACGTATATGCCAGGTTTTCAGCATATCCGTCTGAAGCTTTAAGTGCAGTTGGAAGATTTATGAACAGTTAAATCAGATTTTACACGCAGATTCCAGATTTAAAATAATGTACTTAAACGCCGAAATTGAATGCATTTTTTGTTGAATGACCTATTTGATGCTAATTCCAACATCTAGTATTCAAAGTAGTAGGTTTAAATGTCACCGAGGCTAAAGGAGTAAAAGAAATGCTAAACCTCATTCGAGAGACTGATCACATCTAGGTGCTGGAATATAAGCATCAACACACCGTCTTATACGTTTCTAGCCTTTACCCTTTCTTAAGTGTCTGACGATGATAGTTTCTATATCTTAATGCATAAATGTGATAATAAATTTGTCATTAGAGTAATATACATTGAAATAGATTCTTGAGGGCTCTAAGTTCGACGGCGAATTTTGACAAATAATTGTTCGTAGTAGTCCGGTCGTTGAGTCCCTCACGAAGAGAAACAATCAATTTGCCAAAAGTAAACACAGTTTTTCTTACTGCCTTATATCAAATTAACACTTTCCCCAAGAATGCATCTAATGTAGAATTGAACACATGCTCTTTAAAAAAATGCAAGCTATCATAAATTCTTCTACTCGATCTAAAAAGGTATTTAAGGACAACTCTCTCATCTCCGGTATATTTGAGATTCCGATGCATAACAGGAACATATTTACGAGCGGGTATTGATATATTCTTAGCCTAGTACTGAAACAATTTAAAGTTAGGACTTATATTTTATTATTTAACATAGTCTCCTCTTAAATTAATACACTTAATACAACGATCCTGCAACGTCTTTAACCCTTCTAAAAAAAAGATTCTTCTTGGGCTGCAAACCTCTTCGTTAAACAAAAAATGACGTCCTTTTAAACTTTTTTCCAAACGAGGGAATAGATAATATGTAGTCTGAGGAGGCCAAGTCTGGGGAATATGGCTGGTGTTTAAGTAAGTCGAACACTTGATCCCGAATTGTATTCATGGTAATACGCGATTTGTGCGCAGGGGCATTGTCCTGCAAAAACAACACACCTCTTTCAGGGTGGTTAGTAATTTAGAATAAGAATTTCCAGTGATGGTCTGACTCTTTTTTAGGTAATCGATTATAATTATTCTACGGATATCTCAAAAAATTGAAGAAAGAACTTTTCTAGCGGATTCTTGAACTTGAAGCTTCTTAGGCCCTGGAGAACCATGCTGCTTCCACTCCATCGAATGCTGTTTTGTTTCTGGGTCGCAAAAATAGACACATGTTTTATCCATAGTCACAATACGGTTAAAAAAATCTTGATCTCCTTCAAAACGGGCATAGATTGACCGTGATGCTTTCACTTTTGCTCGTTTCGGCGTGTTCGGTGTTCAAGCATTTAAGAATCCAATTCGCAGAAATTTTTTTCATATCTAAATCGACATGAACTATATGATGCGTTCATATGAAATCTTTAGTGCCTCAACTATCTGTTTCGGCCTAATTCGACGGTCTGATAATATCATGTCTTGAATTGTGTAAATATTTTCGGAGGTAGACACCGAAATCAGTCTTCCTGATCGCTTCTAATCTTCAACGAAAAGTGTTGCTCTTCTGAATGACGCCATTCAATTTTTTGATAGTCGCATATGATGGGCATTGATCGCCAAGTGTGTTAAGCATGTCTTCGTAAATTTCCTCACGACTTAGCCTCTTCAAATAGGAATATTTGATGCTGCCTACTCCAATTTATTGATTTTCACATTTCCATTCGACATACTTTCTTTCAAAATCTACTGCACAGTAATACTTCAACTTCTTGACGTAAAATTTTACAGTGACACTTTTAAAATTAATTATTTCTTGCCATTATAACAAAATTTTGTTTTGTTCAAGGAAAATGGCCTAGAATAACTAGATATCAATACCCCCTCGTAGAATAAATAATGAAAGTAAAGAAAATAACTTTACTCTCCTCGCCACTAACATTACTACACTAACACATCAGAAGAACCCAAAGGAGGAAGTCACGAATTAGGTTTTCGTAAATTGTCCAAAATTAATCCATTTTAATGCATCTCCATTGGCTATGAAAAATAGAGAGCATAGAATTTGGGCCGACAAGGTAAAGTTTCGGATATTTGTTCGAGATTAATATTGTTCCTAAGGTTTTCACGACTTTTTAATTTCTTCCTTTAGCGATATTACATTATTAGCTTTTGCCGAGTATATTATATTGTCTTTTTGCGAGGTAAGCGTAATATGTTCTCGGCCTGACAGGCTTATTCAATATGCAATTAGATAACATCACCACAGTTAACAAAAATTGAATACCACGCGATCATTAAATTTTTAACAAAGTAGAATACGCATATTCTACTGTAAAAAAAGTGGGAAAAATGTTGCCATTTGTGGCAGGAATTCTTTGAAAATGAGGAGCAACAAGGTCGAAGTGTTAATGTAACAAAAGATTTCATTTATTTAAGTATTGGCGTTTAAAGATCGCTGTTTGAAAGGGAAGGAATTATCAGTAATGTCTAAGATTTCTGAAACAAGTGCTCGACGAATTCTGCATGATTATTTGAATATGAATAAGATTAATGCAAGATGCAAGATGGGCACTACAACTTCTTTCTGCTCCTCAAAGTAACATCGTCTAGAATATGCACGCTTGTTTTAAAACATGTGTGGAGACGACCCAAAACTGATTTTTCAACTGCACTTCATTCGATAAAGGCAAAAGCCGTTTAAATAACGAGAAAGCTTATGGTCACAAATCACATATATCTAGATGTGTAACTTGATAGGCGATCCGTGTATAATTTTGTGGGGTAAGGTGTCCGAACACCATGAGGGGAAGGTAATTAGTTATGCAACTTAAACATCACAAGGGTGTTGCATTTAGAAGTTGTTCTGGTGTAGGAATTTCATATATTAACGAAAAATTGAATGTTGGCTCTCTTGGTCGATTAGTATTCGCCGTATTTAAATTTTGTGATTTCGTGCCCGTGTTATATGTTACAAACTTTCGTTGGATTTATTGTTTGTTTGTATAAGTAGCGTTTAGAACTATGGATAATAGTGTATAGTTTTACCATTTTTTTGATATTGTTAGTTGTAGATTTTTTAGATGAATATTAACTGGATAGTGTCATATTTTGAAACGTCAAACTATACATTTTGAAAATACTATTGTATTTCTTTAAATTCATCTGGCATAAGAGTTGGCAGAGGTCCTAAATTTATTTTTATACGAATTACGTTTGTTTGTAATTTTCATTTGAATTTACATTTTATGATATATTTTGATATTCAAGAAGGTGGAAAAGAATTAAATAGAGTATGTAGAAAAATAAATTTTGCATTGAATAAGTCTGGGTTCCAAATTACATATATTGATTGCAATACAGAAGTTAATCGAATGAAATATTATTTTTCCTCCATACATAAAATTTGAATAACCCCAATAGTAATTTAACTACAGCTATGTTGGTTGCATACACAATTATCCTCTTTCCCCAGTCGACAAGCTATACATAGGGATCTATTTTACTATTAAGTCACATATCTAACGTATGATCAAAAAGTCTTTGGATCGTGATAGCCATGAAACGTAAAGCTATCTATAAAATTATTTACTTCTGTGATTCATTACCTTGAAGTACGCATAAGTCACAAATAAAATAGATTTTAGGTTATGGTATTTATTTACATTTTATGTATGTGATATTTAATAACATTTATAGAGATTACAGAATTCATTTATAAATAAAAACGAAGTTTTAATAACTAATAAAAAAAAAATAAGTCTTATTACAGTTAGGAAAAGAACTC
This sequence comes from Melolontha melolontha, assembly GCA_935421215.2. Taxonomy (NCBI): domain Eukaryota; kingdom Metazoa; phylum Arthropoda; class Insecta; order Coleoptera; family Scarabaeidae; genus Melolontha; species Melolontha melolontha. The sequence goes on along the minus strand of OW285242.1, from coordinate 88,549,652 downwards.
CCACAATGAAACAATAACATTCAGGTAGGTACACTTTTACAATAAAGAATTATAAAAGATGTTGAAAATGTCTTCCCTGCTCTTGAATACACCGGTTAACACGTCGGCCCATGTTATTAAAAACTTTAATTAAAACATCAGGTGTTACTGTGAGACAGTTTTCAACAATACGTTCTTGTAATTCATCTAAAGTGTGAACTGGAGTTTTAAAAATGTTATTCTTAAGCAATGAGAATAAGAAGTAGTCTAAAGGACTCAAATCACAAGATCTAGGTGGGTAACATCCCTCTGATATTAACCTTTCATCATAAAATTGACGTAAATATTCTATGGTTACTTGAGCAACATGCGGTCGCGCGTTATCTTGGTGAAAGTATCCATTATAAAGTTTATCATCGTGCAATTGATTGATAAAATGATCAAGTATTTGATTTATATATCTTTCAGCGTTTATGGTATCTTGAAAAAATATTGGCCCTATTACCCGTCTACGGAACATTACAACCCAAACACTAATCTTAGGACTATGTAAAAGAGGCTCACTATGAAAATTAGGATTATTCTCGCTCCACATACGCATAACTTGTATATTAACGTATCCAGATAGGTAAAAATAAGATTCGCCTGTAAAAAAATGTTAAATCAAGGATATCGTTATTCATATGGTCATTAAACCAGGTACAGTACGATGCTCTCTTCTGATAATCTGGTGGCAGTAGCTTCTGACACATTTGCAGTTTATAAGGAAACATGTTCAAGTCATGTTTAACAATGGTTTGACACGTCCCATAACTTAAATTGATTTCTTGTTTCAATCTACGCAAGGATAAGGTAGGTTCTTCCTGCATGCGTTGCCTAACCAGATCAATAACATCATCATTTCTAGCCCGTCTTCTTCCAGATCGAACACTATCGCTGTTATTACCAGTTCCTTCAAATTTGTCCACAGTTCGTTGAAGTTGCCGAAAAAAACTCGTTCGATTATTGCGAAGTTGGGAAATCTCTCACGGAACTCATTCAAACATAAACGAGGTGAATAAACCCAATTACCATTTTCACCTATATTTCCATTACTGTAGTATGATTTGATAATAAAAATTTTATGTTCTAATTGAAACATTTTGAATTATAACCAGCTGACTTGAAAATTGTCAAGTAAATGTCAAAACTAATTGAAATAAATAATTTCATAAATATCTCGTAACTTCCACGGCAATAGCGATCCAAAGACTTTTTGATCACACGATATATTATTACTGATCTGTGGCTTATGGTCACAATATTTTGGCATTGGAAGATAATTTTACTATTTGGGGACGTCATTTTTATGAATATTTTGAGTTGCAAACAGTCGTAATACAATACTTTGAGAAGAAAACATTAGATTATTATTATAATGCTATAGAATGTATGAAATTAGTGGAAAAATGAAAATTGTAAAATTTTGTTTTTCTTTACTAAACGATAAATTAAATAATTAACGAACGATTTCTGAAAAAATGATTTAGAGATCGCCAATACTAATTGAACTCGTCTCGTGCGTTTTACAACCAAAATTTAAAGAAATTAATGGCAATATAAACAATAGAATCTACACTGTTCTTTGTAAATGTGATTCCTTCAAGATAAAAACAACAGTCCTTCTGTACATCTTGTTAACATTTTGTTCAGCCTTCAGGAAACACAATTATTATTCCGGTGCGTTGACTGCTTCAGTTGCAGGGGTCTGTAAGTCAAGTCTCGTCTTGCCAATTTTAATTTGTCTAATGAAGTCTCCCAGAGCGCTTGTTTTTCCTTAATTAAAAAGCCACGTCTATACGAAAGAAAAGTAGACACCCGGCGACAATTAGAACGAATTGGAGGAAATTGTTTTCGACACGTTTTTCATTGCAAAACCGCAAAAGTCAATTGTTCAATATTCGTCGAAGACAGAAAAACATATCGAAAAAATAAGGGTTCTACAGTAAAAATATTTCTAATCTAGTAGAAAATTAATACCTTAATTGTGGAAACAATTTTATTTGAAACGTAAATGTGACGAAGGAAGGGTTTGAAGTTTACCAAATAAGTACATATTTTTTTTCCTGACATTGCTTTCTCCTTACAATCTGTCACAATTAGATATTCAGTAATATGTATTATAAATTAAATAACATGCAAGTATCACTATTCAACAATATATCCTTCTTAATCCAATTAATATACACTTTAAGATTGAATTTGTCTCTCGGTATTGTTTTATGACTCACTTAGCGCAATAACTTTCACGGCACTCTATGTTTTCATCTGCGCACAGCACGTGATTTTTTTATGAGGTCCTTCACTGTCACGTTTGGGTGTACTTTTAGTCTGTCAATGTATTGTTGTAAATACTTTTTAATATCTTCCTTCACGTACAGAACTTGCAAGTTCTGGTGTATAACTTTATTGGCTACATAGCGCGGTCATTGGGGATTACTTTTAAGACTTTTGATTAAAATCCTTGAAGAATTTCAATATTAAAATTTGAAACGATTCTCCAGAGTTTAATGCTTAATGTCCACACTTGTTCCAGTGACACTTTGTAAAGTATTATTTATTTTCGATGAGCCAGTATATTTCGTTAAATTTATATCGAAGCTATTCCCTTTTGGTAAAAAAAGCGTGTCCTCCATTTTATATTCTTGTCCACCTGTATCGTCAGGTATTTAAGCGATAAGTTCAAAACTTGAGAGAATATTGAGTATGCATAAGCATGGAGGAAACAACAAACGTTAAAGAAAGATATACTGTTAATGTGATAAAGTACTGCAGCAGGACAATTCCTCTTTGATAATTTTTGAAAGATAAACAATTTATAATCAATGTTATTCCAGGAAACATATATGCCGTCATTATTAACAGTTGAAAAAATATAATTAACGATGGTAGTTTAAATACGGTATGCGCCAAAATATACAGTACTAGATTTCTTGCCGTTTTTATGCGCATGTCGGCTTATCGGCGTACTACTGTATCAGTGTTATGTTTTCGTAAAAGTACAAAGAACATTGGGTTCTGAAATTAGAGTTGAAAATGTGTCTCACGACTGAGGAAAAAGTTTTTATTGTAAAACACTTTCGTTCGTACGGAAACGGCTATCAGGGTGGACCAAGTTTGAAGTAGAGTGGCGGAACAATATCACGAACAATTTGATAAAGCATCACATTAAGAAATTTCGTGATACTGGCAGTGTATTGTGCCACATTTACTTGGAAGATTACATCAATAAGTAAACAACTCGCTTCCTTGGTTTTGAGAGGCCAGACGTTATCGTCCAGAAACGGCTACATAATGAGCGTCTGACGATATGGTGTGCACTGTCAGCATACGGTGTATTTGGTCCGTATTTCATTGAGGATGATGATGGTATACCTCTTACTGTTACCCAGGAACGTTGTAGGGACATTGTACTCAGGTCATTTATTCGGAATAACAGGTTTTATTATGGCAGGAACCTCCGGATGGAAAGACAGTGGTTTCGACAGAACGGGGCGACCAGACACACCGCTCAGGAATCTGCAGCAACCTGTGTTCTTGAATATGTTTGAAAATCTGCGTGACCGTTATGAACAGTGTCTACAGCGTAATGGCGCACATTTGGAACATGTATACTACAAATATAAAAATGTATAAGTAATAAGTAATGTATGTATACTTCCAGTACTGTATATTTTGGCGCGTACTGTATTTCACTAGTCTATTTGGATTATATTAGAATGATCTTGAAAAAACGGAAAAACACATACTTCTTTTACGTTTCCTGGAAGATATTTATTCAAATAAGCGGTTAAATATTTTTTTAAATGTGTCCATGACGTAATTAGTTTATTTTGTGCTGTGTCACATTCTATTATACTTTGAATATCCATAAACTGATGATTTATTCATTCATAATATTGTCCCTCGCGATTTTATCATTGCTAGACGTATTGAATGTCCACTTTCACGATCTCAATTCTTGTTCCACGATTTCTTACAGTCTTCATGCTTCGCAGTCCTATAATATATTTTTGACTATCATTGCGTATTTATATTATTTTCTTTTTTGAATTTTTATTATAACTTTACAAAATTCTATTCAAGCATTTAGCAAAAGTTTGGGAGAGCTGACTGCAAGTAGCTCAAAGCAAATATCATTGAAGAAACTTGTGGAAGCCCTATGCTACGTGATGGAGTGAAAGGACTGCATACATTATTTATATGGTTGTAAGATTGTTTTTCTTATCTCCTCTAAGTATTTCCAATTAAATTTTGTGTCCAAAAATTAGTAGTGTGTGCATGATTTTTATGCTATTATTGAGTATGAGTACCCTCCATTTTTGAGGATTGCTGCAGTGCAGAGATATTTTGTTTTTGTCGGTGTTGACTATTAGACCTAACTCATGACTTGCAGTTTTTACAAATATCGCAATATTGTTAATAGTTTTCCAATGAATTATCAAAATTTCTACATTACATGTATAGTTAATATGGGTTTACTTTTTTCATTAGTGGGAATTTCAAATTTTTCATGATGGGGTTTTTCATTCAAGCCAATACTATTAACGGGATAAAATCCTCCTTGAATTCAGGGTAGATAAGTTTATGTCTGAATACCAATTTCTAATTTTTTCGCACCTTTTCTATGACGTCTCCACCACAAAACGGTGAAGTAGAATATATCTGGTACGTCAGCTTGTAGTTGTGCTTTTGTCCTGGAAAAGTCGATTTTCAACAATACGAGCACTAAATGAGCGAGGGAAGAATAGGGTGTTCCTGATAAAGATTACAAAAAATTGTTGCTAGAGTACCGATATTTGAGGCATTATAATCAGCACGTTACTCATATTACATCGGTGATGTCACCCGCTAGAGATACCCGCCTAATGCATGTTAAGTAAAACATCTTGGTAGAATACGAGATCTAGAAAGTAAATAAATCGACTTTCTTCGTCGCCGAAATGGTGCACTGACGCGCTGCAGATGTATGACCGCATTCAGTAGATCCTGAAATGTGTGTTACAAATTGCTCGTCAATTGAGTTTGTAATTTTTGAGATATAAATTTTTGAAGTTATTGTGAAAAGATCAACGAATCAACACCGAATTTGTCATGAAATTGGATGGAAAATCGGACTAAATTTAGCCATGAAGAATGTTTATTAAAAACACGTGCGACAATGTGAGAGAGGGTGCATAAAAAATAACACATACAGACTGTGTAGTTAATCGTAAATTCATACCGGTTAATCAAATAGTCAATTCTGCGTACTACCTCGAAATTTTGAAGCATTTGAGAGCGAAGATAACTCGCGTTCGTCCGAAATCGTATGAGGACAGATGGTTTCTGCAGCACGTTGATTATTCGTGAGTTTTTACTTCGACAATCAGTCTTATGCTATGTCATTTTACGCCCGTATAATCCTGAACTCGCCTATTCCTACTTCTTTTTCTTCTCCAAAGATAAAATATCAAATCAAAGGGACCTCCTTCAAAGGAATTAACAACATCCAAATGAGCGCGATACATGCTGTTAAGGAGATATCTTTGGAAGAGTTCCAATGTTGTATTTTGAGTTGGGAATGTCGTTGGAAGTATTGCGAGTTTGAGAGGCCCTATTATGAAAGCATGTAACCATAATTATTATACTATTCAATATACGCTACTAAATAAAAAAGTCTCATTATTTAATTGCTTTAGCTCCTACTTTGTTGAACGCCTTTTAAATCTTCACAAATACTATCTCAATATCTTCAACACTAGGTGTCGTCGTTTCCCATATAAAGCTCATCACCGACGAGTAAATAATTTGCGCGGCGAAGCAATGCACAGGAGCATCCAAGTCCGTGTGTTCCTACAGTATCTGTCGGATTACAAGTTCTACGTTTATTTTATTTGGTTTCCACACAGAGTAGATGTCCAACTAATTTGCGAGTGAGTGCGAATAGGTGATAGTTTCTACGTGAATCTTTCTTGGAACTACTAGTGGCTGTTTTTAGCTTCTCGGACTAGGCAGCTTTAAATTTTAATGCAGTTTCCCATTATGCATATGCCTTGGTAACTTGTGTGCCAATTTACAAAATATTTGCATTTTTGCAATATTAATTTTATTATCTGTCAATTTGTGTTGTCATGCATCAAAATAAACACAATCGAATATAGAGCCGCTATCAAATTCCTTACAAGACAAGGAAGAGTTGCAAAAATTATTCTTGAAGAAACGTTGGTTGTGTAAGGAAATGATTGTCCTTCCAAGTCAACTATTTGGGAGTGACTAATGATATGTTCACTTCAGTGTTGTTGAAAAAGCAAGTATTTGGTAGTGGATTATGCAAGGCTAAAGATGTGACAATCACCAGATTTACTAGGCCTTTGAGAAACCACGGTCTTTAGAATTTTAGACGAGTACCTTGGAATAATAAAAGTTAGTGCAAGGTGGGTTGCCCAAATGCTTTCGCCATTGCAAATGCGTGTCCGAGTAGAGAAGTGTGAATAATTCTTAGTATTTAATGGGAATAAACCATATTTAATTATCGACCGACTTGTCACTGAATATGAAACTTGGGCCTATCATTATGATCCAGAATCGAAGCAATTGTAGACTCAGTGGCATTTTAAGGCCTCGAGTCATCCTAAGAAGTTTAAAGTCACCCTTTCTGCAGTTAAAATAACAGCAACTGTTTTTGGGGACTGTCAAGGAATTTTGCTGGTTGATTATCTGAATAGTAGTAGTAGTACGACAAATGTAGTACGGCTTGAAACATCATCTCAGTGATTCTATTAATGTGAAAAAGACGCGGAAAACTCACCCACGGTATCTTGTTGCTCCACAATAATGCACCAGTGCACAAGTTAAGATTTTCAACAACTGCTCTAGCTGATTGTAGCTTTGAAGAAGTTGACACCCATCTTATAGGACGGAACTTATAGCAGCTGTAGAGAACCATTTTGCAAAGACACAAAAAGAATATTTTACAATAGATTAAAAATGCTATTGAAACGGTGTAATACCTGTATTCAAAAGCAAGGCAACTATATTGAAAAATTTTTATTCTCTTTAGACTTTTGTTTTCATGCCTAGTCTGGGAAGATAAGAACGTCCCCTCGTATGCCTGTTACTGATATTATAAATGGTGTTATAATTATTACTTGATTTAGTTCTATATTCTTCTAACTTTAAAATTCCCGTGTCTGTTAGTATGAGTTTGTTTCAGTAAATTTTATGTGTTATATTTTTTATTACAAATTGTGGTGTGTATTTATAATAAGGCTATGTGACATTTTAAGTTATCACATTTTATAGTTATAACGGGGTTTAATATAAATAACTTTCCCAACTTTGTTATGTTATGTTGGTTGATGTGTATTCTACTACAACTAGTAATTTTCATCCTGACGTTATGTGATCAATTGCCTCAGAGTAGTATAGGGGTCGAATTTTCGTTTATGATCGTATGAGCCTTCCTAATGTACTTCCTGTAGTTCTTGTGTTTAGGACTTGATCTTAGATAATAATAATAATAGTAATAATAATATTTATTAATTGTCCAACAGGACACCCCAATACAGACAACATAAACAAATAATAATTAGAATACATATGTGAAAAAGAATTAACAAAGTATAATTCAATAATATAATCAAACTGCCTAAATATAAAAGAATAGTGAAAGAAAAGAGAAAAAAAAACATTAACGAAGAAACAAATTAACGAAACATTTCTTTCTGCAGAAAAATTATTTAAACTCTTGAAGTTCTTAGAAGAATGCACAATGGGAGCCCTCAGCAATATATTTGTTCTAGCCGTTGGAAGTAGAAGCACTTCATTCACTCTTCAGTTTGGACGAGGTACTCAAATATTCACGTCTGCAAGCAAATCAGTTGAATCGATCTTATACAGAATTACATTTTTGATAAAATTTGAACTAATTAGGTGTCGTCTTGCTTCCAGCGATTCAACTCCATGACGATCCAAGAGTAACCTGTAGTCCAAACAACGAGGAGAGTATGTTCCATCAACTATATAATTTAAATACTTTAGAAACTTGCGCTGTGTGGATTCAACTGTATTAATATAGCAGTCATATATTGGACACCACACGACAACGGCATATTCTTACTTGCTAACAACTAGCACATAAAAAAGAGACTTGAGTGAAGCTATGTTATCGAAGTCCTTGCACGTACGGATAATGAAACCCAACGTAGTGATTTGGGAAACATGATCAGCAAAGGTCAGCTTTTCTTCAAAAATAATTCCAAGATCATTGACATGTGTTTTTCGGTTGATTGCAATATTGTTATTAGAATAATTGGAAAGATATCTATTGGGTTTTCTGGTGAAAGATATGAAACAGCATTTGTCGATGTTTAAATTTAATTTGTTTGAAGAGCAACAATTTGTGATACGATTCAGGTTCTCTTGAAGAAGGGCAGCATCTTGAGCACCACCAATTCGATGAAAATTTTTTAAATCGTCCGCATAAGCCAAAACACGACAATTAATAGAGCTTATTAAATCATTAACAAAGATGTTAAATAACAAGGGTCTAAGATTGGAACCCTGGAGCACTCTGGAAGTAGAAAGGTACGTTCTAGATTTGTAGCCATTATAGTAAACAAAATTCCTTCTATCAGTAAGGTAAGAAGTGAGGAGCATTATTAGTGAGTTGCTGAATTTAGAATCGCCGGTATAGAGTTTACCAGGAATTCTGATGCTACCACGTTTGGATCTTACAAATCTCCAAAAAGATTTAGGTTTATCCAGAAGGGAATGCTGAATACACTCAATATAATTTTGATAGGCTGTATCTATATTATCCTTAAGAATTCTTCGCACATGCTGAAATTCACGTTTGAAGATATTATCTCCAGTCCGCTTCCATCTTCGATGATAATAAAACTTCAAATCCAATAATTCTGTCATAGATGGTGTAAACCACGGAGCCACGGTTGCTTCTTACTATTGACCCAGGTATTAGGAATACAAGAATACATCACGGAGTATATTACACAGTAGAACATATCAGCAGCCGTATCAACATCCAAAACGACATTAAGGAAGGACCAATCAACAGAGAGTAATTGAGAATAAAACTTTTGAAAATTTGCCTTCCTGAAATTGTAACGCCTGTTGTTATTTATTGGGAAGCTAATTGGAGTAGATAGCGAATGCAACAATAAATCAACTGCGAGCGCGGGATGATATAAATCAACTGGAACCAGTGGCACTGAATCATGTAATACATTCAGCTCATAATTCATATTAGATAGGACTATGTCAAAAATTCTATTATTCGCATTTTGTATAGCATTGTACTGCGTCAAACCAAGAGATTCCATAAAAAATAACATAAGATTGTATTTAGCGCAGCTGTTACAAAAAGTCGGAAGATTCAAATCACCGAGTAATAGCACTGGTTTATCTAACAAGAGTATTTCAAGCATATCAAGAAACTGTTCCAAGACGCCAATATCAGTATCTGGTGGAATATAAATAACAACAAAGAATGAAGAAATATTGCATAAGCACCTTTGCAAACAATTATATCAATTGAAGGCACCGCCATCTTAATATCACTAGTGCCCAGCACTTCATGTTGAAAATAATCACCTAATGCCAGCAAAACATCACCACCAAAAGATTTACCGGTTACGGTTGCTTCTCTGTCACATCTTATAACACTGTAAGTAGGTGGAAAAAGTTTATTATTTGAAATAGAGTCACATAACCACGTTTCAGTAAAAAAATTAGCATAAAAATGGACGAATATACACTGTTCAGGATTGTATGTGTTTTACTTAGGAGCTCGCGAACGTTCTAAAAATGCAGAGGATGGGTCCTGTTGGGTCCTGTCTCTGATATGGCTTTCTTTAATTTTCGATAATTTTATTGATTTATTGAGAAAAAGAACGAACTCTGACACAAGAGATCAGAAACTGCATATCAAAATTACAAGCTTTGTATCAACAGACAACTGCAAAAAATGCTGAAGGATCGCCGGAGGTTCAAGCAAAAAGAATCGGATTTATTTCAACAACTTGAGAATCTCTTCGACATAATACATGCTAATGCTTTGAATATTATTAGTGTTGAAGAAAATAAGCAGTGTTTGAACAATCAACGGTTGTTCAAACACTGCTGCAGACGACCAGGATCCATGCATGGAATCGATCACAATTTTTTTGAGAGAGAAATTTATTTACATTACCCTTCGTAAGATAAACTTCAATTCTCATGCAATTGCACTATTACTTTTGCCTGCTTCGCGGTTCGAGCAACTTCTTGGAGTACCTTCATTGCAATCTGGAACTGGACAAGAGCAGGTAACAGCTGTCTATGAAACTTCCGCTGATTGGGGTCTTCAGTCCTATGTTAAAAGTAATAATTTTCCACAACAGTATCAAAAAACGGACACTTTTAAAGGCGCGGGTATTTTGATTGAAAACATTATTTAAAACTGTATTTAGCTTGTAGAAATCACATACATAATTTTTAGAAGCATTTTGAGGAAAAGTTAAGTAAAAGTACAGGTCCAACTGTAGCGATCTTAAAAGCTTTCAAATTACTTGACCCAGAATTGATGTTAATAAATTCCAACCTGGAATTGAGCAAGAAAAGGTCAAGAAAGACTTGGATCAGGTTCAGGTATCATCAATCCTCGATTTAGATAGAGAAATTTTATACATAATTGGAATCTTTCTTGGAGAATCACCATCTCGTGGAGTATCTTTCCGTATTGCAGGGAGCTGTCCAACATGCACTTAAAAATGTTTTTATTCCGCGATCAACTCGAATTGTCATCGCAAGAAGAGAACGCAATTGGTGATGTTTGTATTTTCCTTGTCAGTATGATACTGATATATCACGTGTTGTTTATAAAAACTAAAAAAGAATTTCTAGAACCTACCTTCTGAATCGGTCGCCTTAGCATTTTCGATGCTAATTGGCTTTCTGAGTCAAAATTTAAAATGATCAATGCATTAAATCGTTAGATAGTAGCATCAAAAGAAAATATTAACAAAGGTTCAAATAGGAATTGATCAAATCTAGGAAGTGATGAACAATGGAATTGATCAGTTTGTTTCTGGTAAAACTAGGACAATTTTTTACCAGATTTGATCTAAATTGTGGGTTCTTGAAGACAGATCCTTTACAGTGGCAAGAAAATTAAGATTTCGTCAACGTTCTGCAGCTGGTGAATAAACTGAAAGTTGTGAACGATCTGGCAGAAGAAGCATATAGCTCATGGAGGATTATAATACATTATTTACAAAAAAAAAAACGAAAAACAGAAACGGCATGTGGTTTTAATTTTCTCGTCATATTTGTCTGACGAATTTTGTACGTTAGTTTCTTAATTATTGTATTAAAGTTAGTAGCAAGAATATTAAAAACTAAGTTGGAAATCATTAAATTATTGTTAACCACTACTCCAGTACTATATTTTTGGGTTAAAAAATAAATTCGATATTTTGTGATTTTTCGTCTTGTATGAAATTTGGGCTACGTAGGTTAAGGAAACCTTAACCTACGTAGCCCAAATTTCATACAGCTCATTGTTTCATGTAATGGAAAAACTGGGCACTAGGAGCCTAGGCTGCTATTAGTTTTCGAGTAAATGTATTGAGTAAGTGTAGTTATTTGCTTATTATGAAATATTTTGATGTTTATTATGACTCTTACTATTAAGTAGATGCAGCCGTGTTGTACATGCTTTTGCACGATTGTTCTTGTATTGCGTTAAGATCGTTTTTGTGTGCATGTTTATTAGTTAAAGTTTGTGTTTGTCTATTTTATTACGCCATATGGGTTAAAACTGAAAACGTATACGCGTTGACGGCTTTTTACTGTTCAATTATTACTATAATTATCTAAGGATGAAAGACAATAAAACGTTTTATGGTGTAGGATAGTATAAAATTTATTAAAACTTATAAGTTGGAAAATGTTAAGAATGTATAAATATGCAAAAATATTTTATTTTAGATAAGAAAATTTAAAGATTTGAAATCTAAATGAAAAAAATATTCGAGAATTTTTTTTCCAAAACATTATCCGGTTTTAGTGGATTTGCACTTTACAATATTTTTCAACGTTTTCTTTTGCTCGAGCTTGAATGACATCTGCGTTCTCCTACATAAAATCTCTCTCATTTAATTTGATTTCGGAACATTCTTCGGACCCTTATTAAGTTTGACGGGCCCATTTCATCTTGGGAGAAAGTCGAGAATATCACAATAAACCGCCCACGGGGTCATTTCGCAATCCAATTTCGGCTAATTTATACACCTATACAGGACGAAGAGAGGTCTTAATAAAGCACTGAAGGCGATTTAATGGGGAGAAATTCGGCCGTCAAGAGGGTTTCAATAATGGTATCAGTCCGGGAAATCCATCTATATTCAGGGAAGAGCCGTGTTAATTCGAATTTAAATTGTTAATTGAGTGCAGTTACAGACAGGTCTAAAGCAGAAAACTGAGTTAAATATTGTTTCATAATACGAGCAAAGACTGAAATTTTAAATTTTAATAAAATGGAAAATTACATCTAGTTGGAATTATATTATTCGAGGCGTTTCTCGTAATATTCGCAATATTATACATGGAACCAGCGTTTTTGAAGCCTTACTAACAGAAAAGGGTTTTCAACTCATGTTTACTAATTCCAGCAACATAAACTTTGTCGCCTCTGTCGAGTTATATTATTATAGTTCGCCTTTCATATAAGTCTTCATTTTCGAGATGAAAAAGGCTCTTAAAATTCATAAACTTTTATTCGTGTTGCTCTTAGAAATATACTGAAATGTATTTTGCGTGCGCCAGTAAAAATTTCTTCAAAAATAAACAATTTTCTAGTACATAAATAATATATTACAGCAGTTTTAACTACAACACTCACCTTGTTCCGTTGACAGTTTGCCAAGCACCGTCGACCGGCGTAAAGTTGGCTGGAAACGGCGGCAACTGGGCTTCGTTTATTTGATTCTGGTCCTGTATATTAGGGTCCTGAAACACGGGCGCGGCGGGCATAGCTGGACGACCCATGAGAAGTGCGCCCACGGTGTCGTCCATTGCGCCACCCCCACCACCCATGCGAATTGATATGTAATCATCACTCTACAAACAGAAAGAAACACATCCGGTCCAAAAAGAGACAGTCCACAGGGACAGAAAGAGATAGATAAAGAAAATAGAGAAAAACAAGAACAAGAGGCAAAGATGCCGACGTTTTAGATTAAACTGAAGCAAGTAGAAGCGGAAAATAAGGCATGCATAGCAAGATAGTTTTTTCGTTTAGATATAGTTTCTTGACAATAGAATTAACATGAAAATGTTTGACTGCATTAGTGGTAGAAACTAAGAAAAAAATTATGTGCAAGATTTGCTGCAAAAGCTTCTGAAATCTAGTGCTTCCGATTCTATCAGCGAATTGGTAATATGATTATCATATCTGATTTTCATTTTAAGATTTTATGGCAATGGTGGAACATAAAAATATAAACGCATTCAATTTTTAGAGCCTGTCGAAGTTAACAAAATTTACAAAAATCGGTGATTCCTTTATTCCCACTTTGAATGAATAAAGAAACTCCTTACGGATTTTGTTGACGAGGCAACATCAAATATTAATAATTTATCGATGACGTACAGGATTCAAAAGTGGATGGAGCAGTATCGAAGATTATTGTCGTGAAGTTATTCGGGAACTGCGGTTGTACTGCCCTAAGCACTGACTTGAAACAAACTTATATGCACATACGTTATTATATGAAGTCCTGAATGTAAGGAAAATGTGCTCTCTGTATTTCCCATAATCTGATTTATGCTAAAGAAGACAACTTCAAAAAGTCGTGCAAGGGAATCCTTAAGAAAGACCATTGAGAATAGTCAAACCTAATCTACAACAACGTTATTAACGATGAAAATTGAAATTATTCATAAGAGCCTGAAAATAACGATAATCAGTCAAGAAGTGACCACTTTGCTTTTTAGTTTTACTAATCATGTAGCTAGAGGTTTAGGTGATTCAAGAACAATTATAATTGAATGAAATTGAACAAGTTGTTTGCCAGATGTCATTTCTGAAGTTATGAAAACAAAACAAACTATCCCACATGACAGTATAAGCTCTCAACAAGTTGTCGATCATTTGAAGGATCAAAATCTTGAATGAATGTCGCATTGTCCTTATGACTATGCCTTTTTTTCTTGTAACTTTTTACTGATCTTTCAAATTAAAAATAATAATGCTTATTTCTCTGTATAAAATATCACTGAAAATGAGTTCCGCTATAGCTTTCAGGGCAAGATATGAAATATTTGTAATATTCTCAGAATTCATTAAACACTTAATTCTGGACGTATTGCATAATATTATTTTTATCGTAAAATTATATCGTATTTTTGAATACTACAAACCAAGCATTAAGTACAGATAGTTGAAATGTTTTTAAGAAATTCTCTAAGTCGAGTTAAAATTACGTGCCCTATACCTACAATATACGCAAAATTCATAATGCGGCAGTAATTTGTGCAGAATTTGCAAACCATTAAAATGCTTATTGATAAAATTGATGAAATGATTTACTTTAGATGGTTAACCTGAATTCGACCGACTTTTTTACAACTAGAATTCAAACAAAATTTGTATTTGTTATCAATAACGCTTGGAGAAATATTTAATGTATCGTATCTGGTAATATACACATATTCATAGTTTAGGATTTGTTCTGGAATATTCCAGATAAATGTTACATAAGTTAGTAGAGGGTAATTTCATTAATCCGTTTCAACCAATAGGAAAAGAATTGTTTGTTGTTTTGCATAACCACACATTTATTTAGTGGCTCAAAGAGAGTTGACAGAATAGGTACAGCAGCGTCAGATGATTGCAATGATTTTCAATTATTACAAAATTTTGTGAATGAAAATACTTTTCCTGTTAAAAATGACGTTCAAATGGTCTCAAGTGAGCACTGCGGCAGAATTTTTTGAAGAGGATATTAATTGGCAGCGTGAAAGATGGAAGATTATCGTAGAAAACGAAGGGCAATTTTTAGTAATATTGTTCCAAGTTTACACTTGGCAACAAGCGTCAAACATATAACGTATTTGAACTTTACTTTAAAAATTATTGACAATGTACCCGAAACTATTTTTAAACACGATCTAACTATTTAACGTTTACTCTATTATTATAAAACTTTTCCAAGTATTTGGTCTCACAGGCATACATATAAAGTCACTAGATACATATAAAGTACCGCAATCCATAAGGCCAAAGAGTGCGAGAGAGAAAGCGCTACTTTTGCCCAAACATGGCCGCCAAACGTCAAATCACTTGTCGTTGCATCGTTGCATCTAAACCCACCGTTGGCAACATAAAGTGTAATTATGCCTGGTTGTTGTATTATCAATTGCAAAAACAGTGTCGCCAAAGGTTTCCGTTTATTTGCATTTCCCAGTGGTGAAAGGAATGCAGACAGAAGAAAAGTGTGGTTATGTGACATTAATCAAGACAATGTGCCGGTAAATGCGAAGATTTGTGAGGTGAGTACATATGTAAAAGCAGATCACTTGTTATAACACTTAGTTACTTATGTAAGGTGCATTTTTTTGATTCCCAATTTGAACAATCAAGAGCAGATGACATGAAAAAACTAACTCCAAATGCACACCCTGATCTGGTTGTCAACCACAAAAGGCGAAAATGCGTGCTTTAGTAAACCAACAATAATAAATAATGAAAACAGTGCTTGCTTGTTTTAATTAATTGCCTTACTATCTGCGGTTTAATTATTAACGCATGTTCATACAGTTGCGTTCTTTTAAGAATACAGTACTAAATTGATTTTTTATTTAACACAGCAATTCAATTTTGACGCCAAATTTTTGCCCAAAAATGGCGGAGGTTTGCGGTACTTTATTTATCTAGTGACTTTACATACATAAACTTAACAGCATCATCTATAGGACTACAAATGAATTTGAAAATCAGTAAATCTGTCAATTTCGACATATAGAAATTGACATAACGCACTAATAAATTCGTAATATATACCTTTCATATTCAGACAAGGTAACAATAAATTAATTTTGTATTTTAAGAACTTATCTTTTATGTATTTTTTGTTTGGACTTTAGAGAGACGAAATGCCGGTGCCTGAATTATCTAAGGATGCCACCGATCGTTTGGAAATTGCTTTGGAAGTCATGAAAAAGACGTTTCACGTTGGCTTCATACCGTTGATGTTATATCTAGGTTGGAAGCATGGACCCGAAAAAGGTGCTCAACCTTTTACCCTGACAAACTTTTTATGGTATTACTGATTGAAGAGAAACAAGTAGCAAAGAGAAACTAAGTGTCAATATTATTAAAATATTGTATTTTACTTGAGTAGATGTATTCGGTATCATAATCAAAAATAAAGTATACTTCATAAAATATATTTATTTCTGTTCTTATGAATATTCGATTTTGAGACGAAATACGTAATCGTGTCATAAGTTCTTCTACAAAAGCATTTTTCAGAAATATACAGTCTAATCATAAATATGTGGCATAAATGTAAGAAATTATAAGACAGAAAATTTCATAGCAGCATAAACGAATCTTCTGGGATATTTAATATGCTAATACTCGTTTGGTAGCCACTCAGTAAACACCATTTATGCTATGAAGTGGTCCGAATGTTATAACAGCATCACTATCATTATTATTGTATATAATGGTAAAGAATGTGTGACAATTTTTAGTTCTCATTTCGTCTTCTAATATTAACGAACGTTTCGTACATCGTAGTATTGCTCGTTCATGCAAGAATCTTATTCTGTGAAATGAAAATCAGACCTAGAACACTCTCTCACCCATTTCTTAACACGCCATTAATTTGGAGTCTTTGAAACGGAGTAGTCTCGAAGCTGCAAAAAAAAGTATCGCTAGATGCATCGTAAAGCGGTCTGGTCTGGAATTTCTGTACAGATGCAGAAGGTGAACATTTCAACTAAATTACACACATTTTGAAAGATTATTTTCTGTACTTTTCTGAATATGTTTCGTTCGATGAGCTAGTATGCCACTAAACTATTGACAGTATTTACAGCCAGAATATGTAGGTATATAAAATAGTAGCAAGTTTTAATTATAACTTAAGCTAAGTAAACTTAAAATAATAAAAACATTGCATTTAATATTATTGCGTTTTGCGATTACGCATGCTTTTAAATGCACTTTATTCATTGGCATTTTAGCTCTTGCTGTTGTTAGCGTTCTAATTAACTAAATTCTTTGTCAAAGTTTTTGTAAGACAGGCTATCCAAATCAGTCCGCTATTAATAGTAGAGAATACAATACCGAGCATTTTTTCAATCCCGGGATTACGGGATTTTTGAAGCGTGTGAAGCGATTAGACTATGTGGTTTCTAATTGGGCTCAAATGAAAAAAAAACTTAAGTAATCTCTTAAAAATACACAATACACAATATACTAAAATAAGGAACAAAAAAGACAATACAAAAAACTATTTAGAATTTCGAAAATACAATCGCAGGAATATCAAAGCATCCAATGTTTGAGTTCCAAGCCTGCTTCGTAGTTTATTGCCAACATAAGCAGCAGCTGAAAACACTCGCTCAGGTTTTACACTGGTTGGAGGAACAGACAGTAGATATTTATATGCTAATTCTAAGTGATATCTACGAACTCCTCCATTTTCCAACAGGCTCACTTCGCGTTTAATACTATTTACCAACCCCGATTCATTTTGTACTTCAGGATCTGGGGATTCCATGCTCTTATTAATTTCCAGCTCTAACTTTTCCTTTAGTGCAATTGGGATTGAGACGTTTGTTGCCTTGGCTCATCATCTGTTTGTGATCTTGACCGTTCTTCCTCTTCCGTGTTATCTCGACTATTTACTCTTTTAACAATACTCTTTATTTGCGCCCTCACTAAAGCCTGTGTAGGAACTGGCAATAAGTCAAGCTATTCCAAATCCGATAATAACTGCTTTTCATCATCTTTTCGTGGACTTTGTAAATAATTCAACACACCAGTGAAATCATCATTTCGTCGTTGCTTTATACGTTCCACTAAGGATATTTTCATTTTATTGGTTAGTGCTGAGTTTTTGTTAGACAATTGTTTTATAAGAAATTTCAAAGCGGCATCAGCTGTGCATAAATTTGCATCTCGTCGACAGATTGCTTCTACTGTTAATTTAGTTGGGGTCAGAACATCAACAATTTTATTTACCAAGTCGAAATCAGCATCTTCTAAACGGATTGGATGATTGAGATCTATAACAGCTTTTTGAATGCAGGTTTTTAAAAACGAAAATCGTTCCAGCATGGTTAAAATTCCACCTGGTTATACAGTCCAAAAGAAGTGACAGCTCTTTTTCATGTTCAACCTTCACATATTTGTTTAATTTTTCAATGGTGATCTTTTGAAATACACTACAACTTTGCGGATCTTCTTTATCAGCTCATTAATGTTTTCATCTTTCGTTAACTCTGGTATGTGTTCTCGCGCAAATTTATTTTGTGACATTAAAATTAAACCTGGTTCTGGACAGTCTAAGTCTTCTAAATCGTCATCATCATCGCTATCGTTCATATAATCAGCAGTCACAGCTGGTTCATTTATAGTGTCATCTGAGTCTGAGGTACGGCTGTCTTACCTGTCTTGAAAATAATCACATCACAGGCGGCCAAATTGATACCATGTGCGAGACACAGTTGTTGTTCAGTGCAAAAAAGCTGTCCCACCTTTATCATAACGTTCGGTCCATCGGTTACAGTAACCACGATATCAGTTTCCAGGGAAATATCAAATTTACTTAGACGCTCTTTCGATATACGAAGACAATTTTCAGCTGCCATACTTCCATGAACAGGAACGCGTCCTAAGCTCCAATTTTTTTTATATGAATGCACGTTGACAACCATGTATTGTTTATTGGACGTTGATGTCCACTCGTCGAAAGATAGACTGAATCTTTCACCTACACTTTTCATATGTTTCAATTCTGCACTTACTTGCTTTCTGATTTTTTTACTGTAATTCATAACACGCTTTCGAATTGTGACGGTTGATTTTGGTAAATCCGTGTATTTCGCTAAGAGCAATTTTTGTTGAAGCTGTTAAACGATTAACGTCAGCTAAAATCTTAATGTTATGTTTTGATGACAAATGTGTATGTTATCCCTTAATCGATCCACCCAAAGTCTTGAGAAGGGCAGGGCATCGCTTACATTTAGCACTATTTCCGTCTTTCGCAACTAAAAATAACTCCACGCTGACGGCGTATCACTGTTTTTTTTTATGTTGAACAAAGTCTCCTGCCATTTAAAATAACTTTTTCAGATAATTGACTTTTAAATTTAAATGACGTAACCTGCGTAACCTTGTCGCTGGTAGAATAATAAATGAAAAAAGTAAATCCTAATAAACGCGTACAGGGAATCCCCGACGGGGAATCCCTCACAACAATATTATGATATATCATATGAGGTGATCGGGTGATTCCCCTATTGGCCCTTTGGGGAATTACTTTAACAGTATTGTATTGAAGTATGCTGGGCGGGGAAGTCCCTTCTAAGTTACATATTATTTGGGTAGTACCTGTGTAGTTCTTTTATCGTACGGCATGCCTAAGGTAGATTTTCTGTCTTTATGTAATAAGTGCCCTTAATATAATCTAGGTAAGGTCATTGTCAAGGCGCAACGGATTACGGAATGCAAACTGGCAAACCCGAAAATCCCGAGATTAGCCAAGTACAGTCCCGGGATTTACGGGATCAGAACCCGGCCGGGATCTCAAGATCCCGGGGTTCGAGATTGTATTCTCTAATTAATAGTCAAATTTGT
Organism: Melolontha melolontha; assembly: GCA_935421215.2. NCBI lineage: Eukaryota > Metazoa > Arthropoda > Insecta > Coleoptera > Scarabaeidae > Melolontha > Melolontha melolontha. Next base: position 88,529,779 of record OW285242.1, on the reverse strand, counting down.
GTAGATCTAATTTACCCGAGAGTCAAATTTCATCCACAAGAAATTCCAGTATATTATTTATTAGAAGTGATTATTACAACAAGAAAGTAAAAATCGCTGAGTGTGGTTTTAACTTTACGGGTCTTGTTGAAGTGCTCATTTTTGACCTTTAGAAAGAGTAATGTACCTCTTCACAATATCTTACAATACATTCTGTGCTAAACTTTACCTGCAGTTTTAATCAAAATTTTTAATATGTGTGGAGATTTGATATACATTATATAAAACCTGGAATTTTATTGTCTCTAACATGGTCGTATCCTAGTATTTATCGTTCTTTTTCTCAGTAAAGAAAATTTTATTATCCGTAAATGTACCACTGAAATAATCTTTTATGTCTTTCGATTTTAGTTTTCTCAAATTTGTTAGTAAGAAAATAGTGCCTATAATCCTTTACTTATAGATCGCTCTAATAAGACGCGACAGCAATCTAGTTGAAACAACGAGTTTCCTAGACATTTCTCAAGTAGATTTTCGCTCTCAAAGAGCGTCGATCAATTGCTACTCGAACTGTCCTTAACTGCAACAGTTAAAGTACTGCAAACTGCGATGTTTTCGAATAGATAAGCAGCTTTCCTAAAGTTTTGTTGCATAGTAGAGTAATGTTCTAAATCCATTTACATTTTTTTAAAAAGAACAGTTTTTGCTATGTGATTCTCCTCCATTTAATTGTTAGCATAACTGTAGTCTATTTCATTAAACAAAAGTGTTAAATACAGTTAATGTCACTTTTGTGATTGGTTTCGTTTAGTATGCCGTAATATTTTTGTAACGAATTTATATCAGTTCTAGGTAAATTCAACGGTATAATACATGAATTAAGGATTTTAAGCACAATAAGAAAATGAACTTACAGCTACATACAACGTGGTAGTGATTGCTGGAAACCGAGAAACTTCTCAAAATTAAATTGAAAAGATTTCGCGGGAACAGTAATTTTTTTGTTTTTATGATAAGTGAAGAGAAAACCAAAAGTACATTTCTTAAAAGCTCTAATTTTGTATGTCAAGCACGTTCGTACTATGTGCATGAAAGACCTAATTAATTAAGCACACGACATTATATAAATCGCCAACAAATTGAATTTACCATATATATATATAAATATTTATATATATACTAGCTGACCCGGGCAAACGTTGTTTTGCCTTAAAATTTTATTTTCACTGCAAGTCTGGTTTCGTTGCAAAGTCATGGCGGATTAATATTTCGAAGAAGAATGAAAGGTGCACTAAATCGACATAGCAATTATTGTTCAAATACCGTTTACCGAAGCAGAAATAATGGAATTATTTATTTTTTATAGCTGGGCCCGGTCCGCGTTGCTGGCCCCAAATTTTTCTTTTATTTTGAACTGCCTCTCGAAGAAAATCAAAATCAGTGTTTTTAGTTATTTATAATAGAAAAAAATGTTTTATTCAAAAATCCAAAAATCAAAATTGTAATAAGACACAGTTTATGGTTTTTTTAAATATTTTATGTATTTTAAAATGTAAAAATTTAAATTTTTATAATTATAAATTATGTTTTACATATTTTATTTAAATTATAACTACATATTTACTGCAATGCTTTTTGATAAACTACGTTTTTGGTTTTGCCTTCATTAGCGAATACGAATAATGATGATGGGTTACCAACACGTGAGCATCCAACGTATAGTTGTCCATGTGAGAAGCATGGTGTTTCAAGATTCAATCCACATACTTGCAGCGATTGACCTTGGGATTTATTTATGGTCATAGCAAATGCCAGACGTACTGGAAATTGTATGCGTTTAAATGAAAACGGCATATCTGCAGGCATTATTGGTATACGTGGAATCAATACGACTTCACCTTTGTACTTACCAGTTAATATAGTTGCTTCTATAATGTTATTTAATAATTTTTTTATAGCTAATCTTGTTCCATTACAAAGCCGTGGTGGATTTAAATTGCGTAATAGAATTATTGGTACACCAACTTTTAACTGCAGCATGTGAGGTGGAGTTCCTGGCAAGTCAAGCGAATTTAAGAATTCAATTGGGTAATTAACAATTTCATCAGGATCATTAACACAATCAATGGATTTATATGTTTTTATTTCTCCGCTTATTTTATTTTGAATATCAACATTAATATCGCAAACATCTTTGTTTTTGGCTGCCAATATAGCGCGATCACTTAGCCATTGGTGATTGGTAAAATTGCGCTCAATATTGGGAAATACACTTGAAATTAAGCCTTCTTTTGATTCATTTAAAACACAACAATCTGCAGGCAATGTGATGAGTCCTGTTGCATTGTCCATAGCAATTTTTCCATTTCCAATATCCAATAATTGACGTGCAAATAAACGGGCTGATGCATGATTTTGTAATTGTATGCGCATATTTACCCTTAGTGAAAGTTTTTTAACATATCGCCACAAATGAGATGCTTTTAAACACGCATTTAGTTCATCTGCTGGTGTTGATCGTGATATGATTGGTAAGGTTTGTCTAAAATCGCCTGCCAATAATATAAGAGCATCCCCAAATGGTTGTTGATTGCCACGTAAATCTTGCAATGTTCGATCCAATGCCTCTAGAGATTTTTTATGCGCCATTGTGCATTCATCCCATATAATAATCTTGCATTGTTGAAGTACCTTTGCCATCCCAGATGTTTTTGAAATATTACATGTTGGTGTTTCGGTCAGTTGCATATTCAATGGTAATTTTAACGCAGAATGTGCCGTTCTTCCACCATCTAATAGGGTAGCAGCAATTCTCGATGAGGCTATAGCCAACGCAATATTACCGACAGACCGTATTTTTGCCAAAATTATCGAAATTAGATAAGTTTTACCAGTACCACCTGGAGCATCTAGAAAATAAATTGCACCTGTTCCTGCATGGTCAGTTTTCATAATAGTGTCGTAGACGTGTTTTTGCTGTTTATTTAAGTTTGGTAAATTATGCTGAACAAATGTGTTTAATGCATTGGCATCGTAATTTTGTTCACGTTGTATTTCACGATTAACAGCATCCGTAACGGCTCGATTTGGAGATGTCATTCCCAATGTATTCAAAGTTTTATTCACCATTACTAAACAAATATCCTCAATGTATATTAATGCTTGATTATACATCTCAGGAGAGTATTCTAATCCTGGACTTGCAGTTGCATTACGCGCTTGATATAAAATGTCATCTGTCATTGCATTTTTATATTTTTCCCACAGTTCTAAAGGTTTTGATGGACCGCATGTTGATATTATAATTGCGAATAATATACGAATTTGATATGGAGAAGCAGCCAGTAAGGCATCGGCAAGTGAATTTTCCCAATGGTCATCGTTCTCGAGTAAATTTAATTTTTGGCAGGCGTCCCGATATGATTCACACAATATATTATTTATGGTTTTCAAATTTTGAAATGATGTCGGACCACGTATATGAATCAAAAGCAAACGCAAGTAATAGCATTCATCATTATTTGGATGTACAGTGTATAGTCGACCTAAAGCATCACTTGAAAATACATTTGGGTGGTCAGCTACTATTTTTCCTTGTTTGCGACGTTGGAATTGTTTTGTGGATACATTCGATGTAAAATATCGCGGAACCTCATTATGCAGTAGCGTCTTAGCGAAGTCATCAATTTGGCACAATGAAAAAAATGCAGTCAGTGTTGTTGCTGGTGGTTGTGCTGCTCGCTCGTTCACATTTGCCGCTGTAAAATATACTCGCTGACCATTTTCTAAATGAACTGCCAAATGAACTACAGTCGGATACCTCTCATGAATTGGAAAAGAGAATATGCGCCAAACTGCTTCGTTGCTGCTAATGTATCTTCCCATTTGATATTGTTTGATTTCATCTAGCTTATCTTCAGGTGCCACTCCATAAATGGCCATATCACTGCCTTTGTTTACATATTTACAAATATATTTGATTGATTTAACGGAATTGCAATATTCAACGTTTATATGTGCATTATATATTTTCGATAATAATGGTGAATATGGCACTACCCATCTATTATCAATCTCGATATCAATGTTTCGTACTTTTAATGTAATGGATCTACCATTGTTATCTGGTGAACGTCGGCGATATTGAGGGTATCCATCATTGCCTGTTATTGTTTCTGGAATCAATTGTCTTGGATATCGCTTGGAACACTTGCCATTAATCATGCATGGTGAATGCATATTAAAGGCACCACATGGGCCATGTATCATATTCTTCGTTATTATTTCGAACAATTCTCGATCAATTGTTGGGTCTAATGCAATTAATTTACTTTCACTAACACCTTGGGTTAATTTATTAAGATGTATGTAATATTTAATTTAAATAAATTAAACTTCAATTTAATAAGTTATTTTTTTTCGTTTGACTCCCACGCACTTTTCACGAAAAGAGGTTATGTATGAGTCGGTGTCGGGATACTTAACTATTGCACCATCTGTCGGACGAACTTCAAACTACACAGAAACACTACTCACGGCCCATAGAGCATGCATATAAAATTTGGTCAAAATCGGTCCAGTGGTTTTTGAGTTTAGCGATCACGAACATACACGTAATTTTTATATATGTAGATATATATATATATATATATATATATATATATATATATATATATATATATATATGGTAAACTTAATAAGTCGGCGATTAAAGGTCTGATTTATTACTTCAAAGTATATATATTTAAGACAACCCTACATGTTTCGGCAATGATGCCTTTGTCAAGGATATAAAAAATATAAATGACAGAATATAAATGTCAAGTAATTGAGTTGCTATGGTTTAAATTATTCAAAGATACATTCCAATAATAATAATAATAAATCATGCCTTAGTATTCCAAAAAATAGATAGCAAGGTGTGAACATATGTGTTGTTCGCTGCTAGCAGCTTGTGTCTCTTTCTGGGTATGAATTTTTGTGTTGGTTGCTGCTGGCAGCTTGCGTCTCTCTCTGGGTGTGTGGTTTTGTAATTGTGTGAGCGTGTTTTAGTAGGGTTTTGTATGTTGGTGCGCTCGTGCGTGTGTTTAGTGACCGATCACGTAAATTTGAGAGATCGGAAAACCAGCCGTTGCGTAGGGCCGCCAACCCAATGCACACACCACTAGGACCGGTCCTGGGCGGCAACCTGGCTAGGCTGCCGTTAACAGCACACACACGTTTGACGTGTGTGCATTGCCCCCGCTTTTGCGGAAATCGTTAAGATGGCACAAAGTGTGACCGTCGTCGACTGAGGTAGCCACTAAGAGTGTTCCCTCGGTTGGCGATGAGCAACCCCGTGCAGGGTGCGCTTCGCTGGTCTGCGCCTTGCCTCGTTGGGGCGGGGGTCGGGCCGTAGAAGTACTGCACGGAAAAGTAAAGAAGTTGCCGGGAAAGGGTTGGCGGCCCTACGCAACGGCTGGTTATCCGATCTCTCTAAATTTACGCGACCGGTCACTAAACACACGCACGAGCGCACCAACATACAAAACCCTACACTTACGCGCTCAAACAAATACAAAACCACACACCCAGAGAGAGACGCAAGCTGCCAGCAGCAACCAACACACAAATTCATACCCAGAAAGAGACACAAGCTGCTAGCAGCGAACAACACATATGTTCACACCTTGCTATCTATTTTTTGGAATACTAAGGCATGATTTATTATTATTATTGGAATGTATCTTTGAATAATTTAAACCATAGCAACTCAATTACTTGACATTTATATTCTGTCATTTATATTTTTTATATCCTGGACAAAGGCATCATTCCCGAAACATGTAGGGTTGTTTTAAATATATATACTTTGAAGTAATAAACCAGACCTTTAATCGCCGACTTATTAAGTTTACCATATCATACCAAGGTCACGAAAATATTATATATATATATATATATATATATATATATATATATATATATATATATCTCTCACGTACCTTATCCAGTAGAATTTGAATCTGTAATAAATTATACGAGTTCCTCCATTGAATTATTAAATTTTAAATCTGAACATTTTTTCGTGAATTGCTTATTTTTCCAAATATTTGAAAGTTTCAAGTTAAAAAGTACACCCAGTATATTACTGCGTATTTGACCATTGTAAATACATACGATGTTTTTCCCAAAAGTGCCCAAAAGTAACGATAAATAAAATTACAGAATGCCTGGATATTATTTACCCCCGATACCTTCAAAGTAGTCTCCTTAAAGTGTAAGCACATTTACCAACGCCTTTTCCATGAAAGGAATGCATTATGGAAGTCTTGCTTTGTCAATATGTTCAGTATTGTCTGCTATTCAGCTGCAGTTTCTTCTACCGTACCAAATCTTTGCTCCTCCACCTTGATTTTCATCTTTTGATACAGTAAGAAGTCGGAAGAAACCAAATCAAGAGTTTACACTGAACGAGAAATAACATCTATGTTGTTTCTGTATGATGAAACAGTATACGACATTATCGTGCACAAATTTTTGCTATCCTTCACATGTACAATTCTTCCCACAAAATTCGCTGATGGTCTACTTCTGTTCATTCACAATTGTATTCGGAACATCAACCACATGTCATGGTGTAACTAATACTGGTTGATGGTCATCCGGAACGTTCATCGTCATCGACTGATGTTTGACTATTTTTAAGCACTTAAACCAGTCGTAAGTTTATGTTTGACCATGAATGCTTCTTTTAACATTCTGTGTATTTCTAGGGCGGTTATACCAAGTTAAAAGCAGAATTTTATATAGATACGCTGTTCCCTGTAATCGGCAATTGCTAATTACTTTATTGGCAAATTGGTAATCGCTAACACAAACACCCACAACAATTAAAAATTGTTCACAAACAAAGGTTGTTTTCACTTACAATTACGTTGCTTAGCATTCTAACTCACAAAGGATCTAGCTGACTGTAACTGGGTTCGTTTATGAGCTTGATTCAAATTTCGGGAACTTTTGTGTACCATCTTCTACATATTTATTCAAATTTTTTCTTTAAATTCCAGTATTTTTGAGCGAAGCCCATTCAAGTACATTCCATAAAAATTTATAGAATCCTATTATATTCAGGGTTTTATACCATGATCTATTACATTACTGAATGAATACTGAAATATAAACCCAAGCAATAAAATAGTCTCAGTTATTTCAAAAAAGTAGAAGAGATATTTGGTTCGAGCTCATGGATGAAACAAATATTAATTAGAATACCCAAAGAACTTGACTCTTCCTAGCAATGACCGTCAAAAGTATCTTCATTCTAAGGTTTTAGTAAATCAGAACTCCCTTCCTAGGTAGAAAACCATACTACCAAATTAATAGATCTGAGATGAAATTCATTAAAAACAGAGAACTTGAATTTAACGAATAGACCAGTTCTATAGTTATTAATGAGTTGGAATGCTCATTTATAAATGTGAGAATTAAAAACAACTGTAATATCATGCTCGAACAAGTTTATTGCGTTAAAATAGGCATAACCTTACTACAAGCCTTCGGAGTCAATTTTGTTCACCATCACACAGAACTGCGCTGTGTTAAAGTTTGTTCTTATTTCAAATTTATGTTAAATATAAAAATTCGAAATCGTGTTTGGAACGTATTTCCAAAGTCTTCCTAACAAAACTACGGTTTCAAGAAAAAAAAAGAGCAATTGTCTTTGAACGAGGTCGAGTAGACATAGTCGTGATAGAAAAAATGGAAAATTTATATTGCCGCTGTAAATAGCTATTTCGATGACTTGGATTCATAGACCTACAATGAAGGCATTAGTAATTTGCAATATCGTTGGAGTAAGTGTGTTGAGCTAGCAGGAGACTATATTGAAAAATAAAATGTTTTTTGTCAAAAAAACTTGCGTTTTCTTTGTTAGGCCACGGAGTTTCCAAACCACCCTCGTAATACAATTATTTATAAAGAAAATTATTCAAACAAAATGCTTTAACTGTTGGCTTCCTACTTGTAGGCAACGCTGAACTCGTCAAGGTATAAATTGTACATTTGCAATTGCCTCTTTAATTGCGTGCCGCAGTTCTTAGAAATTTTCCATGGAATTTCGGAATTTTTAATTAGGAAATACATAAAAGGAAATCAGAGGCGTCAAATTAAGTGAGATTATCGTCCTTTTTGAATACTGGACTTATCCTCGCTCGCTTCCAGATGGCCGGGAAAGTAGAACTTCGAATGGCCATGTTAATAATAAAAGTTAGCGGTTTTACAAGTGCAAATCTTGCATCATGCAAAATAAAGCTGGGAATTGAATCATCACTAGCAATACTTTTTTGCGGGAATTTTGCCATAATACTAAGTACTTCGTCTTCAGTTACAGATGCTAATGTAAAAGGAAATGTAAGGGAATGTAAGTAAAATCGCTACTCATAGAATGTACAGAAAAAAAATTCATGGCAAATGCATCAAGGATACCTTGAGGAGAATCTAGGAGGGTATCATTATGAAACAGAGTTTTAGGTATACGTGTCGTGCCCTGTTTAGAATGAATGTATTGAAACACATTTTTTGGATCAACCTGGAGAGATTGTTCAACTGCTCTGAGATAGGTGGCGTAAGCGGTAGCTATATTATAAAGTCACTAGATAAATAAAGTACCGCAAACCTCCGCCATTTTTGGGCAAAAATTTGGCGTCAAAATTGAATTGCTGTGTTAAATAAAAAATCAATTTAGTACTGTATTCTTAAAAGAACGCAACTGTATGAACATGCGTTAATAATTAAACCGCAGATAGTAAGGCAATTAATTAAAACAAGCAAGCACCGTTTTCATTATTTATTATTGTTGGTTTACTAAAGCACGCACTTTCGCCTTTTGTGGTTGACAACCAGATCAGGGTGTGCATTTGGAGTTAGTTTTTTCATGTCATCTGCTCTTGATTGTTCAAATTGGGAATCAGAAAAATGCACCTTACATAAGTAACTAAGTGTTATAACAAGTGATCTGCTTTTACATATGTACTCACCTCACAAATCTTCGCATTTACCGGCACATTGTCTTGATTAATGTCACATAACCACTTTTCTTCTGTCTGCATTCCTTTCACCACTGGGAAATGCAAATAAACGGAAACCTTTGGCGACACTGTTTTTGCAATTGATAATACAACAACCAGGCATAATTACACTTTATGTTGCCAACGGTGGGCTTAGATGCAACGATGTAACGACAAGTGATTTGACGTTTGGCGGCCATGTTTGGGCAAATGTAGCGCTTTCTCTCTCGCACTCTTTGGCCTTATGGATTGCGGTACTTTATATGTATCTAGTGACTTTACTATATTACTCTTATAAAAACGGCATGGAAAAAATGTAAATAATTCACAGTTGCATGTGGACTGTGTGGAAGATTTACCTTCAGCCATATTAGCAGTGTTTAAAAACCGCTTGATTATTCTAATATTGTGCTGTGAAAAGAAACCATATCGATCGATTCAATTAGTTCTTCCGGATATATTTCGAAAAATTTATTATAAGTTAACTGCTTGGAATATATCCAGCTACCATCTTCAATTTTAGTCTCTTCCAAAATAGGCCATTAAAATAAGTGTGTTTTAGTCGACAATATATTTACATTTTGAAAGTAAAAACAAATTTCTTTATTATTTATTTGAAGTTTATATTGGTTTTATATTTGAATTTAAAAATCAGATATGTCAACACAAAGTTATGCAAAATTGCAAAATTGTTGCCAGTTTAAGAAATAAGTTATATTTATTTTTTTATTTATATTTTTAATAATATTTCCAACAAATTTTAAATTGGAAATGTGTAAATATTTTTAGGGCATATTTTGAGTATCGATAAGTATCCAGTAATAATTTTACTTGGAATTTCTGAAGCACGTTTTAGGCATGGATTCTTCCCCTGCGATTTTGGATTGTAACTAAGCAACGTGCTTTCGCAAACTGATTAATTAGTAATTATCGAAGCCCTTAGGTAGTACCTATTACTATGCGAAGCATTTTATTTAAACAGAAATTAACATAAAAGCAATATCATTCCTAATTTTAAATAAATTAAGTAAATTACGTATTGCTTTCGTAAAATATAATGAAAATGAATAAGATTAACGAAGCGAGCCTAAAATATTAAATTTATATGCTGTACGTATTCCATTGTGCGATAAAATGAAAACAATACATTAATCATTTTCGCATTATGTCGCCTATACTTATTAAGATCCACGACATTTACATTACATGTGCTTTTATAGACCTGTTTTTGCGTGAATTATTTTGTCGTATATCTTTACTTGTACATAATATTATCGAGATAACTGAACTTTATTCTTGTATATTTCATATTTATGCTTGATTCGAATTACCATTTCAACATTATTTTAAATATGACGTGTAAATATTAATTGAAACAAATAAATGAGGAAATAAGAGGGAAAATTAATGTCGATGTCTTTTATTATTTATACCCTATTCACAAATACGAAAATGAGTAAAACGACCAAAGTTTGAATGATTAATGACGACAAAAGCGATGTCAAAGATATGAGTGGCAATGGGCAATGAATTAGAATAATATGAGGAGAAAGTGCGTAATAAAATAAAATTGGAAAATGGATATACGCTTCGGGGTATCTGAGTGAATTTGAAGTAAAAGACTGGAAAAAGAATGGAAATAAGAACGAGCGCATATAGAAAAAAAATAAGGAAACTGTAGACTAGAGAAACGTATATGTACATACACAAAAATCGATTCCTATGACTAATTGGAATTCTTGACATTTAATGACATGAGGCTTTTAGGTTTTCAGTACAAAGGCATTGTTTTATATATATTTCAATTCCTCTTCATACAGTTTCTTAATTCGTAACTGTATCTCTAGTAATTTGAAATAAAATATTTAAAAAAAGGAATTAAAGTCAAATTCTCTGGAACAGTGGCAAATACAGCGTATACAAAAAATTCAGAGATGAAGTTTTTAATAGTCAGAAAAACGAAATATGTACAATTGAATTCTGATATAATGTCTTCCGATATAGCGAACACTTGGTGATAATGAACAACAATGATTTACCTGATAAAATATCCTAGAATTATAATATATTTTTTCTATTTCGGTGCTATAAAGTGCAGTTTTCGACACCCGTTTGGGTTGCATAAAGTATTACTTTTTCGCACGCAAAAATTTGTTTTTAGAGGTTGGTCATTGCATAAATCAATCTAAATTTTAACCTTAAAATGACATATAACATCGCCGATTTTCAAATATTTAAAATGCTTTAGTTAAACATCAATGCTACCAACTTCAAAAAAAGAAAATTTCTACAATTTTCGTACAAAACATGCCTCTTATTTTAAGTCTTTTTGAACTTTTAATGTCCGAAATAGAAAAAATAGTATAAAATACACGTTTCATAAGACCTTTTTTGCGCACTCGTTCATTAGAAAACTCGCATACGGCTCGTTTTCTAAACCTTGAACTAGTGCGCAAAAATCATGTCTTATGCAACTTGTACTTTAATATACTATTTTATATTTTGCGTTCGAAATGAACTCATTATGAAACCCAAAACAGTATCGAAATGAGCTACATTTCGATACGCTTTTTTTCATTTTTCAATGTTGGCGTTGTTCGAATACAGAAATAAATATCATTGCTGTCATTTGATTTGAAGAATTTATGTACATTTGACAGATATGATATATGTCCGTATTTTACACAAACAACGTATGTTGTATACAATTGACAACAACATATACTGTCGTGAGCAAAAAAAACGGGACACTGTTTCTGCGTGGGTTTAAATTGTGACTACTTAAGTGGCTATCTTTACTCATAATAGTAAGTCAGGAATTGTCAAAAATGTGTGTCATATTGACATTTATTAAACATTTTTAAAATAAATGTAAATAAAAATTACTAAAAACGATAGAGAAAAATTATTTATTAAATCAAAATAATTATTACATTAAAATAATTAGTATTTCGTCATTCCACCGTTATTATTAACTGCATCTAATCTTGTAGACATTGATTTAAGCGACAATATTTTGTACAAAATTTATAGAAATTTGATGCCAAGCATTATAAATAATCTCCCAAAATTTTTGTTGGGTAGAAGCTCTATCTCATTAATTCCCAAACATTTTCAATGGGATTTAGTTAGATAAGGACTGTAGGGCTGGATATCTCAAGTTTAAATTTCATTCTCTTGTAACCATTGTGTTACAAGATGAGACAGGAAATTGTGTTGTTCTTATAGCTTCCTTTAATGTTTTGAAAGGGTTGTGCCTAATCTCAGTAACTAATGTTTCGTCTTCCTGCGTATTCGAAATTTTGTTAGGTGCGGAAATTATTTTCCGATTTAAATTATCCTCTTCCCTCCATTTTTTTTATATAAACTTGCGGCTGAACTTTTACCAATATTAAATTGAACCGATACACTTCTTAATGATTTCCCATTTTTCAAACTAGTCTTTATCAGTTTTCGAAAGATGCGGCATTTTCAATTTTGAATTATCAACTATGATATATAATTTGACATTAGAGTTTGAAAGTTTATCAAATGTTAAAATTACAACGCTAAAAAATAAAGGAAATTGACATAACGATTTTGACACTGTCCCGTTTTTTTTTGCTCACGACAGTATATGTTTCTATGTCACTCATGTTTATATATTTAAATGAAATATCAAGTAATGTTAACGAAAATTAATAAATAATATGTAATATAATATACTTCGCGGATAGCAAGATTTAAATTTGAAAATGTCAAGTATCAATGTGACCAACTGCATGCTTTATATAAAAATTAAACTCTGAACTTTCAAATTAAATAATTCCAATTTAAGCAATTTATTAATGTAAAAAACGCAAAATAGAAAAAATAGTATAAAAAAACTCGTTTCATAAGGCCTTTTGCCGCACTTGCTCTTTAGAAAACTCGCCGCTATCGCGGCTCGTTTTCTAAACAGATCTCGTGCGGCAAAATGCTGCCTTATGAAACTTGTTTTTTAATATACTATTATGCTTGCTTGTAATGAGCCCGTTTGTAGCGAACGCTTGCATTTAAAGTTTAAATAGGCACGAAAAATCTGCAATTACGTTTGGATATAACGAAGTAGACCACGTTATAGTAGAAAACTAGTTCAAGTGAGGGTTAGTTGTTCTCCTAATAAAAAATAAATACATTTTCTCGGAGTGATAATTCTTCGTCATGTATCAGTACTTTACCATTGTATATATTTCGTAAGTATTGGTAATTCTTAGATTCTATTCCTATCACGATAGAAATTTAGAGAAACTGGTTTTAATGACGACTTCATATAGTTTATTGGCTCACATTTTTCGGGGAGAATTAATTACGTACACTACAATGGTTATCAATCGTTGCTACGTTTAAAAATATTATTTTTAATATTTTGCCCAGTGCCGTACTTGTGTTTTCGCCTTCCGATTGTATATCAGGACAGCAGCTGCACGGATGAAGTAAGCGTGTGACCATACACTGTAGTAAGAACTCTTCAACCTTTTAACCCCTTCATGAGACCGCGTCTGACTTTACTCACCTTAGATTGTTAGTTCGACTAGCGCAGATGTGTATAGATGGGCCACTTTTAAGTATCGTAAGATTTATGAGTTTGAGGAAAATTTTTCACTAAATAAGTGGATTTAATGTGGCCACATCGGTGAATTAAACCCCGAGATATCGGTACACCCAGCCTGGATCCTAATTAGTGTACCCTAGAAAAACACTTGAGAGGTAAGCGAAGTGACTTCTATTGTACACGTAGTTGTTAGATTCATTATTTGGAATATTCCACTTTGCAATTTATAATCTCGTAGGGTACTTGTTAGCGACTCATTATTTGCTTGATTACCGTACCTTTCGACGCTAATAGTAATTTTAGAAGCGAAGTCCTGAAATCGGACAAGGAAAGGAAGATACGTTTCAGTGACGTTAAGATATCATCGTTGTCCGACTAAAAGGTTTTTTTGGTTCTGTTTATGATCCATTTGAAAGTAACTCGATATGTAGTTAATATTTTTTTTAGTAATTCACGTTTAGTAATCTAGAATAAAGTCTCAATCAATCAATTTTATTTGTAATATTTGTTGTATACACTTGAAACATTCATTCATTTAATTACCATTTTTATTTAGCATACTGTTTTTCTGAAATTTATTTAGTGTCACATCTTTGTTGGGGAATTAAGATCTATTGTGCCTAAATTTGTTATATTGTATGTAAACGATACTAAGATCTCACAAACTTAACTATAGTATTTGATTGTATTCGAAAGTATACCGTAGGTTAATATTACGGGCACGTTCAAAAAGTTTGGACAGTACATTGATCCAACTTTGAAATTTAATTATTTTTGTGAATTTGTTTACTGTAGTCATAATTTAAATATCTATACAGGGCTTCTTCGCCCAATATTCTATTTTATCGCTTGATACATAATAAAAATATAAACAAGTGAAAACACTTGTTTATATTTTTATTTTTTATTTTATTTTATTTTGCACGTAAACGTTTATAATAAATATTGTTACTTTTGATTTGATAGTCCTTTCGTTTTCTTTGCTTTCGTCCGAAATTTAGGGAGCCTTTAGAAAATTTAGCTTCCTTGGATACCACCTGGATCAGTGTGGGTACGTTATCGCATGTACGTCCCCCGCGTAACGTATATTCATAAGTGAATATACGTTACAAGTGGCTACAAAACCCGGTGTCGCCATTTTCAATTTTAGCTCAGCAAGTTAACAACGTTTCGTCAAGGAACCGATCCGTCTTCGTTGAGCTATAGCCGTGGTACTGGTCTGCTGACTTGTATTTTTAATAGCAACCCGGCCACGTAAGGTAAGTCGAAGGAGGCCTATTGAGTTTAAGTAAGATTTAAAAAGGACCAGTTTTCGCTTGCACGGAGCAGGTAGCATCGTTCAAATTCGTCCTAGCATCGGAAGTACCTTGAATTTGGGTCGCTTATTATTCTTCATTTTCATGAATGACATCTTCGAGATATTTTTATGTTCTGCATTTACGTATGCAGATGATTTCAAAATATACAAAACTATAAATAACTTGGAGGATGCAATAAACTTAAAATGTAATCTCGAAATTGTGTTCAGATAATAAATTATATCTTAATATAGAAAAATAGTGTGCTATTAGGAGCTTGTTGCGAAAGCATGTTATATCTTATGATTACAACATAGGACGATCACGTATTGAAGTGTAAGAAATCTATAAAAGACTTAGGAGTTCTATTTGATAGTTACTTTAGCTTTGCTGAACACGTTGTAAATATACGATATATACAGCATATGTAAATCGACTTCAAAAACTTTTGGATTTGTCATGCATAACTCCAAATCTTTGACTTGATCTTGAAATTATTAAGTGTACCTATTTATGTTGCACTTATTCGCAGTAAATTGGAATACGCTTCGTTAATATAGGATTCACCTTGCGTCTCTTACAAAATTCAATTCAAAGGGGATTTTTAAATTACTCGTTATATAAAAGAGACGGTTCGTATCCAGAGAGAAATACAGGGTGGCGCAGGGGAACGGGAAATTTTGAAATAACGTCATGTCCACGAATAAATTCATAAAACTAGTAATTTATTAACGAAAGTGCATGTATGCAGCATGCCATTTATGTTTTTACAATAAAAATGTTCAAAAGTGTCTCTTTACTTTTTAAAGATGACATCGGAAAGATGTCCTCCCATTCGGCGTTCACACTCTAACAGCCTGTTATGAAAACTCTGGAATGCGAGGTGTAGCAAATCTTGGGGAATGGCAGTGATTTCTTGTTGAATGTTCTCCTTCAGTTCATGGATTGTTGCAGGACGTGTACGGTACACCTTGCCTTTAAGATACCCCCACAGGAAGAAGTCGCACACACTAAGATCAGGGGATCTCGCAGGCCATTCAATCTCACCGTTACGTGAAATAATGCGTCTTCCAAACAATTGACGAACTGCTGCCATCGAATGTCGAGCAGTGTGTGACGTGGCTCCGTCCTGCTGGAACCAGATGTTTTCGATGTTAAGATTAAGCTCGTACAGTCTCGGTGTAAAGAATGTTTGAAGCATTTCAACATATCGAGCGGATGTTACTGTCGCTGCACTACCATTCTCACTTGTAAAAAAATAAGGGCCGATAACACCATGACATGATACAGCACACCATATTGTTACCTTGTCGCTATGTAGTGGTTGCTGGTGTAACTCACAAGGATTGTCCTGGGCCCAATAACGAAAATTCTGTTTGTTTACGATACCGTTTAGGTGGAAATGTGCTTCGTCTGATATCCATATGTTACCAATGAAATTCGCGTCCTCGTTAATTTTAGCCAATATCTGCCTACTAAACTCCATACGTGACGCTGGGTTGTAATTGTTGCACAATCTGCATCTTATAGGGATGGAAATGTAATTCGTGCAGTATTCTTTGTAAGCTTCGTCGCTTAATCCCTAGCGTAGATGCATGCTGTCGAACGGAGCGGCGAGGACTTCTCTCGATTGCAGCTCTAACAGCTTCAATGTTCTTTGAGGTACGTACCGTTCGAATGCCACCTGGAGCTTTCTTTTTCAAGGCAGATCCTGTTTCTTCAAAATTACGCACCTACGTTGTAATCGCATGCGCAGATGGGACACGTCCATGACGTCCAAGCTGGTAATGCTGTCGAAATATTCTCTGTGCGGCAGTCGCACTATCACCATTTTTATAAAACGCTCTCACAGCTACTGCACGTTCCGCACCAGTCCAACGATACATGATTACTAAATGGCAATGCGTTCACAACAATTGTGCGACGTTACGAACAACTGCCGGCTCTACAGTGCTCACAACTGTAACGTTCAAAATTCCCCGTTCCCCTGCGCCACCCCGTACAAGTCATACTGATCTATTCCACAAGCACAAGTTGGATTCTTTACAAACACGCAGGGAGAAAGCTTTATAATATTTATGTTTAAATTTATTCACAATTAGGTTGACTGTATGCAACTTTAATCGAAGATTGGTTTCTGGGTTCTGAGGATTGTTGCGAGACATGTCGGCATATTTTACACGGCTCGTCGTGGTACAAGAATTAGACTGAGGGGCCCCATATTCCAAAGGTGTAAATATTGTAATATTTATTATGACATTATTATGGATACTAAAAGTGAGTGATGATTTTCCTGACAATCCTGATTTCAGTGATGATTAATTATTTATTAATTCACTTTTCTTTTTCTTTATTTTTATTTTTCAATTGCCAATTTTTAGTTTGTGTTAAATACTGAAATATGTAATATGTAACCTTAAATTCATAATGCACGTAAATAATTTTGTTGTTGCAACCCGTTTTGGTTTTTACTGGGTGCAATTAAATAAATGTTGTTATTATTATTATTATTATATTATATTATTATTACAATTAAATTTAATTTAATTGTAGAGCGGGTAAATCCAGAAATAAACCGATAATTTAATTGATCTAAATCAACAGTGTTCACAATTTAAAAAAAAAATAAAGGAATGTTAAAAGAGGTAATCAATTTAATTGTTTGTAAATTAAAAAGAATTAGAAAACCTGTAAAAAAATATCGATAATGTATTAATAAAATGGTGTAATTATCAAAGAAACCAACATGTTTCGATTAGTGGAAAAATTAACTAAAAGCAGGAAAGTTAGGAAAAATCGTGAATAGTGATTTTACATGTAGCAGAGGCTGGATAGATAGATTTCAAGGAAGATACAATATTATTGCAGAAAAAATACATGGCGGAACTACAAGTTCGTCAAAAGAAAATGTTAGTTCATGAACATTTGCCGAGATTTAAGAAGGTATGAAGTAATATTTTTAACGGAGACAAAATAGAACTATTCTATAAAGTAATACCTGATAAAACTTTTTTAATAATTAAATTTCAAGGTGAAAGGTACGGAAAAACGAAAGCTATTAGTCGTGGGTAGACGAAGAATCATAAATGTTTTAAAAAATTGTAATCATTTGCCTATTTTCTATATATCAAATAAAATGCATGGATACCATCTGAAATTGTTGAAAATGGGACAGCGAACTAGGAAAGGTAAATAGGAAAATTTTGCTAATGGTGAATAATTGCCCAACACAATTACGTAAACCACATATAGGTCATCTAAAATTAATTAATTAAATTAAAGCTGGTCTTACTGCCTTTTAATACTACAGAAGTACTATTGACTAATAAACCAAGGGGCAATTCGCTAACTGAAATCGGATTCTTAATAAAATTTGTAATAATAAACACTGCTTAGGGTCGAGTAACCTCCAAAGTATTGAAAACTGTTTTCATGCTCGTTTTCAACAAAGTACGTTATTTAATGACGATGATGAATTTCCGTTATCATAACGAATTCTAAAACATGCTGGTAATGAAAATGATGATAACCTTCCTCTTTCAAGGTCGAAATATTGGAATAACATTAGTAAGCTGTTTAACAATAAACAAGATTTGACTAGATTTACAAATATCGATATTAAATTAATAACTGCTGAGGTTTGATCTGATTCAAAACTTATGACAAATTCCTTTGAAGATGATTCACAAGAGGTAACGTAGGTATATCCTAAAAGTTTTTGCACAGAATTCAGTGAAATTAAATAAAAAAATGGAATAATATCAAGTAGCTTCTAGTAACAAAAGTTTGTTTACATTGGTTAGTGTACGTTGACAGTTAGTTAATTTGAAGTTGCTTTATAATGTCGTATAAATTACAACTCCGAAAAAGTATCTATAAGTTGATTGGGCAGGTGCCCAATGCCGAAATGTTCCGAATCCAAAGAATGAAAATATTTCACGTAGAACGATTTATCGCCCAACAGCGGAATGGAAGCAGGGAATTCCATGTCTTAGCCTCCTAAAAAGTCGATGACCATGGTTATTGACCCCAGAAAGGTTGTTGAGAAGTGCAAAAACCTAAGTTGGGATGTCAGTGAGGATACGAGCTCATCGATACGGTAGTTCGAAGGGTATGGTATCGTTGAAATGGAAAAAAAAATGGTCTAAAATATCAAAAAAGACGTAATGGCCCCGAATGTACCCAAAGCCAACTGTTACGTTTATCATTTTATGCTGTCGTCAACTGAAGCGAGTGCATTTTGCTGGTGAAAAAATCATCACTGTAGATGACGAAAAGTATTTCACTTTGAGTAACTCTGAAGTAAAAGAAAACGATGGGTTTTATACGGACAATATAGTGGAATGTCCTGACAACGTTAACTCTAAACATAAAGTGAAATTCGCCGATAAAATCTTTGTCTGGTGCGCAATTTATACGAGGGTTATATCCCGACCTTTTGTACGAAGAGTAAGAGGCGAAGCTTTGAATAGTCAGGGCTATATTAATAACTCCCTTTCGAAATTAATTCACTTCATCAGTGAACATCATGTTGATGACAATGAAAGATAATTAATATTTCGCTAAATAAAGTTACATACCTTGAGAAATCAACAAACTTCTATTTGCAAGTCAAGCCATACTGATAACAGTGTACTTGAAGTATTTAATATCGTAGCATTAAGAGTATCTAAGATGTCCGAACCCCATGCAATCGCCGAAAACCTCATATTGACTGCTGCAATTGATATGGTCAGTGGTTTAACAGGCGTGGAAGAAGCAAAAAAAATTGAAGAAAACTCCGCCTTCCAATGACAATATCAAGGCGAATCGATGACATGGCTGTCGATGTTCGCGATCAGATAATTCAGCAAGTGAGTTCAAGTGATTTTTTAGTATTCAATTTGATGCATCAACAGATGTAGCAAACATGTCTCAGTTCTTATGTTTTGTGAGGTATGAATGTGGTCGGGACACATTATTCAAAGAAAACATGCTGTTTTGCAAAATAGTACCAGGTCATGCAACAGGGCAATGCATTTTTGATGTTTTTTGTGAAGCTACTAGAAAATATGCTAATATAGATTGGACAAAATGTATTGCAGTATGTAGTGATGGTGTAAATGCGGTAACAGGAAAGAACAGGATTAATGAAAATACTAAAAGATCGTCTTATACCAAGAGTGGAATGCTTCACAGAAATGCTCTTGCCGCAAAAAAAACATGCCGAAAATCTCAATCAAATTCTTTGTGAAGCTGTAAAAATGGGTGACTTTATTAAAAGCCGACTGTTACAGAATAGGCTGTTTGTTAAACTAAGCAATAAAATGGGCGAAAATAAAAATCTCTTCTTTTCCGTACAGGAGTTAGATGGTTATCGCGAGAGAAAATGTTAACCCGGGTGTTGTAATTGCGAGATGAATTAATAATATTTTTCAAGATAAACAAACACCATTCTCATTGTTTTTACAGAATAATGAGTATATGTTGTTGTTGGCTTGCTTAGCTGATGAATTTTCGCATTTAAACGACTTGCGTGGGAATCTATAAGGACATAATAAAAACATTTTTTAATGACGGATAAACTCCATGCTTTCATTAAGAAGCTTGATATCTGGATTATTCGCCTTCAAAGCAAAAATTTGGATATGTTCCTACTTACTTCAAATTATGAGAAAAAATTGAATGAACAGACACTGTAGATCTCAATTCCAACCCAAAAACCGAGATCTACATTTAGAAAACGACCGCGGAAACCTACACCTATGTGAACATGACACTATTATTCGCCACAGTTTGGATTGCATGAAGATGTATTTGCATGAGCTAAAAACTCAGTTGACGAAGTATTTCCCGGAAGATAAAAATTATTTCTCGAAAAGATGGGTACTGAATCCGTTTAGTGAAAACGTTGTCGCCGCTGCTAAGTTCTCAATATTGAGATTTACGACCAGCTCGTCGAAATGTGGGCTGACAAAACGCTACAACTGCAATTTACATCTGAAGATTTAAATACGTTTTGGCTTGCTCGTCGAAATTAATATGAAAATTTAGTCACAGAAGCATTGAAAAAATATTAATCCTTATCTCTGTGAAAAGGGTTTTTCGTCTATGGTTACGCTAAAAACTAAATACAGGAATCGCCTCTTATCACTCGAAAATAATTTGCTTATGGTTGGTTTTAACGTAGATCCCCATATGGAGAAACTTCCATCATATGGAGAAGCAACCATCGTATTAGTTGTTTTTCTTTACATGTGTACTTATTGTAAGTAAAATATTTATAATCAATATTTTTTTCAAATCAAATGATTTTTCATTATTGTTTAGGATATTCCGCACCCTTCCTTTAATATAACCGCGACCTCCAGGTTAAGAAACGATGTTCTAGAGATACTCAAAACTGGATTCGACAACGCCACGTACGTTTTGTTGCTAAAAAGACAACCCACCAAATTTGTCCCAGATTCGCTCACTAGAGGATTTTTGAACTTTACTGTCGCGGAAGGTTTATCATGGAGGGTGGATGCCCAAAATGAGGAACAACTAAGACGGGGAATTTACGAAAAACTGAGAGACATTGAATTGAAATCCGTCCAGTGCTTGATGATAGACATCCGCAGAAATTTGTTTAGTTAAGTATTAAGTTGTACTTTTTGATAATTAAAGTGTTTGAATACATTTGATCGTTAAAAAAATTCGTATAATTTGGTAAATTAATATTGAAACAAATATGTTAACAAAAAAATCTGTTCTATATAAAAATAAAGTATGTTTATACGAGTTAAACTATAGTGCATATTATTTCAAACATAAATTATGAAATATTCGTAAAAATCTATAAGGAACACTTTCTTGAGTGAACTTTTTTTACTTTTGCATTTTCGCTATATCCGAGTTCAACTGTAAATTAAAAACTTTTATTAAATTTTCCGCAATCACTTCTCTCATCTGAACGCAGTTGTATAGGTTTGAAAAGGTAGAACTTTTTTTTATAAAAAAATGCATTAAACCCTTAACTTGAAGGGAAGAATCCAAAGTGCTCAGAATTGTTTTAATTTCCTACCAGGAATTTTCACGGGTCATTCTACTTTTCGTTGTTTAGTAAACGGACGGTTTTCATTATTGAAAATATTTCGGTAGCATTTTATTTACTTTTGAAGCAAAACTTTATTACGTCTCTTAATTACATTGTATAAACCGTACACTTAGTTTCAAGCGGCAACTAATTAACTTGCAATCGCTTGTCAATGTAAAATTTTTATACTATGAAGGAGAGGGTCTGACGAAATAGTTCTGTTGACAAAATATAATTAGCCCTGCTTTTACCTTCTTAAACTGATACGCTGCATTTACAACCAGTTGAGAGGCACGTAGTTCTCTTTGTTATATCAATACATACCAAAAAATTTAGCATATCGATGCGAGAGCTCGCATCAAGCGTTGTTACAAAATAATACAAATCTGTATAAAACAAATCTGTATCTGTACACCTGGCCATATAGCACGTATTTACCAGCGTTCACTTCAACCATAAACGCATGCGTTTCTGTCTAACAACTTTGTCAATACGGGTTTATGAAGTAATGACTGAATCGGTTCGCTTTTTGGTCCAGTAGTAAAATTTTGTCGTATCAAATGACTCCAGATAGTCTAGGCACATGTAGGTTGTACAGATACAGATTTGTTTTATGCAGATTTGTATAATTTTGTACCAACGCTTGATGCGAGTTCTCGCATCGGTATGCTATTTTTTTTTTGTATATAGAACCATCTGTCTACGAGTTAATGGACTTACGATAATATGCGTATTTCCTTCTGCTTCTGTAATAGCTTTGCTATTCGAAGCGAAATCGATTTTATCGGCGTAGCCTCTTTTGTCGGTCAGATGTCATTTGTGAATGTCGGTGCTATATGTCAATGTATACAGATATAGATTTCTTTTATGCATATTTGTATAATTTTATATCATAACATATTGATAGAGAAATTACCATCAATAAAAATCATTTCAAAGTCTTATTTTAAGGGCGTGTTTTTGAAAATTATCGAAAATTAGTGGTTGCATACTATATCAATCTATTAGTTCTATGTATAATTTAGACTAAAGAAATCTTCTTTATTTTGTTAAATATTACTCAGCTTTTGTTTCTATAGGTTAATATTAATATTCGTCTAAATATTTTGTGGATTGTCGTAATAGGCATAATAAAAGAAAACTTAAGATAGTATGAACACATAATCAAATGGAATCAAAATAAATCAACAAAATCCATCTAGGAAGTCTAAATCAATACACGAAAAATCGTAGGTAAGCCTATGAAAACAATGAATAAAACAAAAGAAAAAAGAAAACAGCAGACCAATTATACTTGTCAAAAATTTTTATTTCATTCTACATAGTGTCCTTCAGCTTCAATAAATTCATTGTAACTACTGCTTGAACATTATAAATAGTTTTCAACAGTGATATCAAAAGAAGAAAAAGAAGTCGCGAGGTACTAAATAAGGCGTTATTTAATTCAATTCAACACAGAAATTATTCTTGCTTGAAAGCTATTTTCCAGTGGTCGAGGGATGAGATGGCGCAATATCGAGATAAAACTTACTGTTGACTGTTAACAGAATTTGCAAATTCTTCGTGAATAATGCTTTTGGAATCGATGAAATTCGTTAGCTCACGAACAAATCAACATGTTTTGTAATATTTAGAGGCCGGATTATATGCAGTTTGCATAAATTTGCATATTTGCATAATATATGCATTTTGTATATTATTTGCATATTTTGTAGTAATTCAGCATTTTTGAAAATTTTAAGTATCCGAGTTTTATTTATTTACTAAATAAAATTTATTATAGACATTACTAAAAATATGTCGTAGATGAAACAAACAAACAAAAATTAAACAGCCCTCTTTCAATTAAAAATAGCATTTTATTAAGCTCTTCCCGTTACTTTTCCGATAAGCGTCTCCAAGAATTTATTAATGCTCTTCCCATACATCCAGGCCGGGACAAAATTCCAGGAGAAGCTAATACCTTAAAACTTCTAAATAAATATAAAAATACATTTTACCAGAAAATTAGGAGTATATGTCTTTTTTTGCTATTCGGAGAAATTCATTCCCATATTCGAAAGGAATTTTATTTTAAACGTCATTTTACGTTGGTTTTTCGAAGTGTAAACTTGTGAGTTGTGATATATAATAGCAAAAATGCCGAAAATAGCGACTGTGCCTGGATGGATTGTACCTTATTCAGAATTGCGTATGGATGGAGAAAAAGTGTTTTGCGTAGCATGCTATAAGATTCTGAGTAAAATTTGAAGTTTACTTCCTCTTACTAATTAATTAATTAAGTTTTTAATTAATCCTTTATCTTTTACTAACATTTATTTTATAAGAAAACAACCGATGATGTGATTTTTTTTTTGCAGATTACAAGTGAGAGAAAGTTCCAAGTCGACTAATATATGAAAACTCCATCTCATGCTGCAAAACTAACAAAGATGAAATTGGCGGAGAAGAGTCAGCTAACATTATCGCCATGTTTGCAATCAACTTCCAAAAAATGGCAACAAGAACAATTTAATGAAGATTTGTGTCAAATGTTTGTGTCGGCAGATATTCCACTACATTAATTAAACAATTTAAATGTGAAGTTATTTTTGCCAAAGTACATCAGCAAATATGACATTCCCGACGAGAGCACGTTAAGAAAAAATTATTCGCTGTATCTATGCAGAAACATTGAATAGCATTAAGAAGGTTGTTGCAAACAATTGCAAACTACTGATAGTGTGGGCCGATACATAGTTTATTTAATTATTGGTATCCTTAACGTATCGGTTCCAGCAAAATCGTATTTAGCATCCAAAAGTTGGAAAAGGCAAATAATTTGACAATAACAAGGTTTATACAGGGAGAACTGGCAACTTTATTCATCCAAACAGTTGGAAAAGGCAAATAATTTGACAATAACAAGGTTTATACAGGAAGAACTGGCAACTTTATTCTTACCGGAATCGATTTCAATAGAGAAAATTCTATTGTTTTTGACGGATACTGCACCGTACATGGTGAAGGCAGCTTTCAACTTGAAAATCTTTTACACAAATTTAATTCACACAACTTGCTTGGCGCACGGACTAAATCGTTTTGCAGAAGAAATCAGAAACCATTTTCCCTTAATAAATACTTCAGTGATTCAGTAGAAAATATTGAGTTGACAATAGATGATATTTCTAATTTGAAATATGCTCCTATAACAAGCGTCGACGTAGAACCTTTTCAACCTTTTCAATATATAAATACATGTTTTCAGACAAGCGTCACAATTTTTCTGATGAAAACTTTGAGAAATATGTGATTGTAAATTGTTTTCATAGTTAATTATGTTGTAATATGTTCTAAATAAACTTGTAGTAAACATAATACAATTTTTTTTACAGTATTCCATTTTCTAACATTCCTCGTAATTTTTTATCTGCATATTTTTCATAAAGAAGTGCGTATTTATGCGCATATTTTCAGCATTTTTTGGAATATAATCTAGCCTTTAGTCATAACCTAAAGACGGCAGAATATGTGCCCGGTGCATGGTGACATTAATAATGTCACCATGTGTACTAAATATATAAATATGTTTTGAAGGTGCATCTGTTATTGCCAATAATACAACTTTTTCTTTAGAATAAATGTTTCGTTCATTGTTAGAAATACAAAATAATGTTTTTTTTTATTTTGATTTAGAACTGTAAAATATATGTTCAAATTCTGTTATCTCTTTGATAAATGCATGTATGGAAATATTTAGGAAACTACTAAATATATGTTTTTCTGCTCCGATATGTAAACAAAGCGAGAGGAATGAAAAATAATATTTAGTACACATGGTGACATGGTTAATGTCACCATGCACCGGGCACATATTCTGCCGTCTTTTCATAACTAACGATCGCAATGCTCACTTCGACGTATTTTTTGTTGGTAATATTAAGAGCAACAAATTCGATTTAAAAAAATTCAAACTGAATCAAAGTGATGTGTATAGTTGATTTAGGACCATTAAATTAATGTGTAATTAATCTATAGTTTCGTTGATGAATTAACGACTTTTTGGACTGTTATTTAGCCCAATTTTCTGACGACGACTTTTCGTCGCTTTCAAGAGTATGTAATAAGTATTTGATGCGTTTCGAACAAACTTGGACAAATGTTATGAGTGGCTAAACTTGGATTTAGCAGTGTTCCTCCGAAAGTGAGCAAAAATTGTGAAAAGAACAATGGCAAGCAAAAATGTAAGTGTTCCCATAAAGTATAAAAACTGTCTAGGAAGATAACAGTCACAATTTTCTGTGATTCTTGTAGTGCTGACCATAGATTTTTGAGAACCAAAGAAAAATAACTACAAGCTATTATTAAAGAATTTTAAGAAAGACTGCTAAGCAAAAACAGCGGAATGTGTTTTGTTTCATAAGTATAATATGTTGGTTCACATTGAACGTTCTTCCAAAGTAGTAGAATGTAAATATCCAGAAGTTTTCTATTGTCCAAATCCAATGCTATTAGATTTTCTATATTCCCAAAGTAAAAAAGGAATATTAAAGATGTTTGCTGAAGGAAAACGTTTTGTAGAGTAATGGTTAGAATCAAAAAGCACTGATTTCTATCGGAAACCTTAGAAGGGTGGAATTGTTTTAAACTAAGTAAAATATATCTTGAAAAATTAAAGACTTAATTCAATTTGATGCCCTTTTACCAACATTTTTCGAAAACCTTTTAAACATTCCACTTATAATTTTATTATTTCGAGACTTTCAAGAAAGTTTGGACATTTTTCAAGTAAGAATGAGTAAAACAGAAATTAGAAAAAGCATGAAATCTAAGAATGAAAGAGGCCGAATATAAGCTGGATTCAAAACTACATACACACTCGCATACTTCATCATCATACAAATTACGTGATAATAAATTTTAGATATTTACCTGTAAGGCGTCGTCATAATCGGGTTTATCCTGTTGCCTGTGGTGGTAAGGGATCGAACCGTGCCTAACTAAAACTCCAGCGCCACGTCCTCTCTCGTCTATCAGGAAAATTTCGGTAAACACTATTATACCAAAAACAGCGAAGAATATGACTACTATGAAGAAACTCATGTTCGCTCTCTGTCTGTTTCTGAACGACTGATATTTTCTCTTACCACCACTGGACGACCCCATGTTCTTGTTCTGCAACAAAATGAAGAATTAATTTCAACATAAATTTTGTAAAATAGGAATAAAACTAATAGTTAAAATCTTCACTTGATTAATATGTGTTCGTACAACGACGTTTTGTCGTATTTGTTCATTTTTGTTCGTATTGTCGTTTTACGATCAAATATTAGTAAAGTGAAGGTTTTTACTATTAGTTTTATTTCGATTTTAAGTTATGGATTTCCATTAAGTAAAAGCTGAATCAATTAATTTTGTAGTCATCTCATATCTTAAATTTTTGATTTTAATGGTTAGTTAAAATTATAACATACATAAAAATATAGAATTATATTACAATTTTCATAAAAGGAAGTACGAACCGTAAAAGCATCAGGCAAGTAATAAAGACACTACTTCATAAAAGAGTTGTTATGATGAAAAAAATCATAAATGCAGTCTTATGATTGGAATATTTCCAACTTCAATGGAAGTCAGCAGAAATAATATTAATTTAAAAAAAACGGTAAATAACGGAATCAACCCTTCTCATGTTGTCTGATCAGTCTTTTTCAGTCATTTGCAAAATAACTGAAAATATGTTGGTCAAAAGGTTAGTGTCAGAGAGTAATTTCATGCCGGATTAACAATTTTAATGCGGACTACTACATTTCACTGTTGAACAGGTATATAGAATCGTTTATGTCATCAACAAACCATTTGAAAATGAAAATTACTGTATAGTAGCTGTTTTGGACATCAACCAGGCCTTACTAAAGTCTGGCGCGAAGGTTTTCTTTACAAACTCAGCTTCTAATAGAATTATATACTATTTGAAAGTTATGTATAAATGATAGGTCTTTTCGGGTAAGACATGAGAACAAAAATAGAGAGAACAAAACTACGCCCAATGATATCGGACATACCACGGGTCAGAATATTAAATTCCTTACCTAACAATATTCGCTGATAACACAGTTATTATTACTTTTCACCAAAACCTATCTGAAGTAACTAAAGTATTATAACATAATATAAATCAACGAGAAAAGTGGAAAGTGTAAAATTGATATAAATAAGGAAAAGCAAGTGTAATCACATCATTTTTACAAAATATCGTAATGATTCAGCAGCAATGACGAGACGTTCACATAACATTAAGTATCTTGGTATGGATTTGGACCAGGGAATAAGTTGGCATACTCCGAAAGTACACTTGGCTATTAGGAAGAAAATCTCAGCTTTTATTTCGAAATCAGCTATTTATATACAATGTCATGTTTAAAGCAGCTCTGAACAGCGGCATTTAAATCAAATATTAGCATCGTGGAAAGATTCCAGTGTAGTGTTGCACGCTACCAGGAATATTTCATGGTTCGTTGCGAATAAGAATGTCTATAATGGTTTGAGTATGGCAACTGTGAGCGGAATGGTGACAGACTGTAGTGCCAAATACATATAGAGGCTTGAAAGTAATCCTCACAAAAATCAATCTAATTGCTAACAACAGCCAACGAATAAAACGACCCAAGTGTAAACCACCTCTAAGATCTAGTATTTTATAAACAAATGCTGTGAAATTTAAAACCTAGTAGGTATATAGTTATTTTGGATCAGCATAGTAGCATTGATTGTGTCACATTTTGGTAAAAGTTTGTTGACATATTACTAAATGATTATCATTTTAATTATCTAGTGTTTATTATATAGGAACTGGACTGATCGCAGAAGCCTGCTTTACTCTTATGGTAGTGAGATGTGTCAAAGAAAGTTGTTTCGGAGTCACCTCGATTTTTCTTTTAATTTGGTGTTTTAATTATTGCAACTTATCTTAAGTCTGTTTTTATTAATAATTCCCGAATAATATGTGTTTTTCTTTCGAAGCCCAACATTAAATCAAGGCGGAGAAAGGCATATCTCAAATTCGGATTATAATAAACAATAAATGCAATTATGAAAGGACTGAACGGCTTGCCATTTGATATAGATCTGTTTCATTGCACGAAAACTATATTTTTTTAAGTATATAAACGGTATAGACTTTGATATAAATTTAAGTTTCTTTTATTCGTAAATTTTATGCTATATGTGGCTATTGATTATAGACATGGTTTAGGAGTAGAATAATAAAATAAACAATAAAATAAATAAATCAAATTGGAAATAATGTACAAGTGATAATGTTTTTCGCAGCTCGAATAAAAATTATTATTAGTTAGGCAGGCAGTCATTCTCTGCAATGCGTTTTTTGAACTCACGATAACCTATAATTTCAGCGGCAATTATTTCGAAAATAGTGAACTCTACAAAAATTGAATGATAATATTATGTTTTAGGAAATAGGCCATAGATTTTAGAATAGGATGCGATTTTGAAAAAATCTGTGGTGTTTTTTTTCTATACATTTTTTCTAAACAAAATATTTGTAACTTTTGCATGTCTAAAGGCATAAACAGATCAAGTAGGCAAAGAAAAATTATGATGTTCGCAAGACAAATATTTTTGAATTCGGAGTTACAGCTGAATTTATATTTTTTTAGTAAAACCTCATCTTGTATCTCAGTCAATAAGCGTCTAAGAGAAAAATCTTATAGACAAACCAATATTATTCTAACGCGAAGTACCCGCACATGGATTGTTTTGAAGCATAAATGGTATACTCTGTATAATTGTTATGTGCAGACAGTATAATATATTGTTTTCTATTAAGGCAGTTTTAGACCTATTATAAGAAACATAAATTAAAAAGCTCCATAATCTAGTAATAGTATCATTTTTCGTGAACTAAATTAAACATTTACCTTAAAGATTCTTAGAATTAGATCGAATTCTTATTGTTAGAAATAGTACATTGGGCAAAATTGGGCAAATAAAGAACGATAACCTTGCCATTTATAGTTGACCAACTTTACTATAGACATCATATACTTGCTACGTACATTACTGCAAATAGAATGAAAGGAATTTAGAAATAGTTGGCTGTGTTTACATATGATACTACTAAGGGTAATTTAAAAGAGTCCTTGAAATACCAATTTCCACTTCATCTTTCCCTGGTAGACTAGAAATTGCATTTAGGCAACGTTTAAAAGTAACGAACTTCCAATGAAGTTAAAACTTTAAACTCAAAGTGAGTTGCGATAATTATAAGTGTAGAGTGATGTATAAGAGAGCGCTATCAGAAGAATTTCATGTAATTACAAGAGTTGAATAAGAATGCATATTATTGCCATTGCAAATTTTAATGGTAGCGGATGGAGTAATTAAGAAGTAATTAAGAAGTGGAAAAATTAATATATTTGGTTAATGGACAAAATCGAATATAAGAAACATTGATGCTAGAACAACGAAAGCTTTAAGTAAAACATAATAAGGTGTGGAATTCGAATAGCATCACAGTAAGACAAATTCGAAATGGGCATTAAAACTTTAAAACATTATTTTGTACGATAATGATATGTACATTAAGTTTACAGTAACTTTTAGCGCCTTCAGTAAAAAAAATGTAGTGTTGTCATTTAAAAAAAAAAGTGTATAAAGCACAGCTAAGGACTAAAAAAATTAATTGACTTAGAGTATTCAATACGAAAAAGCAAAACACCAAAACGTGTAAGAAGACATCAGTACAAAACTGCAATGGTCGAAGAAAAATAGAATGCCTGAAAAAATCTTTGAGAAATTATTCGGCAAAAGAGGAATTTTGCAAGACTACCAAAACTTTTGTTTTGTTACGGAAACCACACGCGCAAATGAGAATCGAACAATCGAAAGGCTCTAGAAAACGTTGGCCTGGAAATTCTGAATATTACGAAAAACAAAGAGAAGTAAAGAGGAAAAATTGGGATGGTTAGGGCATAGAAACACCGAAATGATTAGTAAGAGAAGCGGTAAAGATCTGCATCGATAGTAGTAATAATGATTACTATAATTTTTTGTGGATGAAACTTTGATGAGCAGCAAATTCTGGTCTTCAGAGAACGTTGATTAGTTTTTTGATCAGTTTTGTTTTATTTATTTAAGTAACAGCCGGGACAGGAAACTATCATGAGGATGTACTTATTGTTAACCTAGGTAATAATAATAATAATAATTCATGCCTTAGCATCCCCCAACACTTTGACGCCAATTACAGTGGGCATTGGCAGGCCATGAATTATTATTACGCCTGCGCCCATGGACCGACCTAAGATGTTTACCTGCCGGTATTCGCCTTAAACGAGAAGGAAGACTTCGAAAACCTCGGACAGCCCAGTCCCGGATCCGAACCCGGGACTGCAGGCATGATAAACCAGTGGGCTACCACTAGGCTATCAGCCGGTAATGTAAGTACAAATATAAAATAGCGTATTTAAAAACAAGTTTCATAAGGCACCATTCTGCCGCACGAGATCAGTTTAGAAAACGAGCTGCGATAGCGGCGAGTATTCTAAAGAGCGAGTGCGGCCTTATTAACCGAGTTTTTTATACTATTTTTTCTATTTTGCATTTTTTACATTAATAAATTGAAATGATTTAATTTGAAATTTCAGAGCTTTATTTTTATATAAAGCATGCAGTTGGTCACATTGATACTTGACATTTTCAAATTTAAATCTTGCTATCCGCGAAGTATGTTATATTACATATTATTTATTATTTTTCATTAACATAACTTGATATTTTATTTAAAAATATAAACATGAGTATTTTTAATAATATAAAATATTATTAAAAATCTGGCGTGAAGAACTCAAATACAGGTTCACTATTAATATTTTTTGTGAACGTGTCCGAACATATCGCTCCCCAGAGACGTAGATACGTATTTCGACTTTCTACAGGCTCATCGGTACGCCCCTGCTGGAGAAAGGATATCTTCAGACACATTCACAAAAAAGAAACACATCGCCATATCACAGAAATTATCCAGACCGAGCGTAGAAGTAAATTACACATGCGATTAGTCCGTAGTATGAGTGAAGACACAAACAAAATACAGTTTCTAGAGAGATGACTGTGCCACCTTTGGAAGGGCGTCGGTGGTTCGCATTGGTTATGTGGACAGGGCGAGGTACTTCGGCTGTCTGACAACAGGCAGCGCTGAATTTACTTCTACGCTCTGGATAATTTCTGTGATATGGCGAGTGGTTCTTTTTTGTGAATGTAGAAAGGACGTTTCTATTTACAAGGATGTATTTCATTCAAAGAGAACAGATTTTACAGAAGAGAACCTTGAGAAAGTATTGGTAGTAAATATTAATACTCCTTTAGTTGACTTGAACTACAAAATGAACAAATAAAAATGTATTTCGTATTTTGTAGCCGTATATATACCTGTTTTATTATTATAAGTATAATTATATAAATAAAATTAAAAACTTTAAAAATATAAATGTTCAATAGTACGCTCGTGGGCGATGAGTGATCAACCTCTCGTGTCCGGTCTCTAGTTATAAATTACTATAAATTCGGTTAAAATGAATAACATTATATTTTTCAACTAAACAAATTTAGTTAGTTGTCTTATGAAGATAAAATTGATTGAATTAACTCGGCTTTTACTTGATGAAGATTCATTATTGAAATAGAAATAAAACTACTAGTTAAAAATATTCGCTTTATTTAAATAACTATTAGTTTTATTTCTATTTTAGACAAAAATAAAATAAAATAACTAGGACGGCTAGCACTGCAGCTAAGTCAGCGGATCCAGTCGAAATAAAACCTATAAAAGGTAATTATAAATAATTTAAAACATAGTGGATGTGCGGATGTGATATAAAAATTTTTTTTTCTATTTTGCGTTCGAAATGAACTCATTATGAAACCCAAAACAGTATCGAAATGAGCTCCATTTCGATACGTTTTTTTTCATTTGTCAATGTTGGCGTTATTCGAATACATAAATAAATAGCATTGCTGTCATTTGATTTTAAGAATTTATGTACATTTGACATATATGATATATGTCCGTATTTTACACAAACAACGTATTTTGTATACAATTGACAACAACATATATATG
The DNA here is from genome assembly GCA_935421215.2 of Melolontha melolontha. NCBI lineage: Eukaryota > Metazoa > Arthropoda > Insecta > Coleoptera > Scarabaeidae > Melolontha > Melolontha melolontha. The sequence continues at coordinate 88,496,703 of OW285242.1, read as the reverse complement.
TTTCTATGTCCCTCATGTTTATATTTTTAAATGAAGTATCAAGTAATGTTAACGAAAATTAGTAAATAATATGTAATATAATATACTTCGCGGATAGCAAGATTTAAATTTGAAAATGTCAAGTATCAATGTGACCAACTGCATGCTTTATATAAAAATTAAACTCTGAACTTTCAAATTTAATAATTCCAATTTAAGCAATTTATTAATGTAAAAAACGCAAAATAGAAAAAATAGTATAAAAAACTCGTTTCATAAGGCCTTTTGCCGCACTCCCTCTTTAGAAAACTCGCCGCAAGCGGCTCGTTTTCTAAACTGATCTCGTGCGGCAAAATGGTGCCTTATGAAACTCGTTTTTTAATATACTATTTCGTGTTTACCAACGCATTTTATGCTGTGAATCGAAAACTGTTTTATTGAAAGTGACGTTAATTTCAACAAAAAAGTAGTTGAAATTTTCGCTAATGAATAACAACGGCGTGTGGATTTAATTTATAAAAAATAACATTATTGAGTGACAAAATAATTTGAAACATACATGAGTGGGTAAAAACCACACCAATTTGTATAATACAAAAGTATTTTTAATAATATAAAATATTATTAAAAATGGGGTGTGAAGAACACAATACATGTTATATATTTGTGAATGTATCTGCGTCTCTGGAGAGGAGATACATTCACAAATATATAACTTGTATTGTGTTCTTCACACCCCATTTTTAATAATATTTTATATTATTAAAAATACTTTTGTATTATACAAATTGGTGTGGTTTTTACCCACTCATGTATGTTTCAAATTATTTTGTTATATACGCATTCGGTTCGCCCGACAAGTAGTGAAGACACGATAATACAGTTTTCTATAGATATGGTATGTTACCGTCTAGAGAAACACGTTGCTTAGTTCGGCAGTTGTTATCTAGACAGCGCTGAATATTCTTTCACGCTCTGTCTTAATAATTTCTGGTTGATAGCAAGGTAGTTATATTTGGTTGAATGTATCTCTTCTCCAGCAGGGGCGTACCGACGATCATGTAAAAAGGTGAAATACGTATCTGCGTCTCTGGAGAGGAGATACATTCACAAATATATAACTTGTATTGTGTTCTTCACACCCCATGTTTAATAATATTTTATATTATTAAAAATACTTTTGTATTATTGAGTGACTTTGGTTTTTTTTTTGTAGTACTTTTTTATGTTAAAATACATTTGGAATTTTGAACTCCAACTGCATTTGTTCGTTATTATGGTAAGTTGGTATTTATCATTATTTTTCTTTCGGGCCTGTAGCGATTGGCAGAACACATATGATCAATGCTCACACGCCGTCACTGGCAACACACCATAATACATACGTGTAGTAGGATACAGTGTCATGAGGTATAAAACACCATGATATTAGCCGCGTACCATCGAGCTCATGCCAAAAGATGAGACTGAGAAAGTGGGAGACAACTTGATGCCATAGCAATAATAATATATATACTATTTAAAGAGTAACAACAGAAGGAGTGCAAAAGAAGACTTAACGTTATTGAAATAAATTCTGCTGAAAAAGGAGATTGTGATCGATTTCTGTATAATTTTAGAAAAAAAAACAATAAACGCGTTACATCACTAAATGAAATTAATGTTTACATTAACGTTTCATAAAAACAGCTGTTATAGCAATTACATCGCTTTTTGCGTTCAGTTGCGATTAGTTTATCAATTAAACTCACAGGCGTTCTATTATTGATTATCAGAAAATTAGCTTACTCGAAATACGTATCGGTTTTTCTTATCTTGGTCTGACTAACTAGGTTTTCGTGTGAGTTATGTGGACGTAGATGAATTTTATGTTACAAAGTACAAAACATTTTAATCCACTAAATTCGTTACTAATAATAGTATAATGTTACTAATCGGAGACGAAAATGATAAATGAAATTGTAAAAACTATATATGTAGTTAATATCGGTAATACAGGGGCTTTACTGTATTTTTTAAAAATTCAATCAAGTATTGTGAGAAACTCCCCGATCGATTGCGACTGATAAGTCACTGCCTTATTATGCCGGGGTCTCAAAATCGAATCCAGAACTTGTTATGCGAGATGGCTTTCGTGATTTTCCTTTTCGTTTAAGGTGAACAGACAAATATCTTAAGTTCTTCCACAGATACGGGCATAATATGCAATTTCTTTTTATAATTAGCGTTAGGTTGTTGAAGGATGTTAAGATTAGAATTATTATTATTATTATTATTACTAAAATTTTGGTGTATTCATTAGAGATTTCATCCAATTTATTCAATTATATAAGTTTTAAAGTTTTAACTGTATGAAATTTTTATGAATTGGCATATCCAATACGTATCAAATATACTTATATATTTCTTTATAAGGTTGGAACAAACTATAGCAATATTTGAATGGTATCGCTTACGAATAATTTCTTGAGAATTTTTGCACTATCAAAAAGCTCCTCATTTGTTCAGAATCACTTTTCACCAATCCATTTTTTCAATTTTGGGAACAAGAAAAAATCACCAGGAGCCAGCTTTGGTGAATATGGTATATGAGAGAGCAATTCGTATTCTCATTTCGATAAATTTATCTATTGGCATAATGGATGAATTAAAGAGCACGTTTTCCAGGTGAAACAAAACTTTTTTCTGAATAAATGAGGTTATTATTTTTTCAGTTCGGCAACAATACGTATTAGTATCAAGCGTGCAATAAAATGTGTATGTGTGTGTAGGCCATGAACGATTGATATAGACATATAAGTCACTTCTGAGCTTAGAGAATTGACAAAATATATATAAATATATTTGTACATAATCATAAGTCAAATTCATAAGTTGGAAGATATCTTTGCAAATTAATAGCTATTTAATAGTGGCTTTTATATTTAACGGACAATAGAAACGCGATATGATTGAAATTTATTTTCGAAATGGTAGTAAAATTAATGGTGAATGGGTTTATTCTATCAGTGATGCATATCGGGATTTTTTAGAAGAATTTCCAGATATTGCTATCCCATATGATCTGTTTTCCACATGCATTCGCCGTTTTGTACAATTATTCAAGGAAACAGGAAACGTGGATCGCAAAAAAGGCAATAGTAGGCCGACAGTTATAAATGAGGAAAATGTTGAAGCGGTAAGGCAATTGGTAGGTGAACGTCTTTCTGTACGACATTTACATAGAAAATTAGGATTTTTCTTATAGCACTTGCAGACGTATGCTTAAGCATGATCTACATTTACACCCCTACCGCTTGCAAGCGACTCATGAAATACCGACTGTGGACAGACCGAAACGACAGGAATTTTGTCAAAGATTTATTGACCGTTTTGTTGTTAATGATGGAGCATTGAAAAGGTTATGTTTACTGATGAATCCTGGTTTCATCTCTCTGGCTACGTAAATTCTTAAAACATGAGGATGTGGAGCGCAAATAATACGCACTTTTTTGTGGAAGCATCACTGTATCCACAGAAAATTGGAGTTTGGGCAGCTGTTTGTCAGAGAAGGATTATTGGAGCTATATTTTTTGAAGGTATGTCGATTAAAAATACAACATTTTTAACAGTAGTCAAAAAATGCTTACACCTTTTAAGAATATTAAATGCCGCGCGTTAGAACCTGGAAATCTTGATATCATTTGTAAATATGTTACACGATGATGAATTACAGGAAAGTTAGTTCCAACCCGAGCTCCATCTTGAGCTCGGGTATATACTATCAATTGAAACTTTGTTTTTCTGAGAGAATTTAAAACAGACAGCACTAAAAAAAGCTATATTTTTTAAGATCAATCATTGTAATCTACACATTTCAACAACCAAAACTTTCAAATCACCGTCATTTCCCTGAAATTTTTCTGTAGACTTAAATATTAGATTAGCTTAATGAATGTCACTTGGCAACTCTTATTTAATGTTAAATCACTTAATCAATCTAAGACATAACTGATTTAATCCATGGCATACTCTAAAAACTTTTTGTGGCTCACTCAATACATCAGCATAATATTAACCAGTTATTGTACTTTCCTTCTGTAATATTTAATAAAATTTATGCTTTTGAAATTCCAAAAAATCTTGGTAGAATCTTATCGGCCAATAAAATGATTTTTGCCTTCTTCGAAACAGCTTCAACAGAACATATTAATCTTTTTAAATGTGTTTTTGTCTCTAGAGTATTGTGAGGTATCCACGTTTCATCTACGGTGACATATCGAAAATTCTACTAGATTTCGTTAGAACTTAATACATTTGAAATTGTAACACAAGTTCGAATTTGCTCAACACTAAGCGAATGCGACACCCATCTTGCGGTTAGCTTTTTTATATTTAAATGTTGATACATTATATTATGTATCCATTCGGTTGAGATATTAACGGCATTAGCTATCTCACACAGTTTTATTCGGTGAACGCTCTTTACAATGGTATGGAGTTTATTAATAATTTCTGAGAGGAGAAGTTACTGTGTACTTATGTGCTTATATGGCCACTTTTGGAAAAAGTGAATTATTTACAAATCATTCCATTGGATAAAGCAGATTCGCCATATTTTTATCACGTAAAAATAAAGTTTAATTAACACACAGAATTCTTTTCATTTCACGTTAACGCAAAAACAAGATATAGTTTACTTTAAGAAAAATAATTAATTTGACAGATTTAAGGAAAACTTTCACAGTAGGTTTCTAAAAATGGTTGAAGTCAGTAATAAACTCATAATGGTAAAAGTGTTGCCAAATTTTGAAAAGTCACTCTCCTGTCAAATCACTCTTGTACATAGGTAATAATATACTCTATTGATTAATGAGAGAGGGAGAAAACTTATAATCATAAAATACCGGTTAATAATTAGTATACAAAAAGAAAAGTCTTTCTTTGGAGGCTGTGGTTAAGTAAAAACTCAGAAAAGGTATAAAACCCCTTACCACAATTAATAATCGTATCCTAAATACGTATTTCGACAACTAAGTTGTCATAATCTGTTAATAAAGAATGGAACACCATTAAAACCCTCAGATCAAAAGACTGTTTTTATCTAAAAGCAGATAAGGGGAACAAGTTAGTAATTATAGACAAAATCGGCTATTTTCAAAGAGTTAAAAATTTAATTGCCGAAGATCCATATGTAGAAATTTAGAGAAATCCGTTACCTAAAATGATTAATGACACTAAAGATGCGTTAAAGAAATGTCAAATTTTAGTAACTTCTACCCAAAAATATAAATTAAATGTTAGTAATCCTTTGGTACCAAGAATGTATTGTTTGCCGAAGATACATAAACCAGGTAACTCGATGAGACCTATAGTTTCAGGTATCAACTCACCGACATACATTATTTCCAAATGGTTAGTGAATGAATTTAAAAATTTACCCGTGAAACCCGAAAGTTTGGCAGTTAGTAATTCCTTAGAATTTGTTCGACTAATTAAAGATTATGAACTGGAAATTTTAGTTTCATTCGATGTAACGTAATTATTTCCTTCGGTACCTATACCAGAAACCTTGAAATATTTAAATAACTTGCTGCAAAAGAATAACATTGAACCTTCAAAAATAAAGGAATACATGAGATTGACAAATCTTTGCATGACACAAAATTGCTTTCAAGTAGGAGAAAAATTCTATGAACAGAAACAAGGCACAACAATGGGTAATTGCCTATCTCCCTTCATAGCTAATTTATTCATGAGTCAATTTGAAGTAGAATTTAAAAATAACGCTAAATACTTTCCAAGAATCTGGATTAGGTACGGAGATGACATTTTCGCGATTTTTGATACTCGGAAATGTGAATTGGACTGTGAAAATGTTCGTTAAATAATTAAATTTGAAATTTCCGAGTATAAAATTCACGGTCGAAAAAGAAAGCAATGATAGGATATCATTCTTGGATACATTAGTAATTAGAAATAAGCATAAAATAAAAATCGATATTTTCCGGAAAGAAACCAATGTCAATAGATTCATCACCGCGGATTCAAATCATAGTTTTTAACATAAGGCAGCTTCTTTTAATTTCTTAGTCAATCGGTTACTAAACTTTCCGTTAACAAAAGAGAGATATGAAATATAGCTAGATTTAATTAAAAATATCGCGAGATATAATGGCTTTGACATAGAAATAATTAATAAATTAGAAAAATGAATTTAAAAAAGACCATCCGCGAATCTACAAGTTTGATATCTCAACGTAATCAAGAGAAAAAGTACATGTGTTTACCATACCACCCAATCACGAAAAATATTAATAGAGTTATTCAAGAACGAGGTCTCCAAGTTGGTTTTCGGTCTGAAAACACCATCAAAAGCCTGCTAGGTAATACCAAAGATATGGTTAATTTTGATTTGAAATTAGGTATATACGAAATTAATTGCGACGATTGTAATTTAAAATATATAGGTCAAACGAAACGCTCGATAATAACCCGGTATAAAGAACACATATCACATCAGATTTAATAGACAAGAAAAATCTAGGGGAGCTTACCATGCCCTACAAACAGATCACAACTTATCGGTTAAATGGTTTAAACTTGTCAAAGCCATCAATAACACCAGAGATCTCGACGAATATGAAAGCATTCATATCGTTAAAAATAAAAGTAATTCTTTGAGCTTGGACAACGGTAATATTGCGAATAATTGTCTTTTTTCATTCTTAGAAAAGAGGCAAGAAAGGTCGAGGGCCGATAATGGATAGTAAACATCACATTTGTTTACTATCCATTATCGGTCGTTTTTTCTTAAGAGAGGTAAGTTTGTCGTAATTTTTAGTCTGTGAATTTTATTTTAAAGTTGGTGTATACGTGGATGCCGTGTAAAGTAATTGCGCGTTTATGTGTTAGCTTTACTGTGCCCCATGTGCGACACTTTGATTAGTGGTTTTACCTACTGCTGATGACAACTTAGTTGTCGAAATAAGTATTTAGGATACGATTATTAATTTGGTAAGGGGTTTTATCCCTTTTTTGAATTAGTATACAGTTAGAAGTTATTTTTGATACACTTTTTCAAAATATGAAACACTAGCGTGTTATCTAATTATGAATCATAACAAAGATATTACGGTTATTCAATAGAAACCGCAGGTTCAACATTATGATAATGAAATTCTACAATTCATATCAATTGTTTACGTCATAATACTACCTTTGTCAAAAATTTTTACTGTTTATTTCTTCCTACAGATCGTTAATAGTTTGAAAATGGTGTTTATGATAGAAAATCCCCCTTAGGTTAATCTGCGCGCTTTAGAATTTTTGAGCACTGAATGGTATTAGTCCCATAGAAATTTACACGAGAAGGAGATGTATATCATGACTATAAGTATTCCTGCATGGTCGTGTTCTAATAATGTAATAAATTTCAACAAGGAAGGGAATCACTAAATATTTGTGCCATCTAGAACATGCTCATGTTTCAACATCAGATCAAAGTATAAACAGTTGGAAATTGTTTCTTCTTTTAGCTATCATAAAATTTCTGTGGGTTCAGTGGGTTCCACGACTGCTTACTGCTAATCAGAAAAATTTGCGTTCGGTATTATCATGGCATCATTTGACGCACTTTCAAGTTGTTGAAAGTGCGTCAAATGATACCATGATAATACCGGAGGTAAGGCGTTTTTACAACAATTGTTGGCGGTAATGAATGTTTGTGTTTTCACCACAAACCAGACTCTATACACTGGAATACAGGGGCTGTGTAGAATGGAGATTTACTTTAAATTTCTTAAATAAAAATGATTTCACAATTTTTGAAAATTTCTGTTAAAGAATGCTAGTTTAAAAACTTCAGCCTATGCAGGTGTTGCCAGTTTAAAAATTGAAAACTTAAAGAATGAGGTAAACTACAAATTCTAGTATGAATTCGATAAATTTTACCTAGAAAATAACGGAAGTAAACCGAATTTATTGAAATCTATTGAAGATTAATTAATTCGATGCAAATTATTAAATATAAACCCATAATCCACCATTTCTTAATCGAACTTTTCATATATGTGACAGCAACTCACATTAAATTTTTATGCGCCCCCGAAGGTCTCTATATAAACGCGTCCCTATATAAGCATAGGCAGAAAGACAGTCAAATTAAATTCATAGAATTAAAAAGACAGTGCTTTGGAATTAGCTACAATATTGACCTTTTGTTAGGTGGTTTCAGAAATTTCTCGTAGCTCACAGCTAGTATGAGTACAGGAAATAACGCTTCCAACGAACTCGAACAAAATCCAAACTAAAGTGGAAAATTGAAGTACGATATTTACGCTCTCATGACCGCACTAGACCTTCAATTTAGCCTTATCCAGTCAAGTGGAGCTTTGGTTAGATGTAGTTTTATTCGTTTTGCTACCTGAGGACCACCAAGGGAGCCAAGCAATTCCAGAAGTAGAACCCCAAACGTAACGGAGGCTATTTTCTCAAAGTTGTGAGTTATGAAAATAGAACTATGAAAATAGAACTTATTACTGTAACTATTATTTCAAAGTTACAGTAAGATGGCTAGAAATTGTGGAGTCTCGATTGATTATTGGGACAGGAAGGTGAAGATAAACCAATCAATTATCAGAGTAAATACGTATGTATGTGAGAACCAATACCGCACAGGAATTAGATCTTATGTATGACGGGGAGATCTAATCAGTTAAGCTATATGGAGTTTCGAAAGCTAAAGTGCAAAAGCTGGTTAAACAGGACTAAGACAACATACAAGCTATAAGTGGGACATCTTCAGATAAAGAAATGGTTTTTCAACTGAAGTTACTCGGTTTAGTTAAAAGTGTAAGGCTAGAAAATGTATTTCAACAAGATATGAGTACCACAATAGATCTGAAAAAGTTGCGGTAAAAGAAGCTCTTTGGTCGCCTCTAGTAATCTTATCTAATTTAGTATAGGTGGTTTAAAAGAATAAAAGGTACAGTTCCTGTTTTGATTTCATATTCCGTAGGAAAGGATCGTAGTAGTAATACAAATTGAAAATTCATTGCATGCTATCAAAAAGGCATTAGATTTTAAATTAGCGTTAAAAGTAACTTTAAAGAAGTGTATTTTATTTCTGACGATTAAAAACTTAATATTTCTAAAACAGTATTATATGCATGGAATAATAAAACTGTACAAAATATGTATCTTCAAATACGCGAAAATAAAAAATTATTAAAATCTCACTAATTTTAAGAAAACTATGTTTGTTTTTATTTTGTGGTTTAAAAATTTGTTTTATCTTAATACTCAAAAAATACCATGATATTTAATTGTAGCTGCTAAGACTATCATAGAAATAGCTAAGACCACATAAATTACTAGTCATTTCTTAAAAAGAATTGTATGGGTCTTTTTAGTAAAATTATAAAAAAATGTGACATTATTGAACGCCAAAATTTAATAGTTTTTGATCTATAACAAAACTTCGAAAAGGATTTTTTCAAAGATATTACTAAAATGGCCAAGTATAATCCTTAGGGTTCAATGAGATTGCGTTTATATTAAAATAAATACAAATGTATATATGAACAAATTTGGAAAATTAATTAAAAATAGTATTCCTACCGCAACAAATTTCCAATCAATTTCTTATCTGTACAACTCGATAATACAAAGAAACGTAATATTCAAATACGCACTTGTTAATCCTAATTGTTACCGAAAATTAATATTGATATTAGATATATTAATCTATCTATCCTAACAGACTCTACACTACTGAATACATTACAATCAAATATGAGGTAATTCATATAGTTTATCTTATCTTATATTTGATAAACATCTAATAATATTGTGTATATGCATGAATAAAATATACAGTCGTTCAAAATAATACTAGCTAAAATAATATTGATTTAGAAATGCATAGCTAAGTAAATAGTTTTCTAGTGGAAGAATATTTCGACACAGCGATATCTATTGAATTAGATATATACTTACATCATTTCATATCCGGACAATTAAAATTTTATTCTTATTTCTTTCACGTTCAAGTCAATTTTGCACACATGTATATATATCGTTTTAGATTTTCCAGTATACTTTTACGATGTTCTTTTTCGAATACGTGATTGAAGCTTAAAAGATGTTTAATTCAGTGGCGGCTGGCGCATAAGCGCTGCAGTGCTGCAGAGCTCCCAAAAAGTTGGGCGGGCGAACCTGTATTAGTTATAACTAGTTTTCTTTTACATAATTTTTCCGACATTTCTGATGTTTATAAAAGCGTAACATATTGTTGTAAAAATTCTCCCCCTGTATATCAAAAAATTTGCATATTTTTCTACATCACCTGTAGAGGACATCAAACCCTACAATTTGACACCTCAATTATCAAAATCCGATCAGTAGAAGCCGAGATATTCGCTTCCGACACACTAACGCCGGTTATATCGTATATACTATATTATCAAATATACAATAGGCGACCAGTGGAATAACCAACCTAATTCGCGCGATCGCTCACTTGTTCCTTATCTGGTCCACACGAATGTGCTCTGAGCGCTCTTTCCAACATCCGCGCGCACCCCGCTCCCCCGTGACTGTCTAAAACCAATGCATGATTTTACCAAGCAATATTCGCTGCATTCATTCCAGCGCAGAGGTCATATGAATCGGTATAGGTATTTAATATATTCTTTTCGCGTGTTGTTTACTGTGCGGCGAGTGTAACGTAAAAACAATAATATTTTGCGCGTGCTTGTTTGTTTTTGTGTATTGTTTTATTGTTGACAATTTATATAAACTCTGTGTATTATGGAGATGGTCTTTAATTTAATTAATGTGAAGAGATTCTTTAAATATTCATTCGAAGAAAAGATAAAATTAAAAGCAAGTGGTAGGCCATTAGTAGATATCACTATTGAAAAAACGTGTAAGTAGAGGGAAAAATTATACACGTAAATTTAGTAGCGATATTTATTCAAAAAACGAATGGATTTGTGGATGCAACAAAAAAATGCTTTATATTGTTTTCCCTGTTTACTTTTTGGTGGCGATAAAGCTTGGACGGAAATAGGGGTCACGGATCTAGAGCACTTGAGTTTGAAAATAAAAAGACATGGGAATTCTAAAAGCCATCTTCATAATTGTATGGAATTTGCGTTACTAGGGTCAACTAATATTATGGCTCAACTAGATTCTGCTTATTGGGTAAATACACAGAGACATAATGAAAATGTGTCAAAGAATCGGTATATTTTATCAAAAATTATTAATTGTATAAAATTTTGTGGAGCTTTTGAATTGGCCCTTCGGGGACATGATGAGAGCGATACTTCCGAGAATCCGGGGATATTTCGTGGACTTATTAATTTTTCGGCTGAATTAGATGCAACTCTAAGTGAGCACCTAAAAAATTGTTCGGTATTTAAAGGCACTTCCAAAGAAATACAGAATGATCTGTTACAGTGCATACTTGAAGTCTGCCAAGAACAAATAATTGAGGAAATTAATAATTCTCCGTTTTTGGCGATCATGGCGGACGAAACAACGGATGTTGCTGCAAAAACTCAAATGGTAGTTATTTTTAGATATGTTCGTGATGGTGAGCCAATTGAACGTTTTTGGAACTACGTCATTCCTGAAAAATGTGATGCAGAAACACTTAGCAAAACAATTTTAAGTGTCATAGATGCTTTAATTCAAAATTCACCTAACAAACTGATTGCACAGAGTTACGATGGAGCAGCGGTGATGAGCGGACAACACGCAGGCGTTCAAGCATTGATTAAAAAAAAGTACCCTTTTGCGCACTATGTACATTGCTATGCCCATCAATTAAATTTAATTATATCTAAAGCTGCTTCTGCAAATTCGCAAGTACGTGTATTTTTTGGAAATCTACAAGACATTCCCGGCTTTTTTAATAATTCACCCCAACGAGTAGAAGTGCTAAACAAGATTGTAAACAGAAGGATCCCCCACGGCGCTACAACCCGTTGGAATTTTAATATCAGGACCATTAATGTTGTGTACGAAAATAGGGCCTCTCATTGAGTGTATGGAAGAAATAGAAGAACAATTCTCCAACAACACAGTCTGTAGTCCAGCCGTCTCTATTCGCCGTACATTAAATGATCCGATCTTCAATTTTTGGCTGACTTTTTTCCATCATGTAATGCCCCATGTAGATATCCTGTTTAATCAATTGCAGCAAAGAAAAATTGAACCCACTCTAGTAAAAGACGCTATCGAAAATTTTGAACGCAGTATAGGCCAAGTTCGAAATAATATTGACAACATCATAAGTGAAGCATCAGATTTAATAAGCGATGAGCCACCACCAGAAAAACGCAAACGTCCAAATAACAGCAGATTTAATCATCGAATTTCGGCTTTAGAGGTGTGTGATGTTATTCTAAATTGTGCAAAAGATCGATTTCATTTTAAAGAGCATCTAGTAGTGGCATCACTTTTTTTTCGGAATTCTTTGGAGAGTATTGCAGTAAATTTCCTGAGGACAAACTCACTTCCGCATGCTCCTATTATCCCACCCTTGATAAAGAAAGATTACGAACTGAATTGTCTGTTATTTACTCAAGAACTGATTGTAGATCTTTAAAAGGCGCACTACCTCTTCTAAAATTTTTAATAAAAAACAATCTGGGAGATACGTTGAAAATTATTAGAAATTGTAATAACAACTCCCATGACAACATCAGAGGCCGAACGATGCTTTTCAACACTAAATCGAATTAAGACGTTTCTCAGAAATTCAATGACCGAAGATCGTTTAACATCTCTTTCCATGCTATCTATCGAAAAAAAGTTTATCTCCGAAATAGACAATTTTAATGACAAAGTGATAACAAAATTTGCAAATCGAAAAGAACGTAGAATAGATTTAATTTATAAGAAATAATTTGTTAGTAAAGTAGTGCTTAGTGACTCTTATTTTTTTGTGTGACAATTGACAATCGTTCCAGAAATCCATTACTTCAGTGCGGAAGGCGAAGAAAGCACGATAAGATCGATGGGAGACAACTTCTTACTGCCCGTGCAAGGTAAATTTTTTTGTAAAACTTGCAGAACACCTTAAAATTTTTAGCACGAGCCGCCACTGGTTTAATTTATTGTATTTATTGTCGTATGTATTACGCTGAGCGGTATATATTAAGTGGAGTATATAACAAAGTAATTTGGAACATACTTGAGTAGGTAAAACCGCGCCATATTTTCTACAAAACAAAAACATTTTTTTGAAACATACATGAGTAGGTAAAACCTCACCAATTTTGTATAATACAAAAGTATTTTTAATAATATAAAATATTATTAAAAATCGGGTGTGATGAACACAATACAAGTGCATATATTTGTGAATGTATCCTCTCCAGAGACATAGATATGTATTTCACCTTTCTACATGATCATCGGTACGCCCCTGCCGGAGAAGAGACACATTCAACAAAAAATAACTACCTTGCTATCTCACAAAAATTATTAAGGCAGAGCGTGAAAGAAAGTTATTACCGTCTATAGAAACACATTGCTAGTTCTGCGGTTATTATGTAGACAGAGCTGAATATTCTTTCACGCTCTGTCTTAATAATTTCTGTGAAATAGCATTTGTAGAGATACTGACGTTTGTAAGTTAAATTTCGGAAGCGTTGAAATTTAAAAAAAAATTATTTGTTCGTGGTTTTTGACATTACAATATAATATAGATTAAAACTAGATTACACTTGAGGTTTATTAGCCATCTGCCTCGCGTTACAGTTGCAATAATAACTCTGCTTTACTAAAGCATTGATGATCTTATATATTAAATATTATCTTTTCTTACATAAATATATCAAAGGTATATTTAATTAACGAAAACAAAGAGTATATTACTCTGGACAAAAAGTAATTAGACTGATTAAAAAAATACACAGAAAATATTTTATTTATCCAAATTTGTTGTGTATCCTTCAAAGTAATCCCCTCCCACTCGAATACACTTATTCCAACGTTCATCGTTGAAACATTTATTATACCCAGCCTCCGCTTTAGCCTACAAAGCCGCTAGCGAATTCTCTTGTATGGCTTCTATTGATTCAAAACGATGTCTACGTAGTGGTAATTTCAATCGAGGAAATAAAAAGTCACAGGGAGCTATATCTGGCGAATACGGTGCTTGCGGAACGACATTCACTTGATTTTTTATGAAAAACTGACGAATAATGATGGCAGTATGTGATGGTGCATTATCATGATGCAAAAATCATGAACTGTTTCGCCATAATTGTGCTCGTTTTTTAAGAATCGATTCTCTTAAACGACGCAAGAGGCCTAAATGGTATTCTTTGTTGACTGTTTGGGCAGTTAGAAGGAACTCTTCGTGGAGAATGCCACGGTAATCGAAGAAATCAGTCAACATGACATTATTTTTTACTTGTTTTGACGTGTTTTTTTTCTTGGTTTTGGTTTACTTGCAGAACAATATTCACTCGATTATTGAGCTGCTTCCCAGTCATAAGCATAGATCCAAGTCCCATCGCCAATAATTATGAATTTTGGACTATCATCAGTTATTTAAATAAACTCTTCTGTCACTTCAACACGAAAAAATTGTTTGTATTGATTATTTTGATACATAAACAATGTCTAGAAGGTCTCTTTGAGTAAATCGACGATTGGAAAGTACAACCTCCTTGATTTTGTTGATATTTTCATCATTAGTTGAAGTTGATGGCCTTTCTGAAGGAGGTTCATCTTCGACTACTTCACGGCCCTTACCAAATAATTTGTATCACTTAAGAACTTGTGATCTTGATAAACACTGACCACCGTAACATTTTCCTAAAATTTTTAATGTGTTCGTACAAGAAATTTCATTTCTTACACAAAATTTAATGTTAATTAATCCGTATTAAAAAATCGCCGCAACAAATTTTTCACAATTACAAACGACGCTGTAATTTCTAAACTAGAGAAGCGAATGTCATGTGACTTTTGTTAGCTGTTCAAAACAGTTATAAAATAAATATATACGTCGATATTCATAGCGCGAATATTTTAAAATAATACAGTCTCATTACTTTTTGCCAAAATAGTATAAAAATGTATAGAAATTCACGCCCCAGTCATATTACACGTATAATAGTAACATGCCATTTGAATAAATACAATACGATGAAAGTCTTTTATATTCTATAAAGTCCTGAAATTATTTCTTTAAAAATAGTATATTAGGAGTAGAGATCGGACGCATCGGGCCGAAATTACGATGAACCATATAAATAGTCTATATCATCGCTAAGTACAACACACAGTTATTGAATAGCACTATTCATTCGGTTAATCGCCCATTTATTTTTTGTCGTTGAATGGCGACGCAATAACTTCAATTTTACAGTAAAATTCCTTTCTTCAAGGGCGTAGATAGAACGGTGCACAGTGCGAAATTTAGGAAGTTTAGCGGAACTTTATTCAATTTTTGAAATACGTAAAATGCATAAGATTATTTATTATTTTGTTAGGTAAATACCCCGCCTCTAAAACCTCATACTCAGTTTGGTGATTTACCCTGCGAAAGAACCGCAAAATGCACCTGAAATTCGCATTACTTATTCAATCATACTTTTTGCCTATAGAAAGCTATTCGATTTGTTAAAGTTAATAGAGTGGTACATAGAAATGGCAAATCAGTAGGCCATGATTTTTTCTTCATGTATTTTATTAGAAAATTGTCAATTATTGGCATTTAATTAATTGCAAAATCTTTCCTTGCTCGTGTGTGATTTGTTCGTGGAAAAAGTGATTTTTAAGATGTAAGTTAAATTTACATTTTTAACTTTAGTGGAGATTTTAAAAAGTGATACCACATAATACCAGCTTGAAACGCACAACATTTTAAAGTTTTTTTTCCCTCTGTTGAAAACTCAAAAGAACTTCTGCGACCTTTTGCGATCTTCTTTTAAATGAAACATTTTCCAGAATGACTTTGCAAGTTACATATAAGTGTATATTCCAAAAGTGGAAGGATGAACCGACATCGGATGCCATCATTGGTTTTGTTTTGGAAAGAATAGGCTCACCAATGTTAAGATCTGATGCTCTTTGCAGTTTAAAGGCAACTCTTCGCGCACTGGTTTGTAAAATACGAAAAAGGTGGAGGGAATCCAGTCGAAATTTAGCATCATTTCTGAATAAAAATGCTGTCTGGCTTGAAAATAATGTAAAGTTTTCAAATGCTGTAAGGGATGCATTGCCCAGTGGATCGAGGACCAATGCAGGCAGACCTAAAAAAAGAATTTAGGTATTGTCATCCTAAAGTGCAAAACAGAAAAGTGCATCATCTTTTGAAGTCTGGTAGTCAAGACGAGTTAGCCAAAGCAACCGTAACAAAGCTATACCAATCTGGAAAACGAAATTCTGCAGCGATTGTCAAGGAACTGGCATTTGCTTCTCCAGAAAGGGGAAGCAAAATCAAAATGTCTCGCATGTCTTCTTCAAACAGCCCACGAAAATTAACTCCGGACCAGGCTCTGGCGCTACTTATTGATGCAAACTTATCGTCAAATGAATACTACATTGTTCGGGATCAAGCAAAACATCACGGTTGCACTTTGTATCCACCTTATTATGTTGTAAAGGAGGCAAAGAGGTTATGCTATCCAAAGGACATAATAATAACTGAAGTTTAAGCTGAAGTATCAGTTCAGTCGCTTATAAATCATACCATAGCAAGACTTTGTATAGAGCTAGAAGAGACTCTTAGAACTTTGTCAAACGTTAAAGAACTAAATGTTATCGTAAAGTGTGGTTGTGATCGGGCGGAACAAGTTAACTATCGACAAAAGTATATGGACAAACATAGCTCTGATGATAGTATGTTTAGTGTATCAATGGTACCAATCCAAATATGCTCCGCAAATGATAATGGTGATAATCAGTCACTAATTTGGAAAAACCCTGCCTCTTCTTCCACACGGTACTGTCGCCCCATTAAGTTCGTTTTTACCAAAGAAACAGTCAGTGTAATTACCTCAGAAGTAAACAAAGTGAAAGAACAAATATCTCAACTTACTCCAACCACTATACTTGTAGATGGCAAGCAATTTCAGGTTACAGTAAATATGATCTTTTGTATGAGTGACGGTAAAGTATGCAATGCTGTATCATCCTGTGCATCATCACAAACATGCTACTTATGTGGGGCTAAACCTAGTGAAATGAACAACATCTGCGATATACCTCAAACAAATATAAACGAATCCTTTTTATTCCTTGGGCTATCGCCCCTCCATGCATGGATAAGGTTTTTGGAATGTACTTTACATATATCGTACAAACTTGATATTAAAGCATGGCAAGCTCGTGGAGCAGAAAATAAAAACAAAAGTTGCAGAGAAGAAAAAATACATTCAACAAAAATTCAAAGAGGAGCTTGGCTTGCTTATAGATATGCCAAAACAACAGACCGGAAACACAAACGATGGTAATACCGCGAGGAAATTCTTTAGAAATGCCGAAAAGTCTGCCAAAATAACTGGCGTTAACTTAGAATTGATCAAACGTTTTTATGTGCTGTTAGAGTGCCTAAATTGTGGTCTTAAAATTGATTCAGAAAAGTTCGGCGAATATGCAAGAGAAACTTTGGAATTGTATTTGAAAGAATATTTCTGGTACTCTGAAGAAGCTCAGGAGACAAGAAACAAAGACTGCAGAAAATATCGCGAACTTTTTACTAGAAAAACGTTAAGAATAGACACAAATACGGATTTATTTTATCGACTGCTTATTTCATCGGATCCGTACATCGCTAGTCTTCGTAAAGCACCCAAAACCAAGCATAGTGAAGTTACGCCAGAAGTTTTAGTGTTGTTAGAAAGATTTGCAGGCCCGTGTAATGATTGCGAGTCTTGAGACGATTGCAATGAGTCTAGTTCTGAATAGGTGTTCAAAATGTTGTTATAAAATGTATGTTTTTTTAAATGTTCTATAAAAAAAAAAAAACAAATAAACTCAAAAACTTTAAATAAAACATATTAATTTTTATTAAAAATTTTAAAAACCAACAAATAGAACTGTTTTACTGTTTTGAATAATTAAGTTCCGGTAAACTCAAGAAATTTCGCACTGTGCGGTGAGGAGTTTTAACAATTTATTTTATTTATTAGTTTATATTTAGTAAGATAAATAGAGTACGGTAAGTTAATTTCCTTTTTTCATTGTTTTAACTGTTAATTGGAAAACAAGCGGGTGGTGATCTATAAAATACGAAATACATTTTTATTTTTCATTTTGTAGTTCATGCTGAGTAAAGGAGTATTAATATTAATTTGCAATACTTTCTCAAGGTTCTCTTCTGTAAAATTTGTTCTCTCTGAATGAAATACATCCTTGATAGACAGAAAACGTCCTTTCTACATTGCTACCGGTTATAGTTGCATACTAGAAATATTCTCTTATTTTAGCGTATTTAGTATATCAGAGAAGCCTCTGATATATTCACAGATTCGGTGGAGAGCATGTGCTACACAAGTAATATGCAGCATATTAGCATATGTTTTCTCAGAGATACCTTTCCGGAAGTTTATAGACTTGTATCCGCTTTTAAAAAAGTTTCCAGAAAAGCACCATTGAGAGTAGCCCTTTACAGGGAAAAACTTCCATCTTTGTCACTGCCTCCCTCTCCAGTATTAACTACATGGGGAACATGGTTGGAAGCTACTAGTTTTTATGCAGAGAATTTCGATAGTTTACAAAATGCGATGAGTCATGGGCCTCTCGTGCCCGGTCCCTAATTAGTAGAGATTAGACACATCGGGCTGAAATGGACGTCATTAGGACGGACGATATAAATAATCTACAACATCTGTAAGTACATCACGCAGTTCTTGAATAGCACTATTTATTCGGTTAACTGCACATCTATTTTTTGTGTGCGGTTAACGTATTGTTAGTTTATTGTCACTTCAAGAATGTTCATAATAAATCACAAAGTTTTCATTATCGAAAGATATTTTCAAAAAGGTAAAATTAGAAAATTGAGGAGGGTCATATTTTTTACAACCATGTATGGGTGAATTTAGGGTGGAATTTCCAAATTTTACAGCAAGGTATGTCAGTTTGCATAGCAGACTTTGCGCCACCATCTACGGAATTAACAATACTGAATTATTTCATTTATTTACTCCTAAAAAATATGATTTTTACAAATCGTCGTCATATAGTATATATTCGCATTAATTTGAAGTTTTCAAAGAAAATTTACTAATTTTCTTTATACATGTTCTATTAATGGGCGTAACTTGTAAAAGTGACCTAATTACATAGCAGTACTCAAGTATTGATCTAACTAATGAATTAAATAAAGAAATAGTTCCAAATATGTTATAAATGTCGACCAAATGTGTTTGATAAATCTATATCATATATAATCGAACGTTTTACAATACATCGATGTAAAAATTAAAAGTAAAACGGTAAAACGAGCAGTCGGTCTTACTGATAGGTAACATCTTCCCATACTAAAACTTCAACTGTATGATAGACATTACTTTTCACATAAATTTCAAATCAAATTTCAAAGAAAGATATAAAAAAAGATTAAAGCTTCTTATTCGATGATAATCTATGCGAATTTCATAATCTGCAATCGCTTTAGTGCTAGAGAAATAGTCCTTTAAAACCAGCAGTTTAAAACAGCGATCTTGGTGCTTTGTAGTTCTTCGGCGATATCCTGTGCCTCTCAATCTTTGTAGCAATGAACAACAACAATATAGCATAGATTATACATTTTTATTCACTTTGACGGCAATTTTTCGAAAAGATAATCTTATCTCTCGCAATCAAATACTCAATGTTGTCATCAAACTCAGCAAGTTTGCAAAAATTTGAATTTGAGATGCGGTCATTTCAGAATATGGCCAGAGTTAGGGAAGAGGAAAATAAAATAATAATAATAATAATAGTAATAACAGTGCAAGGTTTCACAAGAGACTCACCTTAATTTTCTATTCTGTTTAATATTCTGTTGTTCTGCTTCGTCATTCATTTATACTTACCAAACTAAATCAAATAAAAGAGTAACTACATAGATGAATAAGGATCAGAGGAAATTTTTGGTGTGGAATAAATACTCTTTTTAGATCTGCCCTAATATAAAATCAAATAACAGTACACATACACTCACATAAAACATTTATAAAATATAATCAAACAGTTCCATAGACATTTTACCCGGCGACAGTAATAACTTATCAACTTTATTAATATTTAACTTTGAATATTTTCATAATACTTTACATCTCTTCACTTAAACATGGACAATCTCATGTAACTGCAAATGTGATTTCTAACTTTTTTCGAATTATGTATCCATTAAAGCAAATTTACAATCATAAAAGCATATATAACTTTTTCTAAAAAGCATGCAAAAACGTACCCAGTAAATGTAAACTGTTGTGTGCATATATGCAATGCTTTTAAAAACGCTTTATAATAAAATATTGGAGAAACTACACGTTCCATTTTAAAATGTTTACCTGACGATTCGCTGTAAATATATAATTTGTATATTGAGGTAGCAAAAAACAGAAACATTTGAGAGAAATTTGAATTTCTGATGCAAGATGTCCTTTTGCGAACTACCTGGATATGTTATTTAAACGTTCTTTTTTTACTTTAACCCTTTGTGTCCTGTTGGGACTTGTGAGTCCCGTATTTCTAAAATTGTATAATATTTACATAAATCCATAAAAACCACTTTAGCATTGACGGGTTATCACAGTCCACTGTAATGAACAAATTAAAGTCTTACTGTGGCAACAGTTGTCGCTAGTTGTCAGTAAATTTCAATTTAACCGTTAGTACACAACCAGCTGGTGCGCAGATACGGCTCTAATTTTGTCGGGGTAGTAAAATTAAGTTTGTTTAGTGCTTTTTGTTAAATAATTAACTGAAGTGGTGGAACATAGTTTAAAATTTGTTATTACATTCAGTTAGTGTTGTGATAATAAACAATTTCGTTATTATCGAGCAGTTTCTGCGCTGGACTCAAAAGTCCCGTCGTGAACAAGAGCGTATAAAACTCAATATCTGGTAAGTATTGCACGAAATCCATGCTTTATGTTATTTTTTGAAATAATAGTAACTTTTCAGAGAAAAGTATTTAAATTTTGTTGTTTCAGACAATTATAATGATGAGTGGGTGGAGAAGGAATTTTTTTGTAAATGATGAAGAGCTTCTGGAAGCCGCAAATGCAGCGGCCATGGAGTTGGAAGAACTGCCAATTGATAATAATATCCTCACAGATGAGGAAAATAGTGAAGACGATGAGGAGATAACTGCTACGGAATTGGAAAAAAATTTATCATCTCTGTCTGAAGAAAATGATGAAACAACTACTACTGACATTGCATTGGCTCCTGAAATAGATGAAGATTTACCATGTACGTCAAATAGTGTTACTAAAAAATTACCAAAGAAAAAAGCCGAACAAATTGATAGAAAATGGAAAAAAAAGAACAAACGTTATTGACATTCCTACCTATCAACTCGATGAAGGTCCTATCGAGGAACATTTTGTTACGTGTAAAAATTATACAGATTATTTTTTAACTGTATTAGGATCTTCAATGATAGATGATATTGTTTATCAAAGTAATTTGTACGCCGTACAAAGAAACAAGGTTGAAATACTAGGTTTCATAGGCATAAATTACGTTATGGGTTATCACAAATTGCCTAGTTATAAACAATTCTGGTCTTCTGCGGAAGATCTGGGGATTCCTTTAGTGCAGAGAACGATGACTAAAAATAGATTTGAACAGATATTATCTATGCTACATATTAATGCACAAATACCTCATGAAAACAAAGACAAGCTGTATAAATTAAGACCACTCATTGACATTCTAAATATTCAGTTTGATACACTGTATAATGGCACCAGGGAGCTGTCTGTAGACGAAAGTATGATTTTGTTTAAAGGGCGTTCTACACTTAAACAGTATAACCCAATGAAGCCGATAAAACGTGGATATAAGTTATGGTGTATAGCTGATCAAAAGGGATACATCAAGAAATTTGAAATTTATCAAGGAAAGAATGAAGTGACTCAAGAAAAATTTGCTCAATTTGGACTAGGAGAAAGAGTCGTTTTTTTGTCTATCAGAGAGTTATTGGGGAAAACACAGAATAGTGTATTTTGATAATTATTTTACCTCGGTAAAGTTATTAGAAAAATGAAAATCTGAAAATACGCTGGCTTGTGGAACAGTGAGACAGACAAGAGACGGTCTACCAAAAGATCTCCAAACAGATAAAAGCATGAAAAAAGGAGATTGGGATTACAGAGTTTCTAGTATGGACATAACATACTTTAAGTGGTATTATAACAGAGTCGTTCATATGCTGTCAAATTTCCATAGCACAGAATTTACCACAGTTCGGCGACTACAAAGAGATGGGACGCAACAAAATGTAAATTGCAACGAAATGTAAATTGCCCAAAAATTATTGTGGATTATAATCAATACATGGGGGGTGTTGATCATGCTGATCGTTTACGACAAGCTTATGCTGTTAACAGACGTTCAAAGAAATGGTGGCACCGGTTTTTTTTTTGGTTTACTAGATTTAGTATTTGTCAACAGTTACATCATTTACAAAACAATGCATCCAGAAGAGAAAGTGTCTCTATTAGAATTTAGACGTGGAGTAAGTCTAGGACATATGACTAGTTCTCTCAATTCAAATACTTGCCAAAAACGTTTGATTTGCGGTGAAAGTAGTAGCCCAAGATCGAGTCCACGTTCTGGTAGTCCAAACTGCAGTCGCCTTAGTCCTGCACCAACAAAACGAAGAAAATACAACTATAGTGTAAGCAACGATGTTCGACTAAGTAATCGAGGAAGTCACTGGCCAATTTTTACCAAAATACGAAGAAGGTGTGAACAATGCTCATCAATGGCAATAGAGTCGCGTCCTCACTCCAAGTGCTTAACTTGTGGAGTATATTTATGTTGGAACGAGAGAAAAAATTGTTTTTTGGATTATCACAGCATGTACGAAAATTAATGTATTGTTACTACACATTTATTAATAATTTTTTATAACATTGCTCTAACAGATGTATCACATAAAATAATATTTTAAACAAAATATTTTTTTGTAAATCAACTAAATTTTATTATCTTTAGCTTTGACGGGACTTCAAAGTCCCGATACCCCCCTCCAAGTATTTTAAGAAAAAAAATTCTAAAAAAATTCAGGGACTTGTTTTACATCATAAGCAAACATATCATACTTAACATTTCTGGTAAATCTAAAAATTTAATATGCCAGGACACAAAGGGTTAAGTAAAAAAAGAATGAATGTAAAAAAATCTAAAAGTTTATCTAATATGTCTTTTTATTTTAAGTAAACAGTCAAGTTTAGGCAGTATGCTTCCATTATCGATTAAATGAAAGACCTTAACGAAATCTATATACTAGAAGAGTCCGATATTAAAGGTACAGGTGGGTGTCATACTGGCGCCAAATCCATGACTCGTATGACACATTTATTCGAGTAGTAGTAAAGACTGGAACGTTGTTGTGTTTATGACTCAATTTAGTTCCCGGGAAGTAAATAAGCATAGCTTGTGCAATGGCAGAATATTTGAAGCGTGAGATTCGTGGAGTTAGCAGATATTTGAAAGCCGAAGGAGTAAATCTGAGCGAAATTTATTGCAGATTATAAAGTGTGTATGGTACGAATGTTTTAAGTCGAATAGATATCAGCGTTTTGTGATGGAAATTTAAAATGGACAAACGGCGGTAAATAATTATTCAGGGAAGAAACGAGGCAGACCAAGGACGTCACACACAGATGATAACTGTAAAATTGTCGTACAGATTGTGGAAGATGGTCACATTAAAATTGTAAAATCGCATATGTGACTTAAACTTCTGCAAAGTTTTGACGAATTCAAGTTAATAGTTTTTGCATAATTCTTCAAGGAATGTTTCTTTTATGGAAAAAGTTTGTTTACAGTCGACTCATATAAGTAACTGTGCTGTCGAGTTGATTGGCATACTGCCTCTTAAGTATTATTAGAAGGTTTTCATTAACAAAAAGCATAAAAGAAGCAAAAACCGATGATATTCACCTTTATATGGTATTAAGGTATTAGTATTAAGGTTAAAATCAAGTTTCGAGAACAATGGTATGTGAAAGATAAATTTTAAAGATTATAATCACGTAATGGATAATTAGCGAACAAACGCACATCGTTGCAAACGTCATATCTGCGTTTATTATCTCATTCTTGACCATTCTGATCCATCGACTGCCAGTTTCCGCGAACTTGGAGTCATCATCAGGACGATTAGCGTTTTTAAGGAAGTGCGCGATTGTACACAGCTGCAAATATCATATCATTCTTGACCATCTTGAACTATCGCCAAAGTTTTCGCGAGATAACGGGTACGTTCTTTCTTATTTCTAGAAGGATTTTTCAAGTAAGGTTAGTGGTTTTAAAGAAGTACGCGATCGCACATCGTTGCAAACGTCATATTATGTTTATCATGTCATTCTTGACTGTTTTGAGCCATAGATATTGACCAGTCTAAAAGTTAGTACCAATTTGAAAAATATGGTTCACATAGAAATCTTAGTATTTAGTGCGTGTAGATTTATGATCAAAATGAGAAAGAGGCCGTACTTTATTGAGACAATAGGCAAGAAGAACAGATCGCGTCTACAAATAATTCTAACCACATTTAGTTTGCCAAAAAATACTGGATTCGTATAATTTGGATACACGTATTGCTTCTGACACAAGTAAACAAATAGAAGTTTAATATTCAAGGCAATTTTTGACTTTTGTCATTTTGTATACATGAAAAACTCTTTGAAATAAAATAGATATTTTCTTGCTTTCGTGGCCGTTCGATGTGCGTGGTTTCCCAAGCGCTTTACCGCATCGAAGAATAGCCCCAACAATAATCTCTTGACATCCTGACATTTCAAGAAACTCTTTTCATCTTCTTTGAAAGTTTGGATTATATTGCGTAATGTAAGTGGCGTGGCGTGAAGGGTTACGTGTGATTGATCCAATAATGGTATTCTATGTACAGTTCATATACGTTGTCTGTATCTGTGCTTTTGCCGTACCATTACTACACTAATAGAATAGGTTTCCATGTTCTCAGCAGTCGATAGGCACCATCTCGTTTGTTAAAACTATTCGGGCATTTGCCAATCTCGATTTCTTCTCTTATTATTTAAACTATGCAATTCCTGTTCTCTGTATTGTCAAAATCGATCATTTGTCCTGTCTTTGATATATCTTACATTAAAGACGTTTTGTTTTTCCTCGCTAAGGTGTTTTTGTATATGATGTACTTGCTTTTGCGCAACGGGATTCTTCTGTACGCAAATATGATACACAGTATATAACAGAGACGGGACACGTGATTGATTTCAACAATACAAAATCGCTAACTAAGAACGCACATCAAAATAATCTAGAGGACAAGCAAGGAAATGCATTTCTGCTCCACATAGGTGAATAACTGTTTCTTATATGTAAAAGTATAAGTCGACCATCATTAGTTGTTTACTTTGAGAAACACTTAAGAATATTTAATGAGAAATGTTTGCTTATTTAGAATACATTTTTACGAAACTTAAAAAAACATAAACAATCAACAACATGTGACAATTAGTGAAATATGTCAGTACACTGTAGGACCTCCACGAATGTTTACTACCTTTCTGCACCTGTTTGGCATACTCATAATCAAGTGGTATGGCTCTTGTTCATCGATGGCATTCCATTGTTCTAGAAGACACTGATACAATTGTTGGTTTGCTTCAAAGACTAAATTTTGACGGAGTGTGCTTCTTTGCACCAAATCCATGCGTGTTCTATAGGATTTAAATCAGGTGATTGCGTTGGCAATGGCAAAACATTAATTTCGTGGTTTTGAAGAAATGCACGAATGATACCTGCAGTACGCGGACACGCATTGTCGTGCATGCGTTGAAAATTTTCACCAATTTTTGCAGCATATGGCAGCACAGCGTTTTAAAGGATAATGTCCCGATAGTCAATGGCGTTTAAATACCGATCCAAGAGAACGAGGTCAGAGTTGTTCCACCAAGAGATATTCCACCCCATACCATTACACATCCTGGAAAGATGTGAACAGTTTGCGATGTAGCTAATCGTTCTACATTCCCGAGATGTCTCTACACCCTCGTTCTTTTTGTATCTGGCCGCAAACCAAATCGGGATTCGTCAGAAAACAAAACAGATGCCCAGTTTTGTTCATGTCAATTTAAATGTTGCTGCGCCCATTCGAATCTTCTTCCGCGTTTTCCTCTCGACGACGCAGGAACTTTCAGAGGACGACGGGCATTAAGACAATCTGCAGTCTGGAGTCTATTCCTCCCTGCTTGATCGCTTATTAATACATCATGAGTGTCGTAAATTCTGTCGACGTAATGTTGGGGTTTCTTAATGCACAAAGTCTCAAGTATCTGTCATGAATTGGTTGAGTTGCTCTTAAGCGTCCTGTATGGCGTTCACGCAAATCGTTGGTTTGCTGATATCTCAACCACAAACGATTGATTATACTTTTGACGTGTTGAGAGCTTCTGCAACAGCCCTTTGAGTTAAACCACTTTCGAGCATTTCAATAGTTTTTAATTGCGTATCAAGGTCTAAATAATATCTCTACATCCTAAATTAATGCTAAGGAAACTGGAAAAGAAAATTTAGTAAAATATACATAAAAATCTCAGGATGACAAATCAACAAATCTTACATCTTTTTTTAATTTCCACTGATTTTTTAGTTAATAAAACTTAAACTGTCGAAACTAGCAAATAAAGGTTTGCCCCTAAATTATTTTGATGTGTGTATGTGATTCGTTTTTCACACGTTCTAGTCCAGACCTCTAAAGAAGATGAAAAAGAGTTCATTAAAATGTCAGAATACCAAGACTCCTTGTCAAGACGATCTTATAATAGAATAAGTAAAGAAGATAGCAAAAAAACGCATGTAACATATTGCTCTATGTAAAAAATACCACAATTACAAAATTCATTATAAAGAATTAACGAAATTCAGTTAAGCTGAAGATGTATTTCAGTACGTTAGATTCCTGGTTAAATAATTTGAGACAATTTGAGACAGTGGTATAAATGCAGCTCCATTGAACTATTCAGAGCCGCAGCATCAAAAATGAGAATAGCCGTGATGATAGCCAACCTTCTGAGAGGAGATGGCACCTGAAGAAGAAGAAGAGAGATTCCAAACAAAGAACTAGCAAACGCATCTCTGTAAACTCTTTCAATATATCCCCAAATGGAAAATATCCAGACATATTATTACGCATTACCGTTGCAAATTAAAAAAAATACTTTCACTATTCTATATGTTATAATTACTCCAATTCTTATTCATTACATGTTTTTCCATCTTTTTTATTAAAATTTTCGTGCGATGGAGCGGTTAAAAAAATAACTGAAAAAAAAAACTCAGAATCATTTCACAAACATTCATTTAAAATTTTTATTACTTGAAATTTACTGCAGTGGCAGTAGCATTCATAAAATTGTTCGCTTCTTTAACTTTCTTTTATTTCCTTCTTTGTTTGTGTTTATTTTCTTTCTAAATTATTGCTGATATTTTCTCGGTAGCGTAAGTAAATTTTTTGTAGGGTAAAGCCTGCTTCCATTATGTACTGCTACAGTATTTAATTCATCTTCTTAATTTATGTATAGGTGAAGAATGAGTTCTTATTAGTAAGGTTAATACAAATTATAAAATCACTTGATAAGTTTCATTACGTTTTATTTCGTTTTTACTTTCATTGTTTCGGTATTTCTACCATTATCAATGAAAGATATTATGAGGTAGGGGACTGTTGTACCTTGGACCAATTTTCCAAAAACACACTTTACTGAAAATAGAGAAAAGATAAGCAAATTTTAATTGAATGGTCTTATTTTCTGTAGACTTTTCTACACATAGTAGGTTTGTTTTTGATTTATGATTAATGGAAATGTATGATAATGGAAGTTAAAGAAACAATGTCATTTGGTCCAAGGTACACTATGCTGTTGTACCAAGGACCATAGATTAATGTACTTTAGATCATTTACAAAAAAGTATTTATTTAACTAGTTTACAAACTTATAACATTTTATACTGACTGAAGTAAACATCGAAGCATTGTCGGTTAGAACTTCCAACTTTAGTAGGATGGGGAAGTTGCATAGTTACATCTTCTGAATTTACAAATGATGTCTCAGTACTGAATACAAAATTTCTTGCAGCTGTGGTTCCTAGAATGCGTTTGTAATATGTAACATTATAACCATCCCGTAATATTTCATTAATTTCCGCAACAACATATTCTACATGTTTTTTCCCTGCAAGTTTCACTAATATATAGCTTCCTTTTAATATTTCACAAACATTGACTCGATCTTCTATTTCTTTCATCGCACCCACATTTCTTAAATTTGAAAAACATTCTTCATCATTGCTAGAATCTTCCAATACCACTTTTGTGTTTTCTTGACTGCTGCTAGAAGTCTCCAGTATAACTTTCCTTTTTGTCTTTTCAACAGGTTTTCTAACTTTACGTAATTTTTCTTCTTCAATCTCCTTTTTAATTGGTGTATCAGTCTAGTTATGCCTTTTATTCTATTACTTGTTCCTTGCTTTCGTAGAGGTGCCTTTGGGAAAGGTCGTACTATTTCAGGGGAAACAACGTTTGGTGCCACTTCAGAAAATGTTGGCTTTGTAATTTTTTCAATACCACTAGGTCCAGCTTCAGATTCTTTATTCTCTTTATTATTTTCATCAGAAGTAAGTGCATGTTCTTCATATTGACGATCTGTAACGTATGACGATAAAAATTCGTCGTCCCCAAAAGCATTTTCATTATAAGGGCATGTGCCTGTAACAGAAAAGCCGTTTACAATATTTGAAATAGTAAATGCTTTACTAAAAGCTTTTGTAACAATTTCGGACACATCATATATAGAAATGGTCTTCCCCGGATTATTAGTCATCCACTGGTTGCATGCTTCTCCATAATAAGTTTTATATGGACCAAACACGGTACGGTCTAGAGGTTGTAATTTGTGGGAAGTATGCGGCGGCATTGTTAGTAAAATAATCCCATGTTGTTTGGCGAAGTTTATTGCTGATATGGAAATGTGTGTTTCATGATTGTCCATGATTATTAACACCTTCTCTTCTGGTGTTGGCTTCACATGAGCACTGAAATGTTTTATATAGATAAGAAATGTTTCTTCATTTGATCACCATGATTTATTTGCACTGCCAATGGTTCCGCGCGGAGCACTTTTAAGCATGTGGTTTTTGAAAAATACTGCATTTACCGCAGCTATCATTGTAACATTTACTCCACGTTCTCCAGATGTTAAGCTTCCTATCTGTTTCTGCCCCTTGTGTGCTAAGATTCGTGGTGGATTATAAACTGTAGAATTTCCCGTTTCATCCAAATTATAAATTTTATCTTGGGTAAACTGGAAACGATCACAACAACTTTTCAAATTTTTGAAAAATGCAGATACGTTAGTCTTATTAAAACTCGTAGCCCTAGGAAGGCTGGTAGCTTCGGGTTTGCGAAGGGATATACTTTTATGTCTATCTAAAAAAAGACGCACCCACTCATTTCCAGCTCTTCATTCGTCCGTCCATTATTCCGTCCATAATTTTGCTATTCGCCATTCCAAACTGATAAGCTAACTTAGCCAACGCGTCCTTTGATAACCCATAATGTAGTTTTGACGCCGTTAATACATAATCTGCTAACATATTTTCCTCTTGTTCGACGAATACTTGTTTATATTTAATATTAGATATAGCTATAGCAAAATTGTTCATTATTTGATAATTTATGATCTTCTAATTGCCGAAGTAAAGTTGTTTTTGAAATTGGAATATTTTTGGCTGCTTTCACAACTGAAAAGTTTCTTTTTAGAACATCATCTATTGCAGTTTTTAAACACTCGACATTTACCGGAGGACGTTTCACACGTTGTTTACTTCTAGGCATAATTTTCTAAAAAAAATATCTATATTTTAAATTTTCAATAAAACGCAGAAACGCAGAAAAGTAAATTGTACCTTGGACCGGTTCAAGGTACATTCTTACTGTTGGTCCAAGGTACAATTTTGGCATGCGAGAGATTCATGAACCTATACGTCTTAACATTTATGTTTTAACTTACTCCTATACTAGTAGGAAATAACTAAAACATTATTCTACTCACCAATTAAGCAAATATTGTTCCTAGGAAAATGTAACAATAGTAACTTAAGCTTTAGAACCGGATAAGAATTTACTTTCAACACGCTTAAAATTCAACAACGATCTGTTCAGCAACAAATTAATTCATATTATTGACATTACGTGTGGTGCTATCCAGGAACGTAACGTTTATGATAGTCATTGTCCATATAGATCGCTATAAAGCAGAAATTTTTTACCATTGCAATTGCAGGGAAAAGAAATGCGTGCGACACAAAGTCTTGTAGGCGTCGGATAAGCATTTGTTCTTTTGCTTACAGAAAACAGGGAACAAGTTACTATTTGAAATAATTTGTGTATGCATCTGCACGGACACCGGCATGGACAGACTTTCATTCTCCCCTTTATTTCCAGAATAATGGTTTTGTAATAGTAATTTAAATAACACAGTGCCTAATATCTTACTTCAATATTTTAAACAATAGCAAAATAAATTAATTTCTGAAGTCGCTTTACAGACTTCGTTCAGAGAAGGCGATTTATTTTAGCAGCGCAGAACTGTCTTAACGGCTTTATGCTGTAAATGCAATTTCATATCAGAATAAGTATGCGCAAATGACGTCGTCCTTAATGACAACAAAGAGGAGACAATGCTTTTCGTTTACAAACCCTGTATACCTACAGGGTAGCTATGTCGGTCTCCAGAGATATTTTTATTTTTGATCAAGTTTATTTCACGCATTATGTTTTTAAAGTATTGTCTAATACAGTTTGTTTCATATCTAAGCTCTTTCGTGAATGTTGTTTTTATTTATCCGCATGTGTCAGATGTAAGGTTCTGTGTACTGTGCTTTTTGCTTATAAAGTCAGTTCACAACAAAAATCCGGACTATTTCAGACGGAAATTCTTCTAGCTAGAAACTTCTTGCACCAGGTCTTGCTCTCGCACGAGCAAGAACGTGGAAAATAAAGTTCAAAATGGCATTAATACAAAGTCACATTTTGCCTTTATAAAATTTATTAAAATAAAAAAAAAAAAAAGCCTTTACAAAATGTAAAGGGAGCTAAAGCATAATTAACCATAGCTTGGAGGAAACAGTCTGTGTGGTAAATAACACGCACACAGAGAAAAACCTCCTGTGACTCGCGAGCAATAATTAAAACTAATAGATAATTAAGAAAACTCTCAAATTTCAAACCTAAATTATAACCCCACAAAATCCAAATCGTAAACAGACTAAACGTCAAACCGTAATTTACTTTACTCGTGCGAACTAAACACCAGGACAAATCTCCCCTCCAACCTGAATAAAATGTTCTAGAATATCTTGACAAAAAAAAACTCCCTCACAAAAACATGATAATTTTCTTAAGTATCTATATAATACTCTAATATCAAAATAATTCAAAATTACAGATAAACACAAATATCAAATTATAGCGAAATAGAATTTATTTAAATCAAACATAAAAAAGTACTTACGATCGCAACACTTTCTTACTGAAAAAAACTAGTACGAAAGATATCAAGCATAATTTGACTATAAAAATAAAAATTACGAGATCAGCACCACTCGTTAAAACACGTTAATGAAATTTAAATACAAAAGATCAAAGAAACAAAATAAACCGTTCTTAAATCAAATATGCAAGAAGTAAAAAATTAAGTTTTTTACCCCCCAAACGTACACTTCAACACACTTGATATCTCTGTCGATCATCGGCCGGAATAGATCGAACATCGGGGTCAACCAGTTCAAAATCATACCGCAAGTCGGAAGACTTCCGATACAAAAATCACTATACAGTCCCGGTCATTACAACAAATTCAAAACATAACCATTTAAATATACAATATAAAATCAAAGTACATTTTAAATAAATGTCATAAATACACTGTTAGTTCAATATAATTCTTTGGGGAAAAAAAACACAACAATATGCATCAAAAGAAAAACAAAAAGTTATAATCTAGTTTATCTAAAGTCTTTCTTGGAGACTGTGGTTAAGTAAAAACTCAAAAAAGGTATAAAACCCCTTGCCACAATTAATAATCGTATCCTAAATACGTATTTCGACAACTAAGTTGTCATTATCAATAGTTAACACCATTAATCAAAGTGTCGAAGATTGGTCACAGTAAAGCTAACACATAGAAATACGCACAACTTTACAACGGCGTCCAACTTATAGAGTGACTTTAAAATAAATACAAAGCTTTAATTACGACAGCTTACCCTTTTTAAGAAAACAGCAATACCATGTTTTTATTCAATCAAACACCATCAAAAGTCTCGCAAGCAATACCAAAGATAAAGTTAATTTGAATTTGAAATCAGGTATATACGAAATTAATTGCGGCGATTATAATTTGAAATATATATAGGTCAAACGAAACGCTCAATAATACCCTGTTTTAAGGAATACATACCACATATTAAATTTAATAGACTAGAAAAATCGAGCGTAGCTAACCATGTATTGGACACGGATCACAGTGTCACGATAAGAGGGTTGAAACTTGTAAAAAATACCAACAACCCCAGAGATCTCGACCCATTCGAAAACATCATATCGTTCAAAACAAAATTAATACGTTCAACTCTGACAACGGTCATATCCTATACAGTTGTCCCTTTTCGTTCTTAGAAAAGTAGGTAGAAAAAGTCGAGGGCGTGAGAATAAACACATGGTGTTCGCGTTTTTAGTTTTGCATTTATTTTAAAGTCAGTGTACTTGGACGCCGTTATAAAGTTGTGCGCGTTTCTATGTGTTAGCTTTACTATGCCCTATATTCTACAGTTTGACTAGTGGTTTTACCTATTGATGACAACTTAGTTGTCGAAGTACGTATTTAGAATAGGATTATCAATTGTGTTAAAGGGTTTTATATCTTTTTTGAGTTAGTTTATCTACACCAAAAAGAAATCAAAGTTGAGTAACTTCAGATAAAGAATTCAAGCGGCAAATAGCGACGGATGCTTTTATCTCTAAGTTGCTAGGCCTAATTAAAGGAATAAGGCTAGGGAATATATCCTGACGAGACATGAGAATTTGACCGCAATTGATCTGAAAAGGCCACTGTTCCATATTGTATTTTAAGTAAGTAAAGCTTTATTGAAATGGTCAACATTTATATTTTCACATACTCTTATTATTACGTTGTATGTATGTTATTAAGTATTGTATTGTATTACGTTGTATGTATGTTATTAAGTATTGTATTGTATGTTATTAAGCGCCCACGTTTATATCTAAATTATTCTCTTCAAACCCAACATGAATTAAGTAAGGAGGTATTGTTTCGAATCCATTCCAAATACGTTTCCATGATGACAAAGGGGGTATTAAAGAAATTTTAGAATTTCGATTCGCGTGGAATAACTATTTCTTTTCTTTAATACGCTCCTGGAATTCCCACTCTCTTTCTCACGCGCCATAACGGCGGCGGACTTTCAGACACGCGACTGTCTCATTTAGCGACATTACCAAGTCGAAGTTTCCTCTCAGACAGCTCGAAAAATAAAAGAAAACAAGAGCGTTGTCACAGGCAGTTCCTTGTTTCTTTTTTCTATTTCCCTGTGCGTGCTTTTGTCGTCGAGACGGTATTTTG
This sequence comes from Melolontha melolontha, assembly GCA_935421215.2. Taxonomy (NCBI): domain Eukaryota; kingdom Metazoa; phylum Arthropoda; class Insecta; order Coleoptera; family Scarabaeidae; genus Melolontha; species Melolontha melolontha. Next base: position 88,462,855 of record OW285242.1, on the reverse strand, counting down.
ATCAAAATGCGCGAGGGTGAATTTTTAAGAAGTCCGTTTAACAATTGAGAAAAGAGGAAGTAAACGAGGTAGAATAACTTTCGCATACATACTTATGGGATTATTACGTTTTAATTAGCATTTCGTTAAATACTTACTTTTATGACGCAGTTTAATATATTCCCCACATAACAATTATGCAGAAACTCTTAATAATTCACTTCTGCGAATAACATTTATAATTGAATTGATTCGGCATTTACTTGATGAAGATCCATAATTTAAAATAGAAATAAAACTACGGTTCTAATCTTCACTTTTAATCTTTAATAGTAACGCGACAATTGTTTCGCCAGCACAGTGGCTTCAGGCCACAGGAGCTTACATCTAAAGAGTACGTTACAAACTAAATTTAAAAAAAAAAATATATATATATATATATATACATATATATATATATATATATATATATATGTAAAATCAAGAAGGATGGTATTATTTTACAATGTTTTTAAAGAAATCTATGAATTTACACAAGTATTGTCGGTAGTGCGAAAATGTGGCACATCTGGTCGGCCCTAACTGTATATTATAGGGTACTAAACATGTTTACGCATAAAATTTGTTTAATAAACTACAAATACATTTGTATTATCGTCTAAACAGATTTTAAGTAAATAAATTTAATAAAGGCGAGTTATTTCAATCTAATTGGTCATTTAATAAAATTTGTGACTGTTTTAATTTATTGATTTTTAAACTTTCCAGTAAATTTAATATGTTGCCTTTATTTTCTAAATGCAGAATTTGAAAATCTTTATCGAAAGTGTGGTTTTCTTCTAATAGATGATTCGCAAAAGCGGAATCTTGTTTTTTATTTTTAAACGAAGAACAATGCATTGCCGAGCATGTTTTAAATATATTGTTTTTGAAGTAAAACCAGACCTTAAATCGCCTACAATTTGAACTTACCTATATATATATATATATATATATATATATATATATATATATATATATATATTTATTTAGTTGTCACAATAACTAGAGCTGAGGATGTTTGCGGTATAACCATGGTTATATCATGTAACCATAGTAAATTACTATGGTTACATGATATAACCATGGTTATACCGCAAACATCCTCAGCTCTATTTATAACGTACTCTTTAGATGTAAACACCTGAGGAAGCCACTGTGCTGGCGAGACAATTGTTTTACGATTAAAGATTAAAAGTGAAGATTAGAACCGTAGTTTTATTTCTATTTTAAATAACATTTATGATTAAAATATATCGGTGTGTCAGAAAAACCTTAGAAAAATGGAGACAAATTGATATAATTTATACGAATCTACCAAAAAGTTACTAACATAATAATATACCCTACCCATGTATACTAGGAACAACTTTATGGATAACAAGATTGACTGCATATTCATTAACACAGTTTTTTAACTCTCAAAATATCATCTTTAGGGTGCCACATATAAGAACAAATGCACTCTTTCCGTGGTAGTTCATAGACAATGAAAGAAAAGTCATCTTTATTATTATTTTAGTATTTTTTCTTTCTTTCTACTAAATACACTTTCAAGTTTTTTATATATACACAATTACTTAAAAAATATTGAAAGTTAGTAGAAAAAATATGATCACGATTATTATTCCCCTATTTGGATGCTATGGTGAGAAGGGAATCGTAGAGCACCTGCATCATATTGCCGTGTATTGAATTAATTGAGCAAAAGAAAAAGTTAATATTCGAAGTTGGAACACACTTTATTTTATTTATATATTTTTTTTAAATTCTAAATTACCAAATTTATCTCAAGGATTTTCCGTTCTTTCCGTCACAGTAACGCCTTATATGTAACAATAGTATGTCTTTCGAAATCGACGAATCAAATGAAACCAAGTGTTTACGGCAAATTTATCAATTAATATGCAAGTTTACATTTATGATTCGTGAATTTACCGAATATAAACGCAAAATGCAATCGGAACTTGTTTGCGTATATGAAATACATTTTGCAGTATAGACAAAGAATAGTCTATTACTTAATTCAATACTTAATCAAAGAACTTAATTAACATAAATTAGCATTGTTTCTAAATTAGACAACTTAATTTCTTAAAAGTTTAACAAATAATTGATATCTGTAGTCTCTATATTACATATAAGATTTTTGAAAATAAAAAGGTAAGATAGATCCCTAATTACAATAATAATAATTTAACTAGAGATACAGTTGGGTTCATTAAATTTGGTAGACTCGTACAGCGAATTTTCCCAATTTTTAAGTATTGTATAGCGGATTGTTCAAAAATGTCACAAGGGAGGTTATTTACAAAACGATTTTTTTTTTGTTAAGGTGACTGACTCTCTTCTTGAAGTTTTAGAATTAGGTTGTGTGTCTATATTTTTTTATTTATATGTGACCTTTTAATCTTGCCTGTTGTAACTGTGTAACCTGCAAAGACTGTGACAAAGTAAACATAAGTCAAACAAAAGAGTTACTACAGGAAAGATTAAAAGGTCACAAATACGCAAAAAAACAGACTGCTTTAAAAAAACACCAGATGACACTAAAACATAATTTTGATTTTGAAAATACCAAAATAATAACAAAGCAAAAAAATACAAAGGCTAGGGAGGTCTTAGAAATGATCCATATTTTCAAAAACAGCAGAACAACCAACGACCGTAACGAGATTGATGGACTTTCTAAACTCTATTATCCACTCATTAAACAATAGAAGACAACCAACCCCACCCACATACACCAAAAAAAAATTATTGTTTCCCATTGTAAATACATATACTATGTTTCCCTAACACATGTCCTGACCATGCTAATTTTAAAACGAAATAGGAAATTTCATTTCTCCAACAAAGACATTTAGTCACACAAAATATTCTGAGTGACGCGGTCGACCCTGGAAAGGTCTCGGGCATGTCCGACCACACATGTACACAAATATGTGTTTTGAAACGGAATAAATCGGCGAGTTTTATATCATTTAATTTTCCTTACTTTATTATTATTATTTTAATTTTTAATTCATTCATACAAATGTAATCATTTAATTTTCCTTACTTTATTATTATTTTAATTAATTTTCAATTCATTCATACAAAAGTAAACATATTTTCTTACCTTTCGTTGTATTAATTTTTTGTTTCTAGTCACTTGAAAAAGACTTAATAATAAAAAGAGTCGAAACGTCGTAGAGAAAAACATTGAAATTCATTAAAGGTCGCTAAACCAATAAAAAAGTCTATTATATATATATATATATATATATATATATATATATATATATATATATATATAATATCTTCGTGACCTTGGTATGATAAGGTAAACTTAATAAGTCGGCGATTGAAGGTCTGGTTTACTTCAAAGTATATATATTTAAAACAACCCTACATGTTTCGGCAATACGCCTTTGTCAAGGGAATACAAAATATAAATGACAGAATATAAATGTCAAATAATTAAGTTGCTATGGTTTAAATTATTCAAAGATACATTCCAATAATAATAATAAATCATGCCTTAGTATTCCAAAAAATAGATAGCAGGGTGTGAAAATATGTGTTGTTCGCTGCCAGAAGCTTGTGTCTCTTTCTGGGTATGAACCTGTGTGTTGGTTGCTGCTGGCAGCTTGCGTCTCTCTCTGGGTGTGCGATTTTGTATTTGTGTGACCGCGTAAGTGTATGGTTTTGTATGTTAGTGCGCTCGTGCGTGTGTTTAGTGACCGATCGCGTAAATTTAGAGAGATCGGATAACCAGCCGTTGCGTAGGGCTGCCAACCCTTTCCTGGCAACTTCTTTACTTTTCCCAGCAGTACTTCGACGGCCCGACCCCCGCCCCAACGAGGCAAGGCGCAGACCAGCGAAGCGCACCCTGCACGGGGTTGCTCATCGCTAACCGAGAGAACACTTTTAGTGGCTACCTCAGTCGACGACGGTCACACTTTGTGCGATCTTAACGATTTCCGCAAAAGCGGGGGCAATGCACACACGTCGAACGTGTGTGTGCTATTAACAGCAGCCTAGCCAGGTTGCCGCCCAGGACCGGTCCTAGTGGTGTGTGCATTGCGCGGCGCCGTGATTTGCGCCGCGTAGCTTGGTTCCTCACTCCTGCTGGAAAGGCGGAATGGCACCTGACTGCCTATTGGGCAGACCCCCTAGAGTTTGGTAGCGCATATGCTAGGCTACAACCCAGTAGAGGACCACATCAGCATAAAACAGAAAACAGGGAAAAGCAAGACATGAGTTATTATTACGTATGCGCCCGTGGAGCGACTTAAGATGCAAAGTTGTCGGCATTCGCTCAAAACGAGAAGGAAAACCACGAAAACCTGCTCGGACAACTAGACAGGAATCAAAATACGGAACAGTCAGCATGATAAGCAAAAGTATATGATATTTAAATGTAATTGATATTTAAATAACATAAGGTATAAAACAAAAAAATATATTATGATGGTAAATTGTAGATCGTTACAAAATTAAGTTATAGTATATACTGCTTAAATTTTTTATATCATTTCTGTTGTTAATTGAATTCTTTTCCTGTTTAATACTAATCATTTCTTTAATTTGTCTTTTCATTGTGTGTTGTTCTTTATCAATTATCTGTGTGTTCTCAAAATCGAAATGGTGATCGTGTTGTAGTTTGTGTGTAGACAAAGCAGTTTTGTCTGTTCTAGAGTATTTGTGTGCTTGTATTCTTTTGTATAAATATTGTTTCGTTTGGCCTATGTAGTAACTATCGCAATCGCGACATGGTATTTTATATTGTATATTTTATATTATATATGTGTTTCTCGATTTTTTTCTTATTTAGGTTTAAGTTTTGAAAATAAATGTTTATTTTGTTATTATTATTTATGTTGTAGCTATATAAAATTTCTTTAAGGGTATTTAATTTTTTCCGATAGTTGTGGAACATATGGAATCGTGATATATGTTGTGTCATTGTTCAAATTTTATTGGTGTCTGCAGTGTTGTATATTTGGTGTACTCTTTTTTTAATAGTTTGGTCTATAAGTTGTGGTGGATAATTATTATCAGTTAAGATTGTTTTAATTTTTTTGATGTTATCTTTTCTGTATTGAGTATGTGATAGTTTTACTGCCCTATCAGTCAGATTATTTATAATCATTTTATTGAATACTGTAGGAGCATTTGAGTGATAATTCATATATCGAAAAGAAGCTGTGGGTTTATTATACCAATTTGTATAAATAGTACCCTGTCTATCATAGCTCAAAGAAAGGTGTGTGCATTGCGCGGCGCAAATCACGGCGCCGCGCAATGCACACACCACTAGGAACGGTCCTGGGCGGCAACCTGGCTAGGCTGCTGTTAATAGCACACACACATTCGACGTGTGTGCATTGCCCCCGCTTTTGCGGAAATCGTTAAGATTGCACAAAGTGTGACCGTCGTCGACTGAGGTAGCCACTAAGAGTGTTCTCTCGGTTGGCGATGAGCAACCCCGTGCAGGGTGCGCTTCGCTGGTCTGCGCCTTGCCTCGTTGGGGCGGGGGTCGGGCCGTCGAAGTACTGCCCGGAAAAGTAAAGAAGTTGCCGGGAAAGGGTTGGCGGCCCTACGCAACGGCTGGTTATCCGGTCTCTCTAAATTTACGCGACCGGTCACTAAACACACGCACGAGCGCACTAACATACAAAACCCTACACTTACGCGGTCACACAAATACAAAATCACACACCCAGAGAGAGACGCAAGCTGCCAGCAGCAACCAACACACAGGTTCATACCCAGAAAGAGACAAGCTGCTGGCAGCGAACAACGCATATGTTCACACCTTGCTATCTATTTTTTGGAAAACTAAGGCATGACTTATTATTATTATTGGAATGTATCTTTGAATAATTTAATCCATAGCAACTCAATTATTTGACATTTATATTCTGTCATTTATATTTTTTATTCCCTCGACAAAGGCATCATTGCCGAAACATGTAGGGTTGTTTTAAATATATATATTTTGAAGTAAGGAACCAGACCTTTAATCGCCGACTTATTAAGTTTACCTTATATATATATATATATATATGTATATATATATATATGTATATACAGGCTGATTCATTTTCGGCCCTCACCATGGGGATCTCGCTTATTATTTGAGATAGAGTATAGGTTTAAATTTGGTAAAGTTGTTAAATTTTGTGTTGGTTATAAATCCGTAAAGAAAATAGATCTGTGACAAATGACCTTCGTTATTTAAAAAAGGAACGCGAAAACCCCATTTTCTTCTTTTACCTGTAGCACCGACATTTGGCCTTGTAGAGAAAATATAAAACACACCTTTGTGGCCATTTCTAAACCTCTATCCAGTGGTGTACTCTAAATTTTTATACGACGTTTCGTTTCTTTCTGGCCATCATCAACTATCTAATTTCTTATAGGCGCCATATTGGATTTAGACATCTTCAGAAAGAGTTTTTCTTTCTGATTTCAACCAGTACCACATGCTGACTGAAGTTTTTGACATTAGGCTTTATTTGAAAAAATAAATTATAAGATTAAATAAGGTAGCCATGGAATTTCAATCTGTCAAACATTTCATTTATTGTTTATTAATAATACAAAAATGTCATACACTAACGAGGAGAAACGAGATATGATAAGTATTTTTTATTCTTCGAACCGAAATTCAACTGTAGCGAGTACAAGATATCTACAATTATATCAAGAACGACAACATCCTCATCGTACCATTATTCTAGATCTCGACAGAAATTTGGTCGAGAATGGATCGTTTACTAAGCCGCGTAATGGTCAAGACAACAGAAATTTAAATGTAAATCGACAAGATATTTTACAAATAGTAAATTAAAAACGTGTTTTCAAATTTCATGTTAATCTTGTATTTTTATAGATAAATAATAATAATCCATCAATTTCTACACGGGAAGTAGCGTCAGAATTAAATTTGTGCCAGTCCAGAGTTTGGAGAACTTTACATAAAAGTAGGTTTAAACCATACAGGATCCATGTTAGTCACACTTTACTGCCTGGAGATAATTTGAGAAGGCTAGAATATTGTAATTGGTTAATGGGAAGGATAGAAAATGACGAAAATTTTTTAAGCAAAATCATCTGGTCAGATGAAACAAAATTTACAAATTCTGAACAGAAATACGGAGCCCTATTGGGCAGTACAAAATCCCCGACAAAACAGGGCTAGAAGACCACCACATCGTTTTGGAATAAATAAACGTTTGGATGGGTATTTTGGCAAATCGTCTCTTAGACCAGTTATGTATGAAGAACATTTAAATGGAGAAAGATATTTAAACATTTTACGTACATATTGCAGTGGCTTTTTCCCCGAAGAAAAATTAAAAGAAACTATAAAAGACTATATATTTATGTGTATTTTATTCCATAAAGATATTTAACAATATTTCATATTTAATTTAAAAATTTATTATAATGTGTATTGTTATCCACGCTTGTAGTTTGTTCGAATAATTGTGTTGATGTATGCAGTCCAAGTTATGCGGTAGTATTTTGCTAGTGCAGATCTTTTGATTTATGTTAGGTAGGGTTTTGATGCTGTTTCCGGGATCCTGGTGCCTGTAGAGATTTACCAGCTGTCGAACAGATAGGTCGAAGTTTTTGTCACTGAATAGAAACTTCTTTTTTATTCAGAAATTTTATTTAATTGCGGTTTGTGTTTTGTTGTGCCTTTATGGATGTGTTAATATTCATTCACGATATTACGATTCTTTAAACTTGTAATTTTGATTAAGGTGACATATCTGAAATCTCTAAGTTTTTTTTTGTGAAGTAACGTATACATTAGTTAATGTACGTATATTTTTGCTATTATATTTATGTATTTAGAAATAATTTAGTAAGATAGTTGAGCTCAATAAAGTCAATAATTTTAGTTTATAAAATATTTTGTAATCAGAGGAATATAAAGGAAAATTTTCAGATTTCTTATGAGATTTTTTTTTAGGAGTAAAATATTCTAGAAGGTTAGAAATTTGGTGGGAAAATATTTTGTTTCATGTTCAATGTACGCATGAATTAATTTTGGTTGCGTGCGAAAACAGATAGTTTTGCTGTTTGACGTTTAAAGTGGGAATAACGTAATTTAAAGTCTGACAATCTTCTTAAATATTTAATTAGTAATTTGCTCGGTATTCATTAGTGAGGTTTTTTGTCTAGTGTAGCAGTCAAATTTTACACAAGTTTTCCTCATAATCTGTCTCATATTAGATGTTTCAGTGGGGCTTTACACTTTGTAAAGTCTATTTTTTTAAATTTTTTTATTTTTTTTTTATGGGAGTAAAACTTTGAGGGGTGAATCTTTGTTTGCTTTCCTAATACCTTTTGTTTTATTCTTGTGCTACGTACCCTATGAGGGTAAACCTTGAGGATTTGAGAGCTCCTGGAAGGCGTATCCGATTTGAGTGAAGCTGGGCAAGCTACTGTGTATTGTGAGACAAATCTAAATAAGCAATCAACATCACAATTCACTGCAATATGTATCTGACTATCTTGACGACAATATCCCATTAAATCAATTACAATATTTATGGTGGCAATAAGATGGTGCACCAGCACACAATGCAGCTGTTGTTAGAAATTTGTTAAATCAAGAGTTTGCAAACCGTTGGATTGGAAATAGGGGAGTTGCTGAATGGCCTGCGAGATCACCTGATTTAAGTCCGCTAGATTTTTTTTTATGGGGATATGTTAAAAATAATATTTATAAAGTAGATGCGCCACAAAACATTGAAGAATTACGAGACAGCCTTCAGAATGCCTTCGATGCAGTTCCTAGAAGAACTATTCAAAGGGCAGTACAAAATGCCAGAAGGCGTGCCCAATTGTGCATTACCGAAGATGGCCAGATAATTGAACATTTACTGTAATTGTTTATTTTTTACTTTCCTATGTATTTTTATTAATGTTTTGTTATCTTGTACTCGCTACTGTTGAATTTCGTTTCGAAGAATAAAAAATACTTATCATATCTCGTTTCTCTTCGTTAGTTTATGACATTTTTGTATTATTAATGAACAATAAATGAAATGTTTGACAGATTGAAATTCCAAAGGCTACCTTATTTAATCTTATAATTTATTCTTTCAAATAAAACCTAATGTCAAAAACTTTAGTCAGCATGTGGTACATGGTTGAAATCAGAAAAAAAAACTCTTTCTGAGGATGTCTAAATCCAATATGGCGCCTATAAGAAATTAGATAGTTGATGATCGCCAGAAAGAAACGAAACGTCGTATAAAAATTTAGAGTACACCACTGTATAGATGTTTAGAAATGGCCACAAGGATGTGTTTTTATATTTTCTCTACAAAGCCAAATGTCGGTGCTACAGGTAAAAGAAGAAAATGGGGTTTTCGCGTTTTTTTTTAAATAACGAAGGTCATTTGTCACAGATCTATTTTCTTTACGGATTTATAACAAACACAAAATTTAACAACTTTGCCAAATTTAAACCTATACTCTATCTCCAATAATAAGCGAGATCCCCATGGTGAGGGCCGAAAATGAATCAGCCTGTATATATATATATATATATATATTGTTGTGATGCAGAATTACTCCTTCATTCCAGCTAACTGCGAAAGGAAAGACAGAAATAACATGTAATAGAATTGTTGAAATTGGCGAATATAGTTTGTAAAATTAGTATCGAAGTGTAAATAAATTAATATTACGACAACTTTGTACATTTCAAATCAATTTACATTTATATCAAAATTTACTTTTTAATATTTATTTAATTGTCATATTCATAATTTAAATAATTAGCGCGAAATTACAGATATCTAATTTATCTATATTAAAAATTTGTATCGATACTAATTAGACACGCCCACATTTCAAATGTAAACTAACCCGCGAAACGGTTATTTTCTTGTCACACAGAACACATAACCCTACATTTAAATGTCCTGGTCAACCATTTGAAAATTATTATTTTAATTTTGTTCGTAAGTTGGAAACAATACATTATTTATATTTATATTATTATAATATGTAATTTGAAGTAAAATTCGAGGCTATTTCACATAAGTAAAATAGGCTTTGATTGAAATAATTGCCATCGAGCGTCGGTTATAAAATTTTGATTAGAAGTGATTAAAAAAGTGTGACTCCAAATTTAAAATTAAAATTAAAGAAGAAATACCTAAGTTAAAAATTTATAAGTGACCACAAAAGTTAAACAATAATTTGGGCCTACTTTTGTGATATATTTGAAGGCGATACCAGCTAAGTACAGTTAGAAATCGAACTTAGCATCTTTCGATTGAACACCGGTCCGAGGAGGGATCCCACGCCGTAGCAGTACGCTCATAGCCGGTCAAGGAATCTTGAAATTTTATCAAATTTATTTGAAAAAGGCATCATTTGCCGAAACATGTAAGATTGTTTTAAATATATACGTATTGAAGTAAAACCAGACCTTAAATCGCCAACTAATTGAATTTACCGTAACATACTAAGGTCAAGAAATAATTATCTATCTATCTATCTATCTATCTATCTATATATATACATATATATATATATATATATATATATATATATATATATATATATATATATATAAATTTAAAAGAAATTATCGACCGTACTATATTGGATAAAATAAATTAAAAACGGGCAAGCGGTCTGTCAATTAAATCAATTTTATTGTCCATGTACGTCACTTTTATTATTTTCTCTACATTTTTATCTCCTGAAGAAGCAACAAAGTTGTTGCGAAATATAGAGATAATAAATGAGTTTTTAATTGACAGACCGCTTGCCCGCTTTTAATTTATTTTATCCTATATATATATATATATATATGTATATATACATTAATTATTTAATGTAGTGATGCTAGGTCTTGTAATTGAAAACAGAAAAATTCTCTTAAATAAGACTTTCAAATTTAGAGTTTTTAAAGATATATAGGCTTGTGTCTACAATTTAAATTATAATTTTTTTTCCTGTAAATAGGCATATGTGATTGGTCAAACAAGAAATTATTTTAAACAAGAATAAATGAACGTTTTACATTAAAAAACAGAACCACTCTGACGCCTACCAAATTAATGAAGAAAACCACAAATTAAACTCCGAGCTTAACATATTCCAAGCTGAAAATAAAGAAATTACGTAGATTAGATTTATTGAAATTAAATTATACCTATTCCGTCTAATGAATTCGGAAAATATTTCTGCTAACCCAGAAACCTTTACAATTTCATAGAGTCAGTCATAGTAATCTTTCAAAGCTTCTTCAGGGAAAAGAAAAGGAGCATTATTTTTTAAGCGGCTGCTTTAAGCTTTTCAATTTTTTTTTATGCCGTAATGCCACCTGAAAAAGAAATATTCAGGTTAATATTTTAAACACAAACGTTTTTAATAACTTTTGTGTAGTGAGCACTATTTCCTTTGAAAGGAATAAAATATGAACATATACATTTTGTAAACAGTATTTATTAGAAATTAGTTATCGTAGATGTCCATAATAAGTGCAGCATACAAAGTTAACTTACAACTAATGTTGAAAAGGGAATTTAATTTGAAGAATGCAAAATTAAATCAACGCAAAATACACAATTTGGTCGACTTCGCCACGTAATAGCTTATAGAACAGTGAAGAATTGTAGATGAGTTGTAATTACGAAAGTTTGTCTTAGCAAAGCGGCGAATGGATTCTTACTGCCAAGAACACAAAGACAAACAACCTGAGAACATATTGATAGCGATGAACGCACCTAAAATCTTGTTGAAACAGTTAATTTGTTCGTATAGATAAGACAAACGAAGGAAACGATCTTAATTTTATAATTTACTTGGTAATTTAGACACGATTACAGTGTTTATTATCTTACTTTCTACGTAAACATATTTACGAAAGTAATATATTTAATAGGAGATTGACTAAATGACTAAAAATTCCTATAAATACATTACAGTTTATTTACAAAGGTTACGTTTTAGTATAAGTCCATTAACAAACTTCAAGCAACTTTTGAGCTTAGATTTTAGAGGTTCTAGCTTATTCGGAAATATTATTTTCACAATGGATTTTATTATTTTACAAAAAAATTCAGTCATTATAAATAAGTGGTAACCTAAGCCCTAAAAAGATATTTAAATATCGATAATTATTCTGTTTTTTGAAAAATCCTAGCTTAAAGCTCGGATTATATGCATTATATGCGAAATATGCGTTCCTAATTGTCTCATTTTATTTAAAAAACATTAAATAAGGCAATTAAAAAAAGCGTATTTTCCATATAATCCGAGGTTTAAGTAAAAACTAATCACCACCTTACAGTTTGTCTTAAATTGCACACCTAGCAAAACCTGTTTATAAAATCTTCAGAGAATTCATTTAAATTCTAATCTATCATTCATCAAGTCTTACTGTCTGACACAGCTACAGCATGAACTTTTATTTTATTATATCAGGTAAGATTTTCTAATCCGATTGTCATGAAAATATCGTTCTACTCCCCAGACTTCTTCTAATTCTGATCCCCAGACTATTTTAAGCTAGAATTCTAAGGTACTTCGATTATCTTTAGCAATAAGCACTAAAGAATGATTTCTCAATGATATTTGTTGAAATATAATACCAATAACCTTATTTTCAAATAAACTTTATTATTCTATATGATCATTTCGTATAAAGCACGCATCAGTTAGTAGTATCAGTTAGTAACTGATTACTATTATTGCTTATGGTATTGAACAATAAATTTCGTTAGTGAAAATTTAGGATATTTTATTTTATTTCAATGAACTTTTATTCATAAATGTTCAACTACAATTATAGTTTTAATTATAGAACTCACAAAACGGATGCAATTATCAATTAACGCCAATTATTAATTAAATCGATTTAGTAACATTACCCTATAAACCCTACAATGTAAATTTCCAGTTCCACGTTTCCGATTGGAACCCTGAGAAGAAAGAAGTCTCATTGTTGGATATCAACTGGCTGAGTATCCTAGTTGGGTTGATTAGTTGTGGATGGTGGTGCAGTAAATATATAAACCACAATTCATAGCAATATGTATGTACCTAATTTTTAAAAGCGAATGTAAATTTCTTTATAAATAAACTATAAATTCAAAAATCTCAAATAAATTAAAATGTCTCAATTTCATGAGACGAATCTTGTCTTGTATCTTCTGCAGACTCTTCATCATCAGAAGAATCTGACGTCTTATATGTTTCTCCAGGAAGTAGCATTCCAATTGTTTTTTCTGGTAAGACTTAGCAAGCAGCGGTGATTTTAAAAGATTGTTGTTTGGGTAACATCTCCAAAAAAATTTCTGCAGACGATCAGATCTGGATAGTACTTGTGGAATTTCAATTCTTCCTTCTACTATTTCTTTTTGAGAAAAGGTCTTCAATATAATGAGAGGCAACCCATCTTCGTTTTATTTCTGACTTTAAATATGACAATTTGTGTTTAAACTATTGTTGTTGATCTTCTGTGCATTTTTCAGTTTAACAAAGATGATTCAGCATGTCCATTTTCTTTTCTTTATATCTGCACCAGGAAGGGGCATAAGGTCATAAAACTGTCTCCAAGTAAATATTTCAACTGCAGATGGACATAAAAAAAATACAAAAATTATTATTTAAATCAACTTTTTTATCGATTGTCAGGGACAGACTTGAAAGACAATTATTCAAAAAGCATTTAAGCTGTATTGTGCAGAGATACTCTATCTGAATAATGCGTTATAAAAATCGTAACCGGGACATACTTGCAAGTTCAACAAAAAACTGATTTTACGCAAACTTCAAGAAATATATGCCAATTTGTTTAGTATATTTTCAATGAGCTGTCTATCATTTGAAACCTATATTGTAGATGTTAAAAACCTTTAAATATATTCTACATTCCTGCTTCAGATATATCCATGTTGTTTTGTTTTCGCTGTAAGTAATTGTGTAAACAAGCACTTCAAACACTTTTGTAATTTAACGAATGTCGAACAGAGATACGTGTACAACCAAGGTCGGCCAATTTCGAAATAAGCCGATAGCTACCTGCACGACCGGATGAATAAAAAGGGATCATTTATCCAGGGATATTGTTTTTGGGGAATCCAGCAAAATTAATCTCTATTACTTAAGTCGGTTCTTTATTTTCTCTCCCAATATTTCACATCAAGATTGTGTGCTTCCTCAGGGAGTCACTTTAAGTGCAGATGGAAACAAATTAACTACTTAGTAACTAAATAAAGTCGTTAATACTTACAATTGTGAACTTTTTTTTATGGATAAATTACCCGCCTCACTATTCATAACGTTTACAATATTTCAAAGTAATCCAACTAATAACTATTAGCGTACACATAGTTTATTTTGAACTTACAGTTTAAGATACAGGACAAGCACATTTAAAAGAAAGGAACAACGCGTAATTGTGACGAACAAAAGCAATCTTCGCACAACCACATGTTATCTGTCACAAAGTTATACATATAATGTTAGAGGATGACATTTTATGTATAACTTTATAACATATTACTTTCTATTTAAAAATTTCTCTAAAATAATTTACTTCGATATTAACTTTTCTATATTTCTATTTTCAATTTTATTAAAATCTATTTCAAATATTTATAACCGTTTGAAACTATGTTCATGGAATACACGCGAATATCTACGAAAAGAAGACAATCGCGATGAAAAGTTTTGCATTCGGGGGTTACATGACAATCACCAAGGCGAGAAGTCACGTTCGTGGACCCTACGTAAAATAAATTTATATTTGTGCGGAAATAATCGTTGTGCGAGAATTAAAGTAGTGCTAAAAGATAGATATAATCTATCTACGAATTTTAAAAGGTTCGGTTAGACAATATCTCTTCTAGGATTCGAGATATTCCGACTTAAACAAAAATCTTCTACCCACGCCGAACAAAGATACAAAGAAACAAATATAATAGTGCATAAAATCTGCGACTTAGAAGAAAAAGGTGCCGAGATAGCAACCAAATATCATTCCGAAGATAAATTCCTTCAAAGAGATTCATCGTAGTCAGTAAATTGGGCCGTCTGCAGTTTGGCGGAAAAAGGTGACCTGTTCCTGCGCGATTGGAAAAACAACCAACCAGGAGGCGGAAACCTAAACCAATAGAATTAAAGCGTGGGAATAAAAAGCGCCAATCAATTACAGCAGAATTTTTGTAAGGTATTTGAAAGAAAAAGAAAATAACACATTGAATTTTAAACTCAGCTATTAAAGCAGGTGGAAAACTATTTCAAAATAGAATATTGTTTAATTCACCAAACTCATCAGAAAATAATAAAGTTATCATTATTAAATTATTATATAGTAAACAAAGATTGCGTATTCAATATTGGTATAACCATAAAAACGGTTACATATTATGATGTGTTGTCATAACTTACTTGTTCCTTTGTTTATGCATTTCCGCGTCATTTATCTAAAAGACATTCTAGCATAATTTTGCTTCCTATTTGATGTTACTTGTACTCTTTAATTTTTATGTATGGGCATTTAATTGTTGTTGTGAGTTCTGATAGGTTAACTTTTTATTAAACAATAATTCAATTTAACAGCTTTGTGTTTGATTTCTCTCTGAACCACACTCTGTTTGTCAATAACTAAGCATATTAAATGCCTTGTCCCGTACACCTGAGACGTCAGTAAGAAATACCGGTAAGTACCAAGTAAGAATATAATAGATATTGTATATGACATAAGACACTCTTCTTGTATATTTTTTCTAAATTTCCATCTTTCTAATCATCATCATTATTATTATTTTTATTATCATCCAATACGAGGGGAAGTGGTTTATTATAACTGGCAGCCCAGAACGTGAGGCAATTGTGTTGTCACAATACAGTAAGGCCAAAAAATCTCAGGTAAAGAAACAGAGTTGAGGAGAAATCTTTTATTTATGTAAAGTATTGAAAATAAAAAGGTTATTTTGCATATTGTATGTTACACGGTTTCTTCAATAAAACTACAAAAAATAAAAAGAATTACATTTGGATATATTATTATTATTTCCATTTCAAAAAAATATAACAGAACAAAATGCCACGTTCAAAGCGACTCAGCAGATCCGCAGAAAGGAACGACAGCACAGAAGAACGGAATCCTTCCACTTCCGAAGATCGAGGTGACGAAGAAGTCCCGCAGAAAATGAACTTTATTATGCAGTTACTTCTCGAATTAAACGACAAACTTGATAAAACAAGTCAGGACATAACTAAATCGAATCAAGACATAAATGCCAAGCATGATAAATCAAATTAGGACATAAATTACAAACTAGATCAATCAAAATTAGACCTAGAAAAAGCCAATCAGGAGATGTTTTCAGATCTAAGCAATACATTATTAGTAGATTTATCCAAACAGAAGTTGCAAGAACAAATGGGCAAGATCGAAGAAAATACAATACAAATCATCGAAAGACGTTGCTCAGAAACTCGACAGCAAATAGAGACTATACAACAGAATGTAAGCAGTATCAAAGAAGAAACCGAAGGTAAATTCAATAAAATAGAACAGGATTTTGGTAGCCTACAAGATAATATAAACGCTAACATAAATAACATTCAATCAACATTTATCACTAGTTTAACTAATAATAAACTTGAATGTGAAAATAAAACCCAAGAGACCATCGTTTGGTAAGAAACATGGCAGGAGAAAATTCCTAACGAGGGGGAACTTCTGAAAAAACAGGAAGAAAAAATACAAGAATTGAAACAAGAAATGAGAAAGATGAAAGACGAAGGAACCAGGTATATTACCAACAATATTAGCACGCAACATTAAATTCGAGCGCATGGACAAAGTTTACTGGAGAATTGAATGGAGAGATCCATCCCGTGACGTATATAAATAATATATTACGTATAATAAAGGATATACACGATTACGATCAACGCATGTTACTAATTCGTCAGACTATGAAATTTCACGCACTTGAATAGTTCAATGAAGTAGAAGAACAATATCAAAACATCGAGGAATTCAAAGATATGTTTTTAAAGCCAGTTTGGCACGAGATGTTACAGGACATGCTGAAACTAACACTGCTTAGAGGAAAACATAGGCACGGACGGATGTCTCGAGAAATGTACGCTCTAAATTTATATAACAGAAGTAAGTATATTAGGGATATGGCAAATGATGTCATCGTAAACCAGATTATCAATAATTTTATATACACCGACACTGAAGTAGTAGCAACGCAAAATATCACTGCAATGGATCAATTGCTAGAACTATTACGTAAGTTAGATGATATTCATGATAGTATCAACACACAACGTCATTACAACAATACACAGTCATCTCCGCGTCAAAATAATTCCTTTCTATTCCGGAAATTTTAGTTTCATTCGATGTAACGTCATTATTTTCTTCAATTCTTTAATTGTTTCGACCTTTGCTTGATGTAAATCCATATCACAAATAAATAAAACACACATAAGATGTTTTAGATTTACACTTTATTAATAAAATAATGACAGCTGTCATTATTTTATTATCTATATATAAATATATATAAATCTAAAACATCTTGTGTGTGTTTTATTTATTATTTCCTTCGGTACCTATTCCAGAAACTATGAAATATTTAGAAGACTTGCTCCATAAGAATAACATTGAACGTTCAAAAGTAAAAGAATACATGCAATTGACAACTCTGTGCATGACACAAAATTGTTTCCAAGTTGGAGAAAAATGCTATCAACCGAAACAAGGCACAACAATGAGTAACTGCCTATCTCCTTTCATATTCATGAGAATCATGAGTAGAGCTGAGGATGTTTGCGGTATAACCATGGTTATATCATGTAACCATAGTAATTTACTATGGTTACATGATATAACCATGGTTATACCGCAAACATCCTCAGCTCTAATCATGAGTCAATTTGAAGTAGAATTTAAAAATAACACTAAATATTTCCCAAGAGTCTGGATAAGGTACGTAGATAACATTCTCGCGATTTTTGATAAACGGAAATGCGAATTAGACATGTTCGTTAATCAGTTAAATTTGAAATGTCCGACTATTAAATTCACGGTGGAAAACAGGATACCATTTTTAGACACTTTAATAATTAGAAATAAACATAAAATGGAAATCGACATTTTCCGGAAAGAAACCAATGTCAATAGATTCATCATCGCGGATTCAAATCATAGTTTTCAACAGGAGACAGCTTCTTTTAATTTCTTAGTCAATCGGTTACTAAATTTTCCGTTAACAAAAGAGAGATATGAAATAGAACTAGATTTCATTAAATATATCTCGAAGTATAATGGCTTTGACCTAGAAATAATCAATAAATAATTAGAAAAACTAAATTAAAAACGATAATCCGCGAATCCACAAGTTTGGTATCTCAATACAACCAGGAGAAAAAGTACATACATACCATCCTGCGATGATTGTAATTTGAAATATATAGGCCAAACAAACCCGGTTTAAAGAACGCATATCACATATTAAATAATAGACCAAAAAAATTTAACGTGCCCAACTATTCTTTAAATACATTACACAATATGTCGATTAAGGGTTTAAAACTTGTCAAAGCCATCAATAATCCCCGCGATCTTGACGCATACGAAAGCATTCATATCGTTAAAAACAAACAGAACACGATGAATGGAGGCAAGGGGCCGATTCCTTATAGTTGTCTCTTTTCATTCTTAGAAAAGAGGCAGAAAGGTCGAAGACATGCGACGAGAGAATAAACGCATGTGGTTGCCGTTTTCTTAAGCGAGGTAATTTTATTGTAATTTTTAGTCGATATATTTTTATTTTAATGTCAGTGTATACGTGGACGCCGTGTAAAGTTGGTGCGTTTTTATATGTGTTTAGCTTTACTGTGCCCCATGCGCGACACTTTGATTAGTGGTTTTACCTACTGATGATGTCAACTTAGTTGTCGAAATACGTATTTAAGATACGATTAGTAATTGTGGTAAGGGGTTATATACTTTTTTTTAGTTTTTACTTAATCACAGTCTCGAAAGAAAGACTTTTTATCAAAAGTCTTGCTAAAATCAAACATAACTAATAAACTAAGTCGATCCTGATCTCCGGCTTCAATGATATCGTCAGTCAACTTTAAAAGAGCAGAACGCTGATTGGCAATCCGGAATTAATTTACGTTATAATTTTGTCTAGGACTAACTGCGGGAAGAATGCTAATAGGGCGGAGATCCTTCAAAGGCGCGGAATTGGATTATATAAATTATTCAATTTAGTCCTCTTAAATACATTAAATTTATTTAATTGTACAAAAATAGTTTGTGTGTGTGTGTGTGAACAGTGTATGTTAGTTTTGGCAACATTTATTATCATATAAATTCAGTTACACATATTTTTATAAAAATAGCATACCTACAGAATCATTCAACGCGTGCTCGGAGGTTGAAATAGTATACCCTTATTGAACGATCGGTGCGCTTTATGCTTTATTTGACATAATTCGAGCTTAGAATTACATAATAAGAATTCAGAAAATAATAAGTGGGATAAAATTGAAACATTTATATATACATATACATATATATATATATATATATATATATATATATATATATATATATATGTATATGTATATATAAATGTTTCAATTTTATCCCACTTATTATTTTCTGAATTCTTATTATGTAATTCTATATATATATATATATATATATATATATATATATATATATATATATATATATATGTATATATATATATATATATATATATATACAGGGTGTTCCCTGAGGTAACGACAAACTTATACAATGTGTTCTAGAGGTGATTTTGAACAAAAAAGTTCATGAACACTATAGCTTAATTTTTTTTGTTCTTTAGATTTCAGCCAAAGAAGAACACTGTTTCAATAATGTATTTAATCATGAAATTACATAAGAAACTAATATTATAACAATTGTTCGAAATGTTCGCCTCTTCCTTCTAAACATGTTGCTAGTCTTTGGGCCATATTCTGTTTCCAGTCAATATCTGTAAGTTCATTTCGTAAGGAATCTACACCTGCAACTATTCTTTCGATCAATTCTTCTTGAGTGTTTGGCTTACCGTTATAGTAAACACAATTTTTTAGGGAACTCCAAAAGAAAAAGTCCAATGGTGAAAGGTCAAAAGAACGTGCAGACCATAATACAGCCCCCCCCCCTCTGCCTATCCACTGTCCTCGAAAATTTTAATTTAGAAAGTCAATAGCTTGCCTACTAAAATGCGGTGGAGCGTCGTCATGTTGATAAAACATGCCGACACTCGTGATCCATATTTGTCATTTTATAAAATGACGGGCAACATGTTTAGAAAGAAAAGACGAACATTTCGAGCAACTGTTATAATATTGGTTTATTAGTTTGTTATGTAATTTCATGATTCAATACATTACTTACGCATTTTCTTCTTTTGTTAAAATCTATAGAAAAAAAAATAAGCTAAAGTGCATATGAAGTTTTTTGTTCAGAATCGCATCTAGAACGCATTGTGTAAGTTTGTCGGTTACCTCAGGGAACAGCCTGTATATATATATATATTGTACTTAATATTTGTATGCATTCTTAATATTTCATATTTGTCAACCTTTTGCATAATATTCCTATTTACTTACTTGACAGAAAAATTGGTTCAATAAATCGTTATATTTGATATAATCCGTTATATTATTTCTCGAATTATTTATTCCCTATTGATGCTGGGCCTTACAATTAAGAATCGAAAAAGTCTTTGAAATAATACTTCGAAGAGTCTCTTGTGTCATCAATTTAAAATATTATACTTTATTTTGATTAACAAATTTAATACGCAACAATATGTATGGTTTATTTACATCCATTTATCCTTCTAAAACTTTTTATGCTCAATTCGTAAAACTAAGGTACGCAGTAGTTCCTATCGCTTGTTAAATTCCTGAAGGCATACTTGTACATAATGCCAGTCAAACTGGTCGACGTGATGTATATATTCAACCACCAGAAGTTATTGAGTTTCGGACAAATGCTGACCGTGTAATGCCCTTTTCGCATAGTTTCCGCATTTGCACTCTGCCCCCATTCGGTCTTTCCCGATTCCACGTTTGAAACGGGTAGACGGTGTGGGAGATGTACAAATTTACTTGCGAGACAAAAAAACGCGGACGCTGTGAATTTCAATGTGGTAGCTGTGTGTTCGTCGACGTACAAAACCCGAATGGAATTGGAAATGCAAAATGGGGAGACGCTCCCGCCAGGCAGAGTAACACAATCCAGTAAATGTTAGAAGGTAAATACCCGCAGTATTCCAGGAAGAATTCACAGCGACAAATATATTTAAATTATTCTTCTTTTAACGAGATTTTCTTTTTCGTTAGCTTGTGCGAAATTGTGTTTTTGCAAACATGTATAAATCATTTGTCGCTCCCTAATTTCGTATTTTTGTTAGATGTTCTGAGAAAATATGTTCTAGATTAGGTTGCTATATTCGTTTTTATGGAAAGGAAAGCAGCGTCTTTTTTACCATAGTTATTGTTAATAACGTATTTGTAAATAAGTGTATTTCAAGTTTAAATGTGTTTTTCGCAATTGCACGTAAAACCTTATATGAGATAAACAATTCATATTCCGTTATAATAAATGCAGATTACAGCAATTATGCCGTCATTATAATTAACCCGTAAGTTTTTTAATAGGATTGTCATTAAGCAATTCTTACGAGGGTGAATTGATATATAAGGTCTCCAACACTATAAAATAAGAATAAGAAACGACAAAAAAATTAAACCAGTCTCGAAATGAAGTAAATATATTGTACTATCAATATGTATGACTATTTTACCACATAATCACCATTTAGTGCAACGCATTTCTTGAAATGGTGAATCTATTTCATCATTCCGTTCATGATTTTTTTTTGTTTTTTGTTAATCCATTTGCGAACAACAGCTCCAACTTCAGTGCTTGATGAAAAATGTTGACGAATACCGTCTTCAACATTGGGAGCAACCAGAACTGAAGGTACCAAATCAAGATATACGGAGAAAGCGAGACAACCGTGAATTTCAGGTTCGTCATTGCCTATATCATTTCAAGAGAAATGATGTAAGAGAAAATTCGTTCCTTCCGGGCTTATTCTACAGATACGATTTAGTGATCGTAAAGTTTTGCAGTATCTTATTGAATTAATCGTTGTCCGCTTGACAGATATTTGTCACTCATACTCCTACCTAATCGCTGTTCGCCAAACACCTTCATTTCGCCTCTATGACTTTCAAATGCCTGTAAATTTCAATACGCGTGCGACCTTCTCCCGTTAAAATTTCTATCACGGATTGTTGCTTGATACGCATCTCAGAAATCGAGCTCATGATGAATGACATTGTTACTCAACGACAGTCTAAGACTAGAGATACTCGAAAGTACGGTTTGCAGATTAGAATTTGCTTCGACCCACACTTCTTAGACAATGGCTTATATATCAATTCGTCCTCGGATATATTTTGCTTTATTATGGTGGTTAATTAGTTAAATCTATCAAACATTTGCTTGAAATATTTAGCTAAAGAAAACACTGAATGGTGCAATGGTAAAATTGGTGAAATTGTAAAATTACGCAAAACTATAATCTTATCTGAATTTCACTGTGGGGTTACTGTAATAATATTTCCCTATTCATTCTCTCTTGCCATATTTTTTAAATACTGTTCGTGACATAAAAAACGGGACGCCTTTTTTACCTATTGTGACAGTACTTTGTTGCATCATACTAACTTAATAATACCAGATGCATAACCTTATATTCATGGCTGCTAATATTGACAAAAGGCGTACTTACGAGGTGCATTCAAGTTCTAAGGCCCCCGATTTTTTTTCTAACTACTCACCGGAAAACTATGAAACTGGTGTTACTTCTCGACGTAATCTCCCTGCAGACGTACACATTTTTCACAACGTCGACGCCATAGCAGCTAATAGCAGCACGGCTGGTGAATGTGCGGCCACGGACAGTGTCTTTCATTGTTGGAAACAGCCAAAAGTCACTAGGAGTCAGGTCAGGTGAGTAGGGAGCATGAGAAATCACTTCAAAGTTGTTTTCATGAAGAAACTGTTGCGTAACGTTAGCCCGATGTGCGGATGCGTTGTCTTGGTGAAACAGCACACGCGCAGCCTTTCCCGGACGTTTTTGTTGCAGTGCAGGAAGGAACTTGTTCTTCAAAACATTTTCGTAGAATGCACCTGTCACCGTAGTGCCCTTTGGAACACAAAGGGTAAGGATTAAGCCCTCACTGTCCCAGAACATGGACACCATCATTTTTTAAGCACTGGCGGTTACCCGAAATTTTTTTGGTGGCGGTGAATCTGTGTGCTTCCATTGAGCTGACTGGCGCTTTGTTTCTGGATTGAAAAATGGCATCCACGTCTCATCCATTGTCACAATCGACGAAAAGAAAGACCCATTCATGCCTTGGTTGCGCGTCAACATTGCTTGGCAACATGCCACACGAGCAGCCTTGTGGTCGTCCGTCAGCATTCGTGGCACCCACCTGGAGGACACTTTTCGCATTTTCAGGTCGTCATCCAGGATTGTGTTCACAGAACCCACGGAAATGCTAAAACTGGAGGCGATCTGTTCAACTGTCATTCGGCGATACCCCAAAACAAGTCTCTCCACTTTCTCGATCATGTCGTTAGACCGGCTTTTGCGAGCCCGAGGTTGTTTCGGTTTGTTATCACACGATGCCTTCTTTAAACTATCGCACCCACGAACGCACTTTCGACACATCCATAACTCCATCACCACATGTCTCCTTCAACTGTCGATGAATTTTAATTGGTGTCACACCACGCAAATTCAGAAAACGAATAATTGCACGCTGTTCAAGTAAGGAAAACGTAGCCATTTTAAGTATCTAAAACAGTTCTCATTCTCGACGCTGGCGCTACAATTCAATCTGCCGTACAGTGCTGCCATCTCTGTGACGTATTGACAACGAACGCACGCTCATTTTAAAACAATGCACATGCTTCTTTCTCTTTCCAGTCTGGAGAAAAAAAATCGGAGGCCTTAGAACTTGAATGCACCTCGTAGAAAACTAAATTAATGTCAAAATCGTTATAAGACATGTACCGTTTTTTTGACTCGGACAGTATCTGCTATTAGAGTAATTCTCTACACTGTTATCCATCTTGATACGGAAGTAACTTCTAGAAGTTATGTACATTTTCGCCTCGCACTACATTGAAGCGTAACGTGTGAACTTTTTTATTAGATCGGACTCTTGCAATAATTTCATTGAACTGTGGCTGTAAATGTAGAAAGTTACTAGCTGTCCTCTAGGTTAAACTTTTTATCTTGTTCAAGCTGATTGCTTCTTTAATATATAATTTTCTTTATTGTTAATATTATTTTAACTCTTTCAAAATCGACATTATGTCCACCTATTTACAATTTTTTTTTTCCTGTCATTTGACGCTTCTAACTCTTCAATAATTCTACCTGTTTTCCCCGCTCTCAAATTTATTTGTGGACCGCTTCTTTCTTTAGGGGTAGTAGTTGGTCCTCAGTTGCGGAGAAATTATGGTGGACGTTGTTTTACTAAATATAACTTATGCATTCTTTTTCTTTTATATTCTTCCCATTTTTTCGATGACATCGGAAAGGTACAATAGACAGGCGAATCTTCTGATTTAGTTGCGTTTCAATTTTTCGGCTTTCTTATAGCTCCTAATTTAACGCTGCTGCATTTACTATTTGCTAGTACTTTCTGGAAAATCTTTATTGCTCTATTTATCAGCGTATTAATTCTGCTTTGATTAGGGGTAAAAAATTACCCCTAATTTTCATCAGTTTCAAAATTTCTCGTATTTTGCAATTTGCTAATACAAAAAGTAAGACATTTATTGCTGCCGGTACAATTAACCAATAAATGTTAAACGTCTAAGCTATTCTGGGCTGGTATTCGGGTAATAATGTTGAAATTTTAACTAAAACTCCATATAGTCCGGAAGTACATCCCATAGAAAAATATTGGGTAAATTGAAGAAGACGAAAAAGTGCAACGGATGAAATAAATTTTAAACAAATGCAGAAAGCAACAAATAAAACAGTGACCAATGAAGATGTACAAATGTTATTCAATACATCAATATTATGTTTTTGGTTTACAAGTGTGTAATTGTGTATTTGTTATAAGTAAACTTTTTATAAGCCTCCTTTCATGAACAGTTTTCACATCCAAGAATTATAATTTTTTTCCTTCTATTTTCATTGTGCACTTTATGGACTTGTATTATATCATAATTTGTCGAAAGAATTCTTTCAGTTTTTCTTTTGCATGTAGCCAATTTAAAAGCATGTTGTCGACATATTAAGCTCAGAATTTTGACTTCTATTAACTGCATTAATAGCTTCCTTTTTGAATGCTTTAATAAACTATACGATTGTTACTGACAACAACAGATTCTCAATTGCTATGTCATTCAATTGCTCGCTGTATCTTTATACTTATTTGCATGGCTGGAGATTGGGATACCTCCAGTGTTGATATTTAACTAATTCTGGATACGATGCAATTGGGGTTCTTACAGTTGGTTGCCTCCACCATACAGTTTGTCGAAGAAGTAATGTTTCTCCTTCGTTATGCTTCGATGCTAGTTTCTAAGGCTAAATAGCTTCCTTTTATTTTATTTATATTACACAAAGGCAATTTTCCTCGCGTTAGTGAAATTGGCTTTAGAAATTAGTATTAGTAGTAGTTTAAGTAGTTCCCGCGTTTTTTTACCAATATTTTTCATAAAATTAGATATTTCTAACCAATAATTCAACTGATGGTGAATTAGTCGCCTTCATATAAAATGTAGAAGAAAACGGAACTATTGAGCTATGATTTTTTTATGATTTTAAATATACTTTAACGTGCCTACCTTAGCAATTAAAAAAGGCATTGATTGAATTTATTTAGATTTTAGAGATGAAACACTATCCAAATTAATTTGCCAAATTTCAGAAGAGACATACTACTCTCAGGGACCAAATTCGTGAAGATCGTTTATCGACGCCTTTTGTTACTAATGTTGATGCTATGCATGAAACGAAATTGACCTGCCACATACGTCAGATTGAAGCATCCTTTAACATTGGCATGAAAACAATACATATGATTTTACGTGAACAGGTGAACGTGACAGAATCTTTGCAGTCGTTAGATCACAAATCATTTAACAAAAGTTCAAAAACAAGACCGCGGCAAATGATGTAAAAACACTAAAAAAATTTAACCGATGTCACTAAAATTTAGTATATAACAGGATTACTGCTGACGAAACTTGGATATATTCTTACGATCTGGAAAGTTCACAACAATTCACAGTTTGGGTCTTTCAAAGCGAACTAAAATCGCTTGTTTCTCCTATATTATTGAACTTGTGGTAATTACAAATTTAGAAAATAGAGCAACGTAAACATTATAATTTTCTTGTTGGAAGTCATCGATGGAATAAGAACAAAAAATAGAAACTAATGCGATAACGCCAGTTCTCTCTCAGTACATCAAATTGTTGATTGTTGAGCGAACATGAATAATCATTTCCAGCATTCACCTGATTTTATCACCATGCACTTTTGTGTTTTCTATATGTTTCCGAGCATCAAAAATAAAATGTATGGTGAGCGATTTTCGTCGCCTGAAGCAGCTGTTCAGATATTGAGCATTAGTTATCGAAATATCAGTTCCAGATTGGGAAAAATACTGATTCGAGCGTATGCAAAAGTTTATTGATATTAAACTCGAATACTTTGAAAAACAATAAATTTGTTTAATAATTTTTATATGTTTTCAGATATATTCTCAGCAGCCGTCGTATACATAAAGTTGGGGAGAAGTAATAAACAATGTGGTGAAATTTGACACCAATTAATAATTCTAAACAGGGCTCTTGCAAAAGATGTAAAACGTTTGTTATTCTTTGTGTGATTAACATTAAGGTAAAATGGATCTTTACCAAATTCTAGTATAGAAATTTACTGATTTGGCAACTAATAATTAATGTACATCCTTCAATAGGTATGACCTATTTTAAACAGGCGGCTGTGGCTAGTAGCACATGTTAATTGTTGTCATTTAGTTGTCAAACTATAGCGTAATATATGCAATTTTATGTAAAATGGACAGATTCCCAATTAATCAAAGAGTTTTTGCAGTTAAGAGTTTTATTACAAATCAGCAATTGTGCAAACAAGAAGTTTTCGGCGAAAATTCAACGTAGCAAGACACGGACAAATTCCTAGCAGAAAAACTATTTTGAGGTGGGTGACGGATTTTTATGAAAGAGGAAATGTTTCATCAAAGTATACTGGAAGAGTACGGGCAGTGAGGACACCGACAAATATTGAATGCGTCAGGCAATCACTTTAACAAAGTTCGTTGCGTTCTGCAGAAAAACATTCGATTGTTTTCCAAATTACTGAAAAGAGTCTGCTGAGAATTTCAGAGAATGCTTTACACTTTCACCCCTACAAAATCCAAGCCGCTCTTAAGTTGCAAGATTGTGACCGATATGTCCGAAAAAATGTGTTGGAAATTTTGAATAAATAACAAAATCCGATTAATTCTTTGCTTATGTCAGATGAAGCACATTTTTATGTCAGTGGAAGTTTAAACAAACAAAACTGCCGTTATTGGACGGCTGAAAACCCATAATAATTACACGAAAAACCACTTCATGATGAAAAAGTCAGTATATGGTGTGGTGTTTCATTATATGGAATAGTAAGGCCGTATTTCTTCGAGGAAAACGAGGAAGCTGTTACAGTCACATCGGAACGTTACATATTTATGTTAGAAATATTCCTATGGGATGAACTACGTAGAGTAAGACAAAGAAACACTTTTTTCCAACAAGATGGTGCCACACCACATACAGCAAGGCAAAGTTTCATTGCGTTGCGGTGAATGTTTCCGAACAGATTAATCTCAAGGTTTGGAGACTTACCATGGCCGCCAAAATACCTTGACCTTACTGTGCCATATTTCTTCCTTTGGGGGTATTTCAAGCAAAAGGTCTTCGAGAGACATCCGCGGTCAATTCAAGATCTTAAAAGAAGCCATTCTAGAAAAAATATGTGCGATTAATCGTCCAATGTTACAAAGACTAATGCATAATTTCAGTAGCAGGTTTGAACAATGCATTGCCAACGGAGGACACTTGAAAAACGTTATTGTTTAATTTCGCAATTTTTTGATCTTACAGTGATTGTTTGAAAGTAGGTCATACCTATTGAAGGACCTTCTATAACTTAATAGGAATGTATTCAATAAACAATAAATATATTCATGATATAAGTAAATAATATCACGCCAGTTATAGGTAAAAATACGTAATTGTATTGTTGTTAATATTGTATATAACAATTGAGTACCTTTAAATTAAGCATATTACAGCACTTATCTTCAAGATTCTTTAAGTTGTATACTTATACATATGAACCATTAATATATTAATATTAATATTAAATAATGTGGATATGTTGGGTTCGATTTTACAGTAAAAATAAGTGTGTATATAGTCGCATTCTCTTTTATGTATCTCAAATGAAGAAAGGATTGACTCCAACATGTATGTAATAAAATCTTATATATACATATACATATACAGGTAATTTTTTAAATTATATTTACCAATATCTTGTATTGTTTTATTAAAATTTCATGTTTAATAAAAAGTATAAGTGAATGTAAGATATTTAATTTAAACATACTATCTCAAAAAGTATATTTTAAATTTATATAACTATTAAATAAAAAAAATCATTATAAGGTAGAATATTTCAATTTTGCATATTTGAACCATCTGCGCAGACGTAAAAAAATACCCATCAAACTCATTCGTACGCTATCGCTCATATGTCAAGTTGTATGCAATTTTTACTTATAATATATATGGTATGATCGATTAACAGAGAGAGCGTTCTTAATTTATTTGACCAAGAAAGACACATTTTGAAGATATATATCATATATATTAATTCAGTATATCGTGAATTTATTGCATAAATTTTGCACATTATTACATATTGGAAAACCAAAATTGCAGTCGATATTATATTTTCAAACAATGAACTTCATTTAACGCGTTCCATATTTTACGCTGATAATAACTTTAACATTTAACATGAGTTAGTTTTTCTTAATTTTTTATACCTTCTTATTTTACAAAGAAATATTCAAGTTGGAGCTCTTTATAGATTTTGTCATATCTTTTAACGTTTAAGAAAACTTTGAGTACATTATCTTCGTATAATTTTTGAACTTTTAAAATTTAATACGATGTCAAATAATTCATACAAAGTAGAATTTGAGAACCTGTATGAAAATAAAAACTCTGTATAATAATTAAAAATAAACTTATTTAATCTGAAGTAATAATTTAAGACTTATTTATTGATTTGTAGATATTGTTTAATTTTGATACTAATTTTAGTTAAACACTTTTATTGTTAAACACATAATATTTACGGAGATAACAGTAGGCATCTGCCGAGGATGAAGGGATATCTCATTACATGAGCAATGAATATCCTAAATTTATTTTCACTAATTCACTTTTCAAGCAAGGACTACATCTAATAATTCACTTGAATTATTTACTATACGAATATTGCAAAATTCGCATTCCGAGGATGATTCGATATCACAGAATTTGATTTGTGTACAGTGTATGCTTTATTCTAGGGAATATAATTATTATTATAGCCTAGATATGTCTGTACAAAATATAGATTATATATCATTCAACTAGAATACAAACATAGAATCGCTCAAAGCGTACTAGGAGATATCCTCGTTTACGATTAGTTAAACCATGAAGTTAAAGGTAGTAAAATTATGCAATATTATTATAAATTCTATGTGATAATTGTATATACGTTCCACTATGTAGAACAAATATATTATATGTATCGATACTGTATG
The DNA here is from genome assembly GCA_935421215.2 of Melolontha melolontha. Taxonomy (NCBI): domain Eukaryota; kingdom Metazoa; phylum Arthropoda; class Insecta; order Coleoptera; family Scarabaeidae; genus Melolontha; species Melolontha melolontha. Next base: position 88,432,843 of record OW285242.1, on the reverse strand, counting down.
CTTTAATATTTGTGCACCATTTATGAATTTTTTGCATCTGATTATTGCTTATTTTACACAGCGTCATCCAAAAAGGTGTCCAGGATTTTGAAGCTAAATAAAAATCTTAATATAAATGATAGATTATTTATTTGTACATCAAAAGATGCAGCAAATGTTAAATTTAATTATTAAAGTCAGTGGGCACATGCTAAAATGCCATATTGCCGCGCGCCGGCATTTCAGTGCGACTGGACCTGATCAGTCAGTTGGCAGACATCATGACAGAAACCGCAGTGTGTTTTGTGATATACTGAGTTCAAATCAGTTGTGTTAGTGCAGTGTCATTTTCGGCGAACTTATAGACAAAATCCGCTTACTGGCAAAACTATTGTTCGTTGGTTTAATCACTTCAAGGAAACTGTAAGTGTTGACATCAAGAAATCTCCAACACGGCCGCGCACATCGGAAGAGGATGTTGAGCCTGTAAGATAGTCATGTGTCCGAAATCCAAAGAAGTTCACTGCCCGAAGCAGTTTGAAACTTGGTATAGCTAGAACAACTATTCAGAATATTCTTCATAAATGTCTTAAATTATATGCTTACAAAATTCAACTAAGACATGAAGTAAAACTAGCAGATAAGCCTAGGCGCATTGACTTTGCCGTAGAGATGCTGCGTAACATTGACGACGATGGAAAATTGTATCTTAACATTTTATTCAGTGATGATGCAACATTTCACATTAATGGTTGTGTAAACAACCATAATTGTCGTATATGAGGAGAACAGCAACAAAATGAAGATTTCCAATACGTCCGTGATTCGCCAAAAGTTAACGTTTGGTGAGGATTTAAGCAGGATCGTGTTATCGGCCCTTTCATGTTTGTAGAAAACACGATTACAGGCATTATTTATTCGGACATGGTAGGAATGTATGTATTCCATCAAGATGAACAAACTGGAAGAGAAAAAGGCATTAATTTCATTTTCCAGCAGGAGGGAGCTCTATGGCACTACAGCCTAATCATCTAAGAAGTTCTCAACAACAGATTTCCTGACCGTTGGATTGGGAGGAATGGTCCTGTTTTGTGGCCACCTAGAAGTCCTAATTTGACGCCATTAGATTTTTCGTTTTGGGGCTACGTTAAGAACCTTGTTTATTCTGAAAAAAATCGTGACTTACAGCATCTGAGAAAAGGAATCAACGTAGCAATTTCAACTGTGACTCCTTAAATGCTTCAGAACACCTGGCGGGAGGTAGACTATCGGCTAGATGTCCACCGTGCAACGGGGGGAGCTAACATTGAAACTTTTTAGATGGGATAAAAAAATTAAGATTTGCTGAGTCTTTTGATATACAAATAAATATTCTACCATTAGATTAAGATTTTTATTTCGCTTCAAAATCCCGGGCACCTTTCTCGATGACGCTGTATAATGATTTACTCACACATTTAAAATTTTTGCTCAATAAAATATATTATATTTTATGTATACAGTTTCACTATTTCTTTGACCACAAATATGGCCTATCTAATGGTAGGCCTTTTATCAAGAACCGATTATACCCTGAGATTATAATTTTAAAGACCGAGTATTTGAAAATATACAATATGATTCAAAAAATTTTTTATAAGTGGTGTCTTTGGATTACGTATATTCCAAAAATGTATGTAACATCGTATCGTAACGTTGTATCATTTTCTTATCTGTTAAATATGATTAATTTTAAATGTCAGAATTCCCATTTACTAATTTATTCTGATATTTAAAATCAATCACATTTGACAAATAAGTAAATGATATTAAGTTAAGACATACATTTGTGAAATATACGTAATCCACAGCCACCACTTATAAAAGAATTTTTGAATTACATAATATATACTTGTGTAATGCATAGCGACAATTAATTTTTCATTCGCCTCACCTAACATAGCAATATGCATACATTACAAACGTATTTTTAATAATATAAAATATTATTAAGAATGGGGTGTGAAGAACACAATACAAGTTATATATTTGTGAATGTATCTCCTCTCCAGAGACGCAGATACGTATTTCACCTTTCTACAGGATCGTCGGTACGCCCCTGCTGGAGAAGAGATACATTCAACCAAACATAACTACCTTGCTATCAACCAGAAATTATTAAGACAGAGCGTGAAAGAATATTCAGCGCTGTCTACATAATAACAGTCGAACTAAGCAACGTGTTTCTATAGACGGTAACAACCACATCTATAAAAAACTGTATTATCGTGTCTTCACAACTTGTCGGGCGAACCGAATGCGTATATAACAAAATAATTTGAAACATACATGAGTGGGTAAAAACCACACCAATTTGTATAATACAAACGTATTTTTAATAATATCAAATATTATTAAAAATGGGGTGTGAAGAACACAATACAAGTTATATATTTGTGAATTTATCTCCTCTCCAGAGACGCAGATACGTATTTCACCTTTCTACAGGATCGTCGGTACGCCCCTGCTGGAGAAGAGATACATTCAACCAAACATAACTACCTTGCTATCAACCAGAAATTATTAAGACAGAGCGTGAAAGAATATTCAGCGCTATCTACATAATAACAGTCGAACTAAGCAACGTGTTTCTATAGACGGTAACAACCACATCTATAAAAAACTGTATTATCGTGTCTTCACTACTTGTCGGGCGAACCGAATGCGTATATAACAAAATAATTTGAAACATACATGAGTGGGTAAAAACCACACCAATTTGTATAATACAAACGTATTTTTAATAATATAAAATATTATTAAAAATGGGGGGTGAAGAACACAATACAAGTTATATATTTGTGAATATATCTCCTCTCCAGAGACGCAGATACGTATTTCACCTTTCTACAGGATCGTCGGTACGCCCCTGCTCTTCTCTGGAGAGGAGATACATTTACAAATATATAACTTGTATTGTGTTCTTCACACCCCATTTTTAATAATATTTTATATTATTAAAAATACGTTTGTATTATACAAATTGGTGTGGTTTTTACCCACTCATGTATGTTTCAAATTATTTTGCTATATACGCATTCGGTTCGCCCGACAAGTAGTGAAGACACGATAATACAGTTTTTTATAGATATGGTTGTTACCGTCTATAGAACCACGTTGCTTAGATCGACTGTTATTATGTAGACAGCGCTGAATATTCTTTCACGCTCTGTCTTAATAATTTCTGGTTGATAGCAAGGTAGTTATGTTTGGTTGAATGTATCTCTTCTCCAGCAGGGGCGTACCGACGATCCTGTAGAAAGGTGAAATACGTATCTGCGTCTCTGGAGAGGAGATACATTCACAAATATATAACTTGTATTTTGTTCTTCACACCCCATATTTAATAATACTTTATATTATTAAAAATACGTTTGTATTATACAAATTGGTGTGGTTTTTACCCACTCATGTATGTTTCAAATTATTTTGTTATATATGCATACATTAGCAAAATAATAAACTGTCATGCTTCTTGTAGATTAGACCTTCCATTATTTCATATTTATGCCGTATTCTATGTAATCGTCTTTATTTCTCAGAACTGCACAGTAACATTTATTTTTCGTCTAGCAAATCTCAGTTATTGCAATTAACTTTGTTATATCGACAATACCTAATAGTTGACGGGTATAGATTTCCGGATTGCAAATTCGTTAATTAAATGCAATGCGCACTAGATATAGGTACGTACAATGAATGCAGATTTATTGCCTTACTATAGAACGTCTGGATACAAAATTACATCTAAGCTGATTTCGCAAAACGAGAACGGAACGACTGTGGCGAACTTGAAAACCTTAAAAACTTTAAAAATGACGATGCTTTTTAAATAATTTATTCTGGTGCTTATGTTTCACGTTTATGACACATAAAAACATATCCTTTCAAGAATATTAACTCAGTATATTTTATGTAGTTTACTCGAATGTAAACAGAAACTCATAAAACTTTGTTCGAAAACAAAACTAGACGCCAACGATGTAAGTATTGCAAAAGTTTTTTTTCGCTTTTCAATATAAATCTTTTATTTATTTAAACAAAAAATAGGAATTAAAATAAAATCCATTGTGTTGGATAATTTGTTGGCATTGTTTAGCGAAATTTTCAATTCTTCATTTATATTGTACCCTTGGCTTAAATGCGAAGAATTCACGACATCCAAGTGAGGTACAGAAAGAAACTATAACATTGTCATAAACAGACGATAGTTTGATGGTGATAAGACATAAGATGATAATATATGTAGGATACGGTAGCAACTGTAATTCATCGAATTCTTCTAGTTTACAGAGAATTCCTTAAGCAATATGCGGTCACTGAAAAACTTAATATCTTTCTCGTAAAATTGTATACATATGATTCTGGTGTTTATAATACAGTTCACCGTTTATCCCTCTACCATCGTAATTCAGCCTTCCCCCAAAATATAGAGCATCAAATTCGTTTCAAAATTTTTATGTTATAGAAGAGATCTACAGACTGGCCCAAGTTCAACTACTCATTAGGTCTGTTGGGATTACGAAAATATATTTTTCGTCGCCTGTTACAGTTCGAAGGAAGAAATGTCCAACTTGGAGGTTCGCAAAGAGTTGATTGCAGATGTGCATGTGCTACTGCGCCTCCTTCGCCCTTAAATAGTGAGATACACCTCTGCATCACCTGTTTATCTTCCCTAAATTTCAATCTACAGTTCATCGTAAAGGTCCAAGCTCGTACTATAATTCCCGTATTCATTCACACCTTCTACGTCACGCAATATACGAGCAGAATCTGTAGCACGTCCACAGTTTACAATAAAAGAACGAAAAAACTTTTGTACAATCCTAATATTTCAGACCACAATAGAAGACTGTATTAATCTTTGTGAATACAGAAATAAAAAATTGAACGGCAGATATTCAAATTTATAAAAATTAAATGAGAAAAATTATTATTACAGATATATAAAAAAATTATCGGCTTCAAGACAAAATGCAAAAATAGTAGGAAAATTAAATAGTAAAACCTATTTTGAAGAAATTTATCTCCTTTTAGGATCATAATAACCTATTCTTTCTAAAATCTCAGGGTATATTTGAGTTTAAACGTTACCTTTGTGAACAATAAAGCTATAATAGTGTTTAGAAATAATAACGATGAATCTACAAAGAAACTACAAGCAGCCGAGCCGTTAACGAAACAAATAATTAGATTAAAAAATGATGAATAAATGTAAATGAAACTAAGCCTGTGCATATTGATTTCGCAAATACAGAAATTGGATACACATGGACAATCACGAGGTACTACATGCAAATACAGCCAAATACACTGGACACCAAAGTATGTCGAAGGACATATGTGAGAAAAGAAAAGAGAAACTTGACCTCAAGTACAAGAAGATGTTGGAACTGGTTGGAATAAATTCTACTATATTGGTACCCAATAAACGTTTACTTTATAAGTGAATCTTCAAACCAATGTGGACTTATTGTATCCAACTGTAGTATTGCACTAAATAAAGTAATACAGTAGAGTCTCGATATAGTGAACTACAATGTTTTTATTACATTAACAACTTAACATTTCAAGCCATAATAATAAAATACATGAAATGAAAAAAACTTAAATTAAAAAAAATATGCGAATGTACATACATGGTATGTACATACATGGTATGTACATATTGCTATGAATAGTGGTTTGTTGCTTTATTGGGCCACCATCTACAACTATACTACCCAACTAGGATACTCAGCCAGTTGTTTTTCAAAAAATGGGATTTCTTACTTCTCAGGGTTCCAAAAGGAAATCCGTGTTCTCTTCTACAAAATTTTTAAGGCGCCAGTTAAAGTCCTCAATAATGTATATTTATATTTTCTGAGTTACTTATATTTTCTGAGTTACTTATTTTTAATAAAACAACAGTAAAGGTATTAGAAATTAAACGAGCAGAGGATAAAATTTAAATGAATATTTAATACAAAAAATCAAAAAAGAAAAAAACTATCTTTATAAAGTATAAAGATATTGTATCTTTCAACGACACAACGAGGTAAAACAATTCACTGAATATGACAGCTAAGTGAATTAAAACTTTCTCTTAATTACTTCCAATCAGATATGTACTACAGACTACAGATATGTATATTGCATATCTGTTTCATTTGTAACAAATGCGTAATACGTGCATAACGTATTGATATACTTAAACCTTTTTGTATACTTCCGATCAACTTATCTAAAAAATAATAAAGTTTATTCTTAATTTCTCCCCAGAGAACCACACTGTATAATCAAATTTAATACATGACCAAATCTAACATCACATGTAACAAAAAATTCCCTTGATTTCCAAACGAGCAAAATTTTCAGTTATATATTTTTTACATAGAAATTTAAAAATATTCTTTATTATTTATTCTTACTTATAATAATAAATCTCTTAAATAACAATATTGAATACAAGATAAATATTCTTATAAAATTATTCAAAGTTTTATGAATTCATAAATAAAAAAACTTACAGTTTTAGGAGACTTACAAGACACGTTATTTAATCTTAACAACAAATAAATTACGAGAATACAACTCTCAACAATATACGGGAATTGAATATCAAATACCATCAACTAATTAACACAATCAAAATCCCGAATTAAATAAATATACAGTAGTACCCCGTTATCCGCTGACTCTGTATCCGCGGTTTAAGTCATTCGCGATTTACCTATGATGAGCAGAAAACGCGTTATATAAATAAATATAAAAGTTATAGGAGAATTTGTCGATATATCGTCGTATATATGAGTCATCCCCTGAATTCGGCGCTCTCTTATGATAAGTTAAACAAGTTGGAACGTGCTTAAGGTGCCACTCGCTTTTACTTGTACATATAAACGCTCCTGTTATCTATGAGTTTAGTACTATTCGAATTGTCGGACAAGACAGTGCTTGCAATAGTTTTTAAATAAAGCAAGTAAATTTGAAAATCATTTTAAAATGGCTTCTAAACCAAAAAGAAAACGCGAAATGCTCACTATTAGTGAAAAAATAAAAATCATTAATATGATTGAAATAGAAAAAAAATCTATTGCAACTGTTGCTAAAATATACAATAAAAACGAATCTTCGATACGAGAAGTGTTAAAAAACAAAGATAGGATTCGAGCTAGTTTTACTAGTGCACCCCAAACTGCAAAAGTTGCAACCACAATACGTAATAAAGTGTTACTTAAGGTAGAAAATGCCTTAAATTTATGGGTGGAAGATATGACAAGAAAACATATTCCTATCGATGGCAAAGTGCTACAACAAAAGGCGTTGGTTTTATATGAAGATATGCAGACCCAAGATTATACTGAAGAGGAAGGAAAATCATTCACAGCAAGTAGGGGGTGGCTGCATAGATTTAAAACTCGGTTTAATCTAAAAAATATAAAAATGTCAGGGGAATCTGCGTCGGCTGATCATGTAGCTGCTGCCCTGTATCCAGAAAAATTTAAACAAATTATTACAGAAAAGAATTATCATCCTAAGCAAGTTTTTAACTGCGATGAGACTGGTCTTATGTGGAAAAAAATGCCTCAACGGACTTATATTCATAAGACTGCAAAGAGTGCACCACGCTTTAAAGCAATTAAGGATAGACTTACCTCGATATTTTGTACAAATGCAGCTGGTCATATGATTAAACCCGGACTTGTTTACCGATCACAGAATCCACGTGCTCTTAAATACAAAGATAAGATAAAGCTTGCCTGCCTGTGTTTTGGCAATCAAATCGAAAGGCGTGGGTTACGGCTGTTCTATTTACACAATGGTTTCATCAATGCTTTATTGCGGAAGTGAAAAGATATTTGGAAAAGGAAAAATTACCATTTAAAGTGCTGCTGATACTAGACAATGCTCCTGGGCATCCTGTGTCACTAGGCACAGAAGATAAAAATGTTGAAGTGCTTTCTTTACCACCTAACACGACCTCATTGCTTCAGCCCCTTGATCAAGGTGTCATTAAATGCTTTAAAGCAATATATATTCGACAGGTTTTCGAAATGCTGTATACAATAGCTAACGAATGCTCTGATATCGGGCTCATGGAATGCTGGAAGTCATTTACAATTGCTGACGCAATTCTATTTATCAAAGGAGCGATGGAGGAATTAAAGTCAGAAACGATAATAGCATGTTGGAAAAATCAGCATGATATTAATTCACATCTAACAACGATATTTAACATAGCGCAGAAAATAGATGGAGAAGGATTTAACGATATAACCCAAGAGGAACTCAGTGATTATAAACGAAGAGGATCAAGTATTCACCAACGAGGAATTGGAAGACCTTGTGAAATCTTCTCCAGAAGCGAGTGACGATGAGGATGAGGGTCAACACGAACCGCCAGCATGGACGCTTGAAAAATCTTCAGCGATATTTCGAACTGCTCAAACATTAAAAGAACAAATAGTAGAATATGATCCAATAATGGAACGCAGTATAAAAATTACTCGCACTATAACAGAAGCCTTGAAACCTTTGGAGGATTTGTTTATTGAAATGAAAAGACAAAAACGACAACTACCAATAACAATGTTCTTTGAAAAAGTCGACAAAACTATCGATAATGCACAGCCATCAACATCGTTTGCTTCGGATCTAAGTAAACAATCGACTGCTAACTTGGACTTGGAGGAAGATGAATGAATATGTAGCTCACGATGATAAAGTTTTTCTTGTTGTACACATATTTTCTTGTTGTGTATGTAAATATGTACAATATGTACATATTGCAGTGGAATTTACTTTGAAATTGCTTATTTAATTTTAATTCACACTACAGCTTATATCGCCGGCTATTCAGTCTAGTAGAATCCTTGAGCTTACGTCTCTGGGTCGATCCTCTCGGATATCGGTTATGTCATAAAATAAAACACGAGGTGTCAGATAAATTATACACACATTTTCCCTTCACATTAATATATTAAAAAAAAATTAAAAAAAAAAAAATCCCTCTACAAAGTGTATAGGGTGCTAAAGCATCATCAAACAGTAGCAATGAGGAAACACTCTTTGTGAATATTGACTCGCACAAAGAGAAAAACCTGTTTTAAATCACGATTAAATATAAAATTAATAAATATTAGTGAAATCTGTCAAGTTTAACCTCTACTGTGTCCCCCACAAACAAATATTAAAAACAAATTAGTTTTCAAAACTCACGCTAGTTGAAATTTTCATGCACCAAATAACATGACAAGGTCAATCCCCACTACAATACCTCCAACCTTGAATTTAAAAATGTTCTCGAAATATTATTTTAAGAAAAAACAACTTCCCTTACAAAAAACATGTCAAGTTTCACTAATATCCATATACTACTTTCAAACATATAATTATTACAATAAATACATAAATTTATAACAATGAAAATAATCCTGATATCAAATATATAAACAAAATAATTTTTATCAACTTACATTAATCTTTGTGCGATTTTATAAAATACACGAGAGGCATCTTTTTTCACAAAATTTCAAATAAACATTAAACCTACGCAAAAATCGAATTAAGATATACTTGCACCTTACACTAAATGCAAAACAATATACAGCCCGAATTTATACAACAAAGAATAAAATTGATTATTTTATTCTTTAACGAACTAAACACTTTAACAGACAAGATACCTCTAAAACAAAAATGAAAAATTCACATCCGCCTGACCATCCCTACCATCTAGAAAATCAAAATATATACAGACAATACATTTTATCATATACAATATCCGAAAAAGCGGCAAATTCAATTCCTTGGTCAACCTAAATATACGAGGGCTAATCATAATTTCATACAACTTATTTTATTTATAAAATAATATATATCTCGATCCCCGTCTGAAATAAATAAATATACAACTAAAATAGCTAATTTTCATTAGAATGTCCCTATTACTGAGTTCACTAATTGTTCAAACTTTTTCTTTACTTGTCCAAGGAAAGTCCATGGCAATATGTATGAACTTATATATTTATTAAACTTAAATTCTATTTGTGCCACAGCACAAGAATATTTATTTATTTATTGTTTATTTATTTTAAATAAATAATATATAACTTATTTTTTCTTGTTTCATTGTTTTAACTTTGCTTCATATTTCATATTGTACTCGAAAATAAAGCCTTCGCTACTATCCGCGGTTTTCAGTATCCGCGGAAGACCACAGAACCAAACCCCCGCGGATATGGGGGTACTACTATATATATATATATATTTTTTAAAGAAATATAACGTTCTTGTCTTAGGGTAAAACTACGCCCTCCCCTTTTAATATTTCTCTATCGCTTTCACATAAAGACGACCCCCAAAAAAGTTTTTGCATACGCACATTTTTACATATCGGATATACACAGATATCCAAAATAATGTACATTTATTTTAAATAAATTTTAAATATTATTTAGGGAAAAGTCCATAACAATATGTATATAGTATGCGATATGTAATATAAAATGAAAAAGATACAAAATCAAATTAGTTTTTCCATTTGCTAAAAAATGCTAAAAAAATGTTAAGTCTTTGTTTATCTGTCTTTCTTCCAGGAGCTATTTTTTCCAAAGACGAGACATAGCGTTTATTAGGGAGGAACTTCGAGTATAAACTCGACTCGTCCGTATTGTATATTTGTTCTAAACTACGTTGCAGTTCTCCTGTGTTCTGATAATTTTTCTTTAAAAGGAGCTATTAGTTTTGGTTGTGATGACAGTATCTCCGTAGCAATTTTTAAAAATTTAATGCGCTAGCGTTTTTTAAGTTTTTGAAGCCAGCCATTGCTCGCCTGAAAAGAACCTGGATAATATTTTGCATGCAGAGTCTTTGCCTTCTCTTTGACCATATCTCCATTAATGAGACCGTGTCGAGACCGTGAGACCGTTCCTCTTGCTTCAAAATCCATTTATAAAGAGCTTCTTCCATTTTTGGATAAACTAACATTTTTAGCGTTTTTCTTTTTCCAGACCCAGTATTATTAATGGTTTTAAAAATATGATTTCTTTTGTTTTTTTATTGAAGTGCTTGACGATTTAGCAACTCCATATTTCCTGCATAACTGAATATGTGCTGCGCCACGTTTTAATAATTCTAAGCTTTCTACTTTTTCTTGCAACTTTAGATGTTTTTTTAAATGAGATATTAGCCAAAACAAGCACTATATACACTTAAAATACGAACAACGCCTATGTAATTTTCAATAAACTTCGCTTAATTTTACAAAAATATTTACTTACAAACTCCTTCCATAATTACTGCTGAAGCTGAACTGTGGAATAAACACCAATAAACACATTATGTGCATATGATCTTTAGGGAAAGTTCCTTTGTGCATTCTTGTGCAAGTCATTCTAGCGGGGCACAGTTTGTTCACTATTCACAGGTTAATGTAGTTATTTTTGTGTTCATTGCAGTGACCAGTTCTCGATATGATATGTTTACTATATTGAGAATGCACTGTATTCATATCATCCGGCGTTTTTCGCAGTAAAATTGCTGAGGAGCATCGTTTATATTCGTTGGGATGCAATAAACAAACATGCATAAAAAGGCATAGTGTAATAGTGTGAGTTGTAGTGATAATGGTTTAATTTAAAAGAAACTAATGGCCAAACGCTTAAATGAATAAAATCTTAACAATGATATAAATATTATTTAAGAACTAAATTGCTCATTGGCCATAAGACATATATTGGTTTAAGACATCTAAGCATTAATAGGTCTTTAATAGAAAAAAAACTGCAAGAAAATAGACCTCGCTACCAGCGAGCAATTAGAGAAGTAATGGGTGATTCATTTAGAGATACTTTTTCCAAAAGCAAAGAACAAATGAAAAAGGCCAATTTATTTAAGAAACTTGATTATCATACAAAAGAACCAATCTTTACAATTATTTTTTAAAGATTATTTCTCTCAAATGTTGGCCGCGACTGCGGTTAACGTAGTCTATTCTGCTGTTCCAATTTTCAATGACGCGTTCTAGCATTTCGAGTGGTACTTGTCCAATGACCCGAGTAATATTGGCCTCCAATGCCTCAATTGTAGCCGGTTTATCCATGTAGACTTTAGACTTCACGTAGCCCCACAGAAAAAAGTCTAATGGTGTGATATCACAAGATCTAGGCGGCCAATTTACTGGTCCGAAGCGTGAAATTAAATGTTCACCGAATCGTTCTCGCAGTAAAGCCATAGTTTCACGAGCTGTATGGCTAGTGGCGCCATCTTGTTGGAAGTAAATGTCTTGTAGACCATGGGTGTCAAGTTAAGGCAGCAAATAGTCCCTTATCAAGGCGCGATAACAGTCGCCATTCACAGTCACATTCCGGCCGGCTTCTGTTTTGAAGAAATATGGACCAATTATTCCACCGGCCCATAATCCGCACCAAACAGTTGTTTTGTCTGGATGTAATGGTAGCACTTCAATCTCTTCAGGTTGCTCATCACCCCAAATACGGGCATTTTGCTTATTCACGTACCCATTAAGCCAGAAAAGGGCCTCATCGGCAAACAAAATTTTTGTCGAAAACAGTGGATCTTCTGCAAGTTTATCAAGAGTCCAACGGCTAAAACGGAAACGATTCGGAAGGTCGGTCGCCTTTAGTTCTTGCACTAGTTGAATTTTGTATGCTTTTAAACCAAGATCCTTTCGTAAAATACGCCAAGTTGTTGCATACGACAAACCAAGCTGTTGAGAACGGCGACGAATTGATTCTTCCCGGTCTTCGCGTACACTCGCTGCTACCGCCGCAATATTTCCTTCACTACGTGCTGGATGAGGTCTATGTGGTCGCGTATTATTCATTATTGTAAATTGAGTTTCAAACTTATTGATGGTATAGCGAATTGTGCGTTCGGTAGGCCGATTATGTGGCCCATATGTTGCTCTAAGCTGTACTATTTATAGACGCTGTGCCGGGCTAAGTCTTTCCATTACGTAATGTCAAATAGTACTGAACCAGAATGCGCAGTCCGCTGACGCGTCGCATGCGCGCTAAGCCATTAAATCCCCACCTAAAAAAGTACCTCCAAATGAATCACCCATTATATATTTGTCAACGAGTTAAAGTATTCACAAAGATAGAAAATAAAATAGTTGGTTAAGTAACTGAACGAAAAAAAACTTTGTTTTTCATCACTATATTTATAAATTTTTGTACTATAATTTCTACATTCGGTGTCGCGTCTGGACTATATGACAAATGACCCATTACTTTATAATATTTTGGGTATTCAAATACACAATCGTTAGAGCAGCAGCTGGTGTGTAATCGTGATGCAAGTTGATCCTTCCTCTTGGACGATTTTCGCGAACAGTTTGGTAAGATCGAGGCAAACAAACTGTAGTGCACCGCTCCTTGTACCACGTCAAAATGCGACTTGTCTCCAGTACTATAGTTAAAACATATCCATTGATCCTAAAAAATGTGGCGATCACTTTTTTGTTTGTGTTTTTTTCGAACAACTTTAGCTAGAACCAACTTGTTTTCAAATGTCCAAACTATCGACTGTTGCTATTTTTGGGGGCTCATAGCAGTACACTCAAGCTTCGCACCTATAATGATGTTGTACACTAGATGAGACGATCCACTGACAAAGTGATCTCGTGTAGATGTGCACCACCTCAAACGGTCTTCCTTTCGAACTGAAGTCAAATTTCGGGGAGTCCGACAGGAAAAAAGCTTGGGTAGCTTCAAATGTTTCTGTAAGATTACGTTAATTGCCTTTCACCGAGCGTTTGAGTTGTTTGAATACTCGTTAAAGTAACACGTCGGTCCTCTTCAATTATGTCCCGAACAACACCAAAACTGTAGTGTAAATTTGTGCTATCTTGTACGGTCTATTTTTTGAACTGGAGTTAAACAAAGCTTACATGTCTTCAACTATTTGTTGTGTATAGTGGTGTTAGTTCACTTCACACCAATCCTTACGATTTCTTGAATGCTTCTTACAGTAATACACCAATTCTCTTCTATGTCCCGGATAAGACTAACATTCTTTTCAATCAGAGTCAGTTTTGGCTTACGAACTCAAAACGTGTCACTTAAGTTGAACCCGTTTAAATTTATTCCTCCACCGTTTTACGGTATGTAGGAAACATGATTTTCTCAAAGCATTCCTTTCGGCTTAAGCCGCGTTTGAAATTGTAAAAAAAATTGTAAAAAAATCACTCCTAAATTCTATAATTTCTTGTGAAAATGATTACTTTAAGCTTTCTTTAGTTTAGAAATACTCAAGTATATTTTTCAAGTGTTACTATCATTAAGCTTGTAAATAACTAGATTAATATGTCTAACAATATGTAGCAAAATAATATGACCTGGTAGAGAGACTCAGCGGAAAGAGTTACAGTTCTCGTATGATAACCAAATAAATAAAGACGACGCTCGGAGCAACAAAAGTAAAGGAACAAAGAAAGAAAAAACAATACCACAAAATTTAAATTATAATAGAACCAATTATTTCCGAAAAACAAATGCAAGTTTTAATTTTTAAAAGAAAACATTTTAGGCGAAATTTATGGGAAATAATGGTATCAGTAAAAACTTAATTGAAACAGTTTAAATTGTAAAACGTGTGGAATCAGGGCTTGATACAGAAACTTAATTTGTTACCAAAGCAATATGTACGAGATAGTCAGTTCTTACATATCACAAAAATTGTTCAGAATTAAGCAGGAAGACGAATATTCCATTGAAGAAATAGGGACAGGTGGTGTGCCTCAAGGAGGTGTTCATGGCTTCATTTTCTATTTATTATATTCATGTAACAAAGTTAAAAGATACAATCTATTGAAACCTTCCAAAACAAGATGTTGCAAATTATTATTGAAACTTCTTGGTATATTCGTAACACGGATATTTATAGGGACTTTAGAATCACTACAGTTAATGAAGAGATTAAAAGGTGTGCGGGTAAACGGGCTGCAGAATATCTAGCAAACTAGCACAATGTTTGAAGGTTTAACAGGGAGGCGCAAACCATTGGACCTTTTGTAGGGTATCATGTTTAAAAGCAGTGCACGAGTGAAATGCAAAAATCTAACGTGGGTTGAGGGCGGCGTATTTCGATTGACATTAAATAATCATTAATTAGGACATGGTTAGTCTTCTAGACTTGTTTTAATAGTACGAACACAAGCATAGTATCTAATAATTAAAACAAAAATTTAAAAAAAATAAATCGTTTGTTCGTGCACGCTTTATTTCCTAGATTTACACTAAAATATAAATACTGCAACTAAAATACGTATGCTTAAACGATAGTAATTTATAAGGGTCATTCTTCAGTTTAACCTATTGTTAACGTTCAAAAACATTAAAAGCATGCGTTATTGAACTGAGGGTCCAATTTTTGTACATTTTTGATATAAATCTTTAAAAGCAAAACTTTAACAGCCTGATAAAGTACTGTTACAGCAGGGCATCGGAAACTCATTCGGGTAAATAAATAGGTTATGTATTTTTTGTGATGACTGTCACAAAAATGCCATCTTCTATCCCCTGTTAATCCAATCAATTAACAAACGTCGGGTAAATCCTCGGGTAAATACTCGCATTTAATTCACAATTTTCCATATTAATTTCCGAATGTTCACCTCAATTTTCCCTTAATTCGTTTTTGTTATCCCATGGCGACGTATAAAATTAAACTAATCCATCGTCACATAAACTTCACAGTTCACGCACATAGGAAGTTTGATTCGATCAGCCTGTCTTTCAATCTTCTAATACGATCTGAACACAGAAGTTCGGGAAAAGTTCTTCCAAACGAGTTATTAATTAGTGCGGGAAATAGAAAAATAATAAAGGAGGAAATAAAAAGATTTCGTTATACATATTTCAGGTTGCGACAAATATGCGCTAACGGAAGCCGTTAATATCACCCTACTTGACGTGGTGCTTTCGTGATCCACTGAAATTAGTCTTATTTCACTGAGTTTACGGTGACATGACGTCCCAAGAAATATTTCTATGAATAGATCGCGATTATGCATTGTCAGGGGATACAATATGTGCTAATTTTATGTGTACATTGTTCAAAATCTAATAAATATATGACAGAATTGTAAATTTTTAAATACAAATTGCGTTATTATTCATGGGAAATATCAAACCGATAAATAATGAAGATAAACAAAGCAATTATTTGTAATTACATACAATCAAAACAGAGTTTAAGGCTAAATATATAGATAGCGGCAGTCTCATAGAATCGATAAGTAATTATCCAACCGTACCAATGCTCATCACGTTGTATTTTAGTCAATTCGCAAAAATGTAGTGCAAAGGTAATAAAATACTTGAAGGTCTATGCTAAAGAGTGTATTGGAATAAATTTGATAAAAAAATACTCCTATAATTATAACAGAGTAATTTGAAACATACTTGAATAGGTAAAACCTCACCAAATTTTGTATAAAACAAGAAGTTGTTTTGGCGTTCACTGAGCCTCACTGAGCAGCGCTAAATTTTCTTCTACGCACATCTGTTCTTTTTAGGAACGTATCTTTCCAGTGGTGGCGTACTGATGATTCTGTAGTAAGATTAAACACGTATCTGCGTCTCTGGAGAGATACTTTCACAAATATATGAACTCGTGTTCTCCACATCCGATTTTTTATATTTTATATTGTTAAAAATGTTTTTGTCTTATAATTATCATAATATCCAGTATTATACAGGGCATTTCAATTAAACGTGCCACCTCAAATAACTCTTTACCTGGTGTGAATTATATAAAATTTTGAAACCTGTCAATTGTCATATCAAGGGAGAGAACTTTTAATGTCGAGCCTGACGATTTAAAATCATTCCTGGGGGCACAGCAGCTCTCACTATAAAATTTAAAAGGTAACATGGGTCTTGTGACCGCTCATTCAAAAGATCTTTTAATTCTCTTTACGGCAACATGTATAAAAATTATTTTTTTTATCAGTAAGCAGAAAGTGCATTATTTGCAACCTGTGTAATTAAACACGACTTCGAGTGAAATGGCTTGGATTTTATTTTATTAAGGTTTCAAAATTATGACCATTAACCTCCATACAATAGTAGAATCTTGCTTCAAATGCTCTCCTGACATTTCGCAACATTTCTGGAGTTATTCGTTGGCATTCTTCAACAATTTTTTGGTGTAACTCTTGTAAGGAAACTGAACGCGGGGTATACATCTTAGACTTAAGATGCCCCCAGAGAAAATAATCAAGTGTTGTAAGATCCGGCAATCTGATCTATTCTATAGGCTCCCTTCGACCAATCCAACGATCGCGAAAGTGATGATCCAAAAATTGTCGTACTCCGGCAGCGTAATGTGGAGGCGATCCATCTTGCTGAAATATTACTTCATTCTCCAGCAAATCTGGATCTTGCTCCAATTTTTCTGTAATCAAAGATTGATTGTATCGTCTAGCATGTTCAAATATATTTGACCATTTAAAGTCCCGTCAATGAATAGGGGTCCCATGAGATGATCGTCAAAGATACCAGCCCATACATTAAGGTTCTGTGGCTATTGCGAATGTGTTTCCCGCGTCAAATGGGGGTTCGTGTCATTCAAATATCTGCAGTATGACCATTTACTTCACAGTTCAATGAAAAAGATGATTTGTCCGAAAAGCAGATATTATACAATAAGTTTCGATTGTTGTTGATGCGCTCGGTCATTACTTCACAAAATTCCAACCTCCTGTCAATATCAACCTCATTCAATTCGTGAACAAGTGTAATTTTATAGGGATGACATTTGAACTTCTTAAGTATTCTAAAAACTGACGAACAGCTTACTCCTGATACTTGAGATACCTGTCGTATCGACATCACATTTCCAAGCACTGCGACTTGACAAAAGTCTTCAACGTTGATATCTTCATTATTTACAGAGCCCGTTCCCGGTAATTTTTGGATTAATTTCAGTACGTACTTGTGTGTCACATTTTGGCCTGCATGATGTGACAAAGCAAGTATAAGTTACCCTGGTTACCACAAAAAATTGCGAAATGTCACGAGAGCATTTGAACCAAGATTGTACTATTATTCTAGTCGTGTTTTATTACACAGGTTGCAAATAATGCACTTTTTACTTACTGATAAAAAGATGATTTTTCGGTACATGTTGCCGTAACGAGAATTAAAAGATCCTTTGAATGAGTGGTCCCAAGACCCATCTTCCCTATTTAAATATTTATGGTGGGGGCTGCTGCGTCTCCAGGAATGGTTTTAAATCGTCAGGCTCGACAGTAAAAGTTATCCCCATTGATATGAAAATTGACAGGTTTCACAATTTTATATAAATTACAGTAAGTAACGAGTTATTTGAGGTGTCTCGTTTCAATTTGAATGCTCTGTATGACTTGAATTGCATTTCAAATGGTTACGTAAATTACGTTTCTATAATATGTACTACGAGCAATATCTAAATTTTCCGATCTGTTAAATTTAACATATACCATCAGTTTAGGTGGTTATTAATATTCATTTCACTAAAACAATTTTATTTGGAAATAAAACAAACAACAATTATATTTTAATCTATTGTGATGTGAGTCATCCGCGATACGTCCATACCAGCTATCGCCTGAAAAGTCTAGAAGCTCCGGATTATTATCGAAGGTGTATAGCCCTATATAAGAACTGGAAATGGAGGGTGACAATTCATTCAACGAGTAATAGCCGTCGTGTGTTATTATATAAATGTAGATAAATATTCTTATTATTAGTTATTAGTTTTTGAATTGTTATTTAGTGCATTTTGTTGTTAATATAGTGTGTGTTTAAATTATCGTTAGTTTTATTTAAAAGAACCCAGAAAGACAAATATTTTACACTATAATATATTAGCCATTATTTGCAATTTCTTGCCTTGCTAAGAATTTTTTAACAAACTCACGAACTTAATTAAGAGTCAAGTTCGAGTGTTTCTTAAAAATGTTCTTAGCTCATCATGTAAATAAACACGTACTCTCTTAAGCAGCGTTTTCAGTATGTAGGAGGCGTTGGGTTAAACAGCCAATTTATTTTCAATTTAGGATTAGCATTGATTACGTAATCTACCGTTTAATTTATTAGATAATTAATTATTTTACTTCTCTGGAATAAGTACTCGAATTGTAAATTACCTAGTCAGACAACTTTACGAAAAAATAATACATCAGCGCGCAATAAATTTGAAAAGAGCCCTAAATTAGAACTAAAAAATCAAAAGGTCTGGTTATATGCAGACGAGTCGACTGATCGTCAAAAAAATGTCATTTACTGGTTAGCAAAGCACTAGAAAAATGCTAAAATTGCAAATGAGATGCTAAATATATAACCTCAATAGCTTTGTCATTATGTTTTCGTTTTATATTTCGCTGTTTTTCACCATTATTCATATTATTTTTGGGTGTCCTAAACTGGTCCGACGCGTACCCCCAGGGGTACGCGTGCTCCAGGACACTAAGAAATCACTAACTAAGCAATATAATATAATTTTATTATAATTGTAGGAAGTAGGATCTTTTATGTAGGTATGTTTAACGAAATTTGTTGTTTATTACACTAGGAAACTAAAATGTGAATATAACACTTTCTAAATATTGTATTCCGGTAGTATAAGAAGCAATAACCAACCAAAATTATAAGTTTTACGACTCTTACACTCATGTTAGAAGAAGACGACCTTCAATAAGATATTAAACCAATTTATTCGTAATTATCATAAATTATTTCAGCAAATTTTGTATTATAATATTGCCATTTTTTAAATTTCATTAACTGCTGGAATCCCGCTCCATATATTAATTTTTATATTATAGTATTATAAAAAACTTCGGCTCAGGACTATTTTATCACACATGCCTAGTAAATGAAAATATTTACTCTTCCTAAATTCTTAAATTCACATACTAATTTCGGTTACTTTTATGTAACATTTTAATTTAGAATTTTCGTTGAAAAAGGTTTCAACAAGAACGCTAAGAAATAAGTAATTAAACTTCTAGTTTCAAAAATTCTTTTATTGTAAATACCACTACAATATTGTTTCGCCATACAATGGCTTCATCAGGTGGATGAAATACTGAATATGTACAATACAAGTTTGAATAGTTATGTGAAAATTATTGGGGGAATGGCGGTGGAAAAATTATTTATTTTTTTATTTTTTTTTTTACAATCTTAAATTTAGTAGAGGGGAGTTGTTTAAATCTAGTTGGTCATTTAAAGCTAATCCTAAACTATTGTATCTATTAATTTCTAAGTTTTCTAACAGGTTAAGTTTTTTACTTTTTTCTTGAATGTGTAAAATTTTGAAATCTATATTAAATCTATGATTGATATCTATACAATCTATACAATCATAGATTTAATATAGATTTCAAAATTTTACACATTCAAGAAAAAAGTAAATAACTTAACCTGTTAGAAAACTTAGAAATTAATAGATACAATAGTTTAGGATTAGCTTTAAATAATCAACTAGATTTAGACAACTCCCCTCTACTAAATTTAAGATTGTAAAAAAAAAAAAAAAATTCCACCACCATTTCCCCAATAATTTTCACATAAATATTCAAACTTGTATTGTATATATTCAGTATTTCATCCACCTGATGAAGCCATTGTATGGCGAAACAATATTGTAGTGGTATTTACAATAAAATAATTTTTGAAACTAGAAGTTTAATTACTTATTTCTTAGCGTTATAATGAAGTTTCAACAAGTATCTCCTTCGTCAATTAACTATCAAAAAGAACGGTTCATTTTAATAATGTTTTCTGTTCTA
This sequence comes from Melolontha melolontha, assembly GCA_935421215.2. Classification (NCBI taxonomy): domain Eukaryota; kingdom Metazoa; phylum Arthropoda; class Insecta; order Coleoptera; family Scarabaeidae; genus Melolontha; species Melolontha melolontha. The sequence continues at coordinate 88,412,037 of OW285242.1, read as the reverse complement.
ATAGCGTCTATATTTTTTACTACCGAAACGAGGTGAATATTAATATTTTACAATTGGTAGAGCGTAACGGTCTAGTAAAATTTACCATCCCGTATCCACAGAACATTAGACGCTCTGACAATGTTACAATTCTGCAACAAATTAAGGCCATTGTATTATAAATGTGATTATTAAGTATGCAAATCTTCAAAGAGTACGTTTATAAGTATTTAATTGGTCCGAGAAGAACAAAGAAAATTTCTTATTAAAAAATGGTTTCAGAAAATACGAAAATCAGAATGATGAAAGGAAATCCTATATAGTAAAAATTTCAAATTTATGAAAAGTATTTTCTTAAAATTACATACATATGAAATGTGACAATAAAAGTAAATGGAGAACCATTTAGAATAGGAAATTTAATATTGGTAAACGTAAACTTTAAGATAGAGAAATTTATTAAAAGGAATTTCGAGGTTTTATTTCTTTCTGGTTCACAAAACGTATATTAACTTCATTATGCAAAATAAAATCGATTACATTTCATTGCGTTTTATTTATCATGGATAAATTTTGCCATTTCTGAAATATTAAATTAAAAAATTCATGATCTACAATTACACACTTTTTCTTTTATCCAATAATTAAAAGACATATAAAACTGTAGAAAGAATATGCTTACTAGTATATTTTCATAAAACACACCCTAGAGATAAGAAAGAAGGTTTTTTAACAGTTCTTCGACGATTAAACCGTGGCATAGAAGTAACAAGTCTGAATATAAAAAAGTAAGGTTATAACCTTAATATCTATTATGCACACATGTTGAATTTTGGCGCGATATTCAAACCATATTCAAATATCGTACATTAATAATATAATATTAATCGTATATACCCATAATATATATATATATATATATATATATATATATATATATATATATATATATATATATTGAAGTAATGCAAGTTAGTATAATTAATTTATCGATCACGAGGTCACCATATAATAATTCAGTAATTAAAAGATGCAGCCCTATTGCAATAACCTAAAATGAAGTAAAGCTGGTGAAGTATAATTAATAATATAATAATGTTATCAATAAATAAATATTGATAGTAATTATGTTTTTAATATTTAAATTTATATTTCACTGTAATCAGCTGATCGATGAAGTCAATCTTGATGTCTATTCACAGATGGAGCGGAGAGCAATGAGACTAATATTATTTTCTGCACATCTCAGGTTTAAAGTAGATCGACATACAAATATAGCTGTTATTGTAACTAAATAAGATTATCATAAATATTGACTTTTATCTACGTGAATAAAGAAATACTACAGATAGGTTTTATAATCAGAAAATATTTATTAAAGTATAGAAATCTATGTAAATACAGGTAGCTACTATATTAAAGAAGTTTGTTTGTGAATCGTGTAAATTTACTAAATCAATGTTTATATCGATATCTCATAAGAGGTTGTGGTTATAAATATAATAATAACATAAATTAATCTAACATTTAAAAACTTCAAATGGATAAACAATTACGGTAGGTTTATATTGGTGTTTTGAAGAAGTATTCTGAAGAAGTGATTTGAGCAGTATATTAAAAGATTTTTATACGGACATCTGAATCAATGCTTTAATTAATATATGACCTTTTATTATTTAAGTTAGAATAAAAATAATGAGTAAATTACAAAGGACCTGTGGTTGTTGCTGTCTTCTAGTTGGGATGTGGTTCGTGACGGCCTTGGAAGCAGTATACAGCTAGGAAAGAACGGGATATAGGTTATTTTCCAACTTGGTTAAAAGGATCAGGAAATTCGGTGTTTCGAAGGGTATTCAATATTTATAGCACTTTCGATGTCTTTTCCCAGGTATGTTTTCTATTTATTTAGTTATTATCTTCGGAAATTCATGGAAGCGTCCTATTATGATGTTTCGCTAGTTAAAATGCAAAATTGTACTTCTGGCTCGGGTTTTTGATATTCAAATTGATGAAATAATTATTATGCACTATTATAATGAACAATTAGCAAGATTTCGTTGTTTTTTACTTAATTTTGTTGAATTTTTCGGAGCAAGATAAATTTTAGATGCGTACTAATTCAAATTTTTGGAAGAAGACGCTGTTTGTCCTTTGTTTCTTATCAAAGCCTTGTAATGTGCAAATTAATTACGTGCAAAGTACAAAGATTAACAAGATATTAATTTATTTAATATTTAGACATTAGTTTTACATGCGTGCGTCTATATACAGTTATGTTCCTTTTTACACTTCCCTTTTAGTTTTACTAATTTCTAATTTTCTCATTCCTAGAAACTTGCTGTACATGAGCATCTAGAATAATAACAATATATATATATATATATATATATATATATATATATGTATATATATATATATATATATATGTATATATATGTGTTTAGATAATTTCTTAGCCGTTTATTAAATATAACAAATGATAAATTATTGGAGTTTTTCGGCTTTTATATGAAATATTTACAAATATCAAATTAGAAAGTATGTAATTGCAGAGTAAGTGGGGATGTAAACATTGCTGTCTACAAATTTCGTATCATTTGCTTTGTAATTTGTAGACAGCAATGTTTACATCCCCACTTACTCTGCAATTACATACATTCTAATTTGATATTTGTAAAGCCTAGCCAGGTTGCCGCCCAGGACCGTCCTAGTGGTGTGTGCATTGCGCGGCGCCGTGTACACACACTACTAGGTGGTGTGTATGCACACACCACTAGGCCCGGTCCTGGGCGGCAACCTGGCTAGGCTGCCGTTAACAGCACACACACGTTCGAAGTGTGTGCTATGCCCCCGCTTCGGCGGAAAACGTTAAGATGGCACAAGTGTGACCATCGTCGACCGAGGTAGCCACTTAGAGTGTTCCCTTGGTTAGCGATGAGCAACCCCGTACAGGGTGCGCTTCACTGGTCTGCGCCTTGCCTCGTTGGGGCGGGGGTCAGGCCGTCGAAGTACTGCACGGAATTGTAAAGAAGTTGCCGGGAGAGGGTTGGCGGCCCTACGCAACGGCTGGTTATCCGACCTCTCTAAATTCACGCGACCGGTCACTAAACACACGCACGAACGCACCGACATACAAAACCCTACACTTACGCTCTTACACAAAACCACACACTCATAGAGAGACGCAAGCTGCCAGTAGCAACCAACACACAAGTTCATACCCAGAAAGAGACACAAATTGCTAGCAGCGAACAACACATATGTTTACACCTTGCTATCTATTTTTTGGAATACTAAGGCATGATTTATTATTACTACTAGAATGTATCTTTGAATAATTTAAACCATAGCAACTTAATTACTTGACATTTATATCCTGTCATTTATATTTTGTATCCTCTTGATAAAGGCGTACTGCCGAAACATGTAGAGTTTTTTAAATACATATATTTTGAAGTAATATACAGACCTTTAATCGCCTACTGATTAGGTTTACCATATCATACCAAGGTAACGAAGTTATTATATATATATATATATATATATATATATATATATATATATAAATATAATATTTTCGTGACCTTGGTGTGATAAGGTAAACTTAATAAGTCGGCGATTAAAGGTCTGGTTTATTACTTCAAAGTATATATATTTAAAACAACCCTACATGTTTCGGCAATGATGCCTTTGTCAAGGATATAAAAAATATAAATGACAGAATATAAATGTCAAATAATTGAGTTGCTATGGTTTAAATTATTCAAAGATACATTCCAATAATAATAATACATCATGCCTTAGTATTCCAAAAAATAGATAGCAAGGTGTGAACATGTGTGTTGTTCGCTGCTAGCAGCTTGTGTCTCTTTCTGGGTATGAATTTGTGTGTTGGTTGCTGCTGGCAGCTTGCGTCTCTCTCTGGGTGTGTGGTTTTGTATTTGTGTGAGCGCGTAAGTGTAGGGTTTTGTATGTTGGTTCGCTGGTGCGTGTGTTTAGTGACCGGTCGCGTAAATTTAGAGAGATCGGAAAACCAGCCGTTGCGTAGGGCCGCTAACCCTTTCCCGGCAACTTCTTTACTTTTCTGTGCAGTACTTCGCACCAGCGAACCAACATACAAAACCCTACACTTTCACGTCATTTATATTTTTTATATTTTTGACAAAGGTATCATTGCCGAAACATGTAGGGTTGTTTTAAATATACATATATACTTTGAAGTAATAAACCAGACCTTTAATCGCCGACTTATTAAGTTTACCTTATATATATATATATATATATATATAACAAATAGATTAAAGTGGGCAAGCGATCTGTCAATAAAAAACTCATTTATTAATTATCTCTATATTTCGCAACGACTTTGTTGCTTCTTCAGGATATAAAAATGCAGAGTTAAAAAATATATATAAAAGTTACGTACACGGATAATAAAATTGTAAAATTTTATAGTATATGTAAACATAATTTAAGATCTAAATTAGCTTTTTAATTATGATACCGAGCTTTTATATGCTTTTATTTAGTCATTCATTCATTTATCATAACCTAATATCGCGTTAAATCTAATATCTTAAAGCTAATTATGATTAAAATATTAATGTATACATAATTTTTAACGTTACTGTTAGTTTTGATTAACCCATGTTAAAGTATGCAACCTTGATCACGTGACGGTAATATATTTAGATTAATATTTGTTTATATAGAAATATCTATTAATGGAAATCGAACGAAATGGACGTAGCAATATTCACTTTATCTATCTATATTATTCGATTTATAGTAAAATTTTACAAACATAAAATAATTATTACTAGATTCGTATGGTAGTTATGACAAAAAAACAAAAGTTGATTATAGAGAGAATTTTTGCACTACTTATAAATGAAGCGACGCTTTTTGGACGCATTAATTTGAAAATTAAAAAAAACTCAATAAATAAAGATAATTTAATTATAAAAGTTGTTTTAAATAAATATTTAAAGGCATTACCTTAATTGAAGAAAGTTTTCGGAGGACAAAGTGATTTATTCTTAGTAATAATAAATACCAAGAATTATTCCGATTCAAAGCCAGTTAATTCCAGAAATATTCGCTAAAACGAATTAAATAAACATAATTTAGAAAACCAAGAATGATTTAAAAGTGCTAAATTAATTAAAATTGGTACATATACCCAAGAACTTATCCAGAAAGTGGGCATTCGTAAAGAAAACCTTCCTGCCCTAAAAATAGTATCTCTATAGACAAACCCAAGCAGTTCCAGCTCCATTTATTACCTGCACACCGCTGAACCTTAAATATCCTTCCAGAAAACTTCACGTTCTCCGTAAAACAACAGCTATTCCCACATGGGACTATATATGCATAGCCTCTAAAATTCCATTTGTTTAACCATTTCATTTAGTAAACCATATTAAAATAACGTTATATTGTGGTAAAATATAATTTTTAATTATAATATATTCGAATAATATCATTGTTATTATAATTATTTGTAGTATAACCTCCATTTCTTTTTAGAAAATTCGATTGTAATAAATATAAGAAACATAGTATAGGCAACTATTAATATTATTTGTTAAGGGGTCAAAAGAACAGCCCAATACTCTTGGAATGGATATTGATTGAGGCGATTCTTTATGTGTATTTTTGAAATCTTGTAAAAATTAATATTTGTTTTTGGAAATATGTATATTTATTGATTTATGATTATTTTTTTTATTTTATGCTATACTGTATGTTGTCTAGAACCGACCTAAGATCCGGGATTAAGGAGTAGTCTTACTTAAACATTATTAACATATTTAATGTTTACATAGTTGGGCAGTTCATATATCTTCGAGAGTATTTATTATTTATTATATTCCTTTTTCAGGGAGGCACGTTATTACATTTGGCGACTCAACGAGGTATATTTCAGTACCAGGAACGCGTTATTACAATATATATAGTAGATTCAATTAGTTGGCGATTTAAGGTCAGGTACAATCTTACATGTTTCGGTATATGACGCCTTTTTCAAAGAATTTAAAATATAAATGACAGTATATTAATGTCATACTTATACATTTGTAGTTGTCATGAACAAAATTATTTACAGATACAATCCAGTTTAATAATAATAAATCATGCCTTAGTATTCTAAAAATAGTTGGACATTATTAAACTGGAATGTATCTTTGAATAATTTTATCCATGACAACTACAAATGTATAAGTATGACATTAATATACTGTTATTTATATTTTAAATTCTTTGAAAAAGGCATCATATGCCGAAACATGTAAGATTGTTTTAATATATACATTTTGAAGTAAAACCAGACCTTAAATCGCCAACTAATTGAATCTACCATAACATACAAAGGTCACGAAATAATTATCTATATATGTACATATCAATTGATAAATTCTTGGAGTTTTTCGGATTTTATATGAAATATTTATTAATATTATCAAATTAGTATGTTATTGCGAAGTAGATGTGAATGTAAACATTGCTGTCTACAAATTACAACGTAGGTCATAAGAAATTTAATTGAAAAATTTTGTCTACGTTGGGACTTGAACCCAAGTCTACGGTTTGCGGGACCGTCGCTTTAACCAATTAAGCCACGATAGACCTTGGCTCAAGCTAGTTAGAAACGCATTATAAGGTGATAATGTTAATTGATTCAGATGTCAGTTATTGAAAGTAGTAGATGTCAAGTTTGAAAACAGAAGTCAGTTTTGAAAGCTGATGTCAGTTTTGACAGCAGATGCCAGTTATTGAAAGCAAATGTCAGTTATTGAAAGCAGATGTCAGTATTTGAAAACATATGTCAGTTTTGAAAGCAGATGTCAATTTTGAAAGCAGATGTCAGTTTTTGAAAGCAGATGTCAGTTATTGAAAACATATGTCAGTATTTGAAAGCAGATGTCAGTTTTGAAGGTTTGAAATTGCTTATTATTACTCCATAGCTGTATGTATATGCTCAATGACATGGAAACTGCAACACCAAGAAGTGGTGCGAATTTTGTGACCAAACTTGGTAGAAACGTATAACTAGTCAAACGTAATAATTGATTAAAATTTTGTTGCGATATATCAAGTGGTCATGGCACTTCTGACACTTCATTCAGTTTTCGCTGACATTAATGTGTGGTGTATTTATTGTTTGCTTAAAATTTATTTGAAGGGTTTTGTCTTATTATACCTTTGTTTAACGTGTTTAGAGAGTTTTATTATGCCTAGAGTGCGGCAACGTGGAAATTATCGCCAATTAAGCGAATTCGACAGAGGTCGAATTGTTGGTTTGCGAGAAGGTAGTTTTTCATACAGGGAAATTGCAAATCGCCTTAACCAGAACCAATCCACCATTATGCGCTGTTATCAATCATGGACTAGGGAGGGTCAGGAAAGACGCCGAAGAGGAACCGGAGGCCGAAGAAGAACTAATGGGATACAGGACCGCCGCCTTCGCCTAATGGCACTAAGAGACAGGTTCTCCAGTACCAGATCAATTGCTGACGTGTGGTTAGGTAATCAAGGTCGTCCAGCAACCCTTAGAACCGTTTATCGCCGAATTAGGGGTTTCGGCTTACAATCTTATCGTCCACATCTTGTGTTACCACTTACGGCTCAACACCGACAGCAACGTTTGGAGTGGTGTAGATTGCGAATGCATTGGATCGTGGAGTGGCATAAGGTGGTGTTTAGTGATGAATCTCGATTTTGTCTAGGGATGCATGATGGCCGTGTGATGGTCAGACGAAGACGTGGGGAACGTAGTGATATTCAGTTTTCCGTTGAAAGGCATGTGCATCGAGCAGTGGGTGTTACGGTATGGGGTGCTATAGCATATGGGAGTAGGTCTCAGTTGGTGTTCATCCAAGCCACCATGAACGCCCAGCGTTACATTGATGAGGTGGTAGAACCCCATATTCTTCCATATCGTCAAATGCTCGAAGACCCACTTTTCCAGCAGGATAATGCCCCTCTCCACGTAGCGAGAATTTCTATAAATCGCTTCAAAGAGGCTCATATCAATATCTTGCCATGGCCACCCAAATCCCCCGACCTCTCGCCAATAGAACATGTGTGGGACATTATGGGACGAAAACTTCTGAATTTACCCAATCCCCCGCAGACACTAATAGCTCTCCGGCATGAATTACAGGTTGCTTGGGACTCCATACCCCACCAAGAGGATATCGACCACCTAGTCGAATCAATGCCACGAAGAGTGAGGGAGTGTGTAACTAATAGGGGCGGCTCGACACATTATTAATAAAAATTATGTTAAATTGTGTTAGCCTTTTGTTTTTTTTCTTTGAAATTTTAATCAATTATTGTCTTTGAATAGTTATACGTTTCTACCAAGTTTGGTAAAAAAATTCGCACCCCTTCTTGGTGTTGTAGTTTCCATGTCATACAGTATATTTAGATAATTTCTCAGCCGTTCATTTAATATATCAATTGATAAATTACATACTAATTTGAAAATATTTATAAATATTTCATATAAAAGCCGAAAAACTCCAAGAATTTATCAATTGATATATTAAATGAACGGCTATGAAATTATCTAAATATATATATATATGTATACATACATACACATGTATACGTGTGTGTTAAACGTGGTTGCGTACCTTTATAAATAATATAGCCTAATTTAGTGTGCACTAATCAAAAGATTAAAAAAAAAAAGGTTTTTAGAAAAGAGCAAAAATAAGCTGTTTGGTTAAATAATTTAAATAGGGCAATGTTAGTTACCACGTATTCTAGTAATTTTATTGTTCTAGGTAATGTGTTTGTTTCTTATTGATTTATTTCGACTTCTAGTGTTAACTTTTCCGTGTTTATCTTCAAACTTTACTTATGATTTAAATGTTCTGCAAATATTTAATTTCAAGTGACTCTTTGTCTTATTTAATTTACTGTTTATTTTAATGGATTATAATCTGTTCTGTTAAAAATTTATTTTGTGTGACATTGTTGTGTAATACGTATTGTTTATGTAAAAAATATTGTACCTTTTTATGTATAATATGATCACGATGGACTTTTCATCCGTAATATACAATTAAAACAATAAGTACGGGGATAGGTCGATGCGCGTTTTCTCGAGAGATACAGGAGCAACGTGAAAATAAGTATTACTGTAAATCTTTTCTCTATTTGGGATATTTATATTGATATGAAAGTGAATGCGACTATATCCGCACCTATTTTTACAGTAAAATTGAATCCAAATATCTATTTTAATGACTAACCAATAAAGGATATCTTTACAAATATAATGTAAATAACTTCTTTTTGAGATGTGTAAATTTTTATTTCAAATGACTTTTTGGTTACGTATTTAATATGATCCTATATAGACACAATCTTGTATATTAAATAATTATGTGATTTGTTCAATTTTAATTTTAAGTATAATTCGCCCCTAAAATGTGTTCTATTTATTTATAGTTCGATACTTGTGTTCACAATTTCATAATTAATTTAGTTATATAATCGTATTCTATATATCTGTATATTTATATTTACTTTCCTTGTATATATATATATATATATATATATATATATATATATATGTTTTCTTTTAGGTTTCCGCGTGTAGTAGTATGTGTTTTAACTGGATTCCGGGTTTTCTTCCGCGTCTTCTGCTTCTGTCATCGCAGACCTGAAGATGGCAAATGTGATTTTGCCGAAACGTCGTCCAGAAACCAGCACCGGTCTTTACAAAGACAAAACAATGGAAACGCGGAAGAAAACCCGGAATCCAGTTACAACACACACACACACACAACATATATATATATATATATTATAACATTTGATAAATTATTGGAGTTTTTCGGCTTTTTTATATGAAATATTTACAAATATTAAATTAGAATGTATGTAATTGCAGAGTAAGTGGGGATGTAAACATTGCTGTCTACAAATTACAAAGCAAATCATACGAAATTTTTTAATTGAAAAATATGGTCTACGTTGGGACTCGAACCCAAGTCTACAGCTATCCGGGCTGTCGCCTTTACCACTAGGCCACAATCGACCTAGGTTCAAGCCATATAGAAATGCATTATAACGTAATAGTGTTAATGAATCAGATGTCAGTTATTGAAAGTAGATGTCAAGCTGAAAGCAGAAGTCAGTTTTGAAAGCTCATGTCAGTTTTGATAGCAGATGTCAGTTAGTGAAAGCAAATGTCAGTTATTGAAAGCAGATGTCTGTTTTGAAAGCAGGTGTCAGTTATGAAAGCAAACGTCAGATTAGAAAGCAGATGCCTATTTTGAAATTAGATGTGAGTTACTGAAAGTAGATGTCAGTATTTTGAGAGCAGATGTCAGATTTGAATGTTAGAAAATGCTAATTATTACTCCATGGCTATATGAGTGTTTTAGATAATTTCTTAGCCGTTCATTAAATATAACATTTGATAAATTATTGGAGTTTTTCGGCTTTTTTATATGAAATATTTACAAATATTAAATTAGAATGTATGTAATTGCAGAGTAAGTGGGGATGTAAACATTGCTGTCTACAAATTAGAAAGCAAATCATACGAAATTGTAATATGTAGACAGCAATGTTTACATCCCCACTTACTCTGCAATTACATACATTCTAATTTAATATTTGTAAATATTTCATATAAAAAAGCCGAAAAACTCCAATAATTTATCAAATGTTATATTTAATGAACGGCTAAGAAATTATCTAAAACACTCATATAGCTATGGAGTAATAATTAGCATTTTCAAACATTCAAATCTGACATCTGCTCTCAAAATACTGACATCTACTTTCAGTAACTCACATCTAATTTAAAAATAGGCATCTGCTTTCTAATCTGACGTTTGCTTTCATAACTGACACCTGCTTTCAAAACAGACATCTGCTTTCAATAACTGACATTCGCTTTCACTAACTGACATCTGCTATCAAAACTGACATGAGCTTTCAAAACTGACTTCTACTTTCAGCTTGACATCTACATTCAATAACTGACATCTGATTCATTAACACTGTTACTTTATAATGCATTTCTATATGGCTTGAACCTGGGTCTATTGTGGCCTAGTGGTAAAGGCGACAGCCCGGATAGCTGTAGACTTGGGTTCGAGTCCCAACGTAGACCATATTTTTCAATTAAAAAATTTCGTATGATTTGCTTTGTAATTTGTAGACAGCAATGTTTACATCTCCACTTACTCTGCAATTACATACATTCTAATTTAATATTTGTAAATATTTCATATAAAAAAGCCGAAAAACTCCAATAATTTATCAAATGTTATATTTAATGAACGGCTAAGAAATTATCTAAAACACTTATATATATATATATATATATAAATATAATATTTTCGTGACCTTGGTATGATATGGTAAATTCAATCAGTCGGCGAAAGGTCTGGTTTACTTCTGGTTTACAAAGTATATATATTTAAAACAACCCTACGTGTTTCGGCAATGATGCCTTTATCAAGGATATAGAATATAAATAACAGAATACAAATCTCTCATTGTCATTGTATTCTGTCATTTACATTTTATATCCTTGATAAAGGCATCATTGCCGAAACATGTAGGGTTGTTTTAAATATATATACTTTGAAGTAAACCAGACCTTTAATCGCCGACTGATTGAATTTGCTATATATATATATATAACAAATATATATATATATATATATATATATATATATATATATATATATATATAAATCCATTTCAAAGAATTTGGGAAAAGCTGATATAATGTGCTTAATATGAATGATTTTAACATTTATGTGTTAAATTGTTATGAACAAAATTAATGACAATACAATTACATATATATTTTTACTTATAATTCACATAATGTTACCTGTTTATACTATTTACTGTCCATTAAATACATTTTGATCAGGTTATATTTGTACGTTTTCTATTGTTTCAGTCAATTTGTATACTATTATTAAGTAGAGGTATATTGATATGTTATGGGCATTCTAAATACAAAATTGCATTTATCGATGTCGGACCAAAATTATTTTATTTCTACAGAAAATCAAACATTTAATTTTAAAATATGATCTCGAAATAGTTAGTTAAATTTTATATAACTGGTGTAATTAATTATAAACATTGTGTTAGAATGTTTCATTTTTTTGCATATTTAGATTTAAATTTGCATATTTAGATAAACTTGTCAAAATTTTTTGATCAAGCAAGACGTTTAAACACAAGATCCGTTCCGCATACATTAAGTTAATTTTGAATAGCACAAACATTAATTTAAATTTTACGTATTATTTGGAACGAAATGGGCAGCTAACATTATTTTTTACAATAATTAACTTTAGTTTACGCGCTCCATATCCACATTCATAACAATTTTAATATTTAAGATCTGTTCTAATTTTTTTCAATTTTTTTATTTAACAAATAAATCTTAAGTTGGCATTTCTTTACAGATTTTTAAAACAATCTTAATGTCTTAAAAACTTCTAATATATTTCTTTGAACAATTGTTTGAGAATTTTTAAAATAGTTTAACACGACAACAGAACACATTTTATTCTATTCAATCCTACAAGATAGAATTAGAGAATTTGCATGGTAATAAGGTAACAATTTGTTGAAGATACATTTAATATTCTTTTGTAATATTTTAATTTGAAACATTTTTTTTTATTGTTAAATGTAAGTAAATCTAGGATACAGAATTAAAACAAAACATTTCCAATTTTTAACGGTCATTTTCGAATTTCAAGCTCTTTATGAACAGAATTAGAAGCGGAATCGTTTCGTTTATAAGTGCAAATTTACTTATTATTTTATGGTGTAGACTGATTGTTAATTACCTAGGGTTATAGTTAACAAAGTGTTTAATCTGGATATTCATTCTTAAGATCACGTTTCCTAAATATTGTATAATAAGGTTCATTACTGAACAATGGAATTTATCCGAAACTACCTACTTAGATTTACAACACTAACTAATACTTAATTAGTAATGATATTTTATTATTTATTAGAAAGATCAGATTTCTAAGACCCTATCATAAACCTTGGTATTGTTGAATTTATCTTAGAAAATTTCCCCATTATGACGTCAAGTAACATACACGCGTATTTAATTGTGTAATAGTTTGTAAGGGTAGTGGTACATATTTATCTACTTGTTAGATAGTATCTACTCAACAACAGTATATAACAGAGCACCAAGAGACACAATCTTACCTTAACACCAAGACACGCAGTCTTATATTAACATCAAGACACACAATCTTACATTAACATCAACGTAACAATATATTTATTTATTTAATAACAGCCACCGAAGATTTAAAAAGTAAAGTGTATACAGCCTTACAACCTGTGCATGGTAAAGCAAACATCGGGATCGTGATTCTAGTAACCAGGGTTGAAGTATTACCTCCAGAAACCGGCGTCATCACAAACATTTGGTTCCAGGAACCGAACAAACCCCAGCATAATTTAAGAATTATTTGTTGTTTTATATAGATGTTTGCGATGTAGAAATTTTATTTAAGAACAAAATATTTGTACAAAATTCAAAACATAGGAAATTTGATCTTTATCTTTATCTAGTTTACATTATCTTGAAATGAGTTATTTATTACAAAATTTGCTAACATTTAATCGTAATTTATAAAAAGAAGCTCAACAATACCCAAAGTTTTGGGTTTTACAGATTTAAAATGAATTTATAATTACAACTAATTAATTAATTTTTATCTAACGAAAACTTAGTTGAACAGCAAAAAAAAAATTACACTTGCTCCGCTTGCGGAGAAAATGTAACTGGAGAGAGTACAGCACAGAATGATTTCCTCCATTTAAAGAGCACCATTTTGGCATAAAAGGTATTGAAAGGTCTCGAATGAAAATCATCTGAATACTTTAATTTATGATTCGCGCCGATCAACTCGGAAATTGGCCAATATAATGGATTGTATGATTACAATCCATTATATTGGCCAATTTCCGAGTTGATCGGCGCGAATCATAAATTAAAGTATTCAGATGATTTTCATTCGAGACCTCTTTTTTGACAATGTTAAGGTAAAATAGCCAATATTTGATCATAGTAGTTTTCGCAAGTTAAAAAAATATTATTTGTAGCACTTGAAAATATAGTGAATTTAGTATTTCATTTCTTCAATGAATTAGTTTGTCAAATTGTAGTAATTAACGCATCACATAAGGCGATATTTGCATGTAAAAATGAGATTTAATAGTCATTAATTCTCATTTGCAGTAAGTTCATTTAACTATATATACACCAAGTACCGAAGTGAAAAGTCATATCTGTCTCCAGGATATCGTATATTGACAACCTCCATTAAGAGCGAAATGCATCTGTACGTTTCGGGGATAGACGTGATTTTTCACGAATTTTTAATTAATGAATTATTAGAAGAATAATTATTAAAACTGAAACGCCCAGAGAAACACAAAAGACACAACGCGAATTGCAAAATTGCAAATTATTGTTGTAAGTAGTTAACTTGCAAAAGAAAGTAATAATTATACGTTCTCATTGCGATTCATATTCTATTTAATAAAAACTTAAATACAGATAGGATGAACTTTGAAATTGTAACCATCCTACCTACAAAATATTTCGAACATTTTATTTCAAAACTTTGTAAATTACTTTGAAATAAAAATGTATGACAAATAATCGAATATACCTGGATATATATATTTCTATTTATGTCCCGCTTCAGACAGAAAAATCCGCGCTTATCAAAAAGTTAAATTGACTTCTCAAGCGTATGCCTGGACCTCATCAAATACATCGCAATGTTGCGATGGTAGGTATTCATTGATGTTAACAGAGCGCGCATACATATAGAAAGAGAAAGACGCACAAATTCTTTACTGACAATCCGAATAGTTCTGCAGACGTGTACTTGATCGACAAAGGGGTGGCAAAGAGGTGGAAGATAGGCAGTCTACATAGAACGTAATGTCGATATGCAGTGCTTTCCTCATACCACGTAGCGAGGTTTCGTAAAATTCAACCCTTCGCGGCCGTTTTACTAAAGGATTTACTGCCCGATATCGCAAAAGGGCAATTAAAAGTTTCTGGGGAATTAACCAGTGCCATTTCACTCAATTTCAACTCTGCCGAAATGATTTCGAAGTGGTCCTTTTGTCGTGTTATATTGTACGGCGACGGGAAGCCGCTTCAAGTTTTAATGTTAAAATAGTAGTCCAAAGGGATCGTGAAATTGTCACTGTGGAATCTACCCACATATGTATGTATTTAATTGAATAAGACGTAAAATTTATTATGATCGTTTATCCTGGGCCACTAAAATTAAATGTTTCATTTGCAATATGTAATAAAGTAAAGTATGTATTATAAACTAGAAAATATTTCTAATTCCTCCACATTGGAAATATTTGGAGGACTGTTTTAAAATATTGATATTTTTTTAAATAAAATCCTGTTCCATGTACACAATTCCTTAAACAAAAATAATTTTCACAAATTTGCAATCTGTCATAGTAAACGACCGTAACGAGAATGCAAATTTGTCAAAATTATATTTTTCTATAGTATAAAATATTATTAATAAAGTAAAGTTTAATTCAATGTCAACATTTAATTATTTAAAATCACCCGCTCGAAAATAAAGTATCAAATTACTGGCAGAGACAAGCACAAATTTTTTAAAAATAAATCAGATGATGTTTGTCGAGTAAATTTCAGTTTACTTCTATATGTAGAATAGTCACGCCCTTCGCGCGTCACTTTCAAATTCCGGGAATTTCTAGGTAGCCCCTCGTATATATTGTGGAATTTGTTTTAGAATTTTTATAAAAATCATTTTGTCATATTTCAGTAATAATATCTATTTATAAATTTGGATATCCGAAAATAATTAACTTATTCGATAATATTAATTTGGAATTATGGAAAACTTTTGTACCGCGGGATTTCAGTGTTTCTATTTATGCACATATGAAGTTAATAGAGATTGAAACTAACCTAAATGTCATTTCTAAATTAATATAATTAATTTTAAAGCCTATCTAAACGTTTATTTCACTTAAATTTATTATATTAGAAGTGTTAAATGAAATACTTATTTCAATACAATTTTGGACGTATGGAGGCCTATGTAGAAACAATAGATAGTTAGCGTCTTTTTTTTAATGAACTGGTAAAAAGAACACATGGTTTCCGTAAACTCAAATTTTAAAATCAGGAAAAACGGGAAAAACAGTGATACTCACCGGCAATTTACATCGCAGCGAAGTCAAATAAATAGTGCTACATTTTGATACATAAATTATACCTCACGCAAGTTATTAGAGGTTAGAAAACTTCGTAATAAAACAAGAAGAAACCTCTTGGAATAAAATATAGACAATAAATAATTAAATACTTAGGAAAAGGAATTCCACAGCATTCTACACCCCGAAGGCTCCAGAAAAAGTATGCCTGCTCTTCACCGAAGAAAGAAGCACATTTGGGGTCTATAGGACCCAAATATAACTAGGTAATGGTATCATTTATAATGTCACGATTAAAACTAAAAAGAGGCTTCAACAACGTGCACCAGACCTTGCTCACAAATATGTATTTGTAGGTAAAATGTGGGTTCTGAAGACATAAAATTATTAGTTGAGATAACTTTTACAAGAGATTCTTCCATTGATTAATATATATTTCAACGAATTAAAACGTCCGATGGAGCCATATCTATATGTTCGATGTCCATAGATTACTTAAATTACCATGTTTCATTCAAACACGTGGTGATTATATTTTGAAACACAAAAGAGAAATAAATAAAACTCAGAAGTCAGAAAAATTATCAAAGTAAACGTAACTGAGGGTGGAATTGTCTACATGGTTAATGCTGACAGAGTGCTGCCAACCTAGAAAGACGGTCGTGTTGATCACTCTAAAATTTGCACACTACGTTGTTAAATTATGAACGACACCCTGTCTATTAACCTACGAGACGAGAAACAAGGAATTCGCATCGAGTGATATAAAAAGATCGCTGTAGGTAAATTTATGACGAAAGGAATAAAGCGACAAACACACTATAACTTTATTAACGAGCATGACAATGCTCAAACAAGATATGCGATAAAATTAAATAATTATTTCAAATTTTCTTAAAACAAAATAATAGGAAAAAGTTTGAGCAGTGAATTTGAGCAATTAACAAAAAGCTAATTCAATTAAGGTTGATTAATATTCTAAATTCAACAGAATATATGAATATACCGTACAAGCGAGCTGGCATGTGCCCTTCGATAGATAACTTTCAAATTTACAGATTAGAAGTTCTGTTGAATAATTATCAATATTTAATATTGAGACTAAGTTCAAAGAGTAAGAATTTTTAAATTACTCTCTAGTCTCTATTAAACACGTTTGGAGGACAACTATACGATGAAATTAAAGTAAACTCTAATTTAACACGCCTGAAAGGCTACTAACAAAAATATATCGAAATAACAATATTTAAAAAAAAACTAGTTGATTTTACATAATAATAATTTTGAATTTTTAATTGATGGTTAATTAGTCGATTTCACACATTTAATTGGTTAATTTTTTTTATTTTGCATCAACTTTGTGAGATACTAGAGTTATATATATTACAATGTTTTTCCTCTGTCACCACGTTATCATAGGCGTGCAATCAGGACTCGATAAATTGTAATTTCTATTAAATTTTATTATTATACTTGTAAAATACTGTATGTGTAATACCAAATGTAAGGTTCAACAACAGATCTGCGGTCGAACTACGAATTCTGATCCTAGGTTAAGGCAAATAGAAAATGATTAAATAACTAATTGTCATAATTTTGGTACCTTTTCCGGATTAATTTAATTTATCAGATTTTGGTGTTTCAAGTTGATTCAGTATAAATTTATGTAACTTTTTGTAATATGTTCAGTAATTTAATGACCTGATATACCGGGTATTCATATTCCAGTGTCAATTTTTTTTCGTCACTTAAGTTTTATTTTACTAATTGCGGCGTGTAAGCCATTTGTTGATTACCTATTAGCTACTTGTCAATTACTTGTTTTTTTTTAAATTTTTACAATATACGAATTAACGATTTCCTTTTTTTCTAAATTATGTGTTTAGGTACCCTTCCTTTAGTTTACCTCGTCGTTTCGGTACATTATTTAGTAGTCTGTTAGCGCATGCGCCTACGAACGCGCAAACCCTTTTTTTAGTTTTCAGTCTCGAGCCTCCGTACGTAAAACTAAGTGACGCTACCTATCATCTGTTTTAGTAAATCCACCCCCATCTTTACCAACAAAGGACATACACGATAAATAGAGGCTTCCTTAAAATGTGCGCTACGACTACCGATTTTGACAACTTACCGATCCTCTCCATTACGCTAGAACTGCGCCTTGCGCATTAAGTAGCAGCAAATAGTATACAGTGAGAGCAGTATTTATCTGGAAAATACCTGCTTTAGCACCAACGATTCACAACAAGTGCCTTACTGTTCGAATCGGAAATGTAAAAATTCAAAATCTCTTTGCAAGTCAAGGTAAACTATAGATTCCCGACCACTATGTGTTACGTGAATTAAGTCATCGTAAGAAAAAGAAGAAGAAATACATCATAACCAAACGCAAAACATAATTTTGTTAACGATAACCAAACAGCATCAACAGAGAAGCAAATTAACAAACGAATTAATTAAGAAAACCCGGAAACCAGATCTAAAACAATACGAGATATACATAATTCTTGTGGGAAGTCAGTAAAATATAAAACTTGTATTAGATGAAAATGGGATTTGGTTATAGAAATTTATTAATTATATTATTGACGTGATGAACAGACAAGATATTTTACAGCAGAATATTTCCTGAAAATCAGAAGGAAAAATCCAATAATTAAGAGCTACTTCAATACTTGCTTATTTACTTAATCCTAGTAGTCATAATACCTTACGACGGTGGCAAGCCTGGAGATTAAGGTTCAATGTGCGAACTTCCAAAAACTACTTCAACTTTTCAACCCATTCCATGATTTTCTTCTCATTTCTGCTTACACTTCGTCTTTCCACGTTCACCTCCCCCCCCCCCCCCACCTCTTCCTACTTCTTTTGCTTTATAAACTTTTTTAATCATTTTATAATTTCCTAGTAACAAAGTCAATGGTAATAAGAGGAAAACTAAAACAAAAAAAATTAGATGGGAACAAATAGAAAAACTACATGTGTGCAAGTATTTAGGAATTGTAGTAAATGATGAGGGAATCTTGAAAATTAATTAAATGAAACCATTAGAAAGAAACGGGAAAATCGTATAGTTAAAAACAAGACATCTAAGCAAAAACGATCCCTGGAATAGTGAAAGCTAAGGTAGTTAGAAAGGTAATTAAAGTGGTAAGTTACATATGGAAGTAAACCATGGATAGAATAATGAAAAAAATTAAATTACACATTATAGAAATGCGACTTGCAGGCAAAACTCAAAGAGATAAAATAAGAAATAACAACATATTTTGACTAGTTTTAAATATTTCATGTATAATGACAACATAGGAAGCTGATTTATTTAAGATGATATGGGCATATTAGTAGAAAGGAAGAATTGAATACATGAGCCAGAAGCCTTATAAAAGCTAAAATTTGTTACAAACACGTAAAGAATATATTTAAGGAACAGTTTTCGATACATTCTTTAGGTACTTGGAGCCTTTTATCCATGGAAGAGGAGAATAAAATAATAGAATTGCATTACATTCCAAATAGACCTTGGGCATAACAAATTTTCGACTAACAATTATAACGAAAGAAATGATCACAACAAAGTACCTAGATGTGGCCCTAACCTCTAGTAAAATTTTTACTATAATTCTACAAAAACTTTGGCAAATATTCTGTTTAATAATTAAATAATAATAATAATAATAATGTCACAATTCAACATAGTCTAACCGTCTAACCTTAATCGTAAATACCTCAGTATATTGCGTACCTTCTTGGTGAATTTTTTTAATGTGGTTCCCCTCTCGCCGGTGTAAACACAATATGTATATTGTTATCGGAACGCTTAGCATTCAAGTTTAAAACGCATATCATTTAAAATCTTTTATTTTTATTTTCAAACTGATTTTGAGGAATATTTTTGTATAAAAACCGCCTTTAAGCTGTTGAAAACTTTTCCATTACAAGACATCACCCCTAGCATTCGCACTTATAAAACTCAGAAAAAGTTTTAACTCTTATCTATTTCTTTATTCGTCCAGTGTTTTTGTCGTTACTCTCGCCCGCTTTTTTTTTTGTTTGAGCGGTAGGGTATCACCAATTGAAGGAACCTTGACTGAAAAAGTCTTACAAGATTTTTCAGAAGGGATTTTTCAGTTTAACGGTTCAGATTTATGAAAAAGGGTATCGATGCGAAACATTTGCGAAAAATGAAATATTAAATAGGGTAAATATGGGTTAGATCTGATTCTGTTGAAATGGCCAGGTGCGAGTCTTTTGTATTTAATATTCAATGAACAGCTCCATGTTTAGCCAGTTGTGCTAATAGTCCATATGTAGTCGTACAAAATACATATATATAGCCCATTTACATATCGAGTTAAAAAGCTGAAATCATTGCAATATATTCTTCTATATAATGTATTAGAAGTATTAAAATTTAAGACACAAAATGATAATTTTTGTCAATAGATCACAAGTAATTACATGTTTCTAAAAGGTTATTCAATAATAATTCAATTTATCTTGTTGTTTATTTGCGTATTAGCAATACGAAGGCTGCTGGAAAATTTTTGTTAATCTAGTAGTTTAGTGGTACTCGTGTTTTTCACACCTGTCGAATTTGTAAAATTTGTCATTTTTAACGTTTTCGTTGTGAATGAAAAATGGTGTGTTGGAATATTATACATAGTATATATTAATTTACAAAATACAATAATTTTTTTCAAAAAATAATTAATAAGGGCTTTACAGAAATTAATGAAATATTTTACTATATTGGTCACTTCAAAATTCCTTTTGATAGACAATTCAGAGGCTTAGGTATCTAACACATTCTTAATTCATCACAATCATCACACATAAACTTTTATCATATCAATTTTAACTAAAGTTAATTTGGTTCTTTTAAAAATAACACTCGATATCTTGAAATAAACACAAAATCTAATTTTTTCTTTATTAATATGAAGCGTTGAACAGTGCAGATGCGTAACTTACAGAGTAGTCAATTTACCAAATCTTCACCAGCTGTTGCCGCTCTTGACCAATGGATGTTGCGAGATCCTCTTTCATAAGCATATGTTATTCAAGTTTGACTTACATGGTGAACGGTTAAAAGCATTGTGGAGCTTTCGCGTCATAGGTTGATGAGGGCAGTGGCCCAAAATACATGTCCATATCTCATGACGAAATCTATATATTCAGGTTAAAGCTATGTTGTGGTAATGACTTTTTAATTTAACTATTTTATATTTTGAATTGCTAAGTAAAATACAATAACACCTTTATATTTTATAAAATAGATTCAGCTATATGCACAGCAAGATGTTGCAACCAAGCCTTATGTGCTGACGTGCACGCAATTTAAAAATATCTATTGAATCTAATAAAGATATGTGGAGCATAAAATTGCATGGTCTAAATGCAATAAGTTCGAAAGAACACGGTCTTGGGCAGTTGATCACAATTTTTTTGGCGGAAATATACAGGCCGAAACAATTAAAAATTTGAATTTACTTAGTTTTCAGAAAACGAATTCTTATTAATCGAAGTTTACATCTGTTTCAACACACTTTTGCTAACTATGAAGGTTTCAGCGCATTTAAAGTTTTCTTCATTAAAAACTTCTTGTCTCTTTGAGAAAGAAAGTTCAGTTATTTAAAATAATGATGATCTACTGGAAATAAATCTAGTGAATTATGGTGGATGCTTTAAATTCTCAAAATTTAAGTAATTTTGAAACTGTGGAGGAGATATGGCATTATTTTGCAACAGATCCCTACAATCCCTGCATTATTATGCAACGGATATTATATGTAACAGATCCCTGCCTATTTGTGAAAATTACACCCTGTAGTTTCTATTGCGGATTTGTTGAATACATCGACTATGTCTATTCGTCATATTTTCGCCAGCGGGTAAGAATAATAATTAATTATACCGAATATACTCTTCCAAACAATTACAATTTTCTGTGATGAAATTAAGGCCATAGAGTGGAATCGCTAAGAATTGCGCCAGAAGGGAAATCTGGTTATGATTTTCAGCAAACCTAATTAAAAGTAATAAAAAATGAACTGGCTTGATAACCGAACATTGTCCCTTAAGAAACCGTCTATGCAGCATGGCTTGGTTATCGAGCTCTGGTGTAGGAGATGTAGAAAACAGGAGGAAACTAACCTTCGTGTAATATGTACTTGTGAGGAACTGAAGGGACTCATGTCAGTAAAGATCTATTACATGGATCTCACATTTTTTCTAAGATGGTGATTTTTATCGAGAACGCATTAATATAGTAGAATTGAGATTCAGATCTACAGGCAGTGATACAAAGAGCATTTTGTTCAAGTGTTTGAACTTCTGTTGTTCAATCTAAAGGCTCAGAAGAAGGAGAAGGATAAAGCTATGGAGCAGCTAAAGGAGCCTAGTATTTGCCTAATTATTGAAGTGTTGCCTATAATTGCCTTTTAACTTCCATTTTCATTACATATTATTAATAGGTCTCAAAAAGATTGACGATTTCGTTACATTAAATACAAAAAGCACTCACTTTATTCATCCAGCTCGTTTCTCTCAACAAATTAATTCAACTTTTTAACGCCTCTCACATGAAAAAGTCGTACTACAGTAGTATGTTAACATTTAATTTGTCTACTACTACTCCCAAAGTTTGATTAGGATTTTGTTCTACTAACGTTCTTAAAACATCATTATTGACAAAAGTTTCGAGGCTTAATTTCGACAGAATCCATTTTGCAATGGAACTCTTCAAATCAAGCTTGGACAGTTCGTTTATAAATGTTAAGCCCGCGATGTTAACTATGTTAACAACGCAACCGCAGCACTATTTCTAGATTTAAGTTCACGTCGCATTGCGATTATGCTGATATGCATTTTCTGTTACTACAAAAATATACTGGGTAGGTGTCCTTGAAATAAAAAGACAACATATTAAAAATGGAAAGATGTAATTATATAGAATACAAATACAAAATATTTTACCAAAATTCCCTCTCATAAGCGAGCAAAAAAATAACAAAGATATTAAAAAAATCTTTGTCATGCCACTGTGCGTTTATAAAAAGTATCAGAGACGATATCTTAACGTTGACCAACAATAACAAAAATAATAGTTTTGTTATTTTCCATCTCATTCAACTGTTACGTATGTAAAGATACAATATATCCTATGTGTGTGAGAAGTATTTATTGTTTATACACATTCTAAATATTTTAAATCCATAGTTGTCACGTAATACAATTTTCAAGGTGTTTTTAATTTTGGGGTTCGCATCGTAATTGACACAATATTTTGGATTTATATTCTATATCATTACATATTTCCATTTATCATATGTTGTCTCTTTATTTCAAGGCTTGTATAAGAAAATAAATACTTGAATGAAATAGCTACTTATTGTTCACAGCACAGGAGCAATGTAATATTGTAATATTTTATGCGCTAAAGTTTGGCACCTATTTATAAACCACGTACCGCGTGTGGAAAGAAATGCAATTAAAACAGTTTCACTATAAATATACTCATTTGAATATAGAGTAAACTGAAACGAACAATTCATGTTGCTTGTTTTAAATGTAACAAATAACTCATCCATAGCCAAGAACCTTCCCAGTTGGTACACTAAGAAGGTTCCTAATAAAAGTTATTTAGTAAATACACGCTAAACCTGTCTTTCCACTTACTAATACTGTTATTTTGTAAATAAAAGTGGCTTATTCTTTTAATAAACTATTGGGTACTTGTACCTCCTTATACAAAGTTATTTGCCAAATAGCTACGCCGATCACATACGAAAGATGTGTCGAGTAGCGCCGAATCTAATAATCTGTGATGTTTTAGGTTAGGTGATATTTTAAATTTTTGTAAACAAGTTCTGTTATAAATATTTTAGTCTATTTTAAATTCTTTTATGTGACAATGGAGATTTTTAAGGAAGTAGAAGATATGATCGACAATGAGTTATTTACTTAAGTTGATTTAGCAAATCCTGAACGTATGCTGTACGTTTTCGTGATGACAATTTAGATATATGGACAAATTATGAATTTCTGAAATGGTTTTGACTTTTCAAAGAAGCAGTTCTAGATTTATTGGAAAGATAAAAGAAATTCTAAATTAAATTACTTTGTAGTATTTAATTTTATAATTGGAGATTTTGTTTTTAACATTGTATTTCTAAACATAATAATTCTTTTCTCAAGATAAATTCTTGCTGTTTCCTTTCATCATCTGCCATCATTAACCTCCTTTTATAGATATTAAGGGACAGGATAGAAGAGATTATCCTGAGATGATCCTGGCAGGATCGCCATGTAAGGTCCTATGTGGCTAGAGGATCGCTATGTAATGTGCGCTTACGGCTTTAAGCGACTAGCAGTGATCGCCATGTAATGTGGGCCGTTTGTGCAAGTTCGTGGCAGGGCGCCATGTAATGTGGGGCCTTATGCCCTAAGGCAGAATCGCCTTAAGTCTGGATCGCCATGTAATGTCCTATGCCCTTAGGGGCTGGCAAGGACCGTCCTGTGATGTGAGCCCGGCCCTGGGGGCCACATCGGTGAGTCTTCACGCAGATATCGTCGTAGCGTTAAATAATGCACAAGTATGATAGGTTTAACATAGTTTAATAAACCAACACTTATAACTATTTAACAAGATGGTAATTACATAATTAACAATGTAGACGATAGTCGAAAAGAGACTCTAACTCATTGGTACCGTCTGAGTATTGTTACTCTGTACTAAGACTGTCTCTCGACTGTCTCTCTACTGACTCTCTCACTGACTCTGTGTCGACTCCGATAAGACTCCGGATGGGATGTCTTATATATTCCTAGAGTGATCTCCTTTCCGACTATATGTCCTTACTCTAAATAAACAAGAGTGTTGAAAGTGTGTAACGTACCTTGCGAATGCTTGTGTATGTAAGTTATGTCGGGCGAGGTCATGTTTGGATATAACATGAATTAAACACGAGCCCGCGCCTTGACTTAGATAAAAGGTACACTGCATTGCTTAATTTGGGTATCACAAGCTCAACAAACAATAATTTTTTCCAAAATATAAATATTTAAATTATTTTTGTAAATTATTACAAATTAAGAATTAAATTACCTTGTAGTATTTATTTTATAATTACAGATTTTTTATCTTTTTACATTGTACCTATTTCTAACAATAAGATTTATTTTCTCAAGATAAATTAATTATTGTTGCTTCCTCTCTTCATCTGCCAGTATGAACTTCCTTTGCAAATGAATGTTTTCTTTTATTGTTTCGCGCTTTATTTTCGATTGTTAAAGCCTTAGCGAATATTTTTCAGAACTTAAATATAACATATAACGTGCTAAACAACCACTAACAACATTCAAGGATAGTCATTAGACAACCTATGAAAACTGCCATATGCTAAACATAAACATCACTAAAATCAAATGTATTCTCGTCTCTTTCTAACACGTCACCGTAAGTACATCTCTATCTCTGTTAATCATCCTTCTGAATATTAGTTGCGACCTTTGCGACTTGTTTGTCGAATAACTATTCGTCGAATTGTTGCGATTGGAAAGACGGTAATTTCTATTCGACGAATAAAAGTACCTAATATATTTATTTGTCGAATAGTTATAGGAACCTTATTAGTAACTTGGAAAGACCGGGCCTAAGTTGTTCACGGCTAAGAGTGGGTATATTCTTTGAACAATAGTAATTATAGAAATGGTTATTATCTAAGAAATATTTTCAATCTAATTTTTATACCTATAAGGCATACGTTCGAAAAGTAATAACACTAATAAATAACAGAAAAACTTTTAAGAAAACATTTTTTTACTATGTAATGTGTTTATTTACCTTACGAATCCAGTTTTTCGTTTTCACGTTAACCTCTTTCGTATTTGTTTCACGTATGCGCCCTGTTTATTTCCGTGCGATCTCCCCTTTCAATAAATGGTATAAATCAACAGGAATTTTCTCCGAAACTCCCGTTTTTCTATTCAGCGGGAAACGATAAATTCGTTTGTTGTTACTTGAACTGGATTAATTCGGATTTCTTTCCTGAAAATTGTCAAGCAAATAGACCTGACCTTCCCTCCAGAATAACGAACATTAATGTATTCTCATCGAAAAACAACTGGGAAAACAATTTATGTGTTGAATTCTCTGAGAGACACTAACATTTGCATGTTCAAAAGGTAAATTGAAACGCCAAGGTAATTTGAATAACGATAAAATTGTTTATTATTTTCCTGGAAATAATACGTAATTAGATGTTCGACTAATTAAACGTTAAAGGTATAATTTGTAATAGTAAAAGAAATCAATAAACAATTAGCTAAAAGTTAGAGCGTTAAAGCGTCAGTCCGGATAAATCGATTTT